>OY744515.1:219007777-219207777 GCA_963556195.1 Sepiola atlantica | reverse complement strand
CTGAAGATCGTTTATAAGAATAACAAGAATATACGTCAGTCGTAACGCTGTATACCTTAATTTAAGGATGGGTCAAAATCTTATCTGGGCCTTACTTCAACATTGTATGAAGCATTTCTGAAGTAATCCATGGAAACGTTAATAACTCAAAATGTATCTAATCAGGCTGAAATGTGGCATGGTGGTTACTGTTGTCAAAGAGCATCAGATACATGCAGCAAATTTGGGAAAAAACGGAAGTTGAAATCTCGTCAAAATTTCAACTATGACCGAACCCTTCAATGTCAAGGTGTTGGACTTCCATTGGTTACAATATGGGCCAAGTAGAGAGTCTCTACGATGAACAGAAAAAAAAATATCGCCAAAAGTGTGACTTCCACCTTTTCAGTAACCTTAACCTTTACCTAGATACTCCAAAATAAAATCAGTTCTAAGTTCGACCATGACTGATGTTTTGACCAAGTTTGGTAACGATTAGTCAAGTGATGTGGACGCTAGGCTGTAGACAAACGAACGTAGTGACAAACCAATAAACAAACTGAACCGAAAACATAACCTTCTTGGTGGAGGTAATAATTGGGAGCTGATTTTCGGACCAGTTTAATGATTGTCTTCCAATTGAATTACTGTCTATAAATGAATGTCCTTTTTTACGTATATTTTTAATACTCTGAGGATTACTTGTTTAGGGTTTAATCTTTTCGAAATGTTAAAATCACATTCTAAATGTGAATCTAACAAATACAGAGTTTGGGGAATTTTATTTATTTACCAAATCCTTATAAACTATTCTATCCATTGTCAGTTGACTAATGTCAGAAAAATTCCTAACACAAGTACATTTTGATATTGTTTTTTTTTATGCAAGAATTCTTCATTTTAAATAAACGTTTCAAGTCTTCTGTCGTTCGTCAGTAAACCTTTCGACGAATTGAAACATCTTCCATCCCATTGTGTTACAAAAATTGACGGTGTATACATAATGCAAAAAAAATATATATCCCATAACGCAGGTATATTTCCTGCATTGCATATTACAAATCTAGATGTATCCGACACTACAGGTATAGTTTTTGTTTTGTACATATAAAAAGTAGGTATGCCCTATAATGCATGTATATTTCTTCTCTTGTATATATAAAAATCTCTATTTTCATGAGATGTTTTCTTACTTTTTTTTCAGCTTAAAGCTTAAAAAAGAAAAACGTATACATCGGTATTTCTATACCGGTTTATACGTTTTTTTTTCTTATTTATTTTTATGAACTCCACCGATTCAGGTGTTATTTTATATGAATATTAGTTTGAGCACTGAGAAGGATACTTTTTTTCAGTCATTTTTAACACAGTGTGTGCACTCAGATTTCATGTAATGGATCAAAAGCTAAAACTAAAGAGGCCCCCATAGAGCCGTCAAAACTATCTCTTTCGGTTAAACCCCCAAAGTAAATAGTGCTGGATGTGCATATTTCCCTTTTCATAATAAAACCTGCTATTAAATTTGAAAATTCTGAATAGAATTTTGCCCTTTTGCGTTCCTTTCAGGATTCATTTTGACTTAAGACAAATTCAAATATTGAAGCAAGCCAAAGTTTATCTTGAAGCAGGTGCATAGTTTGATGATGCAGCGGTATGTTAAAAGTAGCCACTTAAGGTATCAAGAAGAACCATGTCTCTTGATATAAAGAACACAAAGATTAACTAAGTAGACAAAGTCATAAAGTTATATCTCACTGCTGATCGCATGACCTCACCGGAGAGTCTGCCTATGTCAACTCAGTGTGAGGCTCCTCTAATTAGTTTCCAAGTTGCATTGATGGTGTTAAAATAATTCTCTAGATATTCAAAATATTTCATATTTCACAGATAAATAGATAGACACAGACTTAGAGTAATTTAATGACAGCAATATCTATAGATAAATATTAAGATGTGAACAAGCTAATATAGCGAAATGGACAGAAAGAAACACACATTTAGATACATGTAAAGATTAATAAGTAATGTGTTGACTACCATAGATAATAAGGTATCTGGTATATATCGATAGAAAGAGAGAGAGAGAGGGGGGGAGTCTGGCATATATAAGATAAAAAGAGAAGAAGAAGGGAATCTGGCATATATAGATAGATAGAAAGAGAGAGGGAAATCTGGCATAGATAGATAGAAAGAGAGAGAGAGGGAAATCTGGCATATATAGATAGATAGAGAGAGAGAAAGGGGGAATTTTGCAAATATAGATAGATAGAAAGAGAGAGAGAGAGAGAGAGGGAACCTAACATAGATATATAGATAGATAGATAGATAGATAGATAGATAGATAGAAAGAGAAGACAGGGGAATCTGGCATATATATATAGAGAGAGGGGGGATATATAGATAGATAGAAAGAGAGGGAGAGGGGAATCTGGCATATATAGATAGATAGAAAGAGAGGGGGAGGGAATCTAGCATATATAGATAGAAAGAGAGATAGAGGGGGAAGCTGCCATATATATATATATGGAGACAGAGCTATTTAGGAATCTGGCACAAGTATACAGATATTGAAGAATCTGACATGGATAGATATTAAAGAATTTGGCTTAAAACAAACTAGTATTGATTTATAGGTAATAAGTAGCCAAGTACAGTCAGCTATATAAATTCTGAAGAATCTGGCATAGATAGATACCAATCTTAAATGACTAGATAAATAGTTATTGACATATAATATATATAATTGGACAAGGTCAGTGAGAGGTGGAGATGTATAAGATAAATATATGGGGAATGCTTAAGTAGGCACATTCTAAAATCAATAACGAAAAATACACTAAGTGTCGATCAGACTTAGAAAATTAGGTTTCAATGTTGGTGTTTTAATTTTATACGAAATAAATCATTTCTAGAATATTTTAATCTAATTATAAAGACAGCAATATTTGGTAATTGCAATTGTGGCACTTGTAAAACATCTTCAAGTCTGATACTATTGTAATTTTGAATGTACATACATGCAATCACTCCACAGCTATTGGACTCATTCTTATATGTGGAACAGGGTTTTCATGTATTGGTGCTGGTCATTTGTTATCTTTAGATAGATTTAATAATTCCATTTTTTTTTTTAAAGAAAGTTTTACCGACATTGATTATTGGTGAAACTCTGGATATCTCTTCCTACTCATTCAAATCTCCTTCTCACTGAACTTAAACAGTGACAGGTCAGGAATTTTGGTTTGTAATTTCGCAACATAACCTCCTTCTTAAGCAGAAAGTATCCATAGATGCTCTAGAAAGAATAAGTCAATAAATACCATTAACAGCGTTTGCACATTTTGTTTACATTTGTAAGATCTATGTTTCAGAAATTGTGAGATGATGGTTGATAATTTGTATTATTTGGATAATTCTGACTACTATTCTCATCTTGGATGCTACTCTCACAACGTTTCGGTTGATGTAACCTCCAAACTTCTTCAGATACATTTTGTCCAACTCGGGTATCTATACGGAATTTCAAACAGAACCCTTTATTTGATTCATTGACCAAAACCGTCCAAGATGCGAATAATAATTGAACTAATA
Source organism: Sepiola atlantica (assembly GCA_963556195.1). Taxonomy (NCBI): domain Eukaryota; kingdom Metazoa; phylum Mollusca; class Cephalopoda; order Sepiida; family Sepiolidae; genus Sepiola; species Sepiola atlantica. The sequence goes on along the minus strand of OY744515.1, from coordinate 219,204,207 downwards.
CAAACCGTAAGATCTTTAAATGAATTTTCTGAAAATTCACATTTTCTTGATGAGATTCTGATAATAACAACTTTATATTTTGAGAAAAAAAAACATTCATAGTCATTCATCAATATAAATAACTCCTGCTTATTCCAAATTCACATTTCCTGGAGGGAGGTGACGATGGTGAAATGGATACCGACGTGAAGTGACGATCTGGGCATGTCAAGTTCGAATCGTGTCAATTCCATAGCATAACTTTCACTTATGGATGTTGGCAACCTACACAGTCTCTCCTGAAAGTACTTGAGTCTAAAAAAAAAAAAACTGGGAAAAACCAATGCAAACAAACAGAATCGAGCCTTTCAAAAGTCGTCACATGCCGATTCAGACGAATTTACATTTACCTTTTCTGAGGAATACTCAGTAGCCACATCAAAGTCAATATCGTGGCTCATCCTCTGGGGTAGTACCTCGAAAGGGGGATTAATAGGTTTCTTGTTAGTCACCGGAAGTGATCTCATTTCTAAGAAAATACGGAGGGGGACTCACTATGTATTGGCATGCTGTAAAATCTAACACCAAACAAACCAACAGGATCAAAAGTCATGCTAGCATTACGAGATAATGGCCGGTCTTATTTCAGATTATTCCTTCTTTTATAAGAGTTGTCGCAAGGCTTCAGAGTCGCCACTACCTTACTATTTCAGCTACAGTTAGGAGAAGAAAATATGTATTGTACCTTGTCCATTTTATAGAAATTACTTTATAGCCCCATCCACTTGCAAACTTATAACACCTGATACTCCCTAAAAGTCACTCATCTAATTATTTGTGTTTGTATTTGTTTGGGAGTGTCTTTGTAAGTGTTGCCTCCTCCACCCATTTAATCAACTTGTCACATTTTACCTTTGTGGGGCGGCAAGTAACTAGTTACATAACAGAAAGTTTTGAATCTTGTAATAAGACATCTCAATTGCCACCAGATATGTCAGTTTCACCTGTCACACATATCCTGTTTACACCACATTGCTTAAATAGATACACACATCGAGTAGTCTCCTAGACTATATTTATACCTGACTCACATGAATATTATTAACACATGCACGTACATACAAATCTGCATATCAACTCCATTCACTTTGCCATAGGGATATCATCGTTATAGCATTACAACTTATACTAACGCATATCATAAACATTACAAACCTGAAGTCTGATTATCTCATTCAAAGATTTGTCTGCATTCGCTGTTGTTATTACCCCCGACCCGCCAGACTAGCAGCAAAATTCCACCCCTTCAGTGCAAGGGTCTCTAGATGTCGGAAGATGTTCTACTCTAATAGCTTCTTTCCTCAGACCCTTTCGTATTCTCTCACTGCTTCCTGTTTAACTGATCGTACCAACATGCAGAAATTTAAATGTAATGTGAACAAACATCTTGTTGCTCAACTTCCCACCCAAATGTTCTCTATTAATTTGACCCCTATCATAGTAGCCCCTAACGCTTCAGTAGCAATATGCCTTGTTTGGAGCGAACAAAAAAACATGCTCCCATTATGTAAAGTGGTGTTGTGTTGTACTGTTTTTTCACTAATAAATCACCACTTATCAAGGCGTAAAGCCACTTGAGGATCAGGGTTAATGAGATGGACAGATTTAAAGTTGAACGATGATGAATATTATAAGAGGATTGAAAATTATGAATGGAATGAATAAAACTGATCACTTATGAGGACGGTCTATGACAAGTGTTTATTGACATTAGATCTGAAGATAGCCATGTTTTATCTCTCAGGGAAGCAATCCTGTGGCAAAGTGTTCCACAGATGATGACATGATCATTTATATAAACAAACTTAATTTTGTTTATTTCTATGTTCACCGTGAGAAAATATTCCTTAGCTGCAAGATTAACATGAAAAGTGTTAGACTTGGAAGGTTTGCCATTGTATCATCAGGAAATTTGGTTGCATATTCTAAATGACCCAGAAAACCTACACACTCACACTGAACGCTTTATTACAAGATCAATATTCAGGCATTTCATATCTTGGTGTCATATAAGATGTCAGTTTAATCTTAAATGTGGTTGGTGACGTCGCCTTTTCGTTCTTTATGTGCAAATGTCTTCATTTCTGCAGTGAAATTTGATAGAAGCTTTATCTCGCGATCATAAATCTAATGTATTCCTGTACAATAACGTTCAAAATAAACGGAGAGAAAAGGTATTAAAATATGCCGGCATGCAAAAGTACCGTTCGTCGGAAATAAAATGTTCTTCAATGCCACAATGGACATTAGGAAAATACGTCTTTTGGAAAGTTTGTTCAGCTTTCCAAAAGTTCCTTTCTCGACTGTTTCTCAAACATTATGTCTAATTCAATTGGAAATGTGTACGATCAAAGAAGCCATTTGCAAAATGTCTTCAAATAACTTAAAGGCCAAGAGAAGATCACAGGGAATATCAAATTGACCCTGCTGGTATTGGATAAAATGGTTTATTTCTGAAAGAAGGAGGAGTCGTCGTTTAGTAAGTTTGAGAGTATGTGTACAGGCAAACGTATTTTTTATCTATGTGTTTATTTAACAATAAGCTTGTTTTAAATATAAATTTCATGATGTGAATATATATGTGTGTTAGCACACATACACATGCGCACACATTATACAATGTGTGTTACAGAATCAAAACATCGGCAGAAAAATTTGTTACATTTGGTATAGTTAGCCTTGCAGGCTGAGTTTTCAGACTTTCTCATGTATAGTGTCAATCGAAATAATCTCTCTCTCTCTCTCATATGTATATATATATATATATATATATATATGCTCTTGCACAAGTAATTGAGCACTCTGGTTATTTCTCCTATAAGACTAAATTACACACACATATATACTTGAAAATATGTGACCTTTGGGTCACCCATTGAACTAAAGTTAAATTGCTTTAATCAGGAAAAAGTGAGTTTGCAAAGCCAGTTTAATATTTTAAAAAATGTAAAAAAATGTAAAACAAAATTCAAAATTAGATGGATCTAATTTTGAATTTTGTTTTATATTTTTTTACATTTTTTTAAATATTAAACTGGCTTTGCAAACTCACTTTTTCCTGATTAAAGCAATTTAACTTTAGTTCAATGGGTGACCCAAAGGTCACATATTTTCAAGTATATATGTGTGTGTAATTTAGTCTTATAGGAGAAATAACCAGAGTGCTAAATTACTTGTGCAAGAGCATATATATATATATATATATATATATACTTTCTCTCTTTTCCTCTCCATCTACATGTTAAATATAGCGATATTCCTTTTCGTTTATTCTGTCATTTCTTTATTACCTTTGATTATTAGAGATGGAAGCTTGAGTGAAAAGATACAGTATAAAATAAAAGTGTGTGTGTGTGTGTTGGGAGGTTAGAGTTAAACAATATACAATCAGAGAGGAAGAGAGTTATAGACAGACGCTTAGTAAGATAATTACAATTTATGACTAATTAGACAATTAAAATGGATTTTCGTTTCAAACATAACTCAATCACAAGATTAACGAATAATTTACCATGTATTTTGTCTGATTAAAATATACAACTCAGCTTTTGTATAATATACATATATATATACATATGAAATTACATAAACAATATTACAGTCTTGGTGACATTCTCAATGCGGGGTTCTGAATTTTTACTTTTTATTTTATTCAGTCTTTGAAGAGATGTTGTAGCATCGAAACGTTGGTTGATTGACATAAGACTGTAATATTGTTTATGTAATTTTATAAATGCTCTACTTGGTATTGAGCACTTCTAAAAATATTGGTTTTATGTTCATGTTATTAACATATTTGAACTTGATCAATTATATATATATATTAATGTTTTTTATGTTGTTTCTGTTTAGCCAAAAGTACTCAATATTTTAAAATTTCAATTTCTGAAATAGTGTCACATGATGATGAATTACAAAAAAGTAAGAAATGTACGTTTCATTCCTCTTTCTAAAATGAATGAATTATTTTTATGCTATATATTTTATTTGTTGTTCAAATAAGTTTTCAAAGTTAATGAAATTAGGTTAATTTTACATATAGACATCCCATAATATATAAAATATAACTTTTTTCTTTTCCTTTCCTTTCCTTTGTTTCTTTTATTTATTTCTTCTCTGATATTAGTCTTCTTTTATTTTTCCCCCTTTTTTTTCTTTTTTTCTTTTTCATGAACCTCACCATTTCTGAATCTGGTCGTTTTAGGCCTTTAATAACAATTTTTACTGGCCCAAAGAAGTCAAATTATCGGGATGATTTATTTAAGTATATTGTGACTTTTATCTGGAGATTCATTCTTGAATATTCTTTACTGGTGAGTCACACATTTTTTTACCAATGAAATTTAGCATCGAATTTGTACCCCTATACTATTCGAACTTCTGGAACACTTTCTGCTATATTTGCTTGCTTGACATTCATAATATCCTGGATTTACCCTTTTTGGACATTTTGCATTTTCCCATCGATGTGGCTTTGCTTTGCTCAGAACATTTTAGTGTATTTTTATATATTTTTTAGATTTTCAAATCTGTGCTAACAGTAATATAATTTTTACTGTTTTATCCTGATGATCTCCGCTAATGATAAAAATTTGCACTTTTGAAAATCCATGGGTTAAGGAAAAGAAAAAAAGTTTGATATATTCTTTGTTTAAACTAGATGATTAAAAAAATATTGCTCTTTTTCCAATTTTTATTCTCATCATTCATATTATATATATATATATATAACAGCTACATGACATTGAAGAAAATAATATCTATATAATACTAACACTATAGTAATTTGGATTGGTTGATTGTGTGCACACTAAATTTATTAGACAAGAGGGGGATGAAACGAGAAGTGCTGAGAGGAGAGAAATTGTATTTAATACAAAAGTCTGTGAGGTTAATCACTATACATGCAGCTCATTTTAATTTTAACTTTAAGTACAATGAAAAATATTTTTTTATATTGTATAGATTGAGTCGAGGCCAAAGGCAGAAAAAAAGGGGTTGATAATAATAGAAAATGTGTAAAGATATTGTAAATAAGAATGTCTTGTAAATAATTATACAATTTCTTCAAATCTAATACATGTTCCATAAACTAGCAATAAATAAATTTACTTTTAAAAAAATTACCAATTTACAGTAACAAACTATTAAGAGCAGTAAAGTTATACACTAAAGTACAATGGGACAACGTTGACCCAATGGGTCACGGGTCATCTAGTCCCATATAAAAGTACAGAATCATAATACTAAAACAAGCTCGAACCCTAAAATATTTTAAAACAACCAAAAGCATATTGCTATGATGAAAGTCATGTAAACATAGAGCTTATACAACTAAAGTCAAGGGTTAAGAAAAGTTTTGTTTGTGGTCGTAAGCCTCCGTTAAACGTCCAGTAAGAAGGTCAGAGGTTACATCGGCTTAAATATTGTGAAAATAACATCCAAGATAAGAACAGTAGTCCGAATAATCAACATAATACAAATTATAAATCTTCATCTAAAAAATTACGAAACCTAAGATCTTTAATAAATGTTACAGTTTCCATTATACACACACTAAATCTCTATTATAATGAAATAATTAATAGCGGCCATATTAGATTGTGTTCTGAATCGAATTATTTCTACAACGGTGGAATAAAATGTGCGAGAATAAAATTAATAAGAATTTAAACCTTTTTCCAAAAGTGTTCATACTTTTTGAAGAATTTGTTCTCAACTTACTTCCTATTAATCTATCTGAAGATAAAGTGAAAAATATCCATCTTATAAACGCTATAAATCTCCAGGAACTTAACAGGAAGTGCTACGTTTATTTTTATCTTGCTGCAACAACTTGTCAGGCAATATTTTGCTGTTTTCATGTCACATTCAACACAACAAAAATAAAAGAAAAGATAAAAAGAAACGAAAACAATGTTCCTATTATAAAAGTACTTTCTTCTGACAATCTTTTTTAGGCTTCACTGCTTTTAAAAGGCTGAATACAAGAAGATGCCATAACGTAGAATATTAATTTAAGGGTCGGCCAACTAAATTTAGAGGCAGACAAATTTCATGAGGTGAGGAAAGTGGCTGTCTAAAAATAATTGCTAATCTTCAAACCCACCCTCTACGTACTTTCCATGTAAAGTAATTTTTTCCCTTCCTACGTTGATGGAATCTGAAGTGATAGACAATTCCATCATTCGTTGCCGGCTTTCTGATTTTGACATTAGTGATGTGTTAACGTTCAAACTAGAAAATGGTTTACTTCCTTGAAAATACTAATACACAAATATGATTCTATTTTTATTAACCCAAACAAAACGTTACAGAGAAACCTAGTTTGATATAGTTTGCTTAACGGCAAATCATCCCTTTTCAGGTTATTTTATGCAGAAGCACAATACCGTCTCTTTCCTTCTCTCACTCTCTTCCCCCCCCTCTCTTTTCATTTAATGTCATGTTTATCTTATCTCAGGGTTAGGCGTCTTTTTATATATTTCACAAGCTCTTCTCCATGGCTCACAGTTCAGCAAATCAAATGTCACCAAACTCCAATGTGTATTGTTTTGTCCAATAACTTGCTTCCAAGTTTTCATTGACCTGCCAATCTTCCTGCAATTCAAGAACTTCATGCTTCTATAACAGTTTATGCAGGAGATCGAACGCACCACATCACAATACCAGCACAACCGATTCGTCCTTAGGATAACAATTATGATGGGTAAATATAGCCCTTTCAGCCAGTCCTCCAACCTATTGTGTCTGTTTGGTTAGATTACACATTGCAGATCTATCTAATCATGGATTTGTCATTATGCTGTAGTCAGGCAATAGAGGACTGCGTGAGGACTCAACAATCACTACCATACGACATTATGCTCCTGACGCAGCTGCTATATAACTTACCCCGGATATAGAGAGAGACAGCTTGCGATGTCAACAGAGGCAACTGCTCACAAAATTATGTCCACACTGTCTTAAACTTTGATACTACGATCCTCACATCAAAAGAAGTTAAAACGCGCAAGTTACTCAGTATAATGGATGATCTGATGATCTAGTCGAGGATGACTAAGAAGTCAAGAAGTCTCTCACACAGGAAGGGAAAGGTACACCGGGATATCTGCTTTGCCGTATGTGGTCAGAAAATCCCGACCGTCTCAGAAGAACCAATTGAGCTTGGGTCGATGGTACGATGAGACCTTGAAAGACACGAAGCAGGTTAAAACAACGGTGAAAGTCTAACAACGATTGGGTGCTGTCCACTGCAAGGTAGATACAAGGTATGGTGTCTTCAACACATGCTGATCCCAATTCTGTTATGGCCTCTTCTCGTATATGAAATCACTATAAGCACAGTTGAGGCAATAGAAGCAAAGATCAGTAGATATACGAGAAAATGGCTAGGTTTGCCTCCAGGATTGTCAAATGTAGCACTATATAGCAAACAGGCCAAACTAAAATTACCACTCAAGTCTATTGCAGAGGAATTTAAAGCTGGGAAAGTCAGGTTCCAGATGATGCTGAACGATTCCAAGGACACGGTGATAAAGGCAGTACAACCGTCTCTTCAGACAGGAAGGCAGTGGACAGTCAGAGACGCTATAACTGACATCAGTCCAAAGTTTCTTTACAGAGGGAGGGAAGATGTGGATCGGGTCTAAGCACACAGCAGCCCAATTATTAGTACCCGGCCAAAATATTCTTGGACCGGATGGTAGCTGCAGATCTCTCTTGGCTGGCACAATAATTACCACAAGGTTATTAGTGAAAAGGGGCAACGGCCAGACATTGTTATATCGTCAAGAACAAGCAAAAGACTCATCTTAGTTGAATTGACAGTATCTTATGAGAGCTGGATAGAAAAACAACACCAATATAATATAGAGAAATACGAAGATCTAAGAAGAGCTGACCCGTGAAGGTCATAGCGTTATCCTTCGAGCCATTGAAATTGGAGCACGGGGTTTCCTTTCAGACTCTCTGTATCAACTCCTAAGTCAGCTTCGAATTAAAGGCCAGAAAAAAAAGTGCAGCTAGCAAACGCCCCATCGAGATAACCAAACAATGTGCAATGTGGCTCTGGGCGAAAAGGAATGTCATATGGTGATATAATAGAAAGTGTCCACTATATAATTATCTCTGTGAGAGGAACACTTTTTTTTTTAATTATTAAAATAATTTATGAATTACCTTCTATGAACCATGTGGATAATTTATCTTCATTGAATCATTTCTCGGTATTAATGTTAGGAATGTTATTTAATTAGGTATTTATTTTATTCATTTATTTAGCTATTCACTTTATTTAATTTATTTTAATTAATTTATTTCTTTAATTTTTTTTCTCTTCGATATAAAGAACGTTTTCAAATAAGCACATAAGACGCGTAGCCGTTAAAAACAAAAATAAAAACAAACGGCACATGAGACACTAAGCCCTTAGCCGTTGAAAAGTCAGTTGTTTTCACTTCATTGAACAGTTAGATTGAAATGCGATCCAGATAATGGGGCCTCACATCAGTGAGAGGGGGGGGATACACAAAAAAGCCGTCGGGAGAAAGGCCCTAAAACGGTGCATATTCTCTCCTTATGACCTGATATTGTCTGGAGGCTTAAATGGAGTATTCTACCAGTAAAACAGCTAAAGAATATATATATACAAGCCCACAAGGTAAGCTGTTTCTTCTAAACAACAATATCTTCTGTTGTCAGCTCGCTTCATAGCGAGTTTCTGCTACTATTCCGGTAACTAGTTTTATTCTATATTCTAAATAGTTCGTTGTATAGTTTAACACAAATCACTCATTTAATCATAGCTGAGGGGAATTTGTTGGTTCATACCTTTCCCAACAGTATTTGTTTTGTTTTTTAAATAAATGACACATTTTTATAAAGGTCAGTTTAAAAGTTAAAAATAATAATTAAAGCAAACTTTGTTGACTGATTCATTAAAAGATGTGTCATTGCAAAGAAGCCTCTAAATTTAAGGTGCAATGTATAAAAAAAAACAATTAACTGTTTTGTTTTTCTTTTGCTAGACTTTGATGTTTCGAAATGACCTCATAATAGACATGGCATTGCCTCGGATGATGGCTAGGGAGATGTGCTCGAACATCCAAATGGTCTCTTGGGGCTCGTTCCTGCAAATGGCTATTATCCGTCGAATGTCTCGTATGTCAAGCTAAACAGTTTAAAAATAATCATAATATTTATTTTAGTTGTTTTACTATTGTGGATTAGTTTTAATTAGTTATTTTTATTAATTGATGAAAAGATTTGTCCTTGTGAAGAAGCCTCTAATATTTTGAAGCACAATATATGAAAGAATAAATAAATTTCTTATTTCCTCATCTAGACTTGGACGTTGCGAGACGACGCCATAATGGACATGGTGTTGCCTCGGATAATAGTTACAACTTTGTGAACAAGTCAGGCATAGACTAAAGTTTATTTGTACCCTATATGGTTGGATTGTAGAAAGGATTGTGAATTTTATTAACGATTCTAGGGGTGGCATTTTTGGTGAGAGGGGCGTCACCTTGTATGTTAAAACATAACACCATTACACTTTATTAAAAGTATCCCTGTGTACTTGTCTCCTCACGAGGGCAGAGTTGGATACACGGTCGTTTTTAATGGACACTCTGGATTAGGGACAAAAATAAGAATTGCCTCGGTCTAAAAGGACCTCTTCACCGACCGAGGAGAGTACAGATGAAGTGAAGCATCGAAACAGATACTACACTTTCATCTTAGTCAACATTTGGAAATTAGTGTGTCTATTGTGATAGAATAGTTCGGAAGTTATTTAAAAATTACGATTTTATTAGGTCTGTCACATTTAAGTTTTAAATCGTATTTTCATCAGTCTGCCATGTTTCCTGTTGAAACAACCTTGTCGGCACATAATGTACAGAGTGAATGAACACACAAAAAAAATGTCCCTTCTTTTTGACTGATGGTGGCATGGTTAAAAAAAGATTTTCTGATTTCACTTGCTCTTTTCAAATTGAATTTCATCTTCATCCTCATAATGATGCTGATTGTTAGGCATAATATTTTCATAGAATCTGTTCTCTGCCAATCCATTCTCTGCTGCCGTTTGGTGCATGCTGCCGTGTGATATGCACATCTTTATCACGCAAGATGATACTCGCATTTGTCCGAGTTGGTCATTTCGATTTTTATTTTCCATATTAATATCTCTAGAACTTTTATGTGTTGCTTGGCTGCAGCTGTTAAAGATTATAAAATTCAGAAAACAAAATCTATTAGAAATAAAAAAAGATTAAACTATTTTCTTTATTGGTCGTTTGTGTTTTTGCTAACCTTTTTTATTGGTTCAACAACTTTGATTTTTTATCGGTTTTTCATTTTCGATTATAGATGCGTCCTACTGTTGGTAGGTTGGCCAGATCTGCCATATTTCCGTTTGAAATAGCATTTTCACTCTTAAAAGTGCATATTGAATGAAACATTTAATCTTAGATGCAATTAAGCATCTCCAAAAGCGGCTCTGTCTATCGGTCTGTGATGCTTATATTTTAAATATGATTTTTTTCAGTCTGTCATGCTACACTTCAAATATTTTTTTCCTGAGTTTTTTATGCTTAAATTTGAAACAGAATTTTCGTTCGTTTTTCACGCTTATGTTTGAAATAGGATTTTCGTTGATATGTCACATTTCAATTTAAACCATAATTTCCGTTGGTCTGTCACATTTCAGTTTGAAACAAAATTTTTGTTGGTCTGTCATACTTCAGTTCCTCGGTCTGTCACACTTAAGTCTGAAGAATTTCCGTTGGTCTGTCATGTTTCAGTTTGAAACAGAATTTGTGTTGGTATGTCACGCTTACGTTTAAAATATAATTTTGCTCACTAAATGCTCAGATTGAATGGACGTATCTTAAGAATTTTTGTTTTTCTTTCTTTTCGAATTAAAATCGTCATTTTTATCATTTCTCATGGTTTTTCATGTTTGATGATATTTTTCATGGATTTCCCTTATTTTATACGTCATTAATTCTTCCTTAATCTCCCAAATATTCCTGTCATGTCTGCCTGATATTCATGATAATATCGGTTTTCTTTTTTCCTTTTTTCCATTGTGATTCTTCTTTTGTTAATCTTTAGGAAAATTAACCAAGTAGCCATAATTTTTGGGGGTCATTTGCATAAAGTTTCATTTAATGTTAGTCTTCTTAGAAATGAGTGTTTTGCAGTTATTGACAATCATTTTGATGCTTAACGTTTTTTTTAGGGGGTGGGGGCGCCTCCATTATTTATTGAAAACGGGATTCAATCTATGCCTGCATACATTATTTGGCTTGGTGTTCTCCCTCATTGACTTAAACAAAATGAATCCCAACCTGTAAGGTTTTCGACTTGACTGCAACCTTATTTTTACAAGACATTATAGTTTTCTTTCTCCTAGACTAGATGCCATACCAAGGCTTGAGTTAGTTCTGGAAGTTTTAAACTTTTTTATACTCTTTTCACCTTTTAACTTATTTTGCGTTGCTTGGCTGGAGTGTTAAAGATTACACTAAATTAAAAATTTAAAACTTAATTAAACTAAATGGAAAAGATTACACTAAATTAAACTAAATGGAAAAGATTACACTAAATTAAACTAAATGGAAAAGATTACACTAAATTAAACTAAATGGAAAAGATTACACTAAATTAAACTAAATGGAAAAGATTACACTAAATTAAACTAAATGAAAAATTCAAAACTATATTAAACTAAATGGAAAAGATTACACTAAATTAAACTAAATGGAAAAGATTACACTAAATTAAACTAAATGGAAAAGATTACACTAAATTAAACTAAATGGAAAAGATTACACTAAATTAAACTAAATGGAAAAGATTACACTAAATTAAACTAAATGGAAAAGATTACACTAAATTAAACTAAATGGAAAAGATTACACTAAATGAAAAATTCAAAACTTAATTAAACTAAATGGAAAAGATTACACTAAATTAAACTAAATGGAAAAGATTACACTAAATTAAACTAAATGGAAAAGATTACACTAAATTAAACTAAATGGAAAAGATTACACTAAATTAAACTAAATGAAAAATTCAAAACTTAATTAAACTAAATGGAAAAGATTACACTAAATTAAACTAAATGGAAAAGATTACACTAAATTAAACTAAATGACAAATTCAAAACTTAATTAAACTAAATGGAAAATATTACACTAAATTAAACTAAATGGAAAAGATTACACTAAATTAAACTAAACGGAAAAGATTACACTAAATTAAACTAAACGGAAAAGATTACACTAAATTAAACTAAACGGAAAATGTAAAACTTAATTAAACTAAATAGAAAAGATAACACTAACTTAAACTACATGAAAAATGTAAAACTTAATTAAACTAAATTTCACCCCTCATTCTTTGATGGCCATTATTAGAAAAGATCACATTCTCACTGTTGTTTACATTCCAGTAAATTAAACTAATAAAATAAGCGTAAATCCATCAAAATAATATAAAAATAAAACCTCTTTTCTTTAATTAACTGTGGAATCTCCACATGTCTCACTAGTAATTATTTTTACTTTCATAATTAATAGCAGCAGTTTACAATAAACAACATTGAGCACTCATTGTAAGAATGTTAAGCAAAAACAAACACTAAAAAAATGTAGGGAGATCAATTTTTTAAACATTTTTCTCCCAATTTTAATTATTAAATAAATAATGATATATTTTATTCTTTGCAACATTATTTTCTTGTTTTTTTTCTCTCTTGTACTTACAACTTCTTTTTGATTACCCCAACTACTGAATCACATATTTTTTACTGCTGATGACAATGTAATTAATTTTCTTTGTTGCATGTTTTATGCTATTCCATTTTCTCCTTCATGTTCGGTTTTTGAGAGTTTTGTTTTGTTTCGTTCTCCCGTTCCTCTATGCTTGCATTACCCCAAACACCTTACCTTCGTCCACCATTGACCTGTCTTTCAAGAAGTATGCAATGCACTTTGCTACAAACTTTGGCCTGTTCTGCCAGCTCTTTGCAAGCTTTGATATATTTTTTTCACTTAGCTCAACCCTTGCCTGCCAGAGGCAAAGTACATTAGAACATGTACGCTCTTAAGCAAACGGGTTCTCTCAAAATGTCTATTCTCGATTGTTACTTTTCTTTTCATTTTCTCAGGGGGAAAAAACAACATAGAAATGAATTTGTATTTTTTCGCCGCAAGTTTATTTTTTATTCATTAAAGCTAACCTTTCATTTTTTTTAATAATGTCAAAATAAAAATTGATACAAGGGGACTCTGGTTAACCCTGATTACGTTTCTCCAATAAAAATGTCATACGCATTTGCGAAAAGTATGAGAACATTTTTAGTTTCCTTTTTTGGAAATTTAAAGCTTTCCAACTAATAATTATTTGTTGGCTCAGTACATTCAGAGTCATTTACTTTGAACCATATTCAAGTTTCCTCCCCTAAATTATACTGTGCAACAAAAGAATGAAATCTTCAATTATAAAATACAAAAAAAATCGAATATGTGTAGTGCTAGATTGAAATCGAGACTTGTTCTCTTTCTGACATTTGGCTTGATGCTGTGTCCAGTTTAACTCTAGATTTTATATAATCTTCATGATTTTTTAATGGAAATCGCTCTAGACAAGGCATGAAGCCACTTGATGTAAGGAGCTAACAAGAACAAAAGATGACTATCGCAAAGACAGGAGATGCCTATTGGCCTTAGTCTTGAAAATACCAAGGCTATAGTGAAGAGTCAGAAGAAAGAGAGTTCCACAAGCCTGCAGTTCTTGGAAAGAAGCTACTAGAAAAGGAAGCGCTATTACAATGAGGTATCAAAACAGCGAATTGATGGAGACTAATAGATCAGACTACGCTGAACAACACATGCTATAATAGTATTTATAGAACAGACTGAGACTAGAACATTACGTTTGTGAGAGAGGGTGCAGAGAAGAAAAATTATCGTCAGATATCCTATGACAAGTTTCAACTCTCCCTTACAAATAGATATTCAATCATGGTATTTTTAACTGATTGTAGAATTGTCTTACAATAGCTCCCAGAATATATTAAGTATCCCATACATTCTCTATAATCTGTTTGTCCTGACAATCCATGTTATTTCGATTGTGGTTAGGGACTTTTAATTTGAGCTCCTCTGTTAGTAATTACATTTGTAATTTTCACCCCCTTTTATGTATCATGTTTGATCATGTCCCTCTTATGTTTGTCTTTGACACACCTTTTATGTGGGAAATAAGTGTTTTCATATATATGCGAATTTCTTTATTATTACCGTTTCTTTTTTCATCATTGTCTTTTTCCTTTTTACATTCTAACTTTGCATTGTGTAGGTTAACATAGTATATTCAATATGGCGACTGTGTATTGGATAGGGGACTTCAACACAAGGTATGCAGGAAATATATGAATAACCCTTCTCAATATAATTTTATTTGACAATATTTCTGAGATGAGGCGTTGTTGTTAGTTAACAGATTTTGGGCGTTAACCCTCATGAGGATACCAGTCTGAATCATGTAAATTAATAATTTTGGCATTTAATTAAGATAATTAAATTATCCCCCTTTTGAGTTTTAGAAAAGCGAAAGAATAAAAAATGGTGGCGCTAGTGGTTAAGCTGCATAGTACTGATATTGGTCAATCAGCATTTACTAGAGGTGATCAGGTTGCAAGTACTGCCTATGTAAGGTTAGTGCTAAGCTGACCTCAGTGCAGAGAACTTGAACAGTAGAGAACATTCAACTAGTAGAAGAACAAAGAAGATGGTATGCAGTATGAAGACTTTATTAAAATTCAGAAAAGAAACAATAATTAGGAGACACAGAGAGATTTAGAACTGCCATGATAGAGTTTAACAGGCATAGTAAGACTGGCATCGTCAGAGTTGTCCACTGAAGAAATAAGTATAGACTGATTGAAAAGCTCAGTATCATCAGGATATCAAGTGGAGATTTTTAAATGCCAATTTGACATTGGAGAAGTTGAAAAGAGAGTCAAATGGCAAGATCAGTGATTTGAGTGAGCTTGATATCAGGGCGAGCTTGGCTTTTTGTTTATGATTAAAATAAGTGTAGTATCTTTTCTGATACTACACGTCATCTCTTCTGTCCTCAGTCAGTGAAGGAAGAATCCTTCTAGACATAGGCAATTTTTATGCTGGTCTTAATCCAGAGTGTCTATTTTTGAAGGGCTAACTTTGTTCTCGTAGGGAAGCAAGTAAGTAAGAACTAATAGAAGTAAATATAGAACGCTCTGGTGCTATACTAGTATAGAAGCTGTTGAGAAGTTGCAACTTAGGGGATTTCTATTTCCAAATAGGCTCATGAACAACACTGATGACATTGAATAATGGGAGGTGACGGTGGTTAACGACACAAACTGACGACCTGAGTGTGTCCAGTTCGAATTCAGTCAGTTCTATGGTACCACTTCCACTTAGGAATGTTGGCAACTTTTACGTTGTCCCTCCTGCATTAAGCCGCCCAACAAAGTTGTACAATACCGATTCATACGAATTTACTTTTTTTATGTAAGAAAGAAATGTAAAAAAATATTTCCGAAAAATGGTCGAGTACTGAATGCTCCAGAAGTGGATCTGACGAAACCTTAATTAAAAATGAACCTGCTATTGAAGTTGAAACATTCTACAACAGAAGGGACAATGGAGAATACAAAGTGCACAGCAATTACAAAGAAAGGAAGAAGGGGAGAAAAGGATTACCTACTTGATGCTGATGGCTACACTACACAATGTTTTATTTATGGATCTCACAAACATGGTACTCATGCCATTTATATTAAAATGGAGAATATGCGGTTATTGTTAATGGTATTGAATTAAGTAGCCAGTGCTAAACCGTCTGACTAGTCGAGCTAGAACTAAATAAACTGAGATAGAAGCCCAGGATGAGATGTTCCATAATGATTAGATGTTAAGTACGTTTCTGGGCCATAATTGGTTGATAGTCTATGAGTCGATAATCTAATATATAAATATTGCTTCATACAAGCAAGAATTTTCCTATCAACTATTTGGAGCGCTTTATGCCGGTAAGTCTCAAGATAAATCACTAAATGAAGTCATGCATGTCTAAACAGCAGAGGCAATTGGCCTTTTTTTCTCTGAAGTATAGTTGCGCAAAACCTCTGTGTGGAAGAGCATGCCGTAACAGTTTTTTTTATATAGTCTTAATGCAAATAAAAAACAAATAATGAAAACTGAATTATCAAATTCCAGGTAACAATTTACAGGTATTCACTTAAATTGAAATATAGTGAAGCTGTTTGAGAAAGCTCAATCAAATACGTCCAGTCGTTGACATAACATGATTATATCTATTTTTATGTCACCTACAACAAAAGTAGAACAAGGAATATCGCGGTACGAATTTGTTTTGCAATTGAAATACAGTTGTATGAAATGTTGAAATTTAAATTTCAGAAAATCTATCGAGTATATATAAATATATATGTGTATTTTCAGCGATTAAATCATATTTCAAATAAAGAGTGCACGAAGGTATTATACTTGTTTACAGTTGCTCCAACGCAATTTTTATTTTAGCTCATACAATGGAACATTTTTTATTAAAAACATCGGTTCATCTTCAGTTGAAAAACACATGTACAAGACTAAACTCAAATTACAGAGATGATTTGCAGACCCTTCACATAAAAAGCTCTAGCAACTGCTGGTTGATGCCAGATTTGAAAATGATCGAACTTTAATCTTAGAAACGGTGAATTATTTGAATGATCCAGACTACTGTTTCTTTCATGCGCGTCGTCTTGAACTCGGGAATCTTTGTTGAACTCTTTCTGCAAGAACCCGTGCCACAACAGATACATTTCTAAATAATAATCAGTTCTAAGTGACAGTCTCCAAACGGTTAATCCTTAGTATAGGCCCTCCGTTCAGTCTAGAGAGACTATGAATACCCCTGTAAGGGGCTGGCTGCGCGTGTAATTATGAAGCAAGGGTTGCACAATCCCTAACAACACTTCTCCTGAGTCGGCACTGCTTGATTCCAATGGCAAGTAATCAAGACGACTGGAAACAATGCCGAGATAAGCAGAGAACACATACAGCACCTGGTATTCCCAAATGGTCACCCATTTAGTACTGGCCAGGCTCGACGTCGTTTAACTTTGGTGATCTAACGGGAACCGGTGTGTCAACGTGATTGTGCCGTATATCAATAGTACAGGTGATACTACTTTTTTTAAATCAACATACATTACATTGGTTATACAAAAAAGAATAACTTGAGACTTCTGCCCGGTCATGACAAGCTATCCCCATGGATTAAATAAAGGGTTCTGTTTTTAATTCCGTACAGATTCCAGAGTTCGACAAGATGCACATGAAGGATGGAGGTTACATCGGCCGAAACGTTGTAAGAATAAAATCCAAGATGAGAACAGTAGTCTGAATAATCCAAATAATCCAAATTATCAATCTTCATTTAAAAATTTCCGAAACTTACAACATGTAATTCGAAACTAAAGCGATGTTTGCAAGCCTCTTCATTTAATCAGACCGTGACAATGGACTTGACATCTTGACATAATGGCTATTTTTTAGCTATGGCGAATATTGACCACACACTGTTACACAGTAACAGTGATAAATGACAAAACATTATATTAGATGCTGTATTCACCAGCAGGATTGCCTATTTTGGTATGCCTTGATCTTTCTTCATGGACAATGGAGGCGAATTTAATAATGAGTCCATGAGAGATTTGGAAGACACATTTGCTATTCGGCTTATGAATACAGCAGCTCAAAGTTCATGGAGTGATCGCTGAATTAAATATTATCAGTGGGTGTAAAATCGGATTATTGAGGAAACTAGTTGTAATATAAACAGAATTTTAGTGGGTTTTCAGCAAATCTGTTGGTTTTGGGGACAAAAATTAAACTTTGATCCCTTTCATTGACTCTTCTCTCTCCCTCACTCTTTCGCCTTCTCTCTCTCCATTTCTTCCACTTTTTCTCTCTCCCTTTCTCCCACTCTCTCTCCCTTCTGTATATCTCTCTCACTCTCTCTTCTTGTCTACTTCCCTCTCTCCTTTTCTGTCTCCTTCGCCCCTTCTCTCTCACACCTTCTGTCTCCTTCACCCCTTCTGTCTCTCTCACCCCTTCTGTCTCTCTCACTCCTTCTGTCTCTCTCACCCCTTCTGTCTCTCTCACCTCTTCTGTCTCTCTCACCCCCTCTGTCTCTCTCACCCCCTCTCTCTCTCACCCCTTCTGCTCTTCTTCACCCCCTCTCTCTCCTTTTCTGGTTATACCTCTCTGCCTCTCTTTCTCCTGATCATTCTCTGCCTCTCTTTCTCCCACTCACTCTCTCGTCCTCCTCCTCCTGCACACTCTCACTTGCAATCTTCCTCACTCTGCAGTTATAAAAAAAATTCTATCCCCTATTCTTTGTAGAAATTTGCCAACATCCATAAGTGAAAGTGGTGATATGGAACCAACCGAATTCGAACTTGGCACACCCAGGTCGTCGATCCAGGTCGTTGAGCTACTTCATCACCCCCGCCTCCCTATTTGTTTATTATAAAAACTATATAACTGCTAGCTCATTCGTTTCATCGTTGTCATTTAAATACAACAATCCACAACATTTATCTTCCCTATTCAGTTATCTTCTCTATTCTCCTATTTAATTTCCATTTAAAATCCTGGATTTCCATCAAGTTTAGACCATATATCTTATCAAAAACCAGGAAAGAGCTGTCAGGTCATTAATCTCAACTTTCTTTTAAATTACATTTAAAACATTTCCTCTTGCCGAGTCCCTTCCTCCCCTGACAACATATTTGATAGATTTACACAATATTAAACTGACACGGACGAAACATGAAAATCTAAATGAACAAAACATTTTTTTTTAAATCAACATACATTACATTGGTTATACAAAAAAGGAAAATTTGAAAGAAATTTAAAAAGTTTTGAGAAACTGAAATTTTTTGGAAATAATAGACACAGGGAAATAATATGACAAAGTTAGACAATTGTAGGTCAAGCAAAATAATATATTAGTATCCACTAGCCATACGAGGAGAATAAATAAATAAACGAAAATATTTTTTTTTTCCTAAATAATAAATAATTAAATAAAATATTCCTGAATAGCTAATTTGAACTTGACAACCTTTCAAAAACCTGTCAAGTGAAAACAGCTATTTAAAAATATGTCTTATTTTTAACTAAAGAAAAAAAATGTTTCAATCTTATTTTGAAAGACATTTGTATGTAGTATCATGATGTATAGGAGTGAAAGTTGATAACATATTTCTTTCTTTTCCTTTTCTTATTTACATCATCATCTTATTCTCCTCGTATGCCGGATGTTGCTACTATATCTACTACTTCATTTCTGTCTTTGCTTCTTTATTGACGTCATTTATTTTATCTACGTCATTTTCTTACTCTCCTCTTACGCTGGCTGCTGCTATTATATCTACTACTTCATTTCTTTCTTTGCTTCTTT
Source organism: Sepiola atlantica (assembly GCA_963556195.1). Taxonomy (NCBI): domain Eukaryota; kingdom Metazoa; phylum Mollusca; class Cephalopoda; order Sepiida; family Sepiolidae; genus Sepiola; species Sepiola atlantica. The sequence goes on along the minus strand of OY744515.1, from coordinate 219,184,617 downwards.
ATTGACGTCATTTATTTTATCTACGTCATCTTCTTTCTCTCCTCTTATGCTGGCTGCTGCTACTATATCTACTATTTCATTTCTTTCTTTGCTTCTTTATTGACGTAATTTATTTTATATTCGTCATCTTCTTAGTCTCCTCTTATGCTGGCTGCTACTACAATATCTACTACTTCATTTCTTTCTTTGCTTCTTTATTGACGTCATTTATTTTATCTACGTCATCTTCTTACTCTCCTCTTACGCTGGCTGCTGCTACTATATCTACTACTTCATTTCTTTCTTTGCTTCTTTATTGACGTCATTTATTTTATCTACGTCATCTTCTTACTCTCCTCTTACGCTGGCTGCTGCTACTATATCTACTACTTCATTTCTTTCTTTGCTTCTTTATTGACGTCATTTATTTTATCTACGTCATCTTCTTACTCTCCTCTTACGCTGGCTGCTGCTACTATATCTACTACTTCATTTCTTTCTTTGCTTCTTTATTGACGTCATTTATTTTATCTACGTCATCTTCTTACTCTCCTCTTACGCTGGCTGCTGCTACTATATCTACTATTTCATTTCTTTTTTTGCTTCTTTATTGACGTCATTTATTTTATCTACGTCATTTTCTTACTCTCCTCTTACGCTGGCTGCTGCTACTATATCTACTACTTCATTTCTTTCTTTGCTTCTTTATTGACGTCATTTATTTTATATTCGTCATCTTCTTAGTCTCCTCTTATGCTGGCTGCTGCTACAATATCTACTACTTCATTTCTTTCTTTGCTTCTTTATTGACGTCATTTATTTTATATTCGTCATCTTCTTAGTCTCCTCTTATGCTGGCTGCTGCTACAATATCTACTACTTCATTTCTTTCTTTGCTTCTTTATTGACGTCATTTATTTTATATTCGTCATCTTCTTAGTCTCCTCTTATGCTGGCTGCTGCTACAATATCTACTACTTCATTTCTTTTTTTGCTTCTTTATTGACGTCATTTATTTTATCTACGTCATTTTCTTACTCTCCTCTTACGCTGGCTGCTGCTACAATATCTACTACTTCATTTCTTTCTTTGCTTCTTTATTGACGTAATTTATTTTATCTACGTCATCTTCTTACTCTCCTCTTATGATGGCTGCTGCTACAATATCTACTACTTCATTTCTTTCTTTGCTTCTTTATTGACGTAATTTATTTTATCTACGTCATCTTCTTACTCTCCTCTTATGATGGCTGCTGCTACTATATCTACAACTTCATTTCTTTCTTTGCTTCTTAATTGACGTCATTTATTTTATCTACGTCATCTTCTTACTTTCCTCTTACGCTGGCTGCTGCTACTATGTCTACTATTTCATTCCTTCTTTTGCTTCTTTATTGACGTCATTTATTTTATCTACGTCATCTTCTTTCTCTCCTCTTACGCTGGCTGCTGCTACTATATCTACAACTTCATTTCTTTCTTTGCTTTTTTATTGACGTCATTTATTTTATCTACGTCATCTTCTTACTTTCCTCTTACGCTGGCTGCTGCTACTATGTCTACTACTTCATTACTTTCTTTGCTTCTTTATTGACGTCATTTATTTTATCTACGTCATCTTCATATTCTCCTCTTATGCTGGCTGCTGCTACTTAATTTGTAAGAGCTGTTCCATCAGTGGGCTATAAAAATAAACGTTACTCTTATAGAGAACACACTGCGTTTCCATGAAGCATCCGAGAGTTGATGAGGCGAAAACTGCCAAACAATAAATTGAAAACTGGCAGACGATAAATTATACATTCATAAAAATAAAGAACGAACAAACCATAGCTTAACAACTGTTATGAATCAGATGCTTACGTTTTTTGTGAAAGGAACCATTGTTAATCAAATGCTTTCAAATAATTTGTTTTTTTTTGTGCACCGAAAAGTTTCAAAAGATGCTTTTTTTTTATATAACAAACAACGAAACCACTGTTTTTAACCAATTTCTTGTTCGTTTTTTTTTCATCTATTTTTTCATTTTTTTTTTTTTAACATTTTCTGGGTTAGGATTTAGGGTTAGTCTTTCGCTAGAAGTGACCGTTGCTGACAGAACTCAATGAGTTCTTCGGGAGATTAAACGTATTGACACAGATCCTAAAAATGCATTTTTTTAACGTGCTGCAGATCGTAGAAATTAATTTCATCTGCTTGCTTGCAACCTAATTGTCTAATGCTTGCTGCGACCTGATTGGTTAATAGTTTTGTCATCTCTCGGGCGCTTCAGAAACCTGCCTGAACATTGACGATGCGAAGTCACCAAAACGCGGTGCGTTCCCTATACGAGTACCAGACAAACTCTTATGTATTATGTTTGAGTCACACAAACCACCGCGCGAAAGGAAATAACAAGACCTTTAGCACTTGTGCAGTTGAGTAAACAGCAGAATATAATATACAGGAAGTAACGACCAATAGATTAAAACATTTTAATAAATTTATTTATTTAATAAAATATAGTTTCTGAAAGAAAAGACATTATAATAAAATAAAGTTAATTTTCAATTAAGTAACATTTTGGCCAAAACATTGTAATAAAATATAGTTTTATTATTATTATTATTATTATTATTATTATTATTATTATTATTATTATTATGTGCGTATTATAACATTTTAAATTATAAAAAAGAATAACTGTCAATTTCAGAAACTATATTTTCTGACAATGTTTTGCCCAAAATGTTACTTTATTGAAAATAAACTTTATTTTATTACAATTTTTTTCTTTCAGAAACTATATTTTATTAAATAAATAAATTTATTAAAATGTTTTAATCTATTGGTCGTTGCTTCCTGTGGATTATCTGCCACTGTTTACTAAACTGCAAAAGTGGCAAACCTTTTTTACAGCAACAACGAAAAGGATTTATTCAATAAAGTTACCCTCACCGTTTGGTATAGGTAGAATAAAGTTGGACAGTGTCCAAGTGAGGAAGAGGAAAATATAAAGTTTTTTGTGCTGCCGAAAGTCTAAGTCGTTATCTTCAGGCGAAGATAGTAGGTGCTTAAGCGTCCAGTGGCAGGAGAGAGAATGTGGACGTGTTTCATCGTTGTTGCAGAGGTCCCTCAGCTGACCGACCGTGGTTCCCAAAGGAGCTGAAGTTGTTCTACAGGGGACAGATGAAATAAATGCACCCTGCAAGCTGATTGGTTAGTGTGTAACCAGATTGCTTAAGAGGGACATTGCTCCGAGACATAAAAACGTCTTATTTATGACTGCTACTAAATCTACTACTTCATTCTTTTCTTTTTCTTATTTATTTATATCATCCACTCACGCTATTGCTGCTTCTACTATTCCCTCTCAGTCTATTCGTCGTTTCCCACGATTTCTTGTCATCTTTCTGTAACTATATTGCAATGCATGTGTGAAAATAATGTTAAGAACGGTATTTTCCACATAAAGTTAAAATTATGTTGACAATTCCATTTAGAAGTTAAAACTTTAGAATTAGAATTACGTAGCAGGAAATGACGTCAGAGAGGAAATGTGTGTCAGAAAAGCTAGAGAGTTCCTGCCTCTGAGAAATTAGGCATTACAGTGATAGAATACTGTTTTTGAGTCTTACTCGATCCTACGGAGTCGGAAGAGGTAGATTTAGTTCGTCTTTGTGTATTTGCTGCAAATTTCTGCAAAAAGTAAATCAAATCCCAGAGCAATTAATAGAGTTGTTTGTTTTTCTTTTTAATGGCTTCTATTATTCCATTCATGAACAGAATAAAGAAGAGAGTAAGGACATCTCTATGACTGTTACATCACCACTGCTGAGGATGTCACTATCCAATGAGCCAACTACAACACATCAACAAAGAGAGACGGACAGCTGTTTCTGTCAACAAAAAAAAACAATGGACAATCTAAAGAAGCCCACTCCCCATGCTATGCTACACAACCGTGATGGAAATATTGAAGTTTGTCATTATCCCTTCTATTATCGGACTCTGCTGGTAGGCTAAATTAATTAGGATTCCACTAAGATTCTGATTAACCCGAATTCTAGCTAATTACAATAACAGAATTGATTTTAATAATCCTGTCTGCTCATTATATTCAGATTTGTATTTAGCTGCTCGACCATTCCAACACATTCTGCTTTAATAAGACATACCTTGACCACACACTATTGTTAAAACTGGATCCTGCTTATATTGACAGCAATCTCTTAAAGAGGATCTGCTTAATAGAATTGGAGATATATAGATTGGTCAAAGTGGTTGTCTTCCCTTGTCCCTTTAAGGATCGCATGGATTTGCCAAAGAGTAAACCCAATCACTGCTCACGTGAGTCAGCCTATATAAATGCAATCACACATGGTCGTTTCTTCGTTTTCTCTTTTCCACTACCACTGTCGATGTTGGTTAAGAGTTGACCGTCGTACAACAGCAAACACAGGACGGTTGCCGCACTTGTATCAGTCCATTTACGAGAGAGGAGCCAACAACTGCTACAAATTAGCGCCCAAAGTTTGACGCATATGTTTAAAGAACTAAGAAAAGTTATGTTATAGAATGAATTTTCGGTATATTTTTCTTTTACTATTTGCACACATTTTTTGTATATCGATTTTATTACTTATAAGAGACAAACACATCCTAGGATGAAGTACTGTTGCCCCATCTGGGGGGATGCTGCTCAGAGCATCCTTTCCTGCCTTGACAGGGTACAAAACCAACTTCGAAATCTAGTGGACGATGCCCTTTTCTCCTCACAGAAGAGACGTTGCTCGTCTTTCTTTACTCTATTTTCATTTAATAGCAGGTGTTCGACTGAGCTTAAATCTATGCCCCCCCCTGTAAAACATTCACAGCAAACACTCGTCTAGGTAAAACCACTGTCAATAGTTTTCCTTTCTCTCTCTTTCTACTTAAAACGAAACGAAACTTTTATGAGCAAAGTTTCTTTCCTCGAACTGTCCGTCTGTGGAACACAATACCGTGGGGCTGCTTTCCAGTTGACTACAATATGGTCGTTTTTAAGTCCATTGTAAACAAATTCTTGTTGAGCCGCCCTCTTAAATAATCAAATTCTGCCCAATCACCACCATCATTGGCAATCAGCACGGTGTTGTCTTCCGCCTTACACTCATTTAACCCTTATCCTCGAGTGGCCTTTGGGCCTTCATAAGCGGTGACACCTTAGTTAAAAAAAATTAGTTGTATAAGTAAACTGTTCAATTAATATACACGGTTGTTGTTCCTTTTCTCCTAAAGCTGTTGCTCCGATTCAACTTTCTGCACTTATCTATGAGTACAAATCTTTTTTTCTTCAGCTTTGATCAGAACCTTCTTTCATGAAACAAAAAAAAACTATATATTATCTCATATTTTATAAGTGTTAAACTTGTGAATTTTAATGAAAATAATCAGAGGATTACTCTATTAAAACCATTATGACTCCATTGAGCTTCATACTTATTAATAAGTATTAATATATTACTAGCAAGTAGACCCGACGTTGCTCGGGATTGAATGAGGATCATGCACTACTATGTACTTTCTCACTATCCTCATAACATCATAATACTTTCTTTGTTTTTACTGACCTTTCCTCCCGTTTTGCCCTCTAATATCGTTGGAAGAAACTGAAATGTTATAAAACTTTCTGAATTAGTGTCTTATACATATGGTTTTAATTTCATTAAAATCGGATATACTTATTTGAAGTTTTATGGGGGTTCTATCCCAATGGGTCACTTAAAGGTGAAGGGCACTTAGGTATTCGGTACATAGAGGGTAATGTATAGATTCTGGACCACTTTCATTATCTTTGGCAGAGAATTTTTTTACAGGATTCAAATTTGATAAAAATAATACATATTTGTAGTTTTGAAAGGTTCATTCCCTCATAGGCCTTTTAGGGGTTCACTTAGAGATTCGGGAACACCTCCATTATCTTCCCCGGTAAATTTTACATAAGAATACATTTTTAGATTTTATGTAGATTCTTTTACCTTTCTTTCTATAGGGAACACACAAACACACATTAAGCTTTATATACATAGATAGATTAGTACTAATGGGACCCCACGGAAATTCTTTCTGCATAAATCTGTATAATTTACTATTACTAATAATATGACTATTGAAATAATAGATGTCAGGGTCAATACTATTAAGAAAAAAAAATGAGTCTTTCTTTTTCCATAAAAATAATCGTCATTGACAGCTAAATATTCTTTAAATAAATAAGACAAATACGTTTCTTCTTTATTGAGTTATTTAAATTGTTGCAATTTACTTCTTTTTAAAACAATATTCTGTCTTCTTACCTTAAAAATAATTGTCAGTTTAATATTGTTCAAATCAATAAAATAGATGTCACTTTTTAAAATGGATTTATTTAAAATTGTACTGTTTTAGTCAACTGGACGACATGTGAAAGGTAATAACGTACGTACAAATATGAAATGCCTTGATGTATTATGATCTAGATTATTTTTAAGACCTTTATAGTAAGACAAACCCTCATAATGTTTTCGTTCTAAATCAGTCTTAGGAAGTCACCATTGTTTATCCATTACACTGTAAAAATGCTCTATGGCGATTGGCCATCATTTAAACACGGAAGTTTGCAGGAGGTCATGCGAGCATGAATGAACTCAAAAAATCACAGAGATTTTTCGAAAAAACTGGTTTGTAACTTTATTTTAATGCATCTAAAATTAATTTAATGAGTTTTCAATCAATTTTTTTTAATGTTCAGATTATGTTTCGTACTTTTTTTAGATGAGGATATTTGGATTATTCAGACTAGCATTTTCATCTTGGATGTTATTCTCACAACCTCTGACCTTCTTCAGCCACATCTTCTAGAATACTGGAATATTTATGTCCAACTCGGAAATCTATGCACATATCTGATACATGAATTACTAATACAGCTCCATCTATTTTATTTTCAAAAAAGTTAATAAAAGCGCATAACTTAGTTTGTATTATTTGCATTATTCGGACTATGATTCTCATCGAGGGTGTTAAACGTTCACAACGTTTCAGCAAATATAATCTCCAAGCTTTTTTTATTGATAAGAATTGATATTGTATCATTTGGATTATTCAGAGGGTACATCGGCCGAAACGTTGTGAAAATAACAACCAAGACGAGAATAGTAGTCCAAATAATCCAAATAATACAAATTATTAATCCTCATCTAAAAAATTTGGAAATAAAAGTTGTTTTTGTAATGTTATCTGAAGGAGTTTCTGCAGTTTACGAACGGTACTATTTTTTAGATAGGATTCTCAAGTTGAATTCAATTTTTACGGTATCTTTTGTTTATTAAATTGTTAGATGAAAGTACAGAATAGTTAACTAAGCTCTTCGTTCCCATGCCAAGAATGGGTTTCTAAATAATAACGTAATTATTTCAGCATGGTCCGTAAACTGCAGAAGTATCAGGTATTTAATAATAACTCAAACAGTTAACATCAAAATATAAAAGGTTTTTTTACTCAAAGTTAACAATGCAATAAGTAGTTACATGTTGGGTTACTGGCTTATAATGTATATGACGAAACAGCCAGAATGTAACCGTACACCTCGAGACTAGCATCACCGTCATTGATATGCTCCTTGGAATAGTTCATTGTACAAGGAAGGAGGGTTTCAGTACTTTTGCTACAACATTTGTACACTCATAAAACTCTGTAGTGCCACCGACCATACTTAACTCCATCTAGTCAATCATCGTCAAACGGGATGTTTATCAAATGACAAATGCTGAAATTATTTAAATGTTGTTCGCATTTGTTTGATATTAAAAAAATTTAATTTTCAACCTAAGTAAAATAACTGTTGCATACAAGCGTTATTTCATATTGCATTCAACATTTATAATATTACGGCAATTCATAATAATTTTACATTTTTGTCATGTCAATATGTAGCAAGATTAGAGGCGGGCATGTAAAATAATGTTAAAAACCGTATTTTTCCACATTAGGCTAGAATAAACATAAGGTTAGAGTAGTGGAAAATTCTATTAGAAGTTAACAGATTAGGGTTATGACTACGTTACGTGCATGTGGGAAAGAAGCAAAGTGACCAGATGTCTTTTTTCAAGTCCACTAGCCCCACTGGATTCGGTCGAGAAATAGCAGCTCATCTAGATGTACATTGTTGTAAATTGCTGAAAACAAAAACTAAACCCCAGAAGAAGATAATGGCGTAATTTGTTGTTCTTTTTAATTACTTCTTTTATTCCATCTACAAAGAGAAACAAAGAAGAAAAGATGAACATCTGTGTGACTGCCACATCACTAACTATTTCAGAGACACGATCGGCTGTTTTATGTCCATAACACAACACCTTGGTAGTTGTTCACCCATGGGGATCGAAGAACAGCCAACACTATGCTACAAATGCACAAATTCAATAAAAACATCTAAAGAATATCCGTTCTTGTTTAGTTATATCTGAGTATATCTTAATAATGGAGACTGGCAAAAATATGCTCCCTCCTGTCGCATATTTTTATTAGACTGGTAGATTCACTCATAATATAAGGAACATGTTTAGAATTATATAATATTTATACAAATTATTTATTTAAAAACTCTATATATATTTATAGATATGTTTTGAAACATGACATGAATCAAATTTATGACGTTACGTCAAAGCTATAATTATTTTGTTATGGTAATTTTTTAAGATCTATTTATAAGAAACTCAAAGTAGCTCAGTTCGTAGAACATCAGACTGAAAATCTCAAGATTTTGGTTTCGATTTTCGGTCATGGCATCCACTTTATTTGTTGGTAATTTATTATCTAAAAAAGTAGTAAAGATCTCTTATATTTGTAAATGATACAAATTTCGCAATGTATTTATTGCATTATTTAAAAAGAATTGTGACGGATGGACAAACAGACACACAGAAAATGCTCCTTATATTATGAGTTGATTATGTATGTCAGTCTGAATCCGAACCTATACTATTTAAGACTATTCAACTTGAAGTAATAACGAAGGTCCAACAAAACGCAAATCACTCTCGAGTAAAAAACGAAGGTCCCAAGAAACGCAAATCACTCCGTCCGTAGATCACAAAGTCCTCTGTCAGCTTCCAAAGCAGATCTCTACGTTCGTCACACGTGCACTTACTTCACACCGTTTTGTTGAAGACGGTAAGAGACCCGCTTTTATTAGAGTGAGGCACACCTAATTTGCATGCGTGCAATGTGACTCCGCGTGAACCGTACGTAATAAAGGTTCACGGACGACATGTTTAATTCTTTTCCTTTATCCGCAGCGCACAGGACAGACAAACACGAGGACGTTTCGCAGGTAAGCCCCCTTCACGTTCCCCACACAACTTAGTTTGAAATAATATAGTTTGGGCTTCAGACTATTGTACTATATTTTAATGCTAAGTTCGAATTTTATTCATAGAGGGGAATCCTCTCAGGCATTACTACCTTCTTAAGAGGGTAGTGTACTTACGTTTTCTCAGATTGGTAAGAAAATAATGTCGGGTTTTCGTAGGCTGGTAACAACATAATGTCAATAAAATAACTTAAAGTTGAAAACTTCTATTTATCGAAGAGAAAACTTGCCGTTAAAAGTTTATGTGATATGCATTTTAACAGCTAGCGAGAGAATATATGTTTTCTAGTTATTTTTTAATAAGCAAAATAATATTTTTCAAACTACAGAGCTACCCAAAGAAACTGTCAACAAAAGAATCTCAAGAGCAAAAAATAGATACTATTTTCAAGCGGAATATTTAATTGCCAGTTGCAATTGCATCAGAAGAATGATTTTAGATTTCTATCTTTGAGAAAAATCGAGTTTTCTAATCTTGGAAATTAAGAAATACCGAGGGATTATACAAAAAAAAACTATTCTACACATTTATTTACAAACAATGTTTATTTGTATTATTTGGATTATTCAGACGACTGTTCTCATCTTGGATGTTATTCTCACCACGTTTCGGCCGATGTAACAACTGAACTTCTTCAGGTGCATCTTGTTGAACTCAGGAATCTGTACAGAATTTAAAACGGAATTCTTTATTTAATTCACTAGGGTAGCTTATTCTCGTTCTTTCATCCACGACCAGATAACAGTTTTAAGTAATTCTTTATTTTATTCTTAGTGTCGCTCGTACTGATAGAAAGATATAAGACTCCAAGCCTACCGTTAACCAATAAAAGCCATTGGTAACAAAAGTAAGCATCAGCTAACTATTTCTGATAAAAATTATCAATCATCATCTTAAAAAAAAGTCCGAAACAAAATATGTTTAATACTAAAAATTAAGGCCACGCAAATTCTTATAATTCTCTAGCATGTTCACCGCCCACTTCTATGACAGCTTACCGTTTACTTGGCAGAAGGCCGATTCTACCGACAAAGAAGCACGATTTCTTCAAGGCAACCCACGCTTTGACGTCAGCCATCAATTCATCCATATCATTGTATACTTTGGCCGCCTGTCAGTTTTTTACTGGTTGATCTACGTGGGAGCCCCGAGCGGAGAGTCAAGCGGATAAAAGAGCAAATTCCAATCAGTGAGTTTGATCACGCAGAAATTATACAATTAAAAAACGCGCGAAAAACGCTTAGTAATTATACGTCCGTTCATTTTAATCGTGTTAAGTCGAATCTTGTTTATCTTTTATCTTTTTCGATTTAAGTTTCACATTCTTCAACCTTCCTTCAGTTTTATTTGTGTGGAGGAATATCTAAAAAAAAAAAAAAACCTCCAAAAAAAAAACGGTGAAACACATTACCACTTACGGCTTACATGCATATTACAACATGGTTTTCTTCGAATTCCTGTTATGAGCCGATTCCGCTAGTATTCGAACTTGGTCCACTCCATTAACCATTCACAATCATCTTATTTCTTCATCTCTTAACTGACAATCATTCCATCTCATTAACCATTATCCTCGAGTGGCTTTTGACTTTGATAAGTTGTAATCCATTAGTGAAAAAAATAAAAAATCAAAGCTAACATCTTCATCATTACCTTACCTATTTCCCTCCTATCTATAGCCTTAGTCTTTTTAAAACTAAGACCAATAAGCATCTCTTGTCTTTGCAATAATCATCTTTCGTTCTTGTTGGCACTTTGCATCGAGTGGCTTCATGCCTTGTCTGGAGCGATTTCCATTATAATATTCTGTCAGTGATTTTGGATACTTACCCATTGTTTCAAGAAATTATAGGAAGTTGGTGGTGGTGGAGTAGATATAAACGTGCAGACTGATAACCTTGGTGTGCCAAGTTCGAATCTAGTCAGTTCCATAGCACTACTTCAACTCAGACGTTGGCAAACTTCAGGTGGGCCCTCCAATAAGTACCTGATTCTCAAAAGAATCGGGGATAACCAATGCCAACTACAGAATGCAGCCAGTAAGAAAAGAAAACGTTGTACCGTGCTTGTAACCATGCAGCAGGCTGCATGTTTTAGGTGTTTATAGATTGTCGAAATATAACCCCCTTTGAGTGGACACTGGCTTGATATTATCTCTAGTGGATATGCAGATGAATATGAATTTACGTTTTACTATAAGGAAATATAATTCACTGCAGAAAGTACATCACTTCTGACGCAATCCTCCTCCTGTATAAGAGCCAGATACGTCCCAAGATGACCCCTTCTCTTCCCTTCGACCCCTTTCTCACAGAAAAAGACGTTACTAGCCCTCACTACTATATTGTTATGCTCCTGGTAAATGCTCACCTGAGTTCTGATATCTGTCCCCCTTGCAAAATATTCACAGCAAGAACTCGTCTAGTTAGAAGCATAGCAAAGAACTTTCCTTTCTCACTTTGTGTACCAAACGAAACTTACACGAACAAAGTTTCTTTCCTAGAACATCCCATCTGTTGAACAAAATACTGTGAAGCTGCTTCCCAACTGACTACAACATGGTCGTCTTCAAGTGTAATGCTAGTAAATACTTGATGAGCTGTCTTCTTGGATAATCAAATTCTGTACATTCCACCCATCATTTCCAGTCCTCTCATGGTGTAGTTCATCGTTAAATGGACAATCTCTTTAATCCTTATTCTCGAGTTGCCCCCCGGGCCTTGAGCAGCTGTGACCCATTAATAATAAATAAATAAATAAATAAACTATAAGTGAGGCCCACTCTATCACCCTTGATAGGCAGGCACATTTAATTTGTATTGAAATAACAGAAACAACTACCAAGAGAAAGACAAATTGGAAATGTGCACTTTATACGTTTCAAATCTATTGTTTTGATTGTGCTGAGTTCAGACTAAATGTCTACATGCTTGGTTGAAGCAGAACCTTTTCATCATCAAAATAACCTAATAGTTGACTTGCACTTACTTAGCCTTCAGTCATGAACATGATGAGAAGAGAAAAAACAGAGAAAACCCTTCTGTAATAAAGTGAACAATTCTCGGACGCCTTGCAGTGTAGATCCATTTTATTTCTGCTGAGTCGCTCTGGTTATAATGTAATAAATCTCAGCCAGGCAAATCCTGCCGAAAGGGGTGGGAGGTCATCAGGGCAATGTGCCAAGCTTCTTTTTTTTCTACCTACGTCTGCTAGCCAGGAGAGGAATACGAGAAAATAGCCTTGGTTAATCTTTTCGAAATGTCAGACCTGAGAAAATAATGGCTGGACTAAATGAAATCATGAGAAGCCATGATATTTTTATCTACACTCTAGTCAAAAACTGACAGGATACAACTTATCTCTTTCCCATAATATACAAAGCCAGAAAGCATATCCCATTCTTGATGTGGATTTTTATACTCAACAGACATAGATTTATTATTCTCATATTTCATTTATTTAAACACAAACATTTCATATCCACTCATAATATAAGAGGTATTTTCTGTGTGTCTGTTTGTCTGTCTGTCCGTCAGGCACAATTTTTTAAAGAAATATTTTAACTTCTTTTAGAAATAGAAAAATATTGCATTAATACTAAATAATAAATTCCCAACAAGTAAAGCTGATGCCATGACCAGAAATTGAAACCGAAACCTTAAGATCTTCAGTTTGATGTTCTACGAACTGGGCTATTTAGATTTTCTCATAAATAGATCTTAAAACATTACTATAATAAAATCATTAGCGCTTTGATGCAACGTCATATATTTATGATTTAGTCATGTTTAAAAACATAAATTCAAACATAAGTGATAAAAAAATAAATAAATGAATGGTTAAACAATAGTGTTAGAAATTTTTTTAATAATCTCAAACAATTTATTTTGCTTTAACTACGTATTAGCGTTAAAAACTATTTAATATATAATATATACTAGACTTTGGCCTGTAATTATATATATATATATATATATATATATATATATATATATAAGTGGTGAACTAAAAGCGAACTTTTAGGAAAGGTAAAACCTATTGTGAAAAGTATACAGCTCAATATCCAGGATAGAGCAGATAGATATGTAGAAGGATGAAAAGGAATTAGAAAAGCAAATATCAAATCTTTTTTTAATTCAGTTGCTCATAGCAAGGTATATTCCGCAAAAAGGCAATTTATTCAAGTTAAATTTTTCCTTAAGCCAGGCTTTTCAAAGATCAAAATCTTATCATCAGAGGAAGTCGCTGGGATAGATAAGTTGGCAAAGGCTTTTACCCTCTGGATTCTACCTATCTTCGCCGCACCTGAAGATGTGGTTTTTTGGAATTTAACTTTGAATCCTCTCTTGTCACTTCTCATGCCTTTTAACGACCTACCTATCTACATTTCACTTTCTCCGCTGGACTTTTTGACACCGGACTTTTTTGCAATCGGACATTTGCTTGCACTCGGGCAGAGTTTTGCCTTGTGTTTTTTTCCCTACAATTTTTATTTTACTTTCTCAAATTTTAAATTTTGGCCTTTGCCAACTTATCTATCCCAGCGACTTCCTCTGATAAGATTTTGATCTTTGAAAAGCCTGGCTTGAGGAAAAATTTAACTTGAATAAATTGCCTTTTTGCGGAATATACCTTGCTATGAGCAACTGAATTGAAAAAAGATTTGACTTTTGCTTTTCTAATTCCTTTACATCCTTCTACATATATATATATATATATATATTTCAAGGAAAACATTTTTTAATCAATGAAACGGGCGGGTGGAAAAATAAAGAAAATTGTTAAAATTTTCCTTAAGGCCTTATCGTCTGACCCTCTAAGAGGAAACGCCCAAATGATAAATTAAAACTAAGAAAATCAAATGAGATATGAGGGGAAAAATTGTTTAAGTTGGAGAAAATGATTGAGAGAGAACCCCCCCCCCCCCCAAAAAAAAAAAACATAAATCTCTCAACTGATGCTTCAAAATCTTTTATTTAAACAGGCTAGGTCGAGAATTGTTAATAACTAACACCTCAATAATATTGAGATGGTAGTTCGATCTGGCACTGTGTAAAACAGAAAACCACCCATCAGAATACTTGTCAGAACAACTATTTGTACTAACCAGGTTATTACCGATGACTGATTCCTGAATATCCCAACACATACCACGTGATATTCGTTTACACAAGGTTTCGAGATCATCCGGGAATTTTCAAGCACAGGAATCAGCCAAATATATATATTAACAAAAAAATATGTTTGATAAAGTTAAGGGCGACTAATGATGAAATTTTCTGCATCTTAATCACTTAGGAAGTGAGACAATCGAAATAATAGTAAGCAAAAAAAAAACAACGAACGTTGTAATCACTATCAAAAATACATTATACATATATATATACATATATATATATATATATATATATATATATATATATATATATATATATATATATATATATACTTGTCTAGGCCCGGAGGGTCTAGTAATCTATATTAATCTGAAAATACATTTTATAAGACATGCCCACGTATGCTCTCTTTGTTATGTATTATTATAGAAAATAAATAACAGTAACAAATTAATTATAAATAATTTTAACTTGTCCTTTTGTTTATTAAACCCATCCAGTATGTTTTGATTTTTAAGTTTTTCATTTTTTTTTCTTTTCCAATTGGGGAGTGAGAAAATACAGTTTAGACCAACTTGTAAATGAGTGCAATTTAACTATTGCACACATTTAAAAATAACGGTGATATCTCTGTTGTATTATTTCATTTCGTATTTGGTTGTTAAAGGAGATAAGATATCCAAAAATTAACACTCCCCAATGGGAATTTTTTTAATATTTAACAATATATTAAGCGTGTTTCTTAAAACGTCCACAAAATACTGGACAGATTTAATAAACAAAACAATGAGTTACAATTATCTGTAATTAATTGGTTTTTGTTATTTATTTCCTACAATAATACCTATATTAATATCAGATATATCTCTGTCTATTGGGCTATTAAACCTAAGAACATGAACTCTAGAAGAAATGATTTCAGACTTATGCAGTTGTCCTAGAATATTTTCATTTTGTATAAAAGAATCTAAGAAACAAATCATCCATTGGATATTTTTTCTTCTGATTTTCATAATATTTAAACCATTTGTATAATAATATGCATGTGCCTTCGTTTATGCATATGTTATCGCCTTCCGTCCTTATTTAAAAAAAAATGAGATCATCCGATCACCAAAAATTAAAAAAATAATTGTTGGTTATCTTATGTCGCTAATTTCAGAATGAACTGTTCCAAAGTATAATATGATGTCATAAAGAGAATTCTGTTGTTGACTTAAAACGTTTTAGAAATCTATTCCTGGCATTATTTTTTTTATGGTGATCTACCCTATTGCACCACTACATGGACTCTTCCCGACACTATGAATAGTGATAAAGGTGGTAACAAAGTCACTATGGGCAAGCCATAAGCAGTCTCTAGCAACCCATTACTTCTGTACTTTCTGTAAATACATACTCTTATTAACTCTACCTCCTTGTTGTCGTATTTCTTTTCGGCTCTTTACGGCCATAATTTAAATTTTTATATATCTACTTGTTACAATTTAAATAAATTTAAGAAAGTGTCATTCGTTTTATTTATTTTAACAATATTTTGCTTATTATTATTTTTCTGATGAGAAAAACGAGACTGCTTTAAACAATTTAAATTGTACGAAAAAAAAATTAATTAAAAGACTAAACAGTTCGTTTTATTTATTAAAAATATACTTAGCTGCCAATTATTTTCATGATGAGAAAAAAAATGACAATAAGCAACAGTGGAATTGCCACTGGATCCTTTGGATCTGGAAGTGCTCCGACATAATCTTTGGATCTGGAAGTGCTCCGGCATAATGACCAGGTTGCCATAATGGCCATATCAGGTGGATGTGCGGAAGCAAACTGGAGAAAAGTATCACTCCAACTATGGTTCATCAGAAACGTTGTATTGATGAGATTCGGTATGTCTTTAGCACTTGGTGTCTCAAGTGGTTTAGTCATGTACAGCATGCCATCTCTTGCATCAACTCCATAACATGCCTGGATACCACAGCTACTGGGGGAGCACGGTAGACATGGGTTGAAATTATACAGATTGATGTAGAAAGCACCGTTGAATTTCCAAAGGTTCCCACTAATACATAAAACATCCAGAGGATGGTCTGTGATCAGACCAAAAGTACTTGGAATTGTAACCATAGTGAAAGTTAACAGCCAGTTCCCACCTGAAGCAAAGACGCTCATCAGGAAGCTTGAACAGATATCAATCAAAATATGTAGAAAATAATCTTTTAATAATATTTAACCAAATATGAACGTATTATTTTAATTATTCGGACTACTATTCTCATTTATTTTACAATGTTTCAGGCAATGCATCTTTTAGAACTTGGAAATCTTAAGGTCGAACTCAGTAATCGATAAAATCGATTTGAAATCAAAAACATTGTTTTCACGAACATGGGCCGATATTTGCCATAAATGACTAGCTAAAGAGATTTAAGTATATACCTTGTAGTAAAAAATCTATTTAAATTAAAGAAAAGGTCAATTGTCTAACTTTACTTGCTATACAAGATTAAATTTAACTTAGTTTAGTCGATTCTATAGTCTGTGCAGATATCAATTGGACCACCTCCAATAGGAGATTTAACTATCTTTATCTCTAAAAAAACGTTTATTAAAAATTAATACATTTTAGTAGTTTATGGAAGATCACTCTCTTCTCCTGTTGCTATTAAAATAACATAAAAGGAATCCTTAAAAAAATTCCTGGATCCGGAGTATAAATTGGATCATCACTAAAAAAATATTCGATTGAACCTTGTAACATCATTCCAAAAAATCGTCATTAAAATTCATTAACTTTTGTTTGTTCTGAGTAATCTTGTGGGATAACAAACAAAGGCAAAAATCTAACCATATTTGATTCCCTTCAGGGTAAGTGATAATAGAACTAATCAGTTGGGGGGGGGTTAATCGTTATACAATAATGCAAAGTTTGGCATGTTCTGATGATAGAGAGTCATTAGCAAAGAGATAAACCTCTCCCTGCTCTCTCCAACATTACTTTTCTAATTAGGGGGTGGGGAGTAGGGATGGTATGAGGAGAGGCGTCGTTTTCTTAATTAGAACTGATGATGTCACCTGGAGTGATGGGGAGAACATCGTTGCTGATGTGGCAGTTAATTGATTCCTAATCCCGACTGAAAGTGTGCAAAATGATTGTTTCTACTTAGAATTTGGCCGAGCACAAATATTGCTCTTACAAATGGTCATATTAATTGCTAATAATAATAATTCTCTCATTTCTTTCCTCTCAAATAGACTTACATACGCACAAGTGTGAGGGCAGATGAATTAACTGTGAGTAGATTTGAGAAAGCTCATCATAAGTTAATTAAGTATATCTTATTGTTGCACATAACTAGCTGTCCCTACTCGGCGTTGCCCGGTAGTGTATTCATTTGCAATTTC
Organism: Sepiola atlantica; assembly: GCA_963556195.1. NCBI lineage: Eukaryota > Metazoa > Mollusca > Cephalopoda > Sepiida > Sepiolidae > Sepiola > Sepiola atlantica. Next base: position 219,166,742 of record OY744515.1, on the reverse strand, counting down.
TTTTGCTTTTCTTTCTTCAAATTATGTTCGGTTCTTTTTCCAAATTATTGTTTTGTTTCAAGCATAGGTAACTAACCTTATGGACGTATACAGAGTTACATATCTCTTTTTAAGATGGCAGCCATTTGAAAATAATTACGATCCGGACAATGTATTTTTCTGTGTACCTAAAACCGAACTGAACTTTCATGAACAAAGTTTCTTTCCAGGCATTCCGAACTTTGAAACACCTTAACACGGGACTGCTTCTCTGCGGACTACAACATGATCGTCTTCAAGTGAAACGTCAACAAATACTTGAGCCATCTTCTTAAGTAATCAAATTTTGCCCAATCCATTTATCGTCTACAAGCCTCTCATAGTATTGTTCACTATCCAACTGACAATCTCATTAGCCCTTATCCTCGAGTGGCCTTGGACCTTAGTAACTGATGACTCATTAGTGTATAAAAAATTGTGAAAGGTATTAAATCCAATTACATTTTATTCTTCTTAACAACATGCTACTATGAGTCACAAGAAAAAACTGGCAAACCACAGACAAATATTGATTTTGCAGGAAGAAAACTATCGATGACAAAGAAAAAATAAAAGACTGAATTTACTTTATATATTTGATTTACTATCCAAAAGTCAAAGTTGTTGTCTATCCCATCAATGCTATGTTATTTGCTTGTTTCAATTCTGGGCTGTGTAGCTGGTATATTCATGCATGAAAACAATAATTTTATCTTTAAATATCCTTGATTTTATTACCTATTTGGATATCGATTTTCCTAAACTGAGACTTGCTTCTGACTGGATTATCAATATACAGATGAAAGTGCACCTAATTCTGTGCACGTAACATTACATGTAAACTGCAACTAATTATTCAACTTCAAAAACTTTCTATATTACATGGATAAACTAGCCACTCAGATCCACCTCACATATATGAGGAAACATATGATCCTTTAACCAAACCTTGTCAATCATACTTAATAACCTTTTGAATTTGGCAAACTATACCTAAACTTTATTTCAAAAGCAATGCCAACTAATATTAGTGTGTCTAAGTCTATAATATAATATACGGCATGATCACATTGACACACCGATTCTCATTAAATTACCGAAGTTGAGCAACGTTGAGCCTGGTCATTACCAGATTGGTGACCATTTAGGAATACCAGACACTGCATGTAGAAGTACGTCGACACCTCCCTGCAAGAATTGCAAAAACCTAAGATCGTCATCTCTCCTGGCCGGGATATACATGCAACTGTAAATTTGATATCCCCTCTCATATTCTATACGTCATCTACCATTCTCGTTTCTGCCACTTTTTTCTCTCTCTCTCTCTTTTTATTTAAAAGTCGCAGGTGATATAGAAAGAAAAGAATAAAAAGATTGGAATATTTCATTATTAACAAAAGGAAACACTACTGCAGGCAATAATACTATTTAACCTGAAATGTTGGAGAAAAATAGATATATAGAGACTAGACAAAGGTTCATTTAGAATCTTATCTTTTTATTTGTTTTTATATTTTACCGGTTTTGCAAACTCATTTTTCTTGATTCTAACAGTTTAACCGGAGCTCTATGGGTGACACAACAGGTAACATTTTTTCTAGTATATATATATATATATACATATATATATATATATATATATATATATATACATATATATATATATATATATATATATATATATATATATATATGCATCAATGAAGTTCAATTTTCTTGAACCCATTATTTCCAGACACTTCTGGATAAACAATTTAATCAAATCAATGAATCCAGTTAAATCCTCTAATCTATTGTTTCAATCTTCAGTGCATATGAATTCTAGATATTGCGTGAGTATAAAATGTTTGCTCCAGAATGTAAATAAGTACACAACGGTAGAACATGTACAAATCAACGAACCAAGTTGGAAGTAAAGAAATAACAGCGCTTGTTTACAAGTATTTTTTCAAATCTTTCCAAAGGTTTTGTTATTGTTCGTTTTTCTATCAAAGATTTGCTACCCACATTGATTTTCAACCATTCATTTACCTTTTTTGACCAATCAAAACAACAGACACAACGGATGAATGAAAGCGATATTCATTATGCATTGAATTGTTAATACACTACACATTGCCAGATCAATGTGATGTAGACTCACTCTTCTTGCTTCAATGAAGCAGTGTCCAGCATAAACCAGAAGATATCCATGGATGATTTTGGAGTACAAGACCCACTCTCTCCCACTGATAAGTGATTGCTGTACAGGTGCAGCACATGTTAGAAACGTATCTGGTTTCAGGTGTTATTTCAGAGTTTAGTGAAAAATCAATACAACACATATTTTTAAAAGCGTGACAGATGAATAAAAATGATATTTTAAAAAGGCATGAAAGACGGACGAAAATGCTATATCAAATCAAAGAGTGACAGATGGACGAAAATGGTATTTGAAATTGAACAGTAACAGACGGAGGAAAATGCTATTTGAAATTGAACAGTGACAGAAAGACGAAAATGCTATTTCAAATTTATGATTGTAAAATTAACCAACAGACAGAACCTTACATAGAGATGCAAGGACGCACCTAGAAACAACCCCCCCCCCTCAACAAACAAACAAAAAAAAAATTCGGCTTAGAATAGAAACAATTGATTGCAGGCAATCAACTCAATTTGGATTTTTCATGGCTGATCCTCTGTTCATTCATTCATTTTTGTAATCGGAATTTAGTCTACTTAATTTCATTAAGCTTTTCAGATTCCGAAACAAATGAAACAAAAAAGAGAACAGTGAAAAGTACCACAAAATGGATGCTTTTCACATGATTCTTTTATCTCTTTTGATTTGGAGATAATTTTTTAATCTTTGATATTCAGTCGCCATGAATACTTATATTGCCGGTGCATGATCAATAGTTTAAAAAAGAGTATTTTTTTTTAGATATTGTACACACTCACTTATTTCTGTTCGAAGAGCGTAGACATACAATAAGCAGCACGAGGTGTCTTGTATTCATCACGCCACTTGGTCTGTATTCATGGTAGAAATATGCTCTTTAAACTTAGAACTATCGGGGAAAATATGTGTTTATACCTTATTTTACATGTTTTATTAGAAACATTATCAAAGATATGTTTTAGAGGTTTGAGATGAGGATTGATAATTTAGATTATTTGGATTATCCGGACTACTATTTAAATTGTGGTTGATTATTTTCACAACGTTTCGGCCGAATTAATCTCTGATCTTCAGGTGCATATTTTCGAACTTGAGAATGTTGATGTCGAACTCGGAAACCTATATAGAATTTTGAACAACCTTTTATTAAAACGTCGAATCAATGAACCAATGGTGCAATGGTGAAAGGCGTTAATCAACAAGCAGTTCTAAATGATAATATGGAGTTTAAAGGTTTAATTCTTACTACAGGCAATACTAACTTCGAATAACATAATAATTCCCATGTCGGACGGAACGAGAACAATCTACTGAGGATAAAATAAAAAAGTTTAGTTTAAAATTGCATATAGGTTTCAGAGATTAAAAAGATGCACCTGAAGAAAGTCGAAGGTTACATCGCCTGAAACGTTGTAAATATAACAACCAAGATGAGAATAATAGTCTGAATAATCCAAATAATGCAAATTATCAAAACTATAAAAAATGAAATTTGACCAAAAAAAAAGATTTAAAAAATACTCAAAAAGTCGCATTTGATGTTCAACAATAATCTTAAAACCATTCTCAAAAACTTGGTTTTATCATTGAGTGTTTTTATCAGGAATAAACATGCTTCTAAGTACAAGAATTGCCAGCATTGAACAATGGCAGCAACATTGTGTTTTTGGTACTAGAGATCCTCCAAAGATGCCCACTCCCATATCACTTTTGCTCCCGGTCACTCCTAAACTGTTGTATTATATTTTGGAGGACACCATCTATTTCCATACCCCTCCCCCGATCTGTTTTATTTTTGAAATTCCACTTAGCCCCTACTCCCATCTAGAAACCAACCTGCTTGTTTTCGAAGCACCCGGAAACAGTTGGAAGCCTAACACTTAGAAGAGGGTTGGGAGGGTCCTAATAACCTACATTCGTTTGTTTTTTTGGAATATTTGTAAATGTTGTCCTACTCCCCACGATGTATTTTTTGTAAATAAAATCTTTTTAAAACAAATTGGGGATCATCTAAGTAAGATCAAGCCACAGAGTGAATGTGGTATTTTGGTGAGAGTGTCTAGCATAGGGTAAGCCCAAAAGTTTTTGACAAAATTTTAAGACCATCGACCCCCCCCCCCCCCTCTTCCCCATAACAATTCGGGCATCATGCCTAAGGCAAAAGATGAACTTTATGATTATTGTTTTTGTTAAAAAAAAAACCTTTTTGCAAATGTATATTTTTTGCTTAAATAAAATAACCCCAATCATCCTGGCATCTCAGTTTAAAGAAACGGTACTTAATGCACCTCATATTCTTGTGAATACAGAACTGGGTTGGAAATTTTGGTTTTGCTAGACTAGTTGAGAAAACAGTATAATCATGTTTACACACCAGTTCACACTAGATCACCGAGGTTAAGCAACGTTGAGCCTGGTCAGTACTAAATGGGTGACCATTTGGAAATACCAGGTGTTGTGTGTGCTCTCCACTTATCTCGGCATTGTTTCCAGTCGTCCTTGAATCTCCTTGTAACTGGATTCGAGCAGTGCTGATTCAACAGAGGTGTGGTTGGGATTGCACAACCCTTACTACACAATTACATACGCAGCCACCCATACAGAAGTATCCATTGTCTCTCAAGACTGAACGGAGACCATGAGTGAGACTAGTTGCACCCAACCCAAAACTCAAAGGTCTGTGATATGAGAAAAAATTAGATTCATATTTTTACTAAGAGTATTAGTTCAAGTGCCTCATCTTTCTCAATGAATGTTGAACCTGACACATGAAGCCCACAGTCCACACCATTACTGTCATACAAATAAATATATTTTATACTGAAGGATTTATTCAACTCCACATAGTGAGAGTTATAAAGCTGATAGACTGCATAGCCAAGATGGCATATCTGTAATATACAGGAGAGTGTACGTCCAATCGAGATACCATATCCCACCAGCTATCTATATTTATGCAACAGGTACACAACCTGCACATTCATAAACAATAACTGGTGCTAATATTTCAGTTGAGCCTTGCAATCAGGAAATAACTATCATCATCATCATGTTCAGTTTAACGTCCGTTTTACATGCTGACATGTGTTGGACAGCTTTTTAACTAACCTATCCCTGACCAGGTTTTTATCCCTTTTTCTCTCAAATTCACCCTAATCACTTCCTCCCATGTGTTCATTGGCATTCTGCTTTGAACTGAACCATGCTACTTCAAGTGTTTTACATCTACTATGCCAATAACCCATCCATTCTTTCAACATGGCCATACCATTGGAGTCTCTCGCTATGCACACATCTCAATATACTGTCCAGATTTAATCTTCCTTTGAGGTAATCAGATGTAAACCTGTCTTTAAGACTCGCATTACACTTCTATCGTATCATTTTCATATCATTTCTCTCCATGAAACGCATGTCCTCAACTCTCACTGGACAGGTTACATTTCCATAATTCATCACACTGCATACACATGCATGATAGACTCTTCCCTTGTTCGACAGTGGTAGAGCTCTACTGGTTAGTAATGACACAAGTTCCCTTAACTTACTCCATCCACTCCTAACTTCTCTTGCAATCACACTAGTACCTGCCCTGTTCCAACGGCACAACCAAGATAGAAAAATGAGTTTAATATAGATTTCATGTCGATTTTTGTTTCAAATGGTTTACATGATAAATCACTAAATCTGATGGAAAGTTTCCACACAAATCATAATGGCTGATTTGACTCACATAAGTTTACCAAAGTTAGAGTGGTTTTTCAGCCTATTTCGACTGAGGCTTCACTCGTTTTTATTTGTTTATCTTCACCACGATTACCCACTGCTGCTTTTCTGCAAATACAATCGCCAAAGAGCAGCTGCAGCTTTGTGAGAACAGGTTCCATGGTAGATTCTTTCAAAGGATTCAATCATGCAAAAATAAATTTAGAGCAAAGCATGCATGAAAAAAACAAATGAAAAAAATTATAACAACGGAGGAAAAAATAATGGTAAATATTTATAAAATAAAAATAGAACTAGTTTAAGTAAACATAAAACAAGAGAAAATAAATTACTTTTCAACTCTTTCGAACATTCATTACTTCATCAACTTTAGTTTTGTCCGTTGTTAAACATCCAGTTTCTTAGTGAAGAAGAAACAAACAAGGAACAATTTTATTTTAAAAAGAGCCTGTCTTTATTCCCTGTATTTTTACCTATACAAAGTAAAGGGTTTATGTATATCTATTACGAATAGAGCTTTGGTATCTATCTGTTTGAAGCCGAAACCATACTTCTAGTTTAATTACTAATGGAGGTTTTATATCAACCGGTTTGAAGCCGAAACTATACTTCTAGGTCTATTAATAATGGAGGTTCTATATCAACCGGTTTGAAGCTGAAACCATACTTCTAGTTTAATTACTAACGGAGGTTCTATATAAACCGGTTTGAAGCCGAAACCATACTTCTGGTTCTATTAATAATGGAGGTTCTATATCAACCGGTTTGAAGCCGAAACTATACTTCTAGTTCTATTAATAATGGAGGTTCTATATCAACCGGTTTGAAGCCGAAACCATACTTCTAGTTCTATTAATAATGGAGGTTCTATATAAACCGGTTTGAAGCCGAAACCATACTTCTAGGTCTATTAATAATTGAGGTTCTATATCAACCGGTTTGAAGCCGAAACTATACTTCTAGTTCTATTAATAATGGAGGTTCTATATCAACCGGTTTGAAGCTGAAACCATACTTCTAGTTTAATTACTAATGGAGCTTTTATATCAACCGGTTTGAAGCCGAAACCATACTTCTAGTTCTATTAATAATGGAGGTTCTATATCAACCGGTTTGAAGCCGAAACTATACTTCTAGTCCTATTAATAATGGAGGTTCTATATCAACCGGTTTGAAGCCGAAACTATACTTCTAGTTCTATTAATAATGGAGGTTCTATATCAATCGATTTGAAGCTGAAACCATACTTCTAGTTTAATTACTAATGGAGGTTCTATATCAACCGGTTTGAAGCCGAAACCATAATTCTAGTTCTATTTATAATGGAGGTTCTATATCAACCGGTTTGAAGCCGAAACTATACTTCTAGTTCTATTAATAATGGAGGTTCTATATCAACCGGTTTGAAGCTGAAACCATACTTCTAGTTTAATTACTAATGGAGGTTCTATATCAACCGGTTTGAAGTCGAAACCATACTTCTAGTTCTATTAATAATGGAGGTTCTATATCAACCGGTTTGAAGTCGAAACTATACTTCTAGGTCTATTAATAATGGAGGTTCTATATCAACCGGTTTGAAGCTGAAACCATACTTCTAGTTTAATTACTAATGGAGGTTTTATATCAACCGGTTTGAAGCCGAAACCATACTTCTAGTTCTATTAATAATGGAGGTTCTATATCAACCGGTTTGAAGCCGAAACTATACTTCTAGGTCTATTAATAATTGAGGTTCTATATCAACCGGTTTGAAGCCGAAACTATACTTTAAGTTCTATTAATAATGGAGGTTCTATATCAACCGGTTTGAAGCCGAAACTATACTTCTAGTTCTATTAATAATGGAGGTTCTATATCAACCGGTTTGAAGCTGAAACCATACTTCTAGTTCTATTACTAATAGAGATTTGGTATTAATCTGATTGAAACCGAAATTATACTTCTACTTATATTACTAATGGAGATATGACATCTGTTTGAAGCCGAAACTATACTTTCGGTTATTATACCATCTTCCAAGGCATTACATCCTTTTTTGTGTGTGTATGGTAGTATCTGTCTTATTGTCATAAGACTATCCTAACAAGCATTACCCCTCTTGTTTTGGGTGGGTGGGTAGTGTAGCGTATGTTTGTTCGTGATATCAGCCTCCCAGCTATAACCTCGGCCTTTTGGGGGCAGTGTAGTATATTTTCGTCATGATACCATCCTCCCAGGCTAGCAAACTTATGTCACCCCAAAGTTCATCCCTTCTCACCCACAGAAAATCAAATGCTATGGGCAGTAACTAATCATCTAAAATGCTGTTCTCTACTTGTGTGTCAATAAAGTAGATCCAATGTGAAAGAAAATGTTGGCTTCTTTATTTTATAAAGCATACATTGCCAAACATGCTTAGGCCTCTGTATGTCGATCTCTATACAAGCAAGAAATACCATTAGTTGGAAAACATGATGATGAATGGACAGTTCTCGGCAGGAAGGATGCAATAAGTCTCAGTAGCTAAACCAAAATTGTATAAGGTAAATGTTCGAATGGAAGCACGGAAGAAGCATGCATTGAAAAAACACGAATTTGCTGGGTTCATCATACAGAGGAAATGTACAATTATTGGTTGCAAATTTGATCTATTGCGGATGATTTTAGACAGGAAGTGTGAAAGAAGTGGCAGTTGGAAAACACAATCTTGTAGAAATGATTGAACACAGGAAAACACAATCTTGTTGGGATGATTGCTTGCAGGCAGAGAGTGAAAAGAGAATCAATGGTAAAGATTCAAGATATGAAGCCTTTTGTAAATATTTTACAAAAAACAAGTGGACAACCGAAATTATTTTTAGGACTAAAGACACTACTTTAATAGGCAGTAATGGAGAATTGGTAAGAAGATATTTAAAGAGATCAGCAAAAATGTGACATTTAACAGACTGATAGAAGGAAAATCAATCGGTCAAGCAGGTTAAGAATTCTTCTTAAGATTCTTCTGACACGTTATCGCCATCCATCTCTGTCCAACATCGCTGTTGGTGAGTCCTCCAGATGTCATCAAGAGTCTTCTACAAGTTGGTCAATGTAGGCCTTTTAACCGATAATGAAAATAGGACCAGATAATGAAACAATTTATCTAATATATACAATTAGGTTAGTCGGATTTTTAAAGTTGGACCTAAATAGTATTTAAGCTGACAAAGTAAGATCTAAATAGATTTGATTCTAACTAACCAATTTTCAGTTGTTATTGTTGTACAATGTTATTGACAATAAACTGACATACTCTGCTACAAACTATTTAAAAATACTTAATGTTTCGCCACTTGCTAATATGGAAACATTCTTAAATAGACAGCTAAATTTAAAAATCAGCTAAGGGGAATAACTCTTATTCTTTTTGTAAGAATATGCGTTTATTATTTGATTTTTTTTAGCTTAGATACTGAACCTAACAAAAGAGATGTGGTTATAGAACATTGCAATTAAATGTTTAAGAACTATCTTTTGACTAACTTTGCGAAATAGTCCAAGAAATTCAGATATTAGAAAGAGGCTAAATATGATCAGATCCATCAACAACGTTATTTGGAAAAAGAGATTATTATGGCTTGGACATTTTCCAGGATACCAGACTCCATCTATGTAAATAAATCATATCAAGAAATTTTCATTCAAAAACGATCATGAGGACGACCACCAAAAAGATGGGCTGATGGGATTATGCCGCTTCTGACAGCTGGAAGACTGGCCCTAATACCCTGAGTGATACGTGACAGAATTTTGTTCTCAAACATGTGTCGAAACTCTCTGGAGTATGCAGATAAGTCAGTCAAGTCAAATGAACAACTAATTACGAAGCCAAGATTTACAATAGAATCATAACCTGAAGACATTTAAGAATTGTTTTGTAATTAATCAACCAGGAAATAATGTCGAGTTCAGAGGGAAATTAATCTAGAATTTTTACCTTGAAATAATTTAAAGAAAGGCATTCTATTGTATTGTTTGTTTTAATAAATCAACTAATCCACATGAAGTTTATAAGATGCATGCTGGGATTGCATGTTATTTTGTTCAAAATTTTAGTCAATTATTTAAGAAAGTTTTTTGAGAATATTCCTTATAATAAAATGGAGAAAGTCAATTTAGATTTAGCCCTAAAGCAGTCATAACTGATAAAATTCAATTATTCTTAATTTCATTCGGAAATAATTTTTTAAAATTTTATTTTATTTATTTTATTCGGCCTAAATTCACGTTTAAACAAATAATATTTGTAGCAAGTTTTTTTTTATTACCTAATATGAAAAATTTCTACTGTAATTATTTTTCAAATTTTATTTAATTATATTTTCTTTCGATCTCTTTGATTAACATTTTATATCTGATTTATTAATCTGAATTTACAAAGTGTAATTATTTAATTTCAGTATAGTTAAGTTAACTGACTTTGCATTATTCGATGATATATTTAGCAGTGACAATGACCAATGTGTTAATATTTCTTAATCACCAAATATCATGAACTTATTTAATTTTAATGACATTCTTAGCATTAATTGAAATAATTATATATTCTCTAAAATATATGTTTTTAAATTTATCAGAGATGTTTAAAAGAATGGACGTTTGGACTTGATTAACGTACATGCGCATTAACGTTTTTGTTGTAATATGTTGTTACTGTTTAAAACAACTCTGTATAAGTTTGTTGTCAATATTTTAATTAATATGTCAGAAGCTAAAAGTATAAAGGAGGCCATGAAAACGTCGTTGAAGCAACCCCTGTGTTGGGGTTGCTTTTTTCCTAATACGTTGACTTCAAGATAAGGTGGGTGCTCAACCATTAGTTAATTTAGCTATGTGGTCACCCATATAAAATGTGTGACTCAGAAGTCCACTTTCCCTTTTTCTCTTTTTAGTTTAATCACCAAAGTGGCAACATTCGTTTTATGACTGCTATTTCATCCAGCCAATTCTGTTACATATGGTTATCTCCTCACCAAAACGGACCAGTTCTTCTGACGTATCTCTATACATCTCGGTAAGTTCGTCATTTAATATATACACATATCAAGAAGATTAACATATGTGCATAATTTTGGTGTATTATTTGTAAGCGCAAGTAAATCCTGTTATATTTTTCAAGTAAAGTTTTATTTATCTCTTATGTATAAGAAATTAAAAGCAATAATTCTGTTTAAAGGACATCAACAATTTTCACTACAGAAGACTATACAGATAGTATATGTAGAAGAAAGCTAATGTAGTTTTAAAATATCAACTCTCGATTGGATAAGACCTTAATATCATCATTCTCTTTCAGGCAATCAGAAGCGCAGAAAATATATGCCTCCGTATATTTAATAAAAAAACAGTTTCAATATTTCCTGTTTAATATAAAAACCAACTGCACCAGCTTCAAGCCTTTCAGTTTCTTTCAAACCTGCCACACTGGAGTACATCAATAAATCTCTGCCTCGGCCACAAGCCAGAGTGATGTGGCATGACATAGGCAGCAAGAATCTATTAAAACTTGTGAACAAAAACCCACACAAGAACAAGAGACAAACATGTGTACACAACTTCGTCTTGTATAGACGAAATTATAATTCTCACGTTGAACCTTCTACAGAACACTGGACGCTGAGTTACTACTAGCCATCAAAGAGAAAATACATCAACTACCTCTTTATTTTGGTTTTTCTAGCAAGCTGTTAATTTATTGCCAATAAAACTTGATATATGTTTGTATGGATATTCTCATTCTTTTTATATTACCTTCCTCTCTACATATACATTAGTGTTAGTTTCATAAAAACAGAAGTTGATTTTTGTTTGGTAAATGGCTTATAAAAATAGAAATTTTGGTATATTATCACTAATATCAATGTAATTAACATATGATGATGCCATAGTGGCGTGCAGAGGGGGGAGGGGCAGAGCGGTTACCTCGGGCATCCAAATTGGGGGCATCCAATAATATTAAAATATTCATAATATTTCTCAGTACGAAGACTTATACTCAATACTTTGGAACATCATCAGACCTATGCATGCTACTGTGTTGCCGTGATACATTATGGAATAATTAAAAGAAAATAGAATACTTGTATGACGTGGTGATACCATTGCAGTACAAGGTGGAACAGGTGCTAGTGTGATTGCAAGAGTTAGGAGTGGATGGAGTAAGTTCAGATAACTTCTGCCATCACTAACCAGTAGAGTGTTACCACTAAGGAAGAGTCTATCAGGCATGTGTACGGCGTGTGATGATGTATGGAAGTAAAACCTGGCCAGTTATGGCTGAGGACACGCGTTTCATGGAGAGAAATAATATGAGAATGGTACGATTGATGTGTAATGTACGTCTTAAAGACAGGCTTAGTTCTGATGGTCTCAGAGGAATATTAAATCTGGACAGTATAGGGAAATCTGTGAAGAACAGAAGACTTTGATGGTATGGCCATGTTGAAAGAATGGATGAGAGTGCTTTGGTTAGATGTAGAACAGTTGATGTAGCAAGTTCAGTTCACAGGAGAAGGCCGAGGAAAACATAGAAGGACGTGAGAAAGAGAGATGAATAAAGATCTGGTCCGAGATAAGATGGTTTGGAAGTCAATTTCTTAAAGCCGTCCGATGCATGGCAGCATGTAAGACAGACGTTAACACGAATATAATGATGATTATAATGATAATGATGTCTTCAATATAATTGTTTCATTACCAATGAATCAAAATTTTATTGAAACTATCCTTAAATGACAGGTACAAATTTTACAATCTGACAGTTTAGTAATTTAATTTGTCCCATTTAAATTGTAAGGTGAAACTAATTTCAAAATTCATGATAAAATATGTACATGAAATTATTAAGATTGGTTTCAAATTCATTCATTTGACGAAGTGAAAACATTTTTAAAAGAAAACACGAATAAAAAATACACAACATTGTTTTCCTCATGAAATTAGGTGATCTGCATTTCTTCTATGACGTAAATAGACTGTGGAACCAGCGAATACATTTAAAGTCGCACCAGGTCGGTTTAGTCAATGTTTGTGGCTATGCAATGGAAGACATGTGATAACAAGCACGCAAACGCCATCATATCGTGTGTATTCTGTCACCATGTGCAATATAGCCAAGCAGCTCGTACAATCTAAACTGTATTTTTTTCCAATTTTTATTTGTTCAAAAAGTTTAACTTATTTTTCTGAGTTTTGTGTAACGGTTATAAAGACTTGTTTGCCACTTCGACTTGAGGTTTAGAAAAATGTTTCAGCTCGCAGATATGTTGAAGACTTTTTTTATCAGTTATTCTGCAGTTGTTTTGAAAAGGTGTTTTATTAGTGTTGTTTGCAACCAGTAGTTTTCCTAATAATTCCACAAACAGCTTCCGGTTTAGAAGTGGAATTTAGTTTGCTAACATTTTTGTTAGCATTCGTTTTTCACTATGTCTACTACCCTACGGACCTTTGCTTTGTTTAGATTATAGTCTATCGAATTGAAGATTGTTCGTTCTTTTTATTTAAACTGCCATAAAGTTGTTCTTCTCAGTCTGAGACGCCGTTTTGGTGATAAGTTTCTAAGAACACAGTCTTTTACTATTGCAATTAACATTTCGATGCCATAGTTTCTCTACATGTATGTAAGTTTTTTCTTTAAACATTTCTCAGTTGGCTTTGTCCAACCTCCAATGGAGAGTATTTTTTTTTACTCTTAGATCGTGTTTGGCATGATGGTTTTTATTGTTTGTAATATTTATTTACTTTTGTTCACCATAGAAATATAAGGGATACTGTGTTAGGATCCAGATTGATAGGGGGCAACTTGAGTTATGAATTGATCAGTAAGATGTGTGTATACATTATATCTAAATTTCTGCATGTTGGTACGGTCAGGGAAACCCGGAGCAGGGAGAGAATTCCAAAGGTAAACGGTTCGAGGAAATAAGCTTTACTTAATGACCGTGCGAAATTCGAAAGTTTTTTTGATGCCTTTAAACTGATGATCAGAAAGTAACTTTTGACATGAATTAAAGTTTAAGTTCAACAGTAAAGTATTACGGTTCATTTGTGCTTCGCAACAAAACATGCATTTTCGAGTTCTCCCCCATTATATCAAAGAACCCTGACTATTTAGCAAGTTAAGAAATGAGACGAACAATAATGACAAGTATAACATGTGTAGGGATACATCTGTTAAAAAGAAAAGATGGAAGGGAAAAATAAAATATGCATTTGGAAGTTTAAAAAGCATCTGTCCAGCGTTTATTGATCTTCCTTTAACACCCCTAAAAGACCTGTTTTTTAGGGGGTGTTAAAAGGCAAAATCTTGCAGGTGTTCTGAGGAAAATGTTAGAATCTTTAACATTCTTGTATAACAAAAAAACATGAAACCGGACAAATAGAAAACAAATGAAAACATTGTCTTATTTATTAGTGGACCATTTTTATTTATCTATTTGCTAATTCATAAATATATCATATATAAGTAATAGTAATAAAGAAATGCTCTGCAGAACTAGTCCCTGTCCTCTCTAAACTATACAAGAAATGCCTTGCCGAATCTTACTTCCTTGATAGCTGGAAAACTGCCTCTGTGGTACCAGTTGTCAAGAATTCAGGAGATAGAACTGACCCTCAGAATTATCGCCCCTTCAGTTTACGCAAGCTCTTCGCTAAAATCTTTGAATCCTTAATCAATCTAGCGAGAGTCCCTCACCTCGTTAATACTAAACTTCGTTCTGGCCATCAGTATGGATTTAAGCAAGCATGGTCTACAGCTGATATCCTAACGTTTATCTTTGAACACATATACTATACACTGGATAAGGCAGGGGAAGTTCGGGCGGTAGCGCTTGATATATCCAAAGCTTCTGTAAAGGTCCGGCATAAAGGTCTTCTCATAAAAATTAATTCATATGGTATTACTGGACGATTATTTAATATAATTAGCTCCTTCCTATCCAAAAGAAAGATCTAGGTTGTCCTCGATGGTCGTTCATCCAAACATGACATACATGCAGTTGTACCTCAGGGATCGACTCATAGACCTTTATTGTTTCTGATTTTCATAAATGACCTCCCTGATGACATTGTGTCTAAGATGGGTACATTTGCTGACGACATCATGCTCTACTCTCGCTATGTTGGTAAAACGGATGCGCACATATCCGAAGCAATGGCTGAATTCTTAAAAAGTGACCTCCAGTCTGTAGTAGAATGGGGTCATAAATGGATGGTAACATTTAATGCTGCCAAGACAAAGCTCCTCTCCTTCAACAAATGAAAGAAACCTCTTCAACCGCCGATTGTCATGGAAAATAACACTCTACACGAGAGTCCAACGTTCAAATTCCTCACCCTAACATTCACAGGCAACATAAATTGGAACAAATACATAGAAGACATTGCCAAGGCTGCTGCAAAGAAAGTGGGCTTCCTCTATCATGCTAGAAACTTCTCACACCTGACAGTATCCTAGATCTCTACAAAGCACCCATCCGCCTATGCACGAAGTATTGTTGTCACATCTGGGCTGGCACACCATCCATTAGTCTCTCCCTCTTAAACAAGGTCCAAAAAAGTCTCTAATCTATAGGTCCATCGCTATCGAGTAAGCTCCAGCCCATGTCCCATTGTCACAATGTTGCATTCTTGTGGTTGTTTTACAAGTACTTCAATGGAATGTGCTCCAATGAACTTGCTTCTCTGGTGCCCCCTCGACGTAAATACACTTCACCAACCAGACAATTAGCTAAATCACATCTATTCACTGTGAAGGTCCTCAGATGCCGGAGAACACAACTTTCAATTTAGGATGACCCCCAAAAACTTTCAGCCTATTTCTCAGTAGCCCCTTACGTTTACAGCGGCAACATGCCTTGTTTAGTGTGAACTAAGTTAAATATATATATTTATATATATATAAATGATATTAAAACGGCTTTGCCTGAGGAAGTTTAACCTAATAAGTCTGTAGCTGAAGCATGTATGCACATGTGTAGTAGCCAAAATATTGGTATGAATAAATAATTCCTACTAAATACACTGCTCTACTTGTTTAGGCATGCTATCAAACATATGCAGTAAGGATACATGGGATTATTTATCCAATTTCTATGAATGTGGAGAGTGCTCAATATATGTGGTAGAGCATATGTTGATATCAGACTTTAAACAGAATCAACAGTGCATCATGACTGGCTCTTTCTCATCTTGCATTCTTCAAACTTAGGTCTGCAAACTTAGATCTCCTTCTTTCATGTATATACTAGTAGAATATCTGCCTCAATACGAGCGTAAGCAATTAATATAGCATTAGTTTTAAATTTTAATGTT
Organism: Sepiola atlantica; assembly: GCA_963556195.1. Taxonomy (NCBI): domain Eukaryota; kingdom Metazoa; phylum Mollusca; class Cephalopoda; order Sepiida; family Sepiolidae; genus Sepiola; species Sepiola atlantica. The sequence continues at coordinate 219,150,496 of OY744515.1, read as the reverse complement.
TTTTTCTTCATTCTCGGGTATGATACGGTTCGGTGCCACTTCCACCCCTAAATGGTATAGTTAGAAAAAATAATAATAATGCGCCCACGTTACATACCCTGTTGCCTACAATACATATTCCATAATTCATAATAATAAGTTCAATATTTTAGGATTTTCCCAATCACATGAATATTATTGACTTCCATGCGCACGCACTGATCCTTTTAAAAATGTATTACTCAAAATTTTATGTAGAGCAATTTTTTCATCTATTAAATCTTTTGTATCTAACTTATTTTTTAAGGGCAGGTGTGAGTTTGGGTGAGCACAGCCTCTAAATGGTAAAGTTTACAAAAAAAAATAATGTGCCCAGTTTACTTACTGGGTTTGCGAGAGTATATATTCCAAAATTTCTAGTGATAGGTTAAAAAAAAATTAAAACTTTATATATATGCACTCCCTAAATGTTAACATTTACAAAAAAAAAATAATATGTCCATGTTATTCACCGTATGTTTTTAGAATATATATTTTTAAAAAATCAATGATCTGTTCATTAGTTTAAGACGTTACCCTGTGCATATACATATAGAGAGCTATATATATATAAATACACATACCTAACTTATATATATATATATATATCTTTATAAAGTTGGGTACGTTTATATATTTGTATGTACAGGATTTACTCTTAAATTAATTCAACGATCATTATGAATTTTGAAACACAGCTGCTAGGCATAAGGGGTCAAAATGTGAGCGATATTTAGTTTAATTTCGTCTCATGCAAAGACGTAGAAAAGGGGTGAAAAACCTTTTTGAAAATTCAGATACCTCCGATTTTTGTTAAATTTTAACAATAAATCATAGAACATTAATTAACAGTCCCCAAACTTCAGTTTCATTAGAGTATTTTAAAGGGTTTTAGGGGCATAATATGACCATTTGAAATTTCAAATATATCAGATTTTCACTGAATTTGATCCATAGTCATTAGACACTAATTAAGCAAGATTGCCTGAATTTCAATTTCTTCTTAAGACTCCTTAAGCTTTAGCCTTAAATTTGAGACATTTACTAGAATCAAAATCATATATTGAATTTTGATCAAAATTACAATAAGGATTCTAGACATAAGTTTTAGGATCATTATATCTTAATTTTAATCTTGATAAGACGAAATATATGTGGTTTAAAACTGTTCTGTTAAGTCAGGTTCACATTATATTCCAATAACCATGTTTTTATTTTATTATTTTTATTTTTTCACATTTCCAAAAAACATAACATTTCTATGAGATATATTTTTTACGGTCCGTTTCATTTGTCTTGTGCCAAACAACATTTTTATGTTAATATCGTCTCTGCAACATTACAAAATTATCAGAAAAATTCACAAAGAATAAAAAGTTCTTAGATAAAAGTGTCTTGAAAATATATATATATATATATATGAAGATTGCGTTAGCATGAAACATCGATGTCTGAAGGTATTAAAATAATTAATATTTATTTATAAATATTATTATTAGCTACCTCCACCAAAAGGCCGGGCACTCTTGAGTGACTTTAATAACAAGCAGTACTAATAGCTGCATGCACGATCCGAATACGTTCGTAGATCACTCTAGCTGCTTGTGTAAATTTAGCCGCCGATTCGCTATTTACAAAGTTTAATTCCTTCATAATTATTAACTAATTGTCTATGGCCGAGGGGTTAAGACTCTTGACTACGAATCAGTGGCGATTTATGATCAGGGTTCGCGCCCGCCGACCGTTGACAATTAGCTTCCTGCACTGAAGATTGCGTTAGCATGAAACATCGATGTCTGTAGGTATTAAAATAATTAATATTTATTTATAAATAGTATTAATATATATATATATATATATATATATATATATATATACGTGTGTATTCAAAGATTTATAATAGCATTTTAATCAACTGTACATAAACTTCATGATCGTTTAAGGCTTTTCATTTCGAAATTTGATTTAAATGTTATTATAAATCTTTTTACTAAGCCTTACTTAATGTATAGTGAATATTGAGCTTTCACACAGCAATTTCTAATCGATTTGTATAGTTTAGTCAAAACGAATTTAAACATAACTATTTCAAATTCGTTTTAATAGTAGTCGTCTGAGCCGGACTAAGTAATTAACAAAAATATATTCAAGCTAAATACTTTATTATATTGCCACTAACACGGTCCAACAAAAACAAACGAAAGTTGCCTCGTCAGAAGCAAAATTTGATTTGTCAGCTTAAACGTTATTTGGGTCTGACTTTTAAACTCCAACAAGGTAACTTTATATGTAAGATAAATGCATTAAAATCGACACTTGTGTTTAGACATATGAAACATTTTCACCCACATGTAGAAAGCTCTATACATGTAAATGATGTAGGTATGTCCGAATAACTGTAGGCGTTGAATCAATATTTGATTAACAGAAAAGACTGAGGGACAGTTGATATTTGAATATCTAATCAAAATATCATCCGATTAAGAATCAAGTATTGATTATCTATTTATTTAAAGTTCAACATTCATCTCCAAATATTGGCTGATTAGCAAATTGTCTAATAATATACCATTTCTTATGGATAACGATGCATGTGTGTGTTTGAATATAGATAGACAGGCAGTAAATTTGTTAACAATTCAGACTTCAAAATCGTCTCCGAAATCTAGTGGGGGATGATCGCTTCTCTTCCTTACAGAAAAGACGTTACTAGAATCTCTACTCTATCATTATTTTCATGAAAGAGCTTGCCTGAGTTCCGATTACTGGTCTCCTCTGGTAAGATATTCACAGCATGAACTAGTCTTCTACCACAACAAAAACATTTTTTAAAAAAACTTAGTTTACCCCAAACAAATCAAGTAGCCACTGTAGACATAAAGGGGCTACTGATAATTAGGGTGAAAGATTTGGGGGTTAGCCTAAAATGGAAGCTGTGCAGCGAGAGGTTTGTTCACATTACTTATAAATTTCTGCATGTCGGTACAGTCAGGGAATAGGGAGCATGGAGGGAGTTCCAAAGGCCGGCAGCTCTAGGAAAGAAGTAATTGGAGTAGAAAGCTCTCCGGCATCTGGGGACCTCCACAGCGTTTGTCTAGCTGGTTGAGTGTATTTACATTGAGGATGCACCAGAGTCGCAAGTTCATCGGAGCACATTCCATTGAAGTACTTGTAAAACAAGCACAAAGATGCAACATTGTGGCGATGGGACAGGGGCTGGAGCTTGGTGGATAATGAGGGACTTATTAGATTAGATACTCTTTTTTGGACCTTGTCTAAGAGGGTAAGCTAGCCCAGATGTGATGACAATACTCCATGCATGAGAGGGTGGTGGCTTTGTAGAGATCTAGGATACTGTCTGGTGTGAGAAGTTTTCGAGGACAATAGAGGGAGCCCACTTTCTTTGCAGCAGCCTTGGCAGTGTCTTCTATGTATTTGTCCCAATTTATGTTGCCTGTGAATGTTAGGGCGAGGAATTTGAATGTTGCACTCTCGTGTAGAGTGTTATTTTCCATGACAATCGGCAGTTGAAGAGGTTTCTTGTAGTTGTTGAAGGAGAGGAGTTTTGTGTTAGCAGCATCAAATGTTACCATCCATTTATGACCCCATTCTACTACACATTGGAGGCCATTTTTAAGAATTCAGCCATTGTCTCCGATATCTACAAGAGTAGAGTATTGTGTCGTCAGCAAATATACCCATCTCAGACACAATGTCATCAGGAGGTAATTTATGAAAATCAGTAACAATAAAGGTCCAAGGATCGATCCCTGGGGTACACCTGCATTTATGTCATGTTGTTTGGATGAACGACCATCGAGGACAACCTAGATCTTTCTTTTGGATAAGAAGGATCTAATTATATTTAATATTCGTCACTAGCATCAGGCAGAATTTCCACAAACCAAGCTTTTTCACAAGGGCTTCCTGTCTATGGAATATATTGCCACATGACTGCTTCTGTGTAGTTTACAAACCAACCTGACGTCAGCTACTAACTTATCCATATCATTGTATACTTTGTTCGTCAGTCAGTTTTTTATCAGTTGATTTATGTGGTGGTTTGTGGGAGCCACCTCGGTAGGAGAATCGAACAAATGAAAGAGCAAATTTCAACTGTTGTTTACAGTGGGTTTGATCATGCAGAAGTTATATGGTGCAAAATAGATGCAATATTTACGCGTCGACCTAAGACAAGATTCATTTTAATCGTGTTAAGCTAATGAAGATGAATCTGAATCTTTTATCTTTTCCACTTTTCAACCTGCCTTCACTTTCATTTGTGTGCAGTAATATTTCAGAAAAAAACAAACTTCAAAGACGGTGAAACACATTGCCACGAGACTGCTTCCCTGCAGATTACAACATAGTCGTCTTCAGATCCAATGTCAACAGATTTATTTCATCTCATTAATCCTTATCATCGAATGGTTTTTGGCCTTGATAAGTGGTGACCCTATTAGGAAAAAACAAAACATAAATATATATGGATATTAAAGTCTTTCTACCACAATGAAAAAAGAATTCTTTCTTCCATATATGCCTAGTGTCAGGCGAAATATTTACAAACGGAGGTTTTTTGCAAGGAACACATTGTCATGGGAGTGCTTCCCTGCAGATTACAACATTGTCGTCGTCAAATACAATCTCGACAGATTCCTGTCATGAACCATCTCCAAAAGTACTCCGACTCCGTCCATTCCATCAATCATTATCAATACTCCCATAATGTTCTTCATCTCTCAACTGAAAATCATTTTTCATATTCTCCAGTGACATTTGGCCTTGAGAACTGGTGACCCTTTAAATAATATATATATATATATATATATATATATTTAGGCAAACGTTGTTGAATAGCACGGAGTGTTTCTGCTTTGTGATCTTTTTTAAAAATTTTTCCATCTTCCGAATGGTCAACTTCGCACCTCGATCAAACTGGTGTATGAAGTTTCCGTAGTTTTGTTGTTCCATCTTCTTTGCGAGTACTTTCGATTTTACATTCTATAAATACATATTCTTTTTTCACACTAACACGCCTGAAGATGATTTGAGGATATCAAATCGAAAGTACTCGCAAAGAAGATGGAACAACAAAACTACGGAAACTTCATACACCAGTTTGATCGAGGTACGAAGTTGACCATTCGGATGATGAAAAAATTTAATAAAAGATCACAAAGCAGAAACACTCCGTGCTATTCAACAACGTTTGCCTAAATGAAAACTTGCTGCATAAATACACACAATATATATATATATATATATATTTAAACATATTTGAGTATTCAAAATCCATGTGTTTTTGACTGTAGACGAGATTATTTTATGAAATTATGATTTGTTAACAGTTTGTCTCTTTGACAAAGATTTGAATGGACCTGCAGAACACTGGTAAAAGCATGCGTGGCAACTTCAAATTCTTACTTTTTAGGGATTACTAAGATAAATATCTAAGTCACATTGTGAAGTGATATTAAAAAAAAATAAAATTTTAATTAGAAAGTAAATCGTTAGAAGGTAAATATTTTTTAAAATTATTATTTTATATTTTTAGGCTATAGATTTTTTCATAAGAGGAATCAGGAGTAACTTTGTATTTTTAAAGTCCTTTTTTTCTGGTTGTTTTTGGTAAATCAGCAAGATATGTTTTAAGCGGTATCAGAAAGACAATCTTTTGTTAAGAATGTATTTTGTGTGGTTGCGCTAGCACAGGAAATAATGATCTTTTTGAAGCATTGTTGAAATTCAAAGTTGAAATATTAAAAATAAAGTCGTTAGAGTCCATACAATGCAAATACTTTTTTAATATTTGCATTGTATGACTTCAAACATCAGTATTTATAATATTTCAAAATCTCAGTAATGTTTAAAAATAAACAATCATCATTTCGCTTAATGAAAATGTTTAACTATACACTTTTTGTTCAATTCGTTCTTTTAGACATTTAGCGGGTAGATCCCTTAGTATGTAATTTAGTTAGTTTAGAATAACAGGAAATAGGTATCGCCAAGAGATTAGCTGAGGTCAACTTAATGATCCCGAGTTGAAAACTGCTTAGGTCTTGGGAATGTACTAGAAACGGATATGGTGATACATGGTTCAAAGAGAAAAAATGATAGAAAAGTCTGTTGAGAAACACGCATTGGAGTCAGACGTTGAATGACATGGGCTGACAACATATAATTAATTCATGATATCTCTCTCTGTCTCCCCCCCCCCATTGCTCGATGAATGGAAACAAAGATCACATTGAATTAATGATCGCTGTCTTCCATCAGTTTTGAGTAGAATTACTCCTTTTGAAAGTTGAGAAAACCGGTGTAACATGCGTATTAACTTTGCAAATGTCATCTGTTTAGGGATTATTGTTTCCCGTGTTGTGTCTCTTTATGATCTGTTGAACTGTATATTAGTAGGCTATATATACACTAGTAGAAAAACTTACCACGTTGGGTCGCCCATTTAGCTTGGATTAAATTGATTGAATCAGCAACAAGTTAGTTTGTAAAGCTTGTTAAATATAAAACAATGATACAAAATTGAACATTAGCCTATTTCTGATCGCTATATCTCCACCTCTCTCTTTCCCTTTCTAACTACGGGTTAAATATGGTGATATTCCCTTTTGTTTATAATGAACTATTCCTATCATTTTATTCTGTCCGTTCTTTCTTACCTTAGACTGTTAATAAATAGAGAGAAAGAAAGAGAGAGGGAGAGAAAGAAAAGCGTGATTGATAGAGTATAAATCAGAGAAGAGGGTGGTCAAACATGATACAATTAGAGAGGAAGGGTGTGATACAATGAGAGAGGAAGGGTGTGATACAATGAGAGAGGAAGGGTGTGATACAGAGGCGTGTAGTAAGAGATAGGTCACTTAAGGAGATAATTGAAATTTACGACTCCTTAGAACAATTAAATTTTAAAAGTTTTTTTTCAAACATAACTCCATCCCAAAATTAAAGAATATTTTAACATGTATTTCGTGTTAAAATATTTGCCTTAGGGAAACAAACGTATAGTAACTCCGCTTTAGCATAATCATTGGTTATTTAATGCATGCACTGAAGAGGGCGTTCATAACCAGGTATGGGAAGCTTATCTCTAAGTTCAAGCTATAATCACAATGAAGTAAAGTTATCCTGTGCGAATGATTGCTACACGATATTATTATCAAAATGAAATATTTATGGTCATGGGAGTCTATTGTTAAAGTTCGAGGATTAAATTGTGAACAAATTAACAGAAAACAACTACATTATTTATTTAAAAAATTATAATAAAGTAAAAACTCTACGAAAATCTCCAGACATAAAACCTTTAAAAAAATAAACAAAATTCCTGAATTAATATTTTTCTTGTTCATTGCAGCTTTTAAATAACAAAAAGTAAAATTTTATCTAACTTTTTCCAAAATCAATCAAATCGCAAAATGGGATGGAATCATTCTGTTTGAACCTTGGACTTTTGACCTAGACGTTCTTATCTGGGAATTTGACTTTGAACTCGAGAATAGTGATTGATCAGGAAAGTGCCACATGGGTCATAAAACCTTTTAGTAGTACTATACTAAGGATCAACACGAATGTGGTCCAAAGATAATGTCTGGGGCGGAGCAAACGTATTTGGATTGCTGCCTTTACTCTTTTGGTTCGATGGGCAAAGAGAAAAAAAAGTTCATCAATCAGAAAGTGAGCAGACACTGGGTACTTAAAACCATACCTCAAATATCTATAAATCACTTCCAATTGGCATCCATGGAGATCGTTCGGCTTGGTTTTTACAAAATAAATGATTTTTTCTCAAAATATAATTTGTCATTTTCTGATTAAGTTTGGATGTAAAAAAAATGTTTTTGAAAAGTTTCCTGCTTTATTTCATTTTTATTAATTTGTGTTTGACATTATTCTATTTCGCTTCATATATATATATATATATATATATATATATATATATATATATATATGACCCACGACACAACGCTAGGTGCTATACTCCACCAGTGAACACCCGAAAACCGAAGAATCGCTCGCCGAGCTGAGAAATTGACAAGAAAGATCGTTAAGAGAGAGAACTCTCTGGTCTTTAATGACGCATGCATAAAAATGACTTGCTGCCGAACTATATATATATATATATATATATATATATATATATATATATATATAAAATTAGGTACGTGTATATATTTCTATGTACAGGATAATCTCCTAAACTAATGAATGGACCATTATGAATTTTGGAATATATATTTTCGGCACCACGGTGAGTAACATGGGCACATTATTTTTTCTGTAAACTTTAACATTGAAGGGGTGCATGTATATGTATGTATGTATGTATATATTTTGCTGTACAGGATAACTTCCTAAAGTAATGAAGTGATCATTATGAATTTTGGAATATAAATTGTGATTAACATGGGCACATTGTTTTTTGTAAACCTAACCATTTAGGGGGTACGCCCACCCAAACTCGCGCCTACCTTCAAGGGGGTGGAAGCCCTTCTTAAACATTCATATACCTCTGATTTTGTAAAATTTTAGCAATAAGTACTAGATAGCAATTAGTAAATATTCTCCAAATTTCAGTTCATTGAAGTATTCTGAAAGGTTGTTATAAGTGGCATAATATTGGTACAACCTCCTATTTTAAAATTCAAATATTTCAGAGTTGCATTAAATTTCATCAATATCCATTAGACACCAATGAAGCAAGATTCCATGAATTTCAATTTCTTATCAAGACCTTTTAAGCTCAAGTTTTTGATTTTTTACATTTTCTTGAATCAAAATCATGTAATGGGCATAAAACCAATATCTTCAAAAGTGCTCAATAGTAGAGCATTTATAAAATTACATAAACTATATTACAGTCTTACGTCAATCAACCAACGTTTCGATGAGACAACATCTCTTAAAAGACTGAATAAAAATAAAAAGTAAAAATTGAGAATCCCGCATTGGGAATGTCATCAGCAGAAAGCCAGATGTTAAGAAAAAGAGAAAGGATAAAAAAGGAAAGGCAAGATTCAAATCCGATCAAAGTTCCTGTTTGTCAAATATAGGTCACGGACCACTAACCCTCCAAATTTGAACTCATGAACCCGCAGTTCACTCCCATATCCCAACGGGCGCTCTTTTCTTTTCTGACCGGTTATCATTTTGACACATGCTAGACAGAGAAAGCATGGGATTGGGGTGACGAAAATAAACAAATCAACAGATAAGTAAAATTAGAGATAACTATATATATATACATATATATATATATATATATATATATATATATATATATATTTCTATGAATAAACGTGAAGGGAAACTTAATTTATAATTATACCATACACTTAATCTAAAGATTTGAATAAAACTTAAACCTACAATGTTTAAGGTCGTGATCAGATAATTTTGATCATACAAATTAAATGTATATTAAACAATACTAATAAATATCTTGAAATTATGACCATTACTACCAATCGTAGCTAGGTGATAGCACGCAACAGACCAGTAGTTGGTAGGTTAGCATTGGAATATTCTGAATAAGTGTAGGTCCTACAGGCCAACAACTGTAGTATCTATCCTTATTATTATTATTATTATTACTATCTACCTTATTATTATTACTACTATTACCATTACTATTATTATTATAATTATTATTACTATTATTATAACCATTACTGTTATTATTCCTATTACCATTATTATTATTATCATTATTACTACCATAAATACTATCATTATTGTAATTACTACTATAACTTTTCCTATTATTACTATTATAATAATTATTATTGTTATCATTACTACTTCTATTGCTCTTATTATTATCCCTGTTATTGCTACCCCTACTATTCATATTTATAATTATTATTATTATTTCTATAATTATCATGATTACGGTTATTATTATCACAGCTATTACTATTATTATCAGTATTACATCATTTTTATTATTACTATAATAATTATTGCTATTATTTTTTACTATCCATACTATTTTTATTACTATTATTGTAATTATCACTACTGTTTTTTTACTATTCATATTATTACTATTTTAATATTTTTATTACTATTGTTACTACTGTTATCACTACAGTCACCATTATTAATTATTATTATTATTATTATTATTATTATTATTATTGCTATTATTATTATTATTATTGTTGTTGTAGCAACAATAAGAACGGCAAGTCTAGGTCTCGATTTATATCTATAATATTATCACTTATTCCTCTTAAAGTTTGCCCCTTACTAAAAAAAGTTACGGGCTGATACATAATTGAAATTGTATTATTAATAATTAAATTAAGACTAGATCTCCTAATTTTATTAGTTTATTTTGATTCTACCCCTTGTAATAAATTATGCCTTTCTTATATTAATTTTTGTGCCATATAATTAAGTTATTCATATTAAACTTTTTAGATTGTTCACAAACTTATCCAGGGTCAGCTGTTTGAAGTGCCTACCCATCTCGTCTCGTTGATTTAGTAAGCAACTCTTATCAATTGCAGAGTGTTCACGATTAGAGCGTCGCAGGGGTTCTTCCAACGGGGGCTCACCGGCTTCTTCCTCAGCATCTCCATTCGATGGCAGAGAGACACGATGTATGTCAAGCACGTGTCGCGGCATCCCGTCAACACTCACATTGTTTACAGACTGTACATGTGTTACCCTTCCTCGTCCCCAACGTGTAGTGCATAGAACTCCCGGTGGCTTGACTCACACTTCTTCACCAACTGTGATGGATCCTTGTCCCTCTTCACTCATGTTCGTTCTAGCAAGAGGATGACGGCACTCATACCGAAAGACTGACTGATGTGGCACTGACTCTTCATCTTGACCACTCTTTGGAGACATGTTGTACCAAAATACCGTCTCTTCTGGTGAGATTCGGCCTCTCTCTGCAACAGCCTTTATGGTTTGATGATGCCTTTCGACAATCCCATTTCCTCCCGGTCGATATGCAGCCCGAAAAAATTGCCGGGTTCCCCACCTGGCACACAACTCTGTAAAGTCTTCAGAGCGGAAGGCGGCACCATTATCCAGTAATATCTCCTCCACTGGCCCCTCTCCAAAAACACCGCCTCCACGGCTCTGTAGATTTCACTCGCGGTTTCTGCTCTCAACTTACGCCAGATTGCCACTCTCCCAGGTCTACAGTCGACCATTGACAGGAATATATCGTTCCTATAATGCGTGACATCAATGGCCAGCCGTTTCCAAGTTTCAGTCACCTGTAATTCCCCTCTCTCGTGCCTGGATGGGGCAGGGTCAATTGATTGACACTCTCTGCATTGTTCTACCACCTCTTTAACCGCCTCCTTTGTCACACTCGGGTTCACCTTTCTTGCAAGAAAAAGTGTCCTCTCTTTCCCAAAGTGGTGCATATCATGCAGCTCTCTCGCTTCCTCACTAACGGCGCACACAGCCGCTGCATCCTTCTCTTTAAGCCAGGCCTTCTTTACTCGGGTCAGGGCATCTGCTCTGTTCTTTTGAGTTGGGACAACCGTAACCGACACTCTCAGTCCCAACTCGCGAATCAAGTCTCCCAAAATCCCAAGTCTATGCTTGATCAGCATCTCAGCTGCTCCTTTGGTCCTTACTCTCCTGTCTCCTGAGACTTCTGACTGGATCCAGGAGGTCACTGTGGCCGAGTCCGTTTTCAACTCTGCATTTTTCAAGCCCCACTTTAGAGCCAGGTTCACTCCCTTTGCTGCAGCTTCGAGCTCTGCAACATTTATGTGGGCATGGTCATTCCTTTTGCATAGCCAAGTGGCATCCTCCACTGTTGCTCCTCCAATTTCAAGCAGCACACTGAGAGCCAGAGTGCTAGCATCACACCAGATCACACCTTCTTTGCCCCGTTCGACATGCCATTTTCCTTTGACGGGGTCTTCCACCTTAACCTCCTCCACCACCTTGCGTATCAACTGCACAACATCCTCGGTCACTGTGTCATCCCAGCGGCCGCCTTCGGTCCGCCTTTTTATATAGCTGCATGCTACTCTGAGCCACCCGCAAATGGGGTAAACCGAAAGTGCATTTCCTTCCAAATATAATGGAATCAAGGTTGCCACATCCTCAATTTCCTTCCTCGACCAGGATGTCATCAACGTGGTCGTGCAGCCGGTATCAACCAGGGCTTTGGCTCTGAAACCCAACGCCATCGTCCGGGGTAGCAGACGGAGTCCTACCACTCATGGCAGTAGTCCAGCCCACCAAATGGAAGGTTAGGCCAGTATTGGACTACAGAGAGCTAAACCAGCATATTGCTTGCCACACAGGGGACGTTGATGTTCAGACGGGGTAATGAGGTGCCCGATATATCAGCCAAAATAGCTTGTCGTCTGAAAACACCAAAATGTCTCTCTTCTTAGGGCACCCAATCCGACCCAAAACAGTCACTAGTCCGCAAACACCAACTTGAACTCCAACTTCACTCTTCTGACAGCACCCAATCCGACCTCCACCGGTCTCAATCCAGGATGAACCAAAGAAGAAGTGCGCTTTCTCATTTCCTGTCCTCTTCATGGGGACTCCCATCATGCAATGCAAAATAGGTTACATGATCATTTGGTACTTCCTTTCTATAAAACCAGGCATTTGCTTTAACTCTGTTGTTCCACATGGCCTGGTCTGGTATTACAGGTAAGTCTTATGTTTTTATTTTCAACTACATAACAACGTCAAGTGTCAAAAGCAATTGAACAAAAAAGCTAGAAAAAGAAGAAAATTTCAAAAAGACGGTGGAGAAACGTGCATAAAACGTTTTCCGCATTGTTCATGGAAGTCGTTGGCGATTTTAAATTCAGCAACGCTGGATGGCGTCACAGAACAAAATCGCATTACGTTAAGCATTTTAAATGTTACCACTGGTTTCAGATGTATTGTGGTTAATTTTACGCCGTTGTGTTTTATGTAGATAGCTTCGAGTATTTTTAATTTGTTTAAATTGGCTTCGGAATGTATAATTATGGAACTAGAATTTGTCATATATATATATATATATAAATGCTGGATAAAATAAGGGTTCTACTTTTTCAACAAAATTGTATATGATTAATGTATGTTGCCAATATGACAACGCATGATAAATTCTCAATTGTTATACATAATTTAACGTACATGGTTGCCTTCAAAGTGATAAAATGCAGGTGTAAACAAACAATAAATGTACCCACTATACTCACACACACAAACATCTATACATAAAGTTACGCATGTGTATATGTTTATATTTTTCTATTTATAGGATTCACTCCTCAACTAGTTTCTTTGGGGTATTTTAAAGGACTTTTAGGGGGTATAATATGGGCATAACTCCACATTTGAAAATTAAAATCTTTCAGATTTGCATTAAATTTGATCCGTAGTCATGACATACCACTTAAGCAAGATTCTCTGAATTTCAATTTCTTCTGAAGACCCATTACGTTTAAGCTGTACATTTTGGAATAAGGATTCTAGACATAAGGTTTAGTAGCATTATATCTTGATTGCAAACACTTATGTTCAGAAAATTAACGTTACCCTTTCTGGAACGATTATTCTTCTAGTATATAATTTTAATTTAATTAAACATTCTAAAGCTAGATATGCCCAACAGGGAGGCCATTTTATTCATAAGTATATATGCATTAAACTACCTCTGACCTGTTAATTTCCAACCACTACCATTATTTGTTCTACTTTGATTTCATTAAAGCCAGATTATAGATTTTACTGTACATACTTAAGACTAATAAAGTATATTTGGGGTTATTTTATTTACCTCCTCTCCAGGATGTTAGACACAAGGTGAGGTGTGGGTTTGAGGAATGTGTTTCAGTAGAACAACTGGATTCGAACTTGGCACACCCAGGTTTTATTTACTCCTCCCCAGGAGTTAGGCACAAGGCCAGTTTTATCTTACTCCCACAAGTAAGATGTGACCGAAAGTCGGGTCGAGAAAGTGGGGTTTGAAAAGCCAGCGCTCGAGAGGTGAGCACTCTGGCTATTTAAAAATTGCCTGGGCAGCCCCGTCGGCATTCCCCGGTAGGGGCGCCTCAGACAGTAAGCAATAAACTTACTCCTCCCCAAAGAGGGGAGGCAAAGCCTGGGAGGGTGGACCTCCTAGAACTGCACAGGACAGGCGTGCAGTATCCATCGGAACAGATACTACACTTTGATCTTAGCCAAAAGGCCGATGCCAAGAACCCAGGTTTTTTATTTACTCCTCCCCAGGAGTTAGGCACAAGGCCAATTTTATCTTACTCCCACAAGTAAGATGTGACCCAAGACCGGGTCGAGAAAGTGGGGTTTGAAAAGCCAGCGCTCGAGAGGTGAGCACTCTGGCCATTTAAAAATTGCCTGGGCAGCCCCGTCGGCATTCCCCGGTAGGGGCGCCTCAGACAGTAAGCAATAAACTTACTCCTCCCCAAAGAGGGGAGGCAAAGCCTGGGAGGGTGGACCTCCTAGAACTGCACAGGACAGGCGTGCAGTATCCATCGGAACAGATACTACACTTTGATCTTAGCCAAAAGGCCAAGAAGCCAGGTTTATTCAGAGTTATATATGTTGTTTGTTTCACCATAAGTATACCAGAGACTGATAACGAAATACTAGCACCCCTCGCGTGGTATCCAACAAATACTGTTTTTTAAAAAAAAATTTTATTTTTTATTTTTTAATTTTTTAATTTTTTTAATTTTTTTTATTTATTAAGTGGTCGATATTTGACGACAGAGGTGTGAAAAACCCCGCACACAACATCACACCTACTCTAACTTTCGAAATGGATCAATGTTATTAGGTTGTGTAAGTCATTTTGGGGCTTTCTGCAGGTCATTTGACCTTGACAAATGCAGAATATAACACAAACAGTCTGTATTGCTACCAATATTTTGAAATTATAATAATCCTCATCATAATTATTTATATCTAGGCATTTTGATATATAATCAATACCCAGCAACCTATCTTGTTTGTAAACAAAGAGTTGAGGAATTCTTTTCACTAGGGACACTCTGAAATATTCAACATTGTCTAGATGTCAAACTCAAACAAGTAAATATCATGTATAGAAATAAAAGTGAATGTCTCTTTCTGTGTATATATTTCACTGTGCATTTTCAAAAACATTCTAACAGTTGGAATTACCTACATGGCGAGTTTGAATTACCTACTTGACACAATCCTCGAGTGTCTTCGGTCTCTCTGTACAAAGGTTTGTCAGGACAACCTGACATGAGGATACTTCACTCTGCAAGTAAACCCTGACCAAATATTCAAAATAACATAGTATTTGAAGTCCAAATAAGATCCCATCGACACGGTTATACATTAGCTCATACGAGGAATAGTGCATTTTCTCTTAGTAATGTTACTTCAGGTAATAGCACTAAGCTGGATACTCCACCAGACTAGATGAATTGTAGTCCTGAAATCCGGTAAGACCAAGAGACCACAAGAAAGATATACTATAACATAGTTAACTGGTCAATTGAGGAGAGGAAAATTAATATTTCTAATATTCTTAATTTCTTTACAAACTCAACGTTTGATAGGTAAAGGAGAACTTTAATGGAATATTCAAATATCTATGCATATCATATAGAGATTAAGTTTTAGTCCGAGGTAAATGAAACAAAAAAGAAACAAAGAGAGTGTTAATGCCTACTAGACACCATCCTCGAGTGTCTTTAGTCTCTCTGTAGAGAAGTTTTTCAGGACAACTTGACATGAAGATGCTTCGCCATGTAAGTAAACCATGAATAAATATTAAAAATAACATAGTATTCGAAGCCCAAATAAGATTCCCTCAGTATGGCTATACAGTTGTTCATACGAGGAATGGTGCACCTTCTAATAATGATACCTCAAGTAACAGCACTAAGATGAATAGTCTACCAGACCATATGAATTGTTATCCTGGAATCCGGCAAAACAAAGACAAGAAGGATAAACTATAACATAGTGAAGTGGTCGATTAGGGATAGAAAAATCATTATTCTTCACTGCTTTACTTGCTTAAGATCTTTTCTTGGCCTTTTGGCTAAGATCAAAGTGTAGTATCTGTTCCGATGGATACTGCACGCCTGTCCTGTGCAGTTCTAGGAGGTCCACCCACCCAGGCCTCGCCTCCCCTCTTTGGAGAGGAGTAAGTTTATTGCTTACTGCCTGAGGCGCCCCTACCGGGGAATGCCGATCGGGCTGCCCAGGCAATTTTTGATGGTCAGAGTGCTCACCTCTCGGGCGCTGGCTTTTCAACCCCCACTTTCCGACCCGACCTTGGGTCACATCTTACTTGTGGGAGTAGGATAAAACTGGCCTTGTGCCTAACTCCTGGGGAGGAGTAAATAATACTTGCTTAATGTTTGAGTGAGGGGTAGAGAAGAACCTTAAATGGGCACTCAGATATCTATGTATCTCATAATAAAATCAATTGTTACTCCCTGGAAGGGCCCCTTGCTCTCTGAGAGTTAACTGAACTAACATGAAAAGAAAAGGACAGAAAAGTTTAAACCTCAATTTCACAGGTCTACAAGTCTTGTTTTGAATCATAGCACTGCTTCCTACAATCTCATTAACTCTTATCCTCGAGTTTATTTCGGCCTTGATAAGTGGTGTCTCATTTGTATAAGCACTAATGTTAGCAAAGACAGACAGATGGGCATCTCTCGTATTTGTATAGATGTAGTCAAAGGTTATGGTGCACATCTGTACGTTTTTTTAGTTTGTGCTTTATTTATACGTACATACAGACAACTGTCCTTTATATAATAGATAGAAGAAGATGTATCTGGACCTCCTTGCCATATATGGTCTTCTATGGAGAAGAACAATTAAATAAGCATGCCATCTTGCATTATTATTATAATATACTCACTAAGTTTTCACACAAGTCATTATTAGTGATTGCTCACTGGTAATAACAAGGAGTGTTCCCTGGAGTCTGAATAACAAGTCTCCCCAAATTATCAGCACTATACATCTTTTTTGATAACCCTTGCAAATCATTTGCTGTTATTTTTACAGTCGTTTACCATTGATTTCTCACTGGCAACAGCCGTTGACTTTCCCTGGAAGTTGAATGGCAATGAGTCTTCCTAAGATTCCAGTACTCTCAGCACCCTTCCAATGGGAGTCTGGTTGATGTTTTCCCTCTTCTTTGACCCTTCAATACCACTGTGTGTAATACCAGCCAAGGCTGATGCCCACAAAATGTGTGTGTGTGTGTTTTAGGAGAGGGGGAGCATGAGATTATTCGATGTTTTACACTTAAAGCTCCTTTGGGCTCATGTAATGATGATTATTATTATAATTATTATTATAATAATAATAATAATTATTATTATTATTTTAGAGATTGATAATTAAAATGCAAAGCAAAATCTAAATGTGTTCCTGCTGAAGTTAATTTACTCATGGTTTAAATTTTTGTCAGACTGTAAAAATGTGAGTAATGAAACGAACAGAATAAAAGATTTATGCCATTGTTTGCGTAAAATTAAAAAACAAACCGAAAGAAAAAAAAGTAAGAAAAATGGATATTTATTGCTGTGAAGAAATACTGGCATTTAAATGCAAAAATAAAAGTATATATTATTATGAAATCTTGGTTATTTAAACACCAAATCGAATTAATTAACTTTAAAGGCATTGAGTCGACCTTCATTCAAAAAGGAATAAAAAAAACATCCATTGATTTAGACAATGGGAATTCAAACAAAAATAAAAGCGCTGAAAGCCAAACCAAGCCATATAAAACGAAATGAATAACTTAGAATCCT
Source organism: Sepiola atlantica (assembly GCA_963556195.1). Lineage (NCBI taxonomy): Eukaryota > Metazoa > Mollusca > Cephalopoda > Sepiida > Sepiolidae > Sepiola > Sepiola atlantica. Next base: position 219,132,686 of record OY744515.1, on the reverse strand, counting down.
TTTATATCCCTTATTACTGTTTATTTTTTGACATTAAGTTGAAAGGTCCTATAAATTACATTGAGGTTTCTTCTATTGAAAATTTCCAATTCACTGTTATCCTAAAAAATACTTTCATACTAAATTATAGCTGGAAAATGAACAAGTAAGTGTATACAAAAACCGTAACATATTTTTTATGATTCATCTTTATGGTTTTATTTCGGTTTCATTATGTGAACTGTGTTACTGGATAACATTAGTTTTATAGGTAGAATTTGCTTGGAAATAAATTGATGACTTTGCGTCTTTTCCCTCTTGACACAGACGCCTAGTGTGTCTTATTGACAGCTGTGTTTTGTTGACAAACAGTATTAACTCAATTAGTTGTGACATCTTGGTGTTGTCACCAAGAGCATAGTCATTCTCCTTTTCTTTCTCTTCGGTGTGTAATAGCACTGTACTAGTTGATCTCTTTCTTTTTCTCAGTAGCGAGCATAGTCATTCTCCTTTTCTTTCTCTTCGGTGTGTAATAGCACTGTACTAGTTGATCTCATTCTTTTTCTCAGTAGCGAGCATAGTCATTCTCCTTTTCTTTCTCTTCGGTGTGTAATAGCACTGTACTAGTTGATCTCAGTCTTTTTCTCAGTAGCGAGCATAGTCATTCTCCTTTTCTTTCTCTTCGGTGTGTAATAGCACTGTACTAGTTGATCTCATTCTTTTTCTCAGTAGCGAGCATAGTCATTCTCCTTTTCTTTCTCTTCGGTGTGTAATAGCACTGTACTAGTTGATCTCATTCTTTTTCTCAGTAGCGAGCATAGTCATTCTCCTTTTCTTTCTCTTCGGTGTGTAATAGCACTGTACTAGTTGATCTCAGTCTTTTTCTCAGTAGCGAGCATAGTCATTCTCCTTTTCTTTCTCTTCGGTGTGTAATAGCACTGTACTAGTTGATCTCATTCTTTTTCTCAGTAGCGAGCATAGTCATTCTCCTTTTCTTTCTCTTCGGTGTGTAATAGCACTGTACTAGTTGATCTCATTCTTTTTCTCAGTAGCGAGCATAGTCATTCTCCTTTTCTTTCTCTTCGGTGTGTAATAGCACTGTACTAGTTGATCTCATTCTTTTTCTCAGTAGCGAGCATAGTCATTCTCCTTTTCTTTCTCTTTGGTGTGTAATAGCACTGTACTAGTTGATCTCATTCTTTTTCTCAGTAGCGAGCATAGTCATTCTCCTTTTCTTTCTCTTCGGTGTGTAATAGCACTGTACTAGTTGATCTCATTCTTTTTCTCAGTAGCGAGCATAGTCATTCTCCTTTTCTTTCTCTTTGGTGTGTAATAGCACTGTACTAGTTGATCTCATTCTTTTTCTCAGTAGCGAGCATAGTCATTCTCCTTTTCTTTCTCTTTGGTGTGTAATAGCACTGTACTAGTTGATCTCATTCTTTTTCTCAGTAGCGAGCATAGTCATTCTCCTTTTCTTTCTCTTTGGTGTGTAATAGCACTGTACTAGTTGATCTCATTCTTTTTCTCAGTAGCGAGCATAGTCATTCTCCTTTTCTTTCTCTTCGGTGTGTAATAGCACTGTACTAGTTGATCTCAGTCTTTTTCTCAGTAGCGAGCATAGTCATTCTCCTTTTCTTTCTCTTCGGTGTGTAATAGCACTGTACTAGTTGATCTCATTCTTTTTCTCAGTAGCGAGCATAGTCATTCTCCTTTTCTTTCTCTTCGGTGTGTAATAGCACTGTACTAGTTGATCTCATTCTTTTTCTCAGTAGCGAGCATAGTCATTCTCCTTTTCTTTCTCTTCGGTGTGTAATAGCACTGTACTAGTTGATCTCATTCTTTTTCTCAGTAGCGAGCATAGTCATTCTCCTTTTCTTTCTCTTTGGTGTGTAATAGCACTGTACTAGTTGATCTCATTCTTTTTCTCAGTAGCGAGCATAGTCATTCTCCTTTTCTTTCTCTTCGGTGTGTAATAGCACTGTACTAGTTGATCTCATTCTTTTTCTCAGTAGCGAGCATAGTCATTCTCCTTTTCTTTCTCTTCGGTGTGTAATAGCACTGTACTAGTTGATCTCATTCTTTTTCTCAGTAGCGAGCATAGTCATTCTCCTTTTCTTTCTCTTCGGTGTGTAATAGCACTGTACTAGTTGATCTCATTCTTTTTCTCAGTAGCGAGCATAGTCATTCTCCTTTTCTTTCTCTTCGGTGTGTAATAGCACTGTACTAGTTGATCTCTTTCTTTTTCTCAGTAGCGAGCATAGTCATTCTCCTTTTCTTTCTCTTCGGTGTGTAATAGCACTGTACTAGTTGATCTCATTCTTTTTCTCAGTAGCGAGCATAGTCATTCTCCTTTTCTTTCTCTTCGGTGTATAATAGCACTGTACTAGTTGATCTCTTTCTTTTTCTCAGTAGCGACCGTAGTAGTTGATGGACAAAATTCAACAGTACGCAATATACGGTACAATATTTTTCTATTATTTGTTTAGTTTTCTTTAAAATGGCTCTTATATATTCTCCTCGCTCCCTCTCCCCGGTGAGTAAGAGGGAGATAAACACGTTTGATTCTTCTTTCAGATATCAACCAAGAGATTTCATCAATCTCTCCTATCTGTCATGTCTATCTCTTACAGACCGTCCTGTTCGTGACGTCACTTCTTTAAACACGTTAGATCAATTCCTAACGTTAATTTTGAGTGGAAAATTCCTCAACATAGTCTAATTTTAAAATGGAAATTTCTTTTTCTATGTCATCTAACTCATCAAACGTTAAATATCGAACATAATAGATTAATATTTTAAATATTCTAATTTGAACAATCGCCAATCTGGTTGTAGATGCATCAGATGTTCTTCAAAATGATAATTTCTCTTATCCAGGTGGCTATGGGGAAGCATGATTATATGCATACTCGTGTTATCTCTATCAAACTGATTTATCTTAACCAGCTCACTATTTTAAAAGCCATTTTACTTATGGTATGATCTGCTCGGACAATGTTTGTATTACACATATCATTCAAGATGACTTCAAAGAAAAGAAAGGAAAAACAATTGGTAATAAAAATGAGAAGGGAAAGAAAATACAACCACTTAACTTGACTTTAAGCAGAAAAAGACATACACATACACATGAAAATCTTAAGTTACCTAAAGGACACAATTATCGAGTGTCTTCAGTCTCTCTGTCCAGGGGTTTCTCAGGACTACCTGACATGAGAGTACTTCACACCTACAAGTAAACACTGACCAAATATTCAAAATAAGATAGCATTCGAAGCCCAAATAAGATCCCCTCGGCATAGCTACACACTGGGTTTTTCGAGGACTGGTGCACTTTCTCCTAGTGATGTTACCTCAAGTAACAACACTAACCTGGATACTCCACCAAACTAGACGGATTCTTGTCCTGGAATCCGGAATGACCAAGAAATGACAACAAGAAAGGTAAACTATCACATAGTTGAGTGATCAATTGAAAGGAGGAAAATTAATATTCTTAACTTCTTTACAAACTCAACGTTTGAGGGGTAAAATAAGAACTTTAATTGAACACTCAGATATATATGTATCGAATATAAAAATCAAGTGTTAGCCCCAGTAAGGGGTCCCTTGATTTTTTAGATCTAACTCAAATGGAATGAAAGACGAAAGAAAGGAGAATACACCTAAGAGAAACGCCTAGCATGAGAACATTGGACCTTGTATTCTTTATTCTTCTTTTATTGTGCTTTTGTAATATAATGTAATGCGGATAATATGTTCCTTTCTCTTCGTTTCTTCATGGTTTGTTGGTGTAGGGTGGCATGAGACGGAGAAAGATAGGGACACAGTAGGGCTTAAATAATCAAGTGGATAGTAAACTAGTTAGACTAGCCAGAATATCCTCCCTGCGGTCGTATATTTTAGCTAGGCTACCACGTCTCCTTCTCCTGTGACTGAAGAGTTCCACAGTCAACCGAGTGGGTTCAGTGACTTGTTTAAATAAGTTAATTTAAATCGTTCATTATCAATCAGTTAGCTTAATCAGTAACAATTAAAACTGCAGGCCTCAGGTTTGCAGTTTCGATTCCCAGTGTGGGCGTCAAGTTTCTTTATTGTTTATTTATTTAACGTTTAGAAAAATTTCTGCTGATATAGAAACTCCTCGTTATATCATAAGTAGATTAACGAATACTGTAAGGTACATCTAATATATAAAGTAGAGACGTTTTTTCCCCTGTACCTTCTCGGAGAATAGGAAAATAAGCACATGCATCACAGGCTACTAAACTCACCATTACATTACACTTATTCACTCGAGCGTGTTTTAGTATATCTGTTATTCTTTATTCCAAACAAACACTGAATATTACATTCGGCCCGGCCGCCACGACTCTCCGAAATACCAACTCCATATAGGTGGTAGTAAAAACTTTTATCCCTAACAATTATGTACTGTGACTATACTCATCGACACCGGGAACTAATAAACACAGTATAATTTTAACAAAACACCCATTGTTATTTCGTATTTGTCTGGCATTATTATGCTACATAATATTAAGCAATACGCAAAAACTTAACAACCGCTCCCTTACACTCCGATGATTATTCGCGAATATCAGATTACGTTACTTGTAATTCTACCTATAACTTCTACATTTACATTCATTCCGGAATTAACCGAATGAAATTAACGAACACAGTTCCAGCGAGATTTAATCATTCAAGATGGCCTCTAGAATTTCTTGATCGAATCGACTTCTTACTTAATTGAATAAGCGCCAACATACTGGTAGAGCCCGAAATATTTATATTTTCCAAATCATACACCTACAAGACGTATATTATAGAAATCTTAGCCAACTCCTTTACTTCATCACCAAATGCTGTAAACTCTGTCATAGTTGAACTTTATATTCGGTCGATAAACAAGCTTAGCTTAATTGGGGTATTTACACATACTTTTTAAACTGGAAACATTGGGGCAATGGTTTAGAAGTTAGGCTTCATAATCGGCAGTTTCAGCGTTCGATCCCAATCTACGCTAAGACTTTTTTTTCTTTTTCGCTACGACTTTTTTTTTTTTATTATTTAAAACATTCCCCAACACGGTAGATGAACAATAGGCCGTTTCTTTTTTTTATTCGACGTCATGCAATAGGTAGTACTTTCTCCCGGGCAACGCCGGGCGACGGGTTCCGCTAGTATATAATAAAGTAAAGTTTTCACTTATAGATACTAGCTATATACAAATATGATTTCTTAATAATTAATGAAGCTCAATATGTTGAATGCTCACTCTACATTTCAAGTGATAAAAGTTACACGAACTTAGTACAGGGTGGGCAAAAATAAGGGTCCTATTTTTAAAAATTCATAACTTTTTTATTTATTGATTTAAAAAAAAATTTTTTCTTAGAATAAGTAAAGGACCCCTTCCGAAGCAAGCATGAGCCGTATTAGCCCTAAGGAACGTACCCTCATTTAGAAAACATTATTTTTGCTTAAAAAACTCAAAACAGTGTAAAAAACAATACTTTAGTTTTTGTAAGTTTTAAGAAGTGTTTTTCGGCTAAAATTTGTTTTGTTTATTTCAAAAAATCTCGGAAGGGTCAGTCTACACACACATAAAGTTTGGTGAGTTTAACTTTTATTTTGTGGAAGTTATTCAAATTTAAAGATAGGACCCTTATTTTGGCCCACCCTGTATTACAAAAATGAACCCATTTCTTTTTATTGGCCCGTTATAGTTTGGTTTCCTTGGTCTGTTGTAAAACAGCAAGAAAAGGAAAGCTTTCATACACTCCCTTTACCTTTATTCCATCCGTTTTCCTCAAACCCATGACTTCATAGAATCCTGTATATAGATCAATCTGTTTTCTGTTTAGCTATATTAATGTTTGTACTTGTCCCAGTTTGGTACAAGGCGACTGGCTCTGAGTGCTCTCCCTAGTTCATGTGTTATGTAACTAACAAAAATATACCATAATTCAAACTAATCATGCATGAAAGTTAATCTTTTCAAACCAAAGAAAGTTGGCACACGGTCCCTGGTTAATGAAGAAGATGTATTTTTTTAAAACATCTTACAAGTTTTAATCTAAAGTAAGTGCATTATATACTCATGCTGAATCTTCATACGATGACATGCATGTTTACAAAGTAAGCAATAGAATAAGGGAGAAGGCAAATAATCTAATGCAATCAATAATCGAATTATTCATTGATTGAAAATGCAAAAAAACTTTCTGTAATTGGTCAGAAAGCTAAAAAAAACAACAATTTCCTGCTTTTGTGTACAAATAAATCTTTGATTTAACTATTCGTTTCTACGCGTTGCTTTTTCTATTACTAACCACTATTGCTTTTGTTTTTTATTGTTACTAACGTTGGAATTAGTGATTCCACTCTCACACATTGTTCAATATCTATTATCATACTAAATATGAGTTAATCAACGTTTGTTTCCCTAAATTTTTTTCTATATATTTTAATAACACAAAATACATGCTAAAGTAACTTAGTTCTGTGATTGAGTTATGTTTGACAATTTTTTTTCATTAGCTTTAATTAACAATTATTAGAACAAGTTAACCATCTCTCCCTTAGCTACCTATGTATTTTTCTCGCCCCCTCTCACTATATTGATGTAACCACTCTCTGATATTTCTTAATATCTCTGTAAGCAAATAGAGAAAGAGTGGCTCTTTTTTTTTTCAGAGTGGCCATCTAATTTACGTATGTGTCTGTACATGCTACAACACGTATGTAAATTAGATGGCAAAATAATAAGTCTCTTTCCTTCTATATAATAAAATGAAGAATAATTCTTCTAAACAATAATATTATTTTTAGTTATGCAAGAAGAATAACTTAAAATATGTCACAGTTTATGAATTTTCTAATGAAATCAAAGTAGAATAAATAGTGGTCGAAGTTGTGACCCAACGGCTCACGGATACGTCTAATTCTTTACTTAATTTATATTTTCTTCTTTAATTAGATACTAACGAATAACTTGTCTAGTTTCTGTTGGTGATTTATTAAAACATTGTAATTAGTTTTAGTTATTAAACAAACTGAAGGGAGAAAGACTGACATTGCACATTCTATAAATAGTGTAGAGATCAATACATCTTAAGATTTATTGATTTACAGTATTTAGTTTAATTTAGTTGTAAGGGGGTAAAGAAGTATGGAATTCCTTAATTCAGATACTTCCAATTTTTCTGGAATTTTAACAATAAGACATTAATTAATAAATATTCCTCAAATTTCAGTTTCTTTGGAGTATTTTAAAGGGATTTTAGAGGTCATAATATAGGTATCACCTCCGACTAGAAAATTAAATTATTTCACATTTGCATTAAATTTAATCCATAATCATCACAAGGAATCAAAGAGAATGTGTAGTCACATGCAGACACACATATATATATATATATATATATATATATATATATATATATATATATATATTGATTTACAATTAGTATTCTTAATTTTTTCTGAGTTACATGCAGCATCACAGGATCTTTAGAACAAATTGTGTAATTCTACCAAATAGTTTTGGTGCCTAAATGTGTTATTTTGGTCGTCTATAGCACTCCCAGCATCTTATAAATGCTTCATGCTACATTTCTGTCCAATTCTGAAAGATCTAATTTTTTATTATCTCATATATAAAAATAAGTCAGTTTTTTCCTTTCTTTTGTGATTAATAGTTTTTTACTAAAAGTTACATACAAAAATCTGTTTGGTCAGTTATTTATGCAAATTATTGTACTTTGCTGTTTATAAAATGTTATTTCTAATAAATGTTATCGATTTTAATATTTTATTTTTGATTGGATAAAGGAAGGCAGATGGATTTTTTCCCTCACGGTCAAAAGTCCTAATACTGCCACCCAAAACACAGGGTACACATCTAATGACAGTTTTTTCAATATTTAGTTTCATTTACTATTACTCTCCTTCTTTATAAGCCCTTTTTGATAAGCGGCTAACCCACATTCGACTCTAGAGATTGAGAGAGAGGGAAGAGAGGAGAAAAAAAAGAGAGTCTGGTTGAATTATTTAATAGTGTCTCCATGAGTCAATCAGTTAATGCACCATATTACAAACAGAGATTGTGAGTTCGAATCTTATCTGGAGTCATGAGTAATTAGAAAAATAACAAGGTATGTGACATGCTTCCAATTACGTCCACAGATTAATAATTATTTTTCTTGTACCAATACATTTTAAATTACAATATTAGGACAATTGTTTAGTCTTACAAATACTTTTTTCTGTAATCTATATAATTTATGCAAATTAGGACTCTGGGCGAAACTGAATATTCCTGTTAGTAATATTTAGGCAATAGTAGTAGTATCATTTTTATTCCTGAGAACACATTTAGCATTCCAACTGTTCTTTATGCAAAATCTAATAAAATTTAGACTAATATTTTTGAAATCTTTAAGTTTTTACTGTTAGTAGTGGTATTAAAATTTTTACTGACTAAGCAACCTATGACACGCGATATTTCACGGATGATTCATTGCAAATCTGGTATAATTCTTCCGAATAGTTTATAGGACTAAAATATCTTTAAATACAATAATTATTAACCAATAACACAAACAAATAAGACATGCCTCAAAATCATATTTAAAAAAACTCACATTTTTTATAAACAGAAGTTCCAAATAGGAAAAAAATACTAAATTAGAAAAATAACAAGGCATGTGACATGTTTACAATTACGTCCGCAGATTCATAATTATTTTCTTGCTACAAGTCAACACATTATGGGATCCCATGTGTTTTTTTTTTAATAAAAAGTGATAATTACAGACAGTCAGCTTAGGAGCATGAAATAGGCAATAATCATCATCATAATCGGTTTGACATCTTTTTTTATATGCTGACATGTGGTGGACGGCTTTTAGAAATTGACTTCCAACTAACCTATCTCTGGACAGTTCTTTTCATTTAAGCGTCTGTCTTTCAAATCTATCCTCATCACTTTATCCTATGTTTTCGTTCGCCTTCCCATGTCAACTGACCTTACTACTCAACTGTTCTACATCTACTAATCCCAGCGCTTTCATCCATATTTTAAATGTGACTAAAAAACGAAGTCTTTTCTTCTGCACACATCTCCGGATATTGTCCAGATTTAATCTGCCTCTGAGGTCATCAGATCTAAGTCTGTCTTTTAGACTCACATTACACATCCATTGTATCATTCTTATATTATTTCTCTCTGTGTAACACATGTCCCCAGCTTTCATTGGGCAGTCTTCACTTCATAAACCATAATATTGTGAACACTTGTCTGAGAGATTCTTCCCATGGTCGACAGAAGTTATGCTATGCTGGTTAGTAATGGTAGAAGTTCCCAAACCCCTTTTAAACTCCTCCTCTTTAAACATGAATTATAGGCCTCCTACAAGTTTATGAACCTATCATAAACTGCCAGACAAAATATGCTTAGCTATAGTATAGATGAAGAAATACCTAAGTGTAATCAGAGACTGTAGAGTTTCTATACTGACCTACTTGTCGCTGATTTCATGCAAAGCAAGTCCAACATATAGTAATTAGTTTACAAAATAGAGCTAATCATAGTTTAGATGGTGGCAAATATGATTTGGGATTCATATCAGTGTGAGCTAAAAAAATGTTTAAAAAAGTAACAAGACATTTTATTTTTCTCGTTGAGAAGCCTGATGTAAAATCTACTGATCAATATTTGCATGGTTCTTCTCTTTTCCACCACAACTCATTTAGTCATTTCAGTGTATATGCATGGCTGATACAGGAAAAAAAACAACATTGCTGCCCATTTAAATTAACATAGAATCTTAAATCTTATAATAAAATGAAAGGCCAATAGGTTACTTCCCCTTGTCTATTATATTAATAGATTATCTCTCTTTGTCAACTGTGCTTGTAAATTACCTCCATTGTCTTTTAAAATAGCCCTATTTTATTAGGCAAAAAAAATCCTTAACAGATCACCATCCAGTTAATTTTGCAGGATAAAAACGAAAAGCCATATCTCACCCTCTTTTGAATGCTGCCTTCGTCTGAACTTTTAAAGGAACACTTTTTCACATGGGCTGTCATGCTAAATAGATTTTCATTTGTGAAAAAGGCCATCTGATTATTTACAAAAAACAGTACTAGATATTCTTTTTCACAAATGCTGTCATACTTTATGCAGAAAGTGTGCTTTCATACAAAATGGATATATAATCACAAAAATCAGATATGCTTTCAATTAAGCCACACAATACTTTATTTTCAATACATTTCGTGTATTATAATTTCAATACATATATCATTTATCTATGTCCTGCATATCTTTCTACACATGTTTAAAATTGTGACTGTATAATAGGATTACACTCACCAATTTATGTAATTATTCATGATGGCTGCATCGGTTAGGGCGTTGGGATTAGAGTTAAACGTGACTTGTTCGAAGGTTTCGAATCGTGACAAATTTGAATAAGTATCTCTACACTGACGATTCCGTAAGCATGAAACGCATACATATGTAGATGATTTAATATTTATTATTAAATAATTATATATATAGTCTGCGATATGTTGGATTTAGTTAGTATCCCTAGGAATTTAAACTGCATTTTCTTTCTTTGTTTAAAATGACTCAAAGTTTCTTTAGATTATATACATATATATATATATATATATATAATAATGGTAATAATCCAAGTGAAAAATATCCACAGGGTGGTAATCCAGAGAATTTTAACCGGGTTTATAAAAAGTGCTCAATATCAAAATAGAGCTTTATGTATGATAATTTTATTTACACAGACATGTACAAAATCTGCGACACTGGCATGTCGATGTTATCGATCAACAGTTACTATAAACTGAGATCTCATCAGGCAGAGTTAGAATCCGATCTTAACCTCAGATCATATTTGATTCTAACTCTGCCTGATGAGATCTCAGTTTATAGTAACTGTTGATCGATAACATCGACATGCCAGTGTCGCAGATTTTGTACATGTCTGTGTAAATAAAATTATCATATATATATATATATATATATTTAAATATTTTAAAATTAAAAAAATAGTTGACTCACCTTCATATGTAACTCTTATATAGGAGCCACAAGTTGCAAAGTTTAGGACAAGAGATAACGGAACAGAGAAGAGTGCTTACCTAGAATAGAAAAAAAAGAGACAAAGGGGATGAAAATAGATTTCAAAGAACAATTCAGCAAAGCACACAGACAAGAAAGCTAAGGAAAACTGTACAAAAGAATTAGAAAAGTGGAAAGAGAAATGGGGGGGGGGGGTCCTGTTAGATATCAAGACTGTGGGAAAGGAACTTGGCTCTCACTTGAGATCGTTTGAGTAAACCCCAATGAGAATTGAAAGGACGCTCATTGAATTACTCGCGAGTTATTAAATCTATTGTCACGAAAGAAAGAAGAACGCAGTTCAAGCAAAGATTATGGATGCAGTGGCTTTTCATATTTCCTTTTGCGTTTTGAACACATTTATAAGGATTCTTTGTGAAAAGCAAGAATTTAAAGAGAGAAAAAAGAAAAGTAGTAAAATATTCTACATAGAATCATAAAAACATGAGGATTCAATCATTGAAATTTACAAAGAGTAAATGTTTTACATTTATATATCAGAGAACGAATGCGACGTTAAAGCAATATGATGTAGAATCGCATCATGAATATTGTGCTGTAAACTACTGCAGTGGAAATGGAAATGCACTTCTCGCAACATTCATTTTTATTACATTTTATTCGGTTGTGTTTGTTTTAAATTCTATAGGCGGGAAATATAATGTATAATTGTTTGCCAAATTTATTTTGTGTTCGCATTTCTTTATTAGATAATAACAGAAAAGAAAGAGTGAAGATACATCCGCTAATATGTATATATATATATATGCGTGTGTGTGATATAACTATGATCTGTTATATATATATATATATAACAGGTCAGAGTTATATCATACTGTGATTTAATGTAAATTCTGGAGCAAAAGAAATCTTACACAATGTTTATGGAAAAAATTCAGAGAATATTCTATTGCATTTTTTTAAATAACTATTTAAAAGTTTTAAAAATTGAATATTGATCTTCATTTTACTTTAGAAGTTGATTCTAATAAAAATCTATCTGAAGTACATAAAATAATAATTTTTTAATATGATCACCCACACATATATATACACACAGACAGATATGAAAGAAGTAAATAGACCCCTTGTTATTATTATCATAATTATTATTCATTAATAATGAAGACTGCTGTCAAAGGATCCTGGTGCATCTAAGCGAGTTACTATTGGTTATTTTAATTCTCTAATAGATTGGACAATCACTCGGTTAACAGTGGAATCCCGAAGTTTGCAATGCTGATTAAATCCACTTTCAGATTAATCTGTAATATGGCTCCTCTGAAACTGAGAATTTTAATGCTTTAATGGTTAACGATGTGGACTGAGGACCTGGGTGTGCCGGGTTCGAATCCAGTTCGTTCCACATCATTGTGTCTAACCTCCTGGAGAGGAGGTAAATAAAATACTTAAATGGAGATACATGATTGACAAAAAATGTCAATCATGTATAAAATATGAATGTTCCAAACATTTACTTTGTACGGCTCCGAGTGCTAAACGTCAACAAAGGAAGCATGAAACTTTAAAATTGCGTAAATTATTTTTGCCGGGTGTCTACTTACTTATGTGTACATATCAGACGTACCCGTGACCCGTTGGGTCACAACCTCTACCACTATTTATTCTACTTTGATTTCATTCGAAAATTCATAAACTGTGACATATTTTTTAAGACATGCTTCTTGCATAAGAACGAATAATAAGTCTCGTTACTTCTGTATTATCATTATATAGGAGTATTATCATTCTTTATTATTTTTATGTAGAAGTAAAGAGACTTATTTGATATATAATTTGGTACTTTCACAGATTAGGACCCATGCTTACTTTGACCCTAACTCCTGACCCTAACCCTAATCACGGGATCAAAGTCAGGGTGAAAGTTATCTGTGAAAGCACCTCTAATTTATATACGTGTTTGTTCTGTGTACAGACACACACATGTAAATTAGATGGCCATGCTGAGAGTCACACTTTCTAAGTACTCACAGAGACATTAAGAAATATTAGAGAGTAGTTGAATCAACATAACGTGAGGGGGTATAGTTAATACAGAGAGATGAGTAACTTTTTCAGTTAATTATAAATTACGGTTAATCAAACTATATTTTAGAATTTGAGAATTTTCTCATTTTGGTATTATTTAATATTTTTTATTAATTACCTCTGCCAAGGAGGTTATGTAGTCTATCGAATTTAAACTATGTTTCTATACAGTCTAGCATCCACATTGCTTGACCAACCGTCATCAAACTTTTATTAAAATATCGGACATGTGCTAACTTAAAACTGATTTAATGTTGGTATAACTAGGTCAAATGTGCAGGTTACAGAAAAGGTACAAGTCACACTTTTGGCAATAACTGTTGTTCTGTTCGTAATAGAGACTCACTACTTGGTCTATATTGTATCCAATGAAGGTTCAAATCTTAAATGACCTTAAAAAGATCAGTCTTTTGACAGAATTTAAATTTTCGTTGTTAAACAAAGGGATGAGTCTCACATCTGACTTACTTTCTTGTTCCTTTTCTTCAATTACTCTCATGATAAAATATAAACAATTTTGTTATACACTCAGTAAAAAAGAAAAGCTATAGAAAATGTATCATTTTCAGCATATATTCCCAGGGTTAGTAAGTGTCATACATAAGTATACGGTGTGGAAATGGATTGTACATTTTCTTGAATAAAACACCATGACCATTTTAAGCTCAGTATAAAAATAAATCTTTGTAGAGACCAGAGTAATCTCCATTTGGGGAGAAATTATTTTCAGGCCAGAGTTATCCCCCTTGAACTTAGATCCCAAAATCCCTGAACAATGGTTTGGTATGTTTTATGGCATGTCAACCACGGTGGTTAAGTGGATAACGACACGGACTGAAGACCTGGGTGTTCCAAGTTCGAATCCAGTCGGTTCCACAGTACCACTTTAACTTAGGGATGTTGGCAACCTTCTCGTGGTCCTTCCTGTAAGTACCCGATGTCTTTCCAGACTAACTAGAAAAACATCAGGGAAACTAATGCCAACACCAGAATCATCTGATTCACACGAAAGAAGAAGAAGAAGAAGAAGAACCATCTGCGGATTATTTAATGCCGAATAAAGTTGTCAAATATAATTCTATAGGTAGGATAATTATTCATATTCTAAGAATACATTACTCTTTGAGAATAACCAAGTTAGAAAATAGTCTGACAACACGACAAGCAGCAGATGAATACCATTAGTTTTGTGTTGTTGCCAAATATAATTCCATAAGTAGGGTAATAATTTATATTCCTAGAAAACATTGCTCTAAGATAACCAAAATACATTGCTCTTAGAATACATTGCTCACAGTGCATTATTGCCAATGTAATACATAGCGAATTTTAGCAACACCAATGTGCTAAGAGAAATAATTGTAATTCTCTACCCACGCGTTGCTAATCTTGAATTAATAGAATATCAAGTACTTTAATTGTATACCTTTGAGTCTTTACTTTCATTTTTGTCTCTTTCTTTTCAAACTACATTGTTTGTTTACAATTTTTTTCCAATAGAATTTTAAAAGTTAAATTTAATAATTAGAATAACTTTCGGCTATTTAGTTATTAACTGAACCAAATTGTTAAATTTTGCTTAGATAATTTTCTTTTAATATTCATTTAAAAATATCTATTAATACATGAAAATTCGCTAAATATTTAAAAGCCAAAAATGACTATTTATCGGACAATTCAAATGTTTCCAAATTCCATTTAAAATTAGATAAATCACGAAGTAATCCATTAAATGGCTGACTTAGTTTCGAATAAACCGAAATGCATTCTAGTAACTTCATTTCTTAATAAAATTATCGTTTTAAATAGAATTTTAAAAATTCAATTTATCTTAAATTAAAAAAATATTAATTCAATGTGTAAGTCACATAGTCGCGAAAAAAAACAGACACACGTGAAGGAGAGTAGAAAGTGGACTTTGGCTTTACTTTCGACAGCCTCGTAACTCTTGTATCTCTTATTTTGCCCTTTAGTTCTCACATTCCATGAGCTATGTTTCTGACAAAGGGGAAAGAATTGCTGTTTTCTGGGTCGAAATCAATACATCTAACAATGATCGTTGGTTTGTTTTTTACCTTGCAGTAGTAGTATTTTATTGTAGCTCCTTACATAAAGTGGATTCATGCCTTGTCTGGATTTCCCTTTTAAAAAAGTGTCTTATCTTGTCCGATTTTCGAAGTCAGAGCCAAATAGCAATCCGTCTGACATCAATATTTGATTCGGACTAGCCTACTTTTTCGTTTTTTTTGTTCAATTATATTATTGTCACGAATATATTTTATTTCACACCAGTTTCTTTCATGAAATATTTATTTTTACTAAGAAAACTGTTAGAGTTGAGACATTACTCTTACTCATTACGATTACAGACTTAATGGAAGTTATTGGGTTCAATTATACTCTTCCTTAAGATATTAAAATATATATATATATACTTACATTAATTAAATTATGCGACTTCAAGCTTGTCCATGTGTTTGTGTTGCTCGCCTCTACATTAATTACACATTATTATTTGTTCCTGACTATTAACAACTTAGCACCAAGTACTAAAACAAACTATTTTCAAAATTCCTATTTCAAAATCTCCTCAATAGACATCATGATATATCTCATGACCTATTATTCACTACTGCACTAGAAAGAGGTCTATGTGGACATCACAAGAAACTATTTCACCACTGATTTCGATTGAACCAAAGGAGAGCTGCCTTCTCAATCAGGATCCCTTGACTTTGGAATAGACTCCCAAGAGAGGTAATAAATTCGAAAACAATGCAACAATTCACGGTAAATTTTGACAGGAGCTGAGCTACTGTATCCTCTTCTATGTAAATTTCTACCACTCTTTTCCTACATGGCAACTGAAGCAAGCTTGGTTTATTTTTTTGCCAAATTAATTGAATTGAAAGTAATAATAATAATAATAATAATAATAATAATAGCACAAAACAACAGAACCGGGGAAAATACAACCGCACGAGAGAGGCGCAAGCATAGGCTGACGCCACGAAAATTATGGACAGAGGGTCGAGGAGGGAAAGCGCAAAACCAGACCTCCACTGGAAGAGCGCGGACAGCTCTGGGACCTTGGGAAGGCTTGTTGCCACTCGGGCCCCAGAGGGGACCAATGGCCCTTATCAGCGGGAAATCGTTGGTAGGTGGCTGTTGCGATTACCGCAAGGTCATCAGCGGTGATGAACGAAAAGAGGTGGAGCATACTGGAGGCCTGAGGAGACTTGTTGTCACTCAGACTCCAGGTAATACCACAGGTTGTCGGCAGTGGGTGACCACTGACGATGACCGGTGTGATGGCTCCTAGTGAGTAAATAATAATAATAATAATTTAATTACGAAAGTAAAATAACGAAAATTAATTTCCATTTTTTTGTAAACAAGTCAGTTTTTGTTTACTCCCGGGCAATGCCGAGAAGATATTGCTAGTTTTATTAATATAGGGATCATGTGAGATTCTGTTGTGATTATTAGGAAATTAGAGGCCATGATCAGTTAGGGACACATGAAGAGCAAATTTATTTTTCTCCATCCCTTCAATAATTCCCTCCTGTATGTTTTGGCTTGCCATCATATAGCAGGACGTTAGCAAGACAAATTAAATTAAAAAAATACTCCCAGACTTCATATTAACACTATGAAAGTCTGGTAGATTTTTTTTTCACACAAAATAATTTGTCAATTCCAGAAAGAAGAAGCAAACCTACTCTCTAAAAGGTTAAATGATATTGGCATTTTTCTGTGTTGTGGCACTTTCAATTAGGAAAATACCGATTCAATTCTTGAATAAAACATTGACGCAATCTAAGAATCTTGATTCCTTATGGAAATACAGATGCTCGTTTTGATTGGACTTGAAGATATAAATAAAGGTTTGTCTTATGTAATCACTTTGATTCTATCACATGAATCAAATCAATAAGCGTTATCAAAATTACTTCATAAACAAAGAAACACTGAACAAATGATTTGATTTACGGCATATTAACCCTTTTGGATTATTTAATGTCGACTCCATTTACTTTGGTAAAAAGTTTTTGTATTTGAGGTTCTTAATATATTTATATATCTAATAGATTTTTTTTTTTTGTATATAAATCATTTGTAGATTAATTTATTTCGCATATGTATATTATGTACATAAATAGTACAGAGTCGATAAAATAGGAATTTGGTTTGGTTTATTGGGTATATAGATATTAGATGTTGAGGTATATGCTAAATGTCTTCAAAAAAGAGACAATAAGTTCAAGTGTGACGAATCAAACAATTTCTTCATGGTGCTAACATGAGGTAAAATCAGCACATTCATCAAAGTGTCTCACCATATATGGGACATGAAAAATCGCACACTATGGTGGCTCTTTCTACTCAAGCAGGAATGAATGAGCAGATTTTGTGTGGCCGATATGTAGCCGGGAGAGGACGATCTCCTTCCTTCGTAACTTCCTACAGCACTGTTTACATTCTCGTAGATCTGGTTGTATTGTCAGTAATTTATTGGAGGTGTTATTGCTCCAGCGAAACTGCCATTTCTTGCGAATATATGTGTAGATTTAACGTCTGTGCTGAACAAATGATAAAGGTTACATGAGAAAATAATGATTTAACCGTAAATGACAATCAGAAGAACACATACACAAACGTCCTCTTTAATGAAGTCAACCCTGTTATATATTCAGATAAGTGAGTCAGTCACACAACTTTGTGACATCAATGTTGCTATATATATATTTTTTGTTAAATACTATAGACAAATTCTGTCTACATACTTTATACCTGATCCTTCCCAATTTTCTAATGAATTTTGTTGTTTCTAGCGGGAACTGGTCGATGTATTAGCAAATAATTGTTTTTTACCCGAGTACTTTCTGATCCATCATCAGGGGTGGTTATCCGTAAAGGTGCTAAGATATTTATAGTGTTTATTTTTATTTTAATTCTCTCGTAGGGAGTTAAATGTTATTTACTATATTAACCAGAAAGTACTCGGGTAAAAAGCAATTATGACTGATACATCGGTCAGTTCCTGCCAGAAACAAGAAAATTCATCAGGAAAGGATCAGGCAGAAAGTATGTAGACATAATTTGTATGTAGTATTAAACGAAATATGTTTAAAGGAAAGAATGCTGCCCAAATATACATACATATATATTGGTGTCGGAAAGCAGCTAATGAAAAGGGGAAGAAGATACATTGGAGTTTTTACCTTTTCCGAAGTCTCTAAGCTTTAATCAAGATAATCTGGCAACTGCATGGAGAAAATAGAAGAATGAATCAAATCTATACCAACAGGCAACAAAAAGCCACAAACTGGTAATGTTACATCGCTTTAGTCACCGCTTGTATCCTCCAAACTTGCATCTACATGTATGTATCTTCCTATCCAATATTATTTGGAGTATTCTCATCTTGGTTGTTATTTTAAGAACCTTTTGGCCGATGTAATCCCCGACCTTATTCATGATTCGAAAGGTTCAATCCTAACTCTAGGCGATGATAACTAATAATAAAATAATTAACAACTAACGGGACCCCCATAGAAATTCCACGGTGCTTTCTAAATCAATCCGTAAAATTTTAATGCAAATAAAAATAATATCCCTTTTGAAATAATAAATGTCTGTCAAGGTCAATATTACTAAGAAAAAAATAACTGTTTTTTTTCTTCATAAAAATTAATTGTCCTTGTCAGCTAAATATTTTTTAAATAAATAAAACGAATATGTCTCTTCTTTATTTACAATTGAAGCAATTTAATTCTTTTTTAAACAATAAATATTCTCTACAGTACAAATAATTGTAAGCTAAGTAATCTGCAAATCAATAAAAGCATGTCACTTTTTGGAATGTATTGATTTAAATTATACTGTTTTAGTCCGCAGGACCACATAATTTGATTTTGGAACAATTCATTTTAAAATAGGTAACCTCGAAATTGTTTACCTTCGCGATATCAGATTAATTACCAATCACCATCTTGGCTGATCAGACAATTTCATTTATTTAAATGTGTCTGACAGGTGATAACGTACGCACGAACATGAAATACCTTAATGTATTATTTTATAGACTAGCGGGACACGTGGAAATTCCTTAGTTCTATCCTTCATATGCTGTATAATGCTGCAGTGCGTTCTATGGAAATGTATTTATTTAAATTGTACTGTTTTAGTCCACATAACCACATAATTTGATGTTGGGACAATTCATTCTAAAATGGGTAAAATCGTCTCAGTGGCAATATGCCTTGCCTGTGTAAAGTAAAGAAAATAAAGAAAAAAAAGTTCCCATGCTGGAAGTGAATTGCACCACGTTATAAGAAGTGACCAAATGTCTACCAAATTTCAAATTTTCATAGACTCTTGCAAATATTGCAGTGGCGGTCATAACAGAACTAATTGCTCACCATTTCACAAAACGTATATTAAATGAAACAAGAAAAGACACGATACGACTTGGTGTCCATTCAATACACAAAATAAAAATATCACCAGACACAGAAGACTCATTACACGGTGCGTACACATTGAACGTCATTACTGCCAGCAGAACTAATATCGAAATACATCCCGTAAAAAAGTAGATATTGCTGGACTGCAACGCTAAATGGAAATAACACAAAAATCAATTTCAAAATAGATACAAATAAGCTTAATACCAAAACAAACCTCCAAGATTTCAAGACCAGAACTAAAGAAAACTTCTGCAACTACACGCAGGCATTGATAGAACAATTCTTGCAGTCAGATAATGCAATATATTGATACAAAATAACGGTTTCAAGACAAATGAAACATTTATCCTAACTGACAAAAACTCATGACTGGTTCTTATCGATCAAACTTGCAGCTAATACAAAGAAGTTTAAAAATAAACAAGTCGATCTTATAAAGCCGAAACGATGAATATGATGACTGCTTTGAAGACACCGGTATTTTGCAATTAATACATTACCCAAGCATGACTAATCTTGATGTAAAGCCAATAATATACCCCAATATTAAACGTTCTGTTTACAAACTCACTCCTGAAATATTTCTCCAACTTTATGTCTCCCTCGTCAGACCACTGTTAGAGTATAATGTCTAGGCCTCTGCAGCATATCTAATCCATGATATCCAGCATTCAAAGACTGGCTACTCGAATGGTGCAGGGTCTATGGGATCTGCCCTATGAAGGCCGACTCAAGAAACTTAACCATTTCTCCCTTGAGTGCCAACTGTTACACGGGATCTGGCCTACAATCTCCTCCATGGTCATTACGATATACCTCAGGATTATTCACTCCTGCACTAGAAACAGGTCGACACGGACACCACAAGAAACTATTTTAGCACCGATTTCGATTGAACCAATCAGGATCCCTGTATCATGGAATAGATTCTCAAGAGAGGTAATAAATGCACCAACAACGCAGCAATTCAAAGTAGATTTGAGCAGGTGCTGGGCCATTGTATCCTCTTCTGTGTAAATTTCTACCACCGTTTCCCTACATGACAACTGAAACATGCTTGTTTT
Source organism: Sepiola atlantica (assembly GCA_963556195.1). Lineage (NCBI taxonomy): Eukaryota > Metazoa > Mollusca > Cephalopoda > Sepiida > Sepiolidae > Sepiola > Sepiola atlantica. The sequence continues at coordinate 219,111,966 of OY744515.1, read as the reverse complement.
ATTTTTGCCAAATTAATTGAATTGAAAAAGAAAAAGAAAAAAAAAGGTGCGTTTAGAATTGAAATAAAAACTCAAAGCAGAATTAAAAAGAATGGTAAAAATCGGAATAATTAAACCTATTAAAGAACAAACAGAGTTAGCTCCCTTGTTATGGTACAAAAGTCTAAGGGAAGTTATGCATCTGATTGAACCGAAAAGACAAAGTGATAAAAATGGAACATGAACTCCCTATTGCAAAAGGAATATTTGCAAAAATGCACAAGCCGAAGTATTTAAAAAATATATACTCTTCAAATGGTTACTTGCAAATTAAAATTGATGAGGAAAGTTCATGACTATTAATGTTTAACACGTGGTTCTGTCGATTTTCTTAGACTTGATTACCCTATATGATACATCTAGCAAAATTTGAGGTGAGTGCATAAAAATCAGTTTTAAAATAGAATTTTCCACATAAGGTTAGAGCAAGGAGAAATCGGAAAATTCCATTAGAGCTTAAGTTAGATGTTAAGCTACATGTTTAGAATTTGTAGTCTTTAGGAAAGCAGGCCTGTAATAAAGTGTTCCACAGATGGGAAGTTCTTAGAAAGAAACTTTCTTCATGGAAATTCCACCTGATGCGAGGCGTACAGAGGAAAAAAAGGAAAGTACTTTTCAATTGTGGTAGGAAGACGAGTTCCTGGATATTACAAACTACTCAGAGGTCTCAGTGCCACTGCATGAACTTCTACAAAATAACGTCATATGATCGTTTAAAAAGCTTAAAGTCTAAACTGTAGATACGCTAAAAAAATGCTAGTCAATCCATTTTACAGTAATCTCCACCGATCAAAAAAATAACAGATGTCAGTAAGCATTAAGTGAGGTCATATAATAAAAATACGACGAGAAATGTCTAGTTACATCATTCGCATCAAATGCTAAAAATATATCAGAAAAAAAACACTGCCCCACAGAGAGTGAAACAATGTATCATCAATTTATATATGGTATAAAGTTCGAATATTTTATATTCTATTTCATCGTTTTATAGTGACGAACAGTTTGGTGCGTCTTCTCCAACACCAGCGCCGCCATGTAGAATGCATTGTATCATCACTGATACCACAAGGTCAGAATATAAAGGGAAAAAAGACAATGAGCAAGACACGTTAATAATAAAGAAACGGTTGCATTCACATACACACACATAGGTATATCGATTTATATAAAGTTAGGTATGTTTATATATGTGTATGTATAGGATTTACTCCTAAAATAATTACCAGATCCTTATAAGTTTTGGAACACAGCTGCTACGCGTAAGGATGGGTAATATCGACTATATTGAGTTTTATGGAAAAAAAAGAGAAGGTGGCAGCCCTCGTGAAATTCAGATATTTTCGATTTTGATGAAATTTTAACAATGGTTATATATTTATTTTACAGAAGGTTTGTCAAAAAACAAATATAAGACGGACAGAGTAAAACATGGTACATAAAAAGGGGGGAAAATAACGGGTAGTGAGTAACGAAAGAAACCACATTAATAGACCCTAAACACAATTAAAATAAGCATGAATTGCCCGGGCAAACAATTTATAGAGAATTGATTAAGGATGTAAAGTATGTAACACTTACTTTGATATTATCTAGGACCTATATTAAGCTGAATGCTGTGACCAGTAGAAAATACCCTATTTGAATATCTATCTGTGAACGATAGTAGCAATCATAATAGGACGTCTGACAGTAAACACATAAGAGTCGTGAAAACCATGTAAAATGTAGAGCAAAGTTGAACACGTTTATTCTGCTCAAGCCCTCAGCCAGAAAGAGGACAAACCTCGTTTTCAACCCTGGGGAATATAATGAGTCGACAATGTCCTTAATTTTGAGACCGAAAAGAATCACAATCTATTTAGAGTTTTTAAATAATTTAATAAAATCTCCTCTAAGAATACAAAGATTCTTAAAAGGCTTACAAGCCAACGATTTTTGGACAAATTGTGACTTAGTCATAGCAAACACTCAATCACATATATCCTAAAAGGTTCCAATTATTAAATATCTGACATGGACATGAATAGTTATATATATCAAATAATAAAGAAATATCGAGTGTCTGCTGATAAAAATCACCAAATGTAGAGAAGCCAAAGAAAGTTACCAGAAATTACAAGTTCGTATCGAATATATCAGAAATGCATTACCTTTTAAAGAAGAAACGCCATTGTATGTTTAGCATTATGCTTCACTCCACAACAAATCAGTTGTTAAGAACTCGTCCTAAATGGACAATTCATATTAGTTCTATGTTCACTTCACAGAAAAGTAGTACAAAAATCCATACACAACATTTAGGGATTGAAAAATGCACATCTACTGCTAAGGAAACTAGGTAAGTCCTCAGCCAGAATGAGGACAAGTCTCGTTTTCAATCCTGCATATGCATGGTGTAAGTGTGTTTGTGTACTTCTAAATAGAAGAGTTCATTCTATGTTTCACAGTATAATTCAAGGGAGATAACTTGAACATGGTTCAAAGAAAATAACTCTTTAATATACTGAGTCAACAATGTCTTGCATTTTCGGACCGAAAATGACCCTAATCCATTTAAAAAAAATTCTTAATGAACTAGAGATTTTTAAAAGCTCCAAATGGATCACTATTACTGACATAAATTATTTTAAAGAAAATACAGTGGAAAATTAGTCAAAAACAATTTATTTTGCTTTATCTACTCATTTGTGACCTATTTGCATTAAAATATTTGGTACTACTCCAGATGAAGCGCCTAATTTCCGTGACTGCTCGGCGGCAACGATCGGGCAGGTCGCGGAAGCGCCTAAGAGCTGCCGAGACGAAAACGAGGCTGAAGCAGAGCTGACCGATCAGGTAGCTGCAAATCATCTGCGCTCAGCACAACAAAACAAGCGGTAGGAAGACCTTTCGAACCGGCCGTAAACGTATCCATAAACGTATCCGTAAACCCTGACCCTCGACGAGAAAATATATGAAATTCCCCCTCCCCCCCAAAAAAAAATATACAAAAAAAACCTGCTCAAATATCCTAAGAAAAATAACATACTTATTTGTTTTATGTAAAAAAAAGACAAAAAAAAAAGTTGCCTAAATATCGTAAAAGAAATAGCATTTACTTCATGTAAAAAGGACAACAAAAAAAATTAAAATGGTTCATTTGGCCCACGGAAAAAAAAAGTTTATTTATAGTTCTTCAGCTACGGTTTGTTAATTTTTTTTTTTTTTTTTTTTTCAAATACATGTATTTTTTCTTTTGTATACTTCGTCTTATATTGTCGTCTGCCACTCTTCCATTTTTACGACTTTCAGTTTTGCTTCAGCCTCGTTTTTGTCTCGGCAGCTCTTGGGCGCTTCCGCGACCTGCCCGATCGTTGCCGCCGAGCAGTCACGGAAATTAGGCGCTTCATCTGGAGTAGTACCGGGAATATTTTAAAAGAAGTTTTAAGGCAATTTACTTTACTGTAAATAGTGATTGAGTACAATAATCCGTGGAGCTGAAGTGAGTATGGGCCAAAAATGCAGAAGTATTCGGTCCTTACTCGCTTCCGCTCTGGTTATGTATATTGTTCCTGCTAAGATTCCAAATGGCTACCGGCGATTATTTTACTCTTACTGCCCAACTCCCCACCCAGGTAACCCCTATAAATCTGATCCCTACTACTGTAGTCACTTACGCCTCTAAAAACAATCAAACCAAACTCCATGAATAAATATTTGAAGATATAAAGAACTTGAAGCATAAAAACTTTTATCAAAATGACCGGATCCGTCATTAAATAAATCCAAAAGGGTTGATATGCCGTAAAACAAAACCACCAAACTTTACACATCAGTGACAATATGCCTTGTTTGACGTGAATAAAAGTATAAAAAAAACATGAAAACTGAAGAAATAGATCAACTGAAATCATCATCATCATCATCACATTCGGTTTAATGTCCCTTTTTCGTGTTGGACCGCTTTAAGAAATTGACTTCCAAAAAAACCTATCTATGACCACGTCTTTATTTATCCCTCTTTCTCTCGAGTCCATTTTTATCACTTCCTTCTATGTTTTCCTTGGCCTTCCCCTCTGAGAGTCATAGACAATAGCCTGCGAAAATTTAGAACCGTGCCAAATCTTAACAGATTTTTCTGATTTAAATATAATGTTTTCTTAAAAAGAAATATAAGAGAAATATTTTAGAAATGAATTAAAGAAAATTCTACAAACAAAATAAAAAAATATATCCTAAAAAGAAAAAGCTTTTAAAATGTTGCTTTCCATTAGCCATTTTGTTTATATTTTTCTTTAGTCAGGCCTGAGTTATTGATGGACGTGTTGCAATTGCAAAGCTATTCCTCATGAGATTCATAAACAAACATCTTCTCATTTTAGGCATTGCGATGCTGTTGGTCAATACACGATTCTCTTTATTTCTAATTTTTTATTTTCACTTCCGAAATCCGTTATTTGTTAAGGTTGTTATTCAAATTAATCCATTTCAATTGATTTCATTTCTGTTCAGTTGAATGATGGTGAAATAAATTATCGAATCCTTTATCTTATTTGGTTGGATTTCTCATTTTTATTTCTTTTCAGGGTTTTATTTAAACCCTAACACACCGAGTCATGAGCATATTGGCAAAGCACACATAAATAAATAATACAAAACAAATGGATAAATAAACATTCCATGGCACTTTCAAGTGGAAGGAAATTGGCGAAAATATTTAAAACGATGGTCAATTTGTGAAAAACAAACAATTATTTTTTTAAAGAGAAGTAGTGAAAAACGCGGAAATATAAAGAATAATGAGAAAAATATCTGAAAATGAATGTTTTTCGCAAATATTTATTTAAATTCCTTAAAAAAGCAGCAGAAAACAATTCTACAAGTGATTATTTTTCTTCAGTGAATTTGTCTTTAATACAACTTAATTCAAATGTAAGCATATCATCATCATGATAGCGCAAGAAGAGAGGAGTTCAACTGAAAACTAGACCCACAATCATCAAAGCTGACTTGGAAGTTAAAGTGACTCCAGTGGTGTGCAGAGAGGTAGAGGCGACAAGGCAGTGCCCCCCACCCCTAATCCAAATTTGGGGGTATGCATCCACTCATATTCAAACTATCTTCCTTTCACGTAAAATTTCTCAGTACTAGGATTTATACTTGAGTCTTTGGAGCATACAATCAAGCTGTTGACCCCAGAGATCACCAGACCTCTGCTCGACACTGAACTGGCCTGTGCATATTTTGTTAATATGAAACTTTTCTCACGCTTTAATGCATTTTCTAAAGGGATGCAGACATCTGGTGATGCCCGGGGCCAAATCCTTGATTGTTTGGCCTGAAGACTTAAGTATAAGTTCTAGTACTAATAAATATTATGAGAAAGGACGATAGTTTGAATATGATTTAATTTAAATGACAGAGTCCCGCCACACCTCTGCACATCACTGCTAAAGATGAAGAGCTACTTACTTTCAAACCTCTAGACCTGGGGAAACCGAAGGGTAAGCCTATTTAAGGGCCATGGAAAACATTATTTTAGCAGCAGTCTAGAGGTCTCTTAGTTATAATTTTTGCCTCCTTACTTAAAATCTTGTTGAAAAATATTATATATTCACTTATAACAGTAATAAAATTAATATTTAAAACAATAATAAAACATTAGTGTCTTCCTGCATTAATATATTAAACTCCATCGAACTTTGACTGCTGTTATGTGATATCCCTCTTTATATAAACATTGGTATATATCGATATTTAAAAAACAAAAACATTCATTCCACTTCATAAACGCACCACATATTTTGAATAACGTCTGTTTCGTTCGAAAAAGAGAACAAAAACATTCTTTTCATGTCATAGACGCATCATGAATTTTCAAATATTGACTTTTATGTTTTTTCTTCAAATCAATCAGTCATCTTGAGAAAGTTTTGAAATAAAGACGAAACGTTGATGTACATATGAACAATTTTCGTGTTTTTCCTTTTTTCGTATATACATATGACAATAAAAAGATAAAATAAATGCGACGGTATCAGTTAAAATGGAAAAGAAGATTCAAAACTCAACGGTTCGCCCAACTGCTGCATAGGCTTTATCAAGGAGAAAACCAGCTAAAATTTGGCAAAGAACGAGAAGATCTGTAATTTGGGAGAATATAGTAATCAGGGTATAATAAATTCAAATATATGTCGAGAGGGAAGACATACAAATGCGTATATACATGTATATATATATATATATATATATATATATATATATATATATATAATTTTTCTCATGATTTTGTAATACTGCAGAGACGATATTAAAAATGTTGTTTGGCACAAGACAAATAAAACAAACCATAAAAAATATATCTCACAGAAATGTTATATTTTTTTGGAAATGTGAAAAAATAAAAATAATAAAATAAAAACATGGTTACTGGAATATAATATGAACCTTATATATATATATATATATATATATATATATATATACAGGGTGGGCCAAAATAAGGGTCCTATCTTTAAATTTGAATAACTTGAATTTGAATAACTTCCACAAAATAAAAGTTAAACTCACCAAACTTTATGTGTGTGTAGACTGACCCTTCCGAGATTTTTTGAAATAAACAAAACGAATTTTAGCCGAAAAACACTTCTTAAAACTTACAAAAACTAAAGTATTGTTTTTTACACTGTTTTGAGTTTTTTAAGCAAAAATAATGTTTTCTAAATGAGGGTACGTTCCTTAGGGCTAATACGGCTCATGCTTGCTTCGGAAGGGGTCCTTTACTTATTCTAAAAAAAAAAATTAAAAAAAAAAAAAAATCAATAAATAAAAAAGTTATGAATTTTTAAAAATAGGACCCTTATTTTTGCCCACCCTGTATATATATATATTTATTTATTTATTCAGGCATTGTTAAATGACATGGAATTTTCCCTTTCTGAGATTTTTTGGTGATATTCTCGATGCGGCGAGCACACTTTCTGGTTTCCGGTGGTAGCTGGTATATAATATGTTTCCGAGTGTTCTTGTTCTTTCAACCTTCGTGGTCGTCATCAGGAGTAAGTCATTATTTTATTGCGTATTTTTTACATAATTTTCTTGAAGGTTTATGGTAGGGGAGAGAGGGAGTTAAAGAAAAGAAAGGGTGTGGTTTAGTCTATTATTTATTTTTTATTTGTGCATTTATTACTTTTCCTCAGTTATATTATTTCATTTTTTATATTTTATTTTATTTATTTATTTTTTATTTGTATATTTAATACTCTATTATTTTTAATTATGGAATACGTTTAATATGTAAGTACCAGTATTAAAAGCTATTTTGTTAATATTGAGTTTCTTTTTAATAAATATTGCTTCTAGTATTTTTAGTCGATGTATGCAATTATTTTTATGTATGATTTTGGTATTGACTGTTAGTATTTTTCGTATATCTGCAAGCTGTGGTGTTTTGTTATGTGAGGTTATGTGGCACTGAATGGCGCTGGTGTTGGATAGATGATAGGTAAGACGTCGGGAGAGAGTTGTGTGGCCAATAAACGTACAATATATTTGTTCTGTTTAGTTCATAGAAAGACATTCCTCAAAGGAGCATGTGAACTTATATATTACGTTAGTTTGGCTTAGGGTAGAGTTAATGATGTTATTTTTATCATTAAATTAGACGTTTTGCATTTTGTGTAATAGATTATTAGTTTGATTTTATATATATCTATATATATATATATAATAGTAACTCTGTGTGTGTATGTGTCCGCCTGATCTTTATGTCTTATGTTCACCCAAACCACTGGACAGAATTGCTTGAGAATTGGCATGTAGACTATTGCCCTCTCAGTGAAGGTCATAGGCTATATAAGAAATATATCACTTCAACGCTGGGGATCCCCGGGACACTAAAAACTGTTTTCCCTTAGATTCAAATGAAATTTAAACCATATGCAAATGACCAAAAATGATGTCTATTCCCAAAATTTCAGCAAATCTTGATAATATTAAGAGGGTCCCCGGGGCCCACACTGAAATTTAAACTATTGGTCCACCGAAAATTCAAATAGGTCCAATTTCAATGAAATGTATAACTTATCTAATACATATTAAATAAGGAGGATTTACATTTATTACATATATATATATATATATATATATATATATATATATAATAATAATAAATGTGAAGCAATAGCTAGCGGGTGAAGGTAGCTAGTATATACATACATAACATTTACAAATACTAACAAACACCTTAATAAACCCATATCCACACTACTTTTCAAGGGCAATAATTATAACTTTCCCAAAAATATTTCTCCAGTCATTAAGAGGGTAACACCTCCATTTCACAATATTATTATTACTCCCATAAGTCCCCACCATTTCTCGGTCATAATGCTAATCTCCCATATCTCCCAAACAGATCCAATCTTACCGACCCAATTCTTACTCTTATCTCTAAACCAGTTTCAATCAGCATACCGATTTTATCACCTCCATAAACATTCAGTATACCTTAGTTAATAATATTAAATCCCGAATACAAATCATTCAAAAACCTACAGAGTTACTGCCCTTAGATCGCCCAGATGATATCTTTAATTAAATTCCTTTGGGATTGATTTAAAGTACTTTAATCCAGGATTTAAACACGAATTTAATTAATGTTGTTCCTTTTAACCTCTTTAATCCTTAAACCCATTTTCTCTCCCTAATTCTTTTAGAAGACACATCATTAAACCTCAAAACAGTAACGGCCAAATATACGATACTCATAATATTTTTTATTTTTTATTTGTTTTATATCTCTTCAAATCTTCTCCGGTTTAAATCTCAACTGTTACTTTTCACCCCTACCCTTTTTTCAACCCTCATTAAACCTTTCTTACACTAAATTTAAACAAACATACATTACACTCTAAGCAAATAACGCGTCCAAACGAGAGTGACACGTGACTTCACATTTCCGAAACAGATGACAACAGAAGCTGAAGAGAGCCGGATGGCCAAGTCCTTCTGTGCTTGAAACCGACGGTACGAATGTTGTACTAATTTTTCTGTACCAAAATAAATAAATATATATATATATGTGTGTGTGTGTGTGTGTGCACGCGCCGGGTAATCTCCTAAATTAATGAACGGATCATTATAAATTTGGTAATATATATTCTAAGCAACACGGGGGGGTAACATGGCCAAATTATTTTTTGTAAATGTTAACATTTAGGAGGTGTATATATATATATATATATATATATATATATAATTTTTTTTTATGAACTGGTCATCATGAATTTTGCAATATATATTCTCGACAATCCGGTCAGTAACATCGGCACATTATTGTTTGTGTAAACCTCATCATTTCGGGAGTGTTCCACCCAAACTCGCACCCCCCTCCCGCCAAATGTTTTAAGTAAGTTAGATACAAAAAATTTAATAGAGCAAATAATTGCTCTAAATCAAATTTATGGTCATATAAATACATTTTTTAAAAGGAATTATCAGCGTCAATAATATGTATGTGCATGTAAAAATCCTAAACTATTGAACTGATTATGAATTATAGAAAATGTATACTAGACAACATGGTATGTAACGTGTGCACATTATTTTGTTAACTTTACCATTTAGGGGGGAGAGTCCCACTGAAACTGTACAATGCCCCGCAATGAAAACAAAACATGCACATTTAAAACGCATGCTATATTTATTGCTTATACCCGTCATGGGACGTGTATTCTACTAGTTTAGTATAAAATATATAATTCGTTGAATAAATGCTGAAACATGTCATTAAAATTTGATCCTTTTTCTTATACTAATGAGTTACCAATTAGAAAGGCTAAAAATCACTCGAGGATAAGGGTTAAATAGATTGTCAGTTGGATGCTGAAGCTATAGTAGGAGTGGTTGGAAACGATGGCCAGAAAAGACAAAATTGTATTACTGAACAAGGCAGCTCAATAAGTATTAGTTGACATTTGACATGAAGGTGGCCATATTCTAGTCTGCAGGGAAGCAGTCCTGATGCAATGTGTTCTACAGATGAGAGGTTCTTGGGAAGAAACCGTGAATGGAAACTCCATTTGGTTTCAGGAAAAATGAGAAAAAAGGACAGCTTTTGCAGTTGTGGTAGTAGCCGAGTTGCTACAGTGAATGTTTTACAGGAGGAACCAAAGACTGGAGTTCAGTGGAGCATCTACTATGGAAATAGCGATAGAGTAGAGAAAGACTAGCAATGTCTCTTCTGTGAGAAAGGAGCTGCATGGAAGAGAAGAGATAATTACCCACTAGATTCTCCATTAGATACTCTAATTTTTGGTGATTAAAAAAATAGTGTTGGTTAGGTGGGTAGATTATGAATATTAGCAAAAATATGCATCCCCGGTCGCATATTTTAGCAAGTATATATGACAAACGAACATATACTACACTGCCCTCCAAATGAGGATATAATATTTGTGAGGATGGTATAATTATGAACGAACATATAATGCACTAAGAAAGAAGGTAATGCCAAGGAGGAAGGTCTGATAAAAACGGATCAGATACTACATAATCCCCCCCCCTCCGAATTAAGCATTAAAAGATAGTACACTAGTGTAAAATAGTATAATAAACTGAAGTATTAAAAGTTAGTAATAGTAGAGTTTTAGATGGATAACAAATCTTAATTAGTAATAGATTATGTTCATGTCTTTAGTAGTCTTCTATGTCAGAAGAAACTTTGTTTTAATACATACATATATTGTGTTTTCATAAACCAGCATCATCACCATATTCAGTTTAACGTCCGTTTTACAGGCTGGCATGCATTGGATGACTTTAAGAAATTGACTTCCAAACTAACTTACCTCTGGCCAGGTCTTTATTTATCCCTCTTTCTCTCAAGTCCATTTTTATCATTTCCTCACATGTTTTTCTTGGCTTTTCCCTATGAACTGAACCTGCTACTTTGACTGTTCTATATCTAGTAATCCATAACCCTTATCCATTCTTTAAACATGGCCATACCATCGAAGACTACTCTTCTGCACTCCCTATACTGTCAAGTTTTAATCTTCTTCTGAGGTCATCAGATCTAAGCTTGTCTTTAAGACTCACTACACATCCATCGTATCATTTCTCTCCATGCAACACATGTCTTCAACCCTCACTGGACAGACTGACACAAAGCAGATAATGACTAGAAGTAATATAGCAAAGGAAATGCAAAATATGAGACGTAATCTACCCAAAGGTAATGTGCTTACATCCAGAATATTTGGTTGTATTTCGATCCTTTGAATTTAATTTCTGAGCTGTTTCGAAGGCAACTTAAGAGGAGAGGGGTCCTGTTCATCATTAGAAGGGGAAGAGACCTATATAATTAGACCAGCTACTTGGTGTATTCTATAGTAATTAGGGTCACAAACGATTGGTAGTTCCTTCCTGTGACTATCCAGATGAGATTTGAAGATGTTAACTGCGGGTGCTATTATGACAGATTCTGGGAGGCCATTCTGCAAGTTAATAATTTTCCCAGAGAAGTAATTGCTTCTAATGTGCAGTCTAGTGACGCATTTCATTTAAAGGTATCTCTATAATAAAACTAGTAAACGCTACCATCTCTATAACACTAATAAGCTTGACAAGAGTAGCACTCTTCGTCTTTTTGTCTCTCTCTTCATGTGTATGTCTGTGTACTCCTCTTCCTGTCTATTTCTTTACTGGATGCGTCGGATTCAGTGTGCTTTGCATTTGATAAAAACGTGTAAAGAATGTTATACTAATCATCAGTGTTCCTATGTCTTTTTTTCTTTTATAACAGTAACATAGCTATGTATAGGTAACAAAAATAGAAATAAGGAGACAGATAAATTGGAATAAAATAATTTAACACCGAGTCATGATTTGATTTTATATTTCGCCCAGAACAGACTTTATCTAGGATACATTATGAATAACCGAATATATATATATATATATATATATATATATATATATATATATATAAAACAATGAAAGGATAAAATAAATCTGACGGTATAGGTTAAAATGGAAAGGCGGAAGACTTAAAACTCAACGTTTCTCCCAACAGTTGCATGGGCTTTATCAAGAGAGAAAAAAGCTAAAAGTGGCAAAGAACGAGATCTGTAATTTTTGGGAATATACAGGGTGGGCCAAAATAACGGTCCTATCTTTAAATTTGAATAACTTGAATTTGAATAACTTCCACAAAATAAAAGTTAAACTCACCAAACTTTATGTGTGTGTAGACTGACCCTTCCGAGATTTTTTGAAATAAACAAAACAAATTTTAGCCGAAAAACACTTCTTAAAACTTACAAAAACTAAAGTATTGTTTTTTACACTGTTTTGAGTTTTTTAAGAAAAAATAATGTTTTCTAAATGAGGGTACGTTCCTTAGGGCTAATACGGCTCATGCTTGCTTCGGAAGGGGTCCTTTACTTATTCTAAAAAAAAAATTTAAAAAAATCAATAAATAAAAAAGTTATGAATTTTTAAAAATAGGACCCTTATTTTTGCCCACCCTGTATATAGTAATCAGAGTATAATTAATTCAAATCTATGTGCTGAGGGAAGACATACAAATATGTATATATATGATAATTTTGGAAATAATCAACGTAATGGAAAATAAAAAAAGGAAAACCGAAAATTGTTTGAATATTCATTAACGTTTCGTCTTCATTTTAAGACTTTCTCAAGATGACTGATTTGAATAAAGACAGATATTTTGAAATACATGGTGTATCTATGATGTGAAAATAATGTTTTTGTTCTTTTTTTTCAAACAAAAAATAGAAGTTATATATATATATATATATATATATATATATGTGTGTGTGTGCGTATGTGTGTGGTAGTAAAATCCACAATGTAAGACAGCAGAGTATGAGAGAGTGTTAGGTTTTGAGAAGGGTGCGTTAGTAGCAGGGTACCAGTGAGTGCTTCTTGACAAAACTGTTGACTAGGTGATGGCTTCTCTCGTGATTGAGGGGAATTTGAAAATATAGAGAACAGTTTTAGGTTGAGAGAGGGGTGTAGACATAAGAATCTAATATGCATGATAGCAGGGGAGGATAGAGTGTTAGCGTGCGAGAGGGATTTGGCGATAGAGAGACAGTAGTTGGTGCTTCTTCAAGAAATAGTTGGCTAGGTGATGGCTTCAGTAGCAAGTGGTAGGAATGTTGATAAGGAAAGAATAGTTAAGTGGACAGTTAGGGAGGTTAAAGGGAGGGCTGAAAGAATTTGTTTATAATGACAAATAAAAAAAATGTATATACGTTGATTTAACCATAGTCGCTGATAATGGAATGTTCAGAGAAGATATTTTTTGGTGATGGCAGAGAAAATCGTAAAGAATGTTTTTTGGATTGTGAGACGAGACTAGATTTTGAGTCATCTTTGGTTGGTAACATGCACAAATTCATATAATAAACTTAAAGTCTCAATACAATGTAAATGCATTCTTGATATGGATGTATATAAATAGAATAAATAACATCATATTGTGAATCTGTTCTTTTCTAACGAATTATAAGTGCTCAACACAAATGCAGACCCCAGATTATTATTGTAGCAAGTGGTGTCGATCGGGACAAAGTGTTCTTCCATGTTTTCGTTGTGCTATGAACAAGAACTCAGCAATAACCCAGGAAATATATCAGAGAATGATCTCAAAATGTCGTCCGAGTCAAACAATGAATTAGTACGAATATGAAAACCAGGTTAAAAAAATGTAAAAGGTTTGTAATATTATTATGTGCTCTATTCTTATAAAAAACAAATAAGTTTGTGAACTTATAAAAAACAAGTAAAAGCGTCTTTCATTTCTGAGGAGGAAATAGAGAGATGACTAATGAATCTATTTGTGTATGTAGCGATGACCAGATATGGGTAAATCGCCTGACTTTCACTTTACTACATCACTATAAAGGAAATATCTCATCTCATCATATAACTACAGTCGATTCTGATACCATTCAGTCCTCAATCCTTTGGATTATTCAACATGTTTACTTTTATTTCATGAAATATACAGGACTTAGTAATTTATAAACCGTCTAAAGCAAATAATATTTGCACATTTAACAAACTTCTAATACTTTGATAATTCTCAAGAAATACAGGCTGTATATTAAAAATGTGGTATATTAAATATCTATTAATTTATATAAATTAACTCCACCTCTGAATAAAAGTGGGAGGTATTAGTTAAACAAGAGAGTAGATGAGATTCTGGAGAGGCGCTTCCCCAACACCTAACAGAATCAGCACAGAATATGGTACATGAGTTCTGAAGTAGAGAACTCCATCATTTAAGTGTTTAATGATTAGGTGGTGTCAATCAATGTCGAATGAATTTCATTCTAACACGCTGGTGATAAGGTAAGGTGGATGGTAGAAGGAGGTGAGGATGAGTGCGAGAGAAATAATAAAGAGAGAAAGAGAAAGAGAACGAAAAGAGGAGAAGGGAGAACGAAAGAAAGAAAAAGAGAGAACGAAAGAAAGAAAAAGAGAGAACGAAAGAAAGAAAAAGAGAGAACGAAAGAGACGTAGAGAAAGAGAACGAAAGAGACGTAGAGAAAGAGAACGAAAGAGACGTAGAGAAAGAGAGAACGAAAGAGACGTAGAGAAAGAGAGAACGAAAGAGACGTAGAGAAAGAGAGAACGAAAGAGACGTAGAGAAAGAGAACGAAAGAGACGTAGAGCAAGAGAGAACGAAAGAGACGTAGAGAAAGAGAACGAAAGAGACGCAGAGAAAGAGAGAACGAAAGAGACGTAGAGAAAAAGAGAACGAAAGAGACGTAGAGAAAGAGAGAACGAAAGAGACGTAGAGAAAGAGAGAAAGAGAATACGAAAGAGACGTAGAGGAAGAGAGAACGAAAGAGACGTAAAGAAAGAGGGACGGAAAAAGATGTAGAGAAAAAAAGAACGAAAGAGATGTACAGAGAGAGAGAGAGAGAGAGAGAGAGAGAGAGATAAGTAGAGACAGAGAGAGAGAGAGATAAGTAGAGACAGAGAGAGAGAGATAAGTAGAGACAGAGAGAGAGAGAGAAGTACAGACAGAGAGAGAGAGAGAAGTACAGAGAGAGAGAGAGAGAAGTACAGACAGAAAGAGCGAGATGTAGAGACAGAGAGATGTAGAGACAGAAAGAGAGAGATGTAGAGAGAAAGAGAAAGAAAGAGAGAAAGAAAGAGAAAGAGAGAGAAAGATAGAGAGAAAGAGAAAGATAGAGAGAAAGATAGAGAGAAAGAGAGGGAGAGTTGTAGGGACAGAGAGAGATAGAGAGAGAGAGGAATGTAGAGAGAGAGAGAGAGGGATGTACAGAAAGAGAGGGATGTAGAGAGATGCAGAGAGAGAGGTGTAGAGAGAGAGTTGGAGAGAGAGAGAGAGAGTTGGAGAGAGAGAGAGAGTTGGAGAGAGAGAGAGTTGGAGAGAGAGAGAGAGAGTTGGAGAGAGAGAGAGAGAGTTGGAGAGAGAGAGAGAGAGAGTTGGAGAGAGAGAGGTGGAGAGAGTTGGAGAGAGAGAGAGAGAGAGTTGGAGAGAGAGAGAGAGTTGGAGAGAGAGAGAGTTGGAGAGAGAGAGAGTTGGAGAGAGAGAGTTGGAGAGAGAGAGAGTTGGAGAGAGAGAGAGGTGGAGAGAGAGAGGTGGAGAGAGAGAGAGGTGGAGAGAGAGAGAGAGTTGGAGAGAGAGAGAGTTGGAGAGAGAGAGAGTTGGAGAGAGAGAGAGTTGGAGAGAGAGAGAGTTGGAGAGAGAGAGTTGGAGAGAGAGAGAGGTGGAGAGAGAGAGGTGGAGAGAGATGTAGAGTTAGAGAGATGTAGAGTTAGAGAGATGTAGAGTTAGAGAGATGTAGAGTTAGAGAGATGTAGAGTTAGAGAGATGTAGAGTTAGAGAGATGTAGAGTTAGAGAGAGAGATGTAAAGTTAGAGAGAGAGATGTAAAGTTAGAGAGAGAGATGTAAAGTTAGAGAGAGAGAGAGAGAGATGTAGAGTTAGAGAGAGAGATGTAGAGTTAGAGAGAGAGAGATGTAGATTGAGAGAGAGAGAGATGTAGATTTAGAGAGAGAGAAAAGAGAGAGAGAGAGGTAGAGAAAGAGAGAGAGAGGTAGAGAAAAGAGAGATGTTGAGAAAGAAGAGATGTAGAAAAATGAGATATAGATCAAGAGGAGAGAGATATAGAGCAAGAGGAATGAGAAAGAGAGAGAGAGAGGGATGAAAGAAAGAAGAGAGAAAGAGAGTTAAAGCTGAGAAATTCCGTGGAGAAAATCATTCATTATCACTCGTACAGACAGAGGATATAATTCATTTAGTGATCCATTGTCCAATTGTGGCTATGAATAGCAAGATGCAGCATCACACCACCGAGGCCATGACAACTTGATGCATTCCAGCTCTTACAGTACACCCCCACCGCCTCCCTCCACTCACCACCACCACCACCACCGTCGTCGTCACTGATTCACTAAAACTGGTTCCCACTTTTGGCAAGAATTCACTGCTTCCTCCAAGCTTGTAGAAGTTTTCTTGGAATTTCTATTGGGTAAATACTTTAGTGGTGGCCAGGCTCAAGTTGAAGCCACTTCCACACTCGCTTATTTGCCATCATTAGGGAATGCCATTGACAACACATTACAAGTGCTCTTCATGTCTATCATTTAACAGTTTATTCAATCACAGACTTTTATGATCAGATATCTATGAATGGGATATATATATATATATATATATATATATATATAAATATATAGAATTATATATACACAATGTATTTAGGCAGTATCCTTTCATTCTAAAAATAAAAAAATAATACATATATATAACTTTACCTCTATCACTCATAGACCATCTCTATTCTCCCCGAAGCTCCACTTTCAAAAATTTAATAAAGCACTAAACATACTTGTGACCCATTGGGTCACAACCACTACCACAATGTACTCTTTGATTTCACTTGAAAATTAATAAACCGTGACATGTCTTTTAAGACATTCTTCTTGCATGGCTAAAAATAACAAGTCTTTTTACTTCTATATTATCCCTATATTATTATTATTATCATTATTATTTATAGAAGTATTTAGTATCTGCATATAACGTTAGGTTGTTATATGTAAATATTTATATATTTATATGTACATGATTCAGTCCTAAACTAATTAACCGCTCGCTATGAATTTTGGAACACACTTGCTCGGCGTAAGGGTGAGTAATGTGCACTATATTTAATTTAATTATATGTAAAGAAGGCAAAGAGGGGGTGGAAACGCTTTGTGAATATTCGGTAACATCCGAGTTTTGTGAAATTTTTACAATAGGTATTAGACATACATTAATGAATATTCTTCACATTTCGGTTTGGAGTATTTTACATGTTTTTTAGAGGGCATAATATGGGAACACACTTTCAATTTGAAAATTACAATATTTCAGATTGGCATTAAATTTGATTAATAGTCGTCATTAAGCATCAACTAAGCAAGGTTCCCTAAAGTTCAATTTCTTCTAGAGACCCCTTAAGCTTTAGTCTTTAATTTTAGATATTGTCTTAAAATCAAAATCATGTAATGAATTTTGATCTAAATTGGAATACGGATTGTAGACATAAGGTTTTGTATCATTATATCTT
Organism: Sepiola atlantica; assembly: GCA_963556195.1. Lineage (NCBI taxonomy): Eukaryota > Metazoa > Mollusca > Cephalopoda > Sepiida > Sepiolidae > Sepiola > Sepiola atlantica. Next base: position 219,094,313 of record OY744515.1, on the reverse strand, counting down.
GATTTTAATCTCTATAAGGGCACATAAAAGGGGTGCAAAATTAGCAAAAGTATTCTCTTTATGGAATTGATCTTATCCCTCCTGGTACGGGTATTCTCCTCGTTCTTATATAACAGTAAAGAGACTTATCATTTTGCCATCTAATTTACATACGTGTTTGTCGTGTGTGCAGACCCGTGTATGCAAATTAGATGATATGCTGAAAATAAAAGAGTCACTCTTACTCTAAATGCAGAGACATTATAAAATATTAGAGAATAGTTGAATCAATAACGTGGGAGTGGGCGAAAAAATATAGAGAGAGATAAGAGAGAGATGAGTGATTTGTTCAGTCAATTATAAATAATGGCTAAGTAGAACAAATAAAATATTTTTTCAAACATAATCCCAGAACTAAGGTATATTTTCACATGTATTTTGTGTTATTAAATTATATAGGAAAGAACAAATTCGGTCAGAGAGATTAGTTTGCAGGGTAAATGAATTAACATTGAATATTCAACATGTCCGTTTTCTTCCATTTATCCCCAGCCAGTGTCTAGCTATGAAAAGTTCAGTGTGACGCAGATTGTATCCTGATGAACCATGTCGAGTTCAGATAAAGCCACTAGACCAGACAATACATCAAATTATAAAGATTGCCATGAACCAAAACAAACTCAATGTAAAGAGTAATTAATTAAGGACCGTTTCTGTAGATAGTTGACTGATTGGCAGATACCTTGACAAAGATAATGATCTACACATCTATTTATTTTTAAGTAATTATATCGATAAAAGTCAACATGAAAACAAGCTGCCAAACTCTACAAAAATCGCCAAAATATTGTTGCTTAAATATACATAGTACATGTTATGTCACTAGTTTTTTTTTGTGTTTTATGGGACTTGTTTTTTTTTATATAGTGTAAATGGTATTTAAAAAGCAGATTTTGTCAAAATATATATGTGGCGGGGGGGGGGGGCGAATAATGGTAAGCACTTTAGTGCCAAAAGGATTAAGTATGTTCTCACTGATATATACACGAATCCTATTTTTTTATGGAAATCGCTCCAGACAAGGCATGAAGCCACTTGATGTAAGAAGCTAAAAAAGAAAAATACTTCAAGATCAAAACTAGTCAGCGATAAGTGATATATGAATAGATTCCGACCCAGAAAACAGCAATTTTCCTCCTTTGTCAGAAACATCGCTCATGGAATGTGAGGACTGAAGGACAAAATAAGGGAAGCGAAAGTAAACCCAAGGTCCACTTTTTACTCTCCTAATTTCTGTAGATAGTTGTAGATGTAGATAAATATTTACAGACAAAGACTCAAGTATTTTATTTTATGGAAGTCGCTCCGGACAAGGCATGAAGCCACTTGATGTAAGGATCGAAAAAGAATGAAAGATGATAAAGTTGTGTAATAACAAACAGAAAAAAGGAAGGTAGAATCAGTTCAAAAGAAGGTGATAAATTCAAAGGCAAAATAACCCTAACCCTAAAGCCAAAACATTAGCATGACGGACCCAGTCATTCATGCCGGAAATACCTCAAGGGACACACATCCATACACAACATCGCACTTGAGAATACCCCGACATTTAGCAAGTGCTGATGGAGAAGACTCTCGAGGAGCTACCCTCGGGTTCGGTCTCCATTACTATAATCCGGGAAAGTGCCAACCAGAAATGCACTATCATCTCACCCTCTACCAAGAATACTTAACTACCTTCATTATCCGTCAGTTATTAAAGAAACCAAGCCTGAAAGAGACCCTGTCACCAGCATCCAATCCCCATGACTCCAAACAGGCTAACCAAAAGGTAAGCCATTCGATGTTTTTATCGTGACACTATCACCAGAAGAAAACTATATGAATTCTCTTTAGTTTTGTTTTTCAAAAATGGCGATGCTGCCAAACAAACAGCTTTCTTTGGTAACTAATATGTAGACAGTCTCATATTCACATTCTTACCGGAAAACAAATTGAAGTTATGAAATTCATTTACACACACTAAACTAATTTCGAGACAAATTTAGAAGTTCGGTCTTCGACAAATTTGTATGCCAACAGACCACCGTAGACACAAGTCGAGCGATGGGACTTCCTTAACAGCCTTGGTTTACTAATGACACACCATACCAGGGACCATTGTGAATTGACTAGGCTTTACAAGCGCCTCTCCCATGTCACTATTCATGGAAACGTCTTGAGTCTGTTCTCAATTTTCTCCAATGAATTTTCCTTATATTTACAGATTCATCTTTTTTAAATATTTGTATTAATTAAATATTATTTGTTGGTATTTATTGAATAAATTAAACAATATACTAAAACAGAAGTTCACTTATTCCCACACACAAGTTCGTTCATTCATTCATTATTCATTTATTCTTTTGTTATGAAAATCGCTCCGGACAAAGCATGGAGCCACTTGATGTAAGGGACTAAATAAAAATACTACTTCAAGGTCAAAACTAGCCACCGATAAGTGTTAGATGGATAGATTCCGACCGAAAATTGAATGTGAGGTCTAAAGGACAAAATAAGGTAGTCAAGAGTTACGAGGTTGCCGAAACTAAACCTACGGTCCACTTTTTACTCTCCTTATATTAAAACCCCAAATCACTCACACAATCGTAGACAATTTTTTCCCTCATGCACACACACAAAATCATTCAGTTAATCGATGCACTAAATCATTTTCTCAGGCATACATGCAACTATCCATTTAAAACATACAAAAGTTCATTCACCCAAAGACACCGATTCAAAACCATTAACTTAGATATACTCATGTTCACTTACAGGTAGATAGCCGCATGTTTCCTCACATGCACACACAAATGTACACATTCAATACCCCCCTCCCCCCTACATTACATATATACACTTGTAACATATGATTTAAAGCTATAATACAACGATCTTTTTTCTATTGATTTCCTAAGATTTATTTATTCATGAAGAAAAGCAGAAAAGAATCTAATGTATCAATAGCGGAATAAATCATTAAAGAAACAAATAGTCAGTGACTTGGGTAAAAAAAAAAAGAAAGTTTTATGCCTAATTTTTCTTTTGGTATTAGACAAGGGATTTGGAAGCAATCAAAAATGTCTCCAGGAACGCAGACGGGAGATAGAAAGAAAAAAAGACACACCTATCTGTAATTCAATATTTTTGGCAGATTAGTCCAAGGTTGGCAGAAAAATCAAACAATTTCTGTTAATATTCTGTGAAACAATGCGAATCTTTTAGGTTTTTTCTTCTATTCTTGATGTAAGAGAATAAAGAAACAGCAACGGGTATTTTAAAGATGCGTCCATTCAATCTGCGTGTTTTGTGATGAAAATTGCTATTTCAAACTTAGGCAGGACTGAAAAATGCTATTTCAGTCTCGAGCATGGCAGACCACTGAAAAATGCTATATCAGATTTAAGCGAGACAGACCACTGAAAAATGCTATATCAGATTTAAGCGAGACAGACCACTGAAAAATGCTATTTCAGACTTGAGCGAGACAGACCACTGAAAAATGCTATATTAGATTTGAGCGAGACAGACCACTGAAAAATTCTATATCAGACTTGAGCGAGATAGACCACTGAAAAATGCCATTTCACACTTGAGCGGGATATGCCACTGAAAAATGCCATTTAAAACTTGAGCAAGGCAGCCCACTGAAAAATGTCATTTCAGACTTGAGCAAGACAGATCACTGAAAAATGCCATTTCAAACTTGACCAGGATAGACCACTGAAAAATGTCATTTCAAACTTGAGGAAGACAGACAACTGAAAAATGCCATTTCACACTTGAGCGGGATAGGCCACTGAAAAATGCCATTTAAAACTTGAGCAAAGCAGCCCACTGAAAAATGCCATTTCAGACTTGAGCAAGACAGATCACTGAAAAATGCCATTTCAGACTTGACCAGGATAGACCACTGAAAAATGCCATTTCAAACTTGAGGAAGACAGACAACTGAAAAATGCCATTTCACACTTGAGCGGGATAGGCCACTGAAAAATGCCATTTAAAACTTGAGCAAAGCAGCCCACTGAAAAATGCCATTTCAGACTTGAGCAAGACAGATCACTGAAAAATGCCATTTCAGACTTGACCAGGATAGACCACTGAAAAATGCCATTTCAAACTTGAGGAAGACAGACAACTGAAAAATGCCATTTCACACTTGAGCGGGATAGGCCACTGAAAAATGCCATTTAAAACTTGAGCAAAGCAGCCCACTGAAAAATGCCATTTCAGACTTGAGCAAGACAGATCACTGAAAAATGCCATTTCATACTTGAGCAGGATATACCAGTGAAACTGCTATTTAAGTCTCGAGCAGTGCAGACCACTGAAAAATGTTATTTCAGACCTGAGTTGAACAGACCACTGAAAGATGTTATTTCAGACTTGAGCTGGACAGACCACTGAAAAATGCTATTTCAGACTTGAGCTGGACAGACCACTGAAAAATGCTATTTCAGACTTGAGCTGGACAGACCACTGAAAGATTCTATTTCAGACTTGAGCAAGACAGACCACTGAAAAATGCCATTTCACACTTGAGCAAGACAGACCACTGAAAAATGCTATTTCAGACTTGAGCTGGACAGACCACTGAAAGATTCTATTTCAGACTTAACCAGGACAGACAACTGAAAAATGTTATTTCATGTTTGAGTGGAATAGACCAATGAAAAATACAATTGCAAACGTCATTTTCAACTTAAACAAGACAGAACTACAAATTCATACAAAGCCTCTGAAAGATAAAAAGTGTCCATTTGACGACGAAAATGCTATTTCAAAATTAAATATGACAGACTGTCAGAATGGATCATGTTATATAAATGCATGAACTAATCAAAGCATGGCGTTACAAAGTATAGCATGACAGAGTGACAATCATACGATTTCAAATTTTAATGAGTCAAACAGACGGACATCGCTTTTTATAGAAATGTTTTGATGCATCTTATTTCAGATGCGTCCATTCTGCACATTTTGTGATAAAAACACCATCTCAAAACGAAGCGTGACTGATGGACAACACTTTCTATAGAGATGCGAAGACGTGGCTATAAAATCAAGAAAGAAAACAACGCAGACTTTGAATTGATGTATTTCCTAAGAAGATCATTTGTTTTAACGTAACCAGTCAATATGTTTGAATGCTTAGGATGGTATTTATATCCTGTAGCTGTATCTTTAATTCATACTTCTTCTACTGAGAAGATACAACATTTCTTATAGCATTTGTCTGATAATGGAAAACAAAAACGGAAAAAAGATATGTAGAGATGGAATCAATACATCATCGAATATCACCATCCGCTTAAATTTTCTTTCTTTTCAAAATACATTGCAGCCCATTGACATTTTTTGACGCCATCGTTTGTATTGTTCGATTTCTTTTTTAGTTTTGCTTCTTGTACTTTGTTGCTTATAACTTCAGTACTTCACTGTGATTAGTTTTACTTATATACCAGAACACAACTTCTTTATATATAAGTAAAGATCTACTTTCATAAACAATTCTAGGTTTAATAATATTCAACGGGAAAGATTAAAATGAGCCTTCATTGGAATAGTTTCTGACATTTAAATTAATAAATATGCACATGGCTTAACACATCAAATATTATTTTAGGTAAATAAATATATTTTGTTCTGTGATACAGCGAAACAGTCTGTATGTGGATGACTATATAAAGCTCCCTTTCTTGAGTAGAGCTTATTTGTAAGGATATCGCCAACTGCCATCAGCTTTAAGGCATAGCTCATTGGGTAAAACTAATTCGAGCTCCCGGCACTTGATAATGTTTACATTGAGATATAACTTACATTCAGTCAGTGTCGTATGATAGCGCAGGGGTAGAGGCGCCGACGATTGAGTGTCAATCCCGGCTTGAGGCACTAACTGATCTAGCGTCACTTGAGAGCTGTGATACAGCGAAACAGTCTGTATGTGGATGACTATATAAATCTCCCTTTCTTGAGTAGAGCTTATTTGTAAGGATATCGCTAACTGCCATCAGCTTTAAGGCATAGCTCATTGGGTAAAACTAATTCCAGCTCTGGCACTTGACAATGTTTACATTGAGATATCACTTACATTCAGTCAGTGTTGTATGATAGCGCAAGGGTAGAGGCTTGAGACATTAGCTGGTCTAGCCGCACTGAAGAGCTGTGATACAGCGAAACAGTCAGTATGTGGATGACTATATATGTGTATGGGTGTGTCTGATTTGTTTGGCTTACATCGACAAGTTGAGGTTTTAGGTTACTCAGAACTTTCGATTTTTCGATGTAAGATTATATGTATATATCAATATATAATAATATATATAAATAAACAATAGAAAAAACAACAAATTCCAATAATTCATTCTCCGCAGCCTTTTCTTTATTAGTCCAGACCATCAAGGTTTTCAAGCCTATCTTGCATCTTCTAGTACAATGATTCGTTAGTAAAAAATCTTTGGAAAAGCATAAAAAACATGAAAAACTTATTTTAGAAAGCATTCCTTTAGATCGATTTTTTCAAACCGCCTATGTATTTATTCCAAAACTAACGCCATCTTTGACTTTATCATATATATATATATATATATATATATATATATATATATATATATATATATATATAAAGTGTGAATGTAAAAACGCAATAGACGCCCATCTAAAAATTGCTAAGTTACCATCTAAAAAGAGTTTGCATTTCATCACTTTATAACACTTAAAGTCATTTTTACTACTTAATTTCCTCGTTTTAATTTTTTTTAAGCTTTACAGTTGAATTCTAGATTTAAAATTTTGAGGCAAATAGATTTTGCATTTCAACTCATCATATGTACAATTGCATATTTTACATCTACAAGAATTGAATTAGCGTGATATAGGTAAGGATTGCAGTATAAGTAATATGAGACAATCATTGTTGTGTGTCTGCTAACTACTTTTAGGACACTGTAAAGTCAGCTGAAGAAGAACAAGGTATGTTTTGAATTAAGTTGTACCTTTAATTCTTTACTGACTAAAAATATTATAAACAAAAGGGTCGATATGCAACATCTTCAATTTGGAGTGTGATATCTACCACCTACCTATATGAGTCATCAGACAAAAAAAGATTTCCAACACTAGAGTCGAGATTTATAAAACTGACTCAGACTCCTGAAAAATTGCTAACTCCTTTAGTGCCGTCACTGTTATGTAGTAACCATTTTTTTATAGTAATTAAAAATTAACAATTCAAATCATCCTTATTTAAAACTAACCTTCTCTGCCGGTGTTTTTTTTTTGTGCGTGTGTGCGGTTGATGTCTTCCTCCAAGGACTGAGGATAATTCGGTAGACCTGCAAATTCGATATTTTGAAGAAATGATGCCTATCTATGCAGATTGTCATAAGAGCACCATATATAATTTCTGTTCCTATAAATTGTTTAAAGACCCTCTAATGGAGGATTAACTTCACAGAATGACTACTTTAATAAGCTAATAACTCTAATAAACTTTTAACTGTTTATGATTCATTTCAAGTATTTTGGTGGCTTACCTCTTGCACTTTTTAAAAAATGAGCCCTTACCTTTCTTTGTCTTTTTGATGTTTGCCATAGATTGTAATGGGGTTTAAACCATAAGTAAAATATACTTTTACAGACTCAGAGAATTTGAGCAAATTCTGATCATTGTAAAGCCTTAATGGAAGATTAACTCCAGAAAATTAATCTATTTTCACAGTTTTTAACAAAGCAATGTTTTAGATTACTAGCACTCGAATCAGTTTTTGCTTAAAGTGAGCTTAACCGGCATCCATAGTGTACAGGAGATGTGATCGCAGTACTTCATTGTCTCTGGTCTGCAGAAGCATCGGTGTTAATTTGGAGCCAGTCCCTTATCCACTGTCGGTGACCGTAGATGCAAGGGACATATTTTCTGTGTCTGCTTTAACTGTCGTGAGGCAGCTTTGCAGCTGATCACCCTTCTGCTTTCGCCATCTAGGTATGGTTCGAGAGCCACAGCTCTGTGAATAAGTTCAATTTCTTTGAACGGGAAATTGTAACCTAGCCAATGAAGGCGTCTAGCTGCAAGCAATTGGGAAACAGGATTTGTGTGTCAACAACGTTGGACTTTGACATTGGAGAGTCTGTTTAAGTGTCTGATGTGGGCAAGTCGACACAAACAGTTGTGATTTAAGACTTATAGTCTGTGCAGATCCTCCTGTCGCAGTGGCCAAGTTTCACCTCCGTAAAGAAGGTTGGTATGTACTAGTGTATGATAAAGCACGACTTTTGTGTTTAGTCGAATTTCACAATGCAACGGAAAGCTGCCTCAGCACAATTGATACGATGCTGTATTTCATCTTTGCTTACTTAGACTTAGGGGCTTCCGCGTTCTGCGATACATGAGGTAGTCAAAGTAAACCACTGTTTTTGGTCTGAAGCCAGTTCCACAGTCCCTCCAGCTTCTTCCCGTTGCGATCACATCTCTCTTTATTGTTTGCTTACAGTTCATTTTTGGTCTTCCTCTTCTTTTTCCATCAGCGGTCCACTGAAGCACTTGGTTAGCAAATCTCTCTGGGGCCAATCTTAGGGTATGTTCGAGCCAGTCATCGTTTGCAGATTATTGACGATACCACCTGTTGGTTAATGCGGTCTCTTACTTCTTGGTTGGTACTTTGATCGCTCCATTTCATCCCTAGAATCTTTCTAAGGCATTTGGAATCAAATGCGTCTAATTTCCTTTTTGATTTTGAAATGCAAAGTTTAACTTCCATATAGCAGTGCGGACAAAACGTTGCTGCTATAAAATCTTAATTTAGATCTGAGGGTGAAATTTTTGTTTTTATAAATTTTGCAGAGCTGATTAAATGCTGCTGAGGCTTTTTCTATCCTGCACTGCAACCTGTGATCCATATTGCCTTCCTTGTTTAAGGAGTCTGTTGACGTAAATGTTTTAGATTGTTATAAAATAATTTAGAGTTACATCTTCTGTAATAACTAAAGCTTCAAAGGTATTATGAACCCATCCTAGGACGGATACTTATACTAATTAACACTCAATCACTATCCAGGTTTAGCGTCTATGATCCCTACGACAAGAGGTTCGATGCTAAGTCTCCAATGATCACAATTGTGAAGATTGACTGTACCCATTTGTCACTGTTTACGGTCTTGCCTGATGGTTTATTTCCATGTCTTCTTAGGGCGCTCGGCTTTTTTTTCCTGTCCAGTCTCAGGTCTCTGCAAGTGCTGATATACCCCTTACTTTTTTTAACATACCCGAACCAGCGAAGAAGGTTTGCCCTTATTAGGACATTAAGTTTTGGGATGACCGATTTCTCAAGTAGAGTGTCTGCCCTAATTTTCTGGATCTTGTCTGGCTTTACATTTCACATCCACCTAATCATTACCCTGTCATTTCTCTGGAGCCGTCAAGCAAGAAGCCTGGGTGAGGGCCCAATACTCATTGTCGCACAACACCACGCTTCTCACACAGCTATCATAGATCTTACCCCTAGTAATAATCGGGATGGCTCAAGACATAATCCAGATCATTTCTTTTAATTTTACTGCCCATCTTTTTACCACTTGACAGCAAACTTTACTTGCATCTTAATTAGTTATAATAACAATACCTGTATTATTTGTATTCATGTTAGAAACTTGTTTTTATTTCAATCATCCAGTAACGCCAACTGAAGTTCTGAACTTTTAAAAGAAATTAATCTTTATAATAAATAAGAATAAATGAATTGACCATAGTCGAGGGCGACCGGAAAGCTCACTCTCCATTGGCTTCTACACCGATATGTGGGGAGGGGCGACTTCCCTGGACGAATCTAATTACCTTTTTTATGTACGAATGGGTCACCACTTATCTAGGCCCGAAGGCCCCTCGAAGATAAAGGTTAATGAGTTCGTCAGGTGGACGGTGAGGCAACACCATGAGGATTGGTAACAATGGTTGAAACTGGGCAGAATTTGATTATTTAAGAGGACGGCTGAAGAAGAACTTGTAAACGACCATGTTGTAATCAGCTGGGAAGCAGTACCGCGGTATGGTGTTCTACAGACGGGCAGTTCTGGGAAAGAAACTTTGCTCATGGAAGTTCCGTTTCGTTTTAAGGGAGAAAGGAAAATTATTTACAGCGGTTGTAGCTAGATGAGTTTTTGTTTTAAATGTTTTACAGGGGGAACGATAGATTGGAGCTCAGTGAAGCCCTATCATGAAAATAACAATAGAGCAGAGAAAGACTAAACAACCTCTCTTCTGTGAGAAAGAAGCTGCAGGGAATAAAAGAAGACATTCACCCATTAGATTCCAAAGATCCTTGATCCTCACCTTATTATTCTATGTATTTAGCAAGGCGGCTTCAAGTACCATTATTTGAATCCTTTGTATGACTCGACCGAGAATTGAACCCCGGTCTACCAGCTCATTAGCAGACACTTTAACTATTATGCAAAATGGGGCTCTGTAATCTTCATAAAAATAACAATAATGTTAATAATTAGCCATAACCCTCACAACACCATATAATATATCAAGTGTTAACAGAATTTGGCCTTAATTGGTCGATGTGCTATAAACATATTCATATAAATATTAAGAATCAATCGTTTTTTGAATGTACTCTTAACATTTGTAAACAATTTTTGACAGATTTTCAGCTTTGAAATGTTTTAAGATTCTACAGATTTTTATCTTTTAAGAGTATTATAATCACCAGCCATAGACAGCAAGTGTTCAATAAATACCCCCATGGAAAATTAAACAAGTTTCAATGAGTAACTAACGTTTATGTCATGTTGAATCAATGGTTCTCGTTGGATCAGCAAAGTTAAGCAATGTTGAATCAATGGTTCTCGTTGGATCAGCAAAGTTAAGCAATGTTGAATCTGATCAGTTCTTAGATTAGTGACCGTTTGAGAATAGCAGATGCTGTAACTTTTCAAGTGGGAGCTGTCATACAGTCATTTTCTCAGATACTCTTGAGAATTGTATGAATCCATTCCTATTTAACTGCTTCCCATTGCAACAAAATGTGACATGGCCAAAAGGTGGAGCAAACCAGCTCCCCTGAGGAGACACTCTGGTCGAGTACAAAAGTAGCTGAGCTGTTGAAATTTTTAGTAGAGGTGCATCAGGCAAATGGCAATATACCACTCCCCCTTTCTTGAAAAAGTAGATTATGCCTGGTGGGGTTGACCTCCTAGGACCAAGCCAGAGCATACAAAGAAGAGTTAGATGGATTAAGCCAGAATCATCTCAAGCGGAACGTCAGCTTGTATTAACACTAGCATCGAGGTCCCAAAATTTCCTCTTTTCCTTTTTAGCCGACCCTACCATTTCATAAATAGCTATTTATGAAATGGTAATAGCTATTTATGAAATGGTAGAGTCGACTAAACTTTAAAACCTTAATAGACTAGAATAAAAAAAACTTTCGAATAACAACAATCTTTCTCCGCTTAACCCAACATTGCTTCTGGTTGTCTTCGATTTCTCCGTGCCACTGCTCTTAAGCAATGCAGAGTCAGGAAAAGTGCTTCACTATAAACTCATGGCACCGGCACCCTTTCAGAGGGTGACCGTTGTTTCTGGAGACAGAAGACTAACCACAATGTCACAATGAATTTCCATGTTCATATTTACTTGCCTCTCCACGAGGGCAAAGTTAAACACAAAGTTTTTTTTTTAATGTGGGTGATATCAAGCTCCACTAAAAAATAAAAATCTCGACAGCCAAGAAGTTTTTCTCCTTCTTTAATTGACGACAGAACAAATAATACATTTTTAATTAGTTATTTGTACAAAAGATAAAGAAATCTCATTTGGAACAAATTAGACACTAGGCCATCAAAAGAGTGTGGAAATGGGGGTCGTTTGTCTATCCTACTCTTGGCTAGAATCATTTCAGTCACATTTACTTTAAGGGTCATCCTACTTAAGATATCCCCAAATTCGTTTAAAATGTTATTTTTTATAACTATATTTATATATACAGAAATTCATTGAAGTAAAATGAGGGAGGGGAGAAAAACAAAAAAGATGGTGAGTAAGACTCTCCCAACCCTTTCTAGATAGACCGCCCACCGGAAACAAGCAGGTAAATCTCTAAATGGTAGTGAGATCTAAGTGGGAGAAAAAAGAAAACGGGGATTGAGTTTTGAGAATGGGTGGTGTTCAAGATAGATACAAAATTAGGATGGGGCGAGGGCAAAAGAACATTTATATCTGAAATTTCTATGGAGATAAACAGTTCAACTGTGTTTAAGAACCATGTCATACCCCTGTAGGCTGTCGTAAAATAAATCGGGTATTGGGTTAGCTAGCATATTTTTGTACTAAAGAGACGCACCAATTTGACTGGCGGGTATTAAATTTCCTTGTCATAATTCGTACATTACATTGTTTGTGTTAATTTCAATTGAAAATAACAAAGATTGGCTTTCTATTTATTTGTCCAGACAGGCACGTGAAAAGTGGCGAAGGTTATTCGTAACTTTTAGGCAACTGGCCAAGCAGGGAGGGTCAGTTTGGTGGCAGACTGATCGCCAAAGAGAAGAAATAGGCAAAAATTGGCTTTGAACTGAGAGATTTTGGTCACAGCCTAAAATTACAAGTCAGGAGGGGGCCATCAGAAAGTAAAGTTTGAGAACCACAAATCTAAATTGAAGTTTGAAAAGAAAAACACAGAAAGAAATGGCAAAGTCCTATTATCATCGACTAATATATTATTAAGTTGTCTCTTTCATCATGTATTGCTTTTATAATGTTTTGTTCAAAATGGTTTAAATTGGTTGATAAAATTCAGCTGAATTATTTTCCGACAGATCGTTCAAAAATGCCACTGAATGATGTTTGACCAAGTGGAAAGGTCAAATCACACAAATGAAAAGATCGATTATGAAGTTTCAGAAAGAAAGCTGAGCGGTCAGAATTTAGTGTAAGAATAGCAAGTTTACTCTTTGTTTGTTGGTTTTTATATGCATTCATACACTGAATTTCCATGAACAGCGTTTTTTTTTTTCCAAGAACTTCCAATCTGTGAGACACATCGTTACAAGATTGCTTCCCTGAAGCCTACAATATTGTCATCTTCAAATATAATATTAATAAACAGATAACCTGAATTGGAACACATACATAGAAGACATTACCAAGGCTGTTGTGCTAGAAAACTTCTCACATTTGACAGTATCCTAGATCTCTACAAAGCAACCAGCTGCCTATGCATGGAGAATTATTGTCACATCTGGGCTGGTGCACCATTCACCAGTATCTCCCTCTTAGACAAGGTCCAAAAAAGAGTCTCTAATTTAATATGTCCCTCACTATCCACCAAGCTCCAGCCCCTGTCCCATCGCTGCAATGTTGCATCCTTGTGCTTGTTTAACAAGTACTTCAATGGAATGCGTTCCGATGAACTTGCTGCTCTGGTGCCCCCTCAACGTAAATACACTCGACAAACCCGGCAATTAGCTAAATCCCATCTATTTTACTGTGGAGGTTCCTAGATGCCAGAGAGCCTTCTACTTTAATAGCTTCTTTTCTCGAGCTGCCGGCCTCTCAAACTCCCTCCCTGCTCCCTGTTTCCCCGACTGTATCGACATGCAGACATTAAAAACTAATGTGAACAAGCATCTCACTGCACAGCTCCCAATTTAGGATGACTCCCTAAACTTTAAACCTAATTCTCAGTAGCCCCTTACGTCTACAGTGGCAACTTAGTTTTAAAAAAATAAATAAATAAACACTTGTTGTAAATCGTCCTGATAAGTCGTAAAATTCTTTTCATTCCATCCATTATTTTCAATCCTCTCATAACATTCATCACCATTCACTCTTATCCTCGAGTAGCTTTTAGCATTGATAAATGGTGACTCATTAGTAAAGCTATAAAAATAATAAAATGAAAGTTTACGTCTTGTATGGAACTTATGCATGCGCGTCTCCCACCTATTGTGATTCAGCATAGCCTGTGAGCAACTGACCTTACCTGACAAATACATATAGAATATCCGAAGTCAAAAATCTGTACTAGTACTAAATATGATGGCATTCCCTTTTTGTTTATAATAGACTATTCCAATCTTTTTTTTCTCCCTTTCTTTATTACCTTTCACTAACAGAGAGAGTAAGAGAAGCGAGAGTAATAGATACCGTATAAAATAAAAGCAAAGAAGAGGTGGGTAAAAAACGCACAGTGAGAGAAAGTGAAAGTGATAGATAGAAACTTACTAAGAGCTGAATCACTTGGTGAGATAATGGCAAATTACGGTTAATTAGTACAATTAAAACCTTTTCAAATATAACTAAATCCCAAAACTAAGGAATATTTTAGCATGCATTTTTTATGAATAAATAATATATCGGAAAACAAAGCCTTAGGGAAGCAAACGTTGATTAACTTAGCTTTAGTATTAGAATAGTTGGGTTTTTTTTTAAATGAAATAATTAAAAATTTATTTTGTACACTGTGAGATGTATAAATATTTAAACTAAAGTTTAAGGGTAAAAAAAATATATTTTCGTTGAAAATCTAATTGTAATGTAAAAGTATGATAACGGTTGAAGCTAAAACAATGAGTTTCTGTCTGGAAAGGTCAGGGGTGAATCAAATCTATTGCCAAATTACGAGAACAAATATGGCTGTCATCAATCAATTATATCAAGTTGAAAAGAGAAAGAATTGGAGAAATAAGCAGTTCTAATCTCTTATTTAGATATTTTATTTTTAATTCTGTGACACATGGTAAGGAGAGGAAGATGAAGATATTTTGGGTTTTGTTTTCCTTTTGTGTATTGTTAAGTGCATTGTGGTTCATTTGTGAATTCTGAAACAGAAAAAAATAATTTTTTTTTTTTCTATTTGCTGCTTCTTGAGAAATGCATTGTTCTGATTTGATTCTTAAAGGGAAAAACTAAAAAGAATTTAGAAACAAAACTGACTGGAAACAATGTTTCATTTCTGCATTCACAATTATTCCGTATTAATCATGGATTGAGAAAACTAAATATTGCCAGAAGTAAGGACAATTTTATCATTGAATAAATCAAAGCTAAAAAATAATTTAAAAAATACAAATTAAAAACAAGAACATATGTTCTTAAAATGTGGCCATTCAAGCTGCGTGTTTTACAATGAAAAATAAAAGCATTTCAAACTTCAAGATGACAAACCACCAGCCGCTCTCCGGGGTGGTTATTTTGTATGAAAATCAGACCGGCAGAGTTTTGGGCTTGCTGGTGTGGCTATGTTTTCTGTCGGACTGGGGTATGGTTCAGTGCAGTTCTCGGGGGTCCAACCTTCCAGGCTTTACAATCTTGCCCTTTAAGAAAGGGCTAGTTTATTCCTAATCGCCCGATCTGCCTCTACCAAGGAATGCCGATGGGGCTGCTCAGGCATTTTTAGATCAGCCAGAGTGCTCTTCCTCCAGGGCGCTGGCTTTTTAAATCTCACTTTCCGGACCTTGTGTCACATCTTTTTGCGGTTGGAGGGAGATAAATACCGTTCAGCATGACCGACTGACGAAAATGATATTTCAAACTTTACCATGATTAACAAAACGAGCCTCTTATATGGTTTCTGTCCTGTTGCAGAATTCATCATTACTGCAAGGAGGAAGTTTCTACGGAATATTAAATTAACAAGCAGTCCCCAGTATATTCCGGTAAAGAGAGATGATTTTGATGACCTTAAGTTTTGCAGTATTTTTTTTTTTTTGCAGAGAGATGTCGCTGTCCTACGACAGAGTATTTGGAATTTCTAAATGGTCACTCATCTAGTACTGACCAGTCTCAACGTCACTAAACTTCTGTGATATAACAAAAACTGACATGTCAACATGATTGTGACGTACATATAGATGCTTAGAGACATCTAAAATAAAAATCGTCCATTTCAATCATGAGATACTTAAGGAAATGCAATATTTTGGGGACGTCAGAATTTGACGATGACAGGAATGAAGATTGGCAACCATCAAAACGCTCGGCCCTTGACAGCGATGAAAAAGAGGATGACAATCCCACCCAAATTAGCAACAGAAAAACTACTTCCAAGACATCTGAGGCAGAACAATATGTTTGGGAACAATTTGTGTGACATCATAACTTGTAATTATGATATTTAAAGGAAGCTATGAGCATGAAAGTCGAAGGGGGGGGGGTGAATTGCACATTTTTTAAAATTATTGAAATGAAATAAAATATTTAGTTCAACATTTTATATTCTTTGAACAGTTTGATGTGCATTACATTCTTTTGTTCTGCATGTATATGTGTTCCTTTTTGTTTTTCATCTTCAACTATTCTTTTGTGTTGCTAGTCATTTTTTACGGGGTGGAATAACCCTGAGTCTCCTACAACATAATTATGTTAACTGACTGGTCCTTGTTAGATCACCAAAGTTAAGCAACGTCCAGCCTGGTCAGTTACAGGTGGATGACAACTTAGGAATACCAGGCGCTGAGATATATGAGAGGACGACAAGACCTCACTGTAAAAACTAACACTGTCCAAATCATCTCTCGTGATCCAAATATACATGTGGCTTATGGAGATCGCTTGTGTATTCAAGAGCCCCTAGAAACTTCTTCCTTAACTCATATGCAAGGGAGAAATTCGGTTCAAACCGTCAAAAGTGAAATGCTATGCCAATATAATAATAACAACAACATAATCCATTAAAGAATGAAACATAAGGTTGGATTGAAACCAGATATCCCTGATCAGAATATCCTGGCTCTAACCACTTGGTTAAGAACTCACTCTTTTAAAGTTATTGTTTCACACAATCTAAAATAACTAAAGTTAAGTTCGACGAGTTTTTATTTTCAACTAAGTTCGTATTGAACAGTCTACATTGTTTCAATTTAGCCGTCTAACCACAAGCGAATTTACAAATAAACAAAAGCTACTGACATTTACAGTCAGATTTGGTCAATATCGATCATTGAGCCATCAATGTTTCTTTTTTGTGGGAGGAGACATCCTTTCAACACTGGTCAAGATATTGTACCAATTACTCGGGGAGAAGTCAATGGTAATTTGCTGGTTGAGAGTGTCTTCTGAAATGGCTAATGACCAGGGGACAAGTTGGTCGGTTGCCAAAATGAGGGGAGTGTAACTGGTACTTAGAGTAAGTTACTAATGATCTTCAGCAACATTACAAGTATCAAGATCTGACTTTATGTCAGGAAAAATGGAAGTCTATAAACCATCTCATCTGTTAGTTGATGTGCTGATACTTATAATAATGATGAGTCAAGAAAATATTTACTTGAAATAAAGTTTTATCAAATGTTTAGAGAAAATATTTACATTAACATGAAAATTCAAAAAATCAATATTATAAAGTTTAAATTTCTTTGGTCTATCATGCAGACGTTTGAAATAGCATTTCATTTATTCTGTTTTGCTTCAGTTTGAAAGAGAATTTCATTTATTCTGCTACTCTTCAATTTGAAATAGCATTTCATTTGGTCTATTACGCTTCAGTTTGAAATAGCATTACATTTGGTCTATTACGCTTCAGTTTGAAATAGCATTACATTTGGTCTATTACGCTTCAGTTTGAAATAGCATTACATTTGGTCTATTATGCTTCAGTTTGAAATAGCATTTCATTTGGTCTATTATGCTCAGTTTGAAATAGCATTTCATTTGCTGTGTTAAGCTTCAGTTTGAAATAACATTTCATTTGGTCTGTTACGCTTCAGTTTGAAATAGCATTTCATTCATTCTGTTATGCTTCAGTTTGAAATAGCATTACATTTGGTCTGTTATGCTCAGTTTGAAATAGCATTACATTTGGTCTGGTATGCTCAGTTTGAAATAGCATTTCATTTGGTCTGTTATGCTTCAGTTTGAAATAGCATTTCATTTAATCTGTCTAAATAGACACATCTCTAAGAGTTTCAGTACATCAGTTTGTCTATCATGCTTAAATTTCAAATTAAATTTTATTCGGTCTGTCACGGTTAAGTTTGAGTTAATCCATACAATATTACCTGAGATTGTTATTGCTCAAATTTAATATGCTGATTAAGAAAATCGTTCATTATTTGAAACTTTACTTAAACGTAATTTTGCTAATAAATGTGTTCTTTAGAAATGTGCATACATATAAATGGACATTGTGGAATATTTATTTCTGGAGCTTGATTCGAATATTTGAAATTATAATAGGTTTAAATTTGTTTAATCTACCCTATACATATATATATATATATATATATATATACATATACCTACACATATGCACACACACACACATATATATATATATATATATATATATATATATATATATATATATATATATGAATGAAGAACTCTGATGAAGGAAATGATGGTTTCCAGTAAACGTAAAAGCAATACTCTTCCATAAAAAGAATTTCCTCTTGGTTATCAGTATCGTCAAAAATATAAACAAATAAATAATTTAATATGATATCATTTTTTCAGCTTCTAGTTGAGGATTTGATGGCACAATTGGTAGAGAATTGAACACCAGTTGTTAAGCCTGACGTCCATGTTTTAAATCTCGCTGTGTACAGCCACACTGATGTGCCATTGATAACGAAGCAGCTGTCTGTGGATAATTATATATAGAGACAGGGAAAAATTATTTAAAGACTATACATTACTGATTCTGTAGATGGACCATGGTTTCATTGACACTGAAGGCCTTTACTGTTTCGAAAAGACCCTTATAGTTCGTATCAAATCCTCAGCATCTCACAAAAACGAGAGCAAACTGAAGAAATGGGACGGACGGCGGCAATCACCGTCTATGTGCACCCGATGTTTCATTTCAAACCGTTCCTTTTGCAGAAACTCCCGTCTTTAGAGTGGGCTTTTTATATTGATTATTTAGGGCTTTTAATTATTTAATAATTTTATTACAACTCTTTTCTGGTCATTCTTTATGTTAATGAAACTGTTGAATAAAATTGATTTAAATTGTAGAGAAGAAATTTGTCTTTTTAACCAAAACTTGGTGACCCTTTTCTTGATATCCAACAAGGCCTGTAGGATGGCTATCGATGCAGCCACCCTTATTATAAAATGTTGATCCTGACTTTTTTCTCTCTTTCTACAAATTCATCTATGTAACCCCCACTCCTTACAGCTATGGTTGGATAGCAGTGTAGACTAGACTCTGAACTCTGCAATAAAATTGTTTATCTCAGCATTTCTTTCTGGTCATCTTGGACTTTCACCTTATTACTGGACCTAAACAATATCATATCAGAAATGTGATTTCTGATCCTGGTGCGGAATTCACCCCGAATGGGTTGAGCCGGCTTCCTCTGAAGAAGCAAGTTTATAGTAAATATTAAATTCACAATCGGTCTACAGTCGCATGTATATTCTGGTCAGGGTAGATGATTTTGACAACATTAGTTTTTGCAGGGAAGTGTCGCCATCCTCCCACATACAGCGCCTAGTATTCCAAAATGGTCACCCATCTGGTACTGACAAAGCTCAATATCACTTAACTTTAGTGATTGCGAAATCTTTGCTTCACTATAAACTTCTCACATTGTTCAGGCACGTCTCAAAGAGTTACCATTGTCTCTAAATACAGAAAAAAGTCAGTGAGACATTGCCATCTGATACACTCTTGTTAAAGCTGTAAATTATTGAATATTGATTCAGACATTGATTATTCGGAATTAAAAAATTTCTCAATAAATTTGAGTTATGTTTATTAATGTAAATTTTTTTTTTTGCTTTTTAATATCAAAAATAACATTTGTCGTTATCAGACTGCAAATCAAACATTCAAATTCTAAGCTTAAAAGTCATGGATAAATAGTTCAAATTCTTTGTGTCGAACAGAAAATCGTATTCATTAAAGACTGGTTTTTTAATATTGAATTATTTTATAAAACTGAGTAGTGGGTGCGTAATTGGCTTCGTAGATACCATCACCGTCTATGAAATCAGCTATGTCCACTTGAAATCTCATCGGATTTATTGTGGTCAGTTAAGCAGGAATACTTTTTCAATGAGTTAGAAACCTGCAATTTCTGTCCAGCTGCGTGTACCTATTTACTTTTACCCCCCTCCCCACGAAAGTAGAGATAGATACAAAGTCGAATTTTAATGTGGGAAAATTCCAACTCCCTCAAAAAAGGCATTCTGGATTAGTACAAAAATAAAAATTGTCTCAGTCTAGATGGATTTCTCTTTCACTGACAGAAGACAGAAAAGATGAAGTATAGTATCAGAACAGATACTACACTCTGCTCCTAGCACAAAAGACCAAGTAAAACACTTATTATTACTTACCTTGTTGCCAGGAGGGGTTTTGCAAAGCCAGTGCACTAAAGAAAAGACACTCTGGCCTACAAAAAATGCCTGCGCTGCCTAGTCGCCATTCCCTGGTAGGGGTGCCTCAGGCGATTAGCAATAAACTAACACCTTCTCAATAAGAGAAGATAAAGCCTGGGATTGAACAGAACCATTCCTCAACCGGACAAATCCAGGGCCACTGTCAGACTTACTTGTGTTAAATTCATTATCACAATTTAACGTTTAATATTGTTTTGGTATTAAATAACCACCAAATCTTTCACTTTCTGTAAAGCGGAAATATCAAAGCAAAATATGGTTTATTCTGTGAAAACTGTGGATGTCAGCTTTGAAGGTTCTTGAATACATATACAGGGCATCTCAAAAGTTCCTATTGACTTTCCTCCTCACAAGGGCAGATTTGGATACAAGGTCGGATTTTAATGTGGGAAAAATCTAGCTCCCTATAAAAGGGTACTCTGGATATGTAGAAAAATAAAAATTGATTCAGTCTGGAAGGATTTCTCCTTCACTGACCGAGGACAGAAAAGATGAAGTTTAGTATAAGAGTAGATACTACACTTCACTTCTAGGCCAAAGGCATCTTAAAAGTCATTACCGTTATTTGGTTGTTTTCTGGTATGAAAAGTATTAATATGAAGACGAGTAAATCGTTTCAAAATATTTACATACATGCAAATTTTAAGAATATTTAATTTTTCTTTCTTAATAATGAGTCACTGAAAATTAGCATGCGTGCAAATATTTACAAGCGGGCCAATAGAGAGATGGAGGTTGTTTATTACATGAAGAATTGCAAGGAGGAGAAACTTGCTACATAGAGTCAGCCAATTTTTATTAATTTTGATTTAGTTTATGCTATTACCTGCTGGATCTCAATAAATATTTGATTAATAGTAAATGAAATTATAATAATTCAATATGTAATCATCAAATATACATGACATAATCACATTGATTGTAAAATTTGGTTATAAGCGTGTTCAGTCATGAGAAATATTGAGGTTAAAATCTAAAAGTGATAAGGAGTCAAAGACATCAGGGAGCTCAATGGTGAACCGCATACATAGGACTGCATTAGAAAATACGGTGTAGATATTTTTCGACTTTCTCACGTGACGATGTTAGGACCAGAACGTCGTTGACGTATCTTGATAGGAAAATGGCCGAGTAGCACGTATTAATGGCTTAACACTCTAATCTATCCATGTATGAGATGGCGAGTAATCCTGAGAGACTGGATCCCATTGGAAGTACTGTTATTTGTCTGTATGTATGTTGTTTGAAAGTTAAGTATGTACACAAACAGTTTTTAAAAAATCATACAATAGAATAATACACTTAGTATATAGTTTCAGAATTACCTCCTCGCGATATGAATATATTAAATATATATATGTGTGTGTGTGTATTAATAAAATAGCAAACTTATATAAGGTAATAAACTCAATTTTTTTTTAAGTGACTATCTCCCATTATTAAAGTTAAATATTTTATAAAAGAATCGCTAACTAAATGTTTTATTTAATAACAATTTACTAAAATCAAACTAACACACTAAATAATAAAGAAGAAAGTAGATAAATATAACAGTTACAAATAAATGTAACAAAAACCATTTCATTATTTTAAATTGATTTCAATTTGTTTGACATTTGCTGCAGTACTGAATAAAGCAAAATTACCGGTTAATTATGAAAAAATAATAAAAATAATTAAAAACAAATAAAATAATAATCATAATATTAATAAAATAACAGACTTAGTATATGATTTACGCTTAAACCCCTTCCCCTAAAATATATGTAAATAAATACATAATAAATTGATAACAATTTTTTTTTAAATATTACCAAGTACAACACACTTAGTATATAGATTCACAGTTACCCCCCCCACACACACACACATAAGTAAAATAAATAAATGATTTCCACAAATGTAACAAGAACGATTTCATTACTTAAATAAAATGAAAAAAATGTTAATTTAATTTTATTCCATTTGATGCAACCCATATTAGCTGTGGTATAACGATAAAACATTACCGGTCCACATGGATTTCAGGAGATTTAAAACACCTACCATTTGATAAAGAGGTCTTCCTCGAAATATATTATGGAACACGGTCACACACATTAGATCACTGTGTAGAAGTCCTGACTAAGCAACTAAGATTTACTATGATCAAACATCACTTTGTTTTTTTTCCTTTCTTCCCAACAACGACATATTTCCATTTCTTGCATTGTTATAGCCTACTCCTCTACCATAGTTATTAATATTGTTGCAAACTCTGTTTGAATCTATTTCTGGTCTTATTGCAACTCCACTTTTTAACTGGACTAATAGCGAAATGATGAATTTTCCTTCTTATATGTGTTAACGAAGATACTTAAT
Organism: Sepiola atlantica; assembly: GCA_963556195.1. Lineage (NCBI taxonomy): Eukaryota > Metazoa > Mollusca > Cephalopoda > Sepiida > Sepiolidae > Sepiola > Sepiola atlantica. The sequence goes on along the minus strand of OY744515.1, from coordinate 219,071,575 downwards.
AAAGTTTCAGAAACATATGTCCACTAAATATTTTATTCATGTGGAATTTTTTAAACATATATACTTTATAATGTCTATGCTTCTAAGTTGTTGACTCGTTAGTTTTTATATATATATATATATATATATATATATATATATATATATATATAATGCTTGTGTGTGTGTTACATAATGGATAGACGTACGTGAAGAACAATTACATCAGCTAGTACGGATTTAGTATTTATATGGACCAGTGCAAGTTATCTTGGCACGAAAATCTGAAAAACAAGTCCGCTCTCGGGATTAAAATGTAAACAGGCATGGACTGTGAGTTAGTTTCAAGTTGGGGGTCCAAGAAAGGTCGGAGATAAATACGTTGATAAATTCAGTGCCCCCTTGACGCAGTGACATCAAGATACTGTGTGAAAGAAAGAAATACGTTTTCTTTCGGCAGTCAGTATTTGAAAGCGATGATGAGCAGACGCGAATTCAGGATGTAATTAAAAAAAGGAAAATGGGAATTTAATTGCTAAAAAAGTTGGTAGCGCCACTTGTATACCTTGTCTCCCTCTCCATCGTTCTCTGTAACTTACTAGTTAAGAACATTTTTGGTCTTTCTCCATCTAATATTAATATGTGACTTTCATCCGTATGACGAGAGTTTCTCTCCAAAATAAAGCCTAATTTAAACTCTCTATCGATCTCGCCTTTTCCTTTCTGTGCAAGAGAAGTTCTTGATTACAAACACGGTTAGAACCCGTCAAGGGAAATGCAGCCCACTAGACGATGATGATGATGGTAACGATGGCGAGGACAGTTCCAGCGCATCAGTATACAGAAAGAGAAAGACAACTGAATTGAGTGTCCCACACAAAAAAGAAATGTAAGACTACTGAGAACATATGTAGTAAGTAAATTTGATTAATAAAGCAATGTTAATATATATTTTATTATTATCATTATTATATTATTATTATCATATTATGATTATCATTATCATCATAGTATATTATTATTATATTATATATATATTATCATTATTATCATATTATATTATTTTTATTATTATTATCATTAGCACTACTATTAGTATTGTTACTGCTATTACAATTTATAATTAATAATTATTTTAATCGTCACTATTATTATTATTATTATTATTGTTGTTGCTTTTAGTATAAGTATTATTTTTTTATAAATATTACTTTTATCACTGGAATTTATTGGTTTTATTATATAAGAAACTTCTAGTTATTATTATTACAAATATCTTACTATATTTATTATGATCAGTATTTAAAAACATGTTATTATTATTATTATTATTATTATTATTATTATTATTATTATTGGTCGTAATAGTACTGGTGGTGGTGGTGGTAGTTGTAGTATTGTTATTATTATATAATATTATTTACTTTTGACTACTATCAAATTTAATATTAATTTTAACTCATTTTATCTCTATACAGACTTAAGAAAAAAGAAAAAAACAAACCCTAGAAATTAGTTAAGCCATATTATTTTGTAGCCAGACAGACCTAGATATTAAAATGTAACTTTCCCCCTTTCTGCTTTCTTTCTTTATTCATTATATGTCAACGTACTGCTGTCTTTTATTTGTAGGAACTGTAATATTTGGCCTTGCCATTTAACTTACAATTTGACACATTGAAAAATGAGATCATTGCTATGAATAGATCATCTTTTCCACTGTTGAACTAAAATTTATAAACGTCTTTTTTTTCAATTATTTTAAATTTGACAATGTGATCTTCCGGTTTTGAATTTGGATTCTTTCTTTTTTCTTTTTCTTCTTTCTCAATATGAAAAATCAAGTGAAAGATCAGCTTTTTCTTCCTGAGGAGATCTTAATTTCTAATAACTACAGATCACGGATCTCCAGACGATACCACTGCCGCACTGACTTCCGGGTTACCCTGTAGTAAATGTAGCTTCATATCAAGTATGGATTTTCATAAATGATAAACAAAAATATTTGTTTTAATTCATATTAATTTGAGACTTTTCACAAATACATTTTATTAATAATGTAAGTGTTTGAAATAAATACAAAAATATGATTATGTCACCTGTTCAAAGAATAACGGAAAATTTAGAATTGTATTTTTATTATACTAAAATAAGTTGTTAGCAAAACAAATTGTCAAATATATGTTTTGATTGTTTTTTATAAAAATATTATACCAAATCTTTAATAACAAATATTTTATGAATCTAATATGTTGAAATGTCTTCTTATTGCTATGAACGAAGTTTTGAAATGTGTTTTTGTATTTTGTGAAACAGCAACATGATATATGTTTTGATTTTTTATGAAGATATAATAAAATAGCATAGTATTTTTATAGTGATTCTTAAAGCAAATATTTAATAACAATTTAGTAACAAAATAAGTAAACAAACATTGTTTTAAACAAAAATTTGAAATGTCATTTTGTATTTTGTGAAACGGCAACGAAGATTATATTATATTTTCATATATAAATAAAAAAGATTTTTTAAAATCATTTTTTATCATCCATACTTGATAATAAAGGTACATTTACTACATGGTAAACCAGAAGTCAGCGCGACAGTGTCATCGTCTGGAGTTGTTAGCTAAACAAATTATCAAATATATGTTTTGATTTTTTTAATGAAAATATAATACCAAATCTTCAATAACAAATCTTTTTTATGAATCAAATATGTTGAAATGTCTTCTTATTGCTATGAACAAAGTTTTGAAATGTGTTTTTGTATTTTGTGAAACAGCAACATAATATGTGTTTTGATTTTTATGAAAATATAAATAGCTCTATTTACTATTGAGCACTATTATATAAGCCCAGTTGTAATTCTCTGAATGTTTATTCTGTGGATGTTTACTAAACCTGAATTTATATATATATATATATATATATATATATATATATATATATATATACAGGGTGGGCAAAAATAAGGGTCCTATTTTTAAAAATTCATAACTTTTTTATTTATTGATTTTTTAAATTTTTTTTTTAGAATAAGTAAAGGACCCCTTCCGAAGCAAGCATGAGCCGTATTAGCCCTAAGGAACGTACCCTCATTTAGAAAACATTATTTTTGCTTAAAAAACTCAAAACAGTGTAAAAAACAATACTTTAGTTTTTGTAAGTTTTAAGAAGTGTTTTTCGGCTAAAATTTGTTTTGTTTATTTCAAAAAATCTCGGAAGGGTCAGTCTACACACACATAAAGTTTGGTGAGTTTAACTTTTATTTTGTGGAAGTTATTCAAATTCAAGTTATTCAAATTTAAAGATAGGACCTTTATTTTGGCCCACCCTGTATATATATATATATATATATATATATATAGTCATCCACATACAGACTGTTTCGCTGGATCACAGCTCTTCTATGCGGCTAGACCAGTTAGTGCTTCAAGCCGGGAGCATAATCATGTTGACACACTGGTTCACATTAAATCAACAAAATTAAACAACGCTGAATCGGGTGACCACTTAGGAATACTAGGTGTTGTATGTGAAAGGTCTCTCTGTTTATCCCGGCATTGGTTTATTTGGGAATTGCAAAACCATTGCTTCACAATAGACTCGCCACGCATTAACCATTACAGAAGGTATCCATTGTCTCATGAGACTAAATGAAGGCTTCTCTTATTTAGTTATCAACCCGATGTTGAAGCGAGAAAACGCACACACAAAGTTCCCTCATAATTTTCTAAATCACTGTATTTATAAAGGCAGGTATGTTTATATATTTCTATGTACAGAATTTAATCTTGAACTAATTAACCAATAATTATGAATTTTGGAACACAACTGCTTGGCGTAAGGGGCATAAATATGGGCTATATTTGGTTAACTGAGAAGGGGGTAAAAATTGGATGGAAGCCCTCTGTGAAAATTCAGATATTTCCGATATTTGTGAAATTTTAACAATAGGTATTTTGCATCACTTAATATTTTTTTAGTTTCTTTGGAGTATTCTAAAGCATTTTTAGGTTGCATAATATGGGCACGAAAGTCAAATATTTCAGATTTGCATTGAATTTGATCTATATTTATTAGATACCAATTAAGCAAGGTTCCCTGAATTTAAATATTCTTTTTACACCCCCCCCCTCTTAAGCTTAAATTCTTAAAGTTTAGATATTTTTTAGAATCAAAATCATGTACTGGATTTTAATAAAAATTGGAATAAGGGTTCTAGACATAAGATTTTGTTAGCATTATATGTTTATTTTAATCTTCGTAAGGTGACATAAAAGTGATGGAGAACTGTTCGGTTTGGGGAATTTTATCCGTCCTGGGACGGGTATTCTTCTAATATAGATATATTATGTAACAATTACATTTTTATGTATTTTCTTACTTACTATTATGAATAGTTGATTCATTAGAATTCATTTTTTACTATTCAAAAACTTTTAGATATTTGGTCGGACGACCAAAGTAACCGTCTGCAGGAATAAGTTTAAAACTCCATGCAAAGTGCTGATTTAAGCTATCCGCATCATCAAATAAAATAGTAGATAATAATTCACCAGAAGTATTAGTATTCCAGAAAACATCCCATGGGACACATTATTATTAAATTCAAATGCAGTAGACATAATTGATTATGTATGAAAATTGATTTATAGATTACGAGTAGATATACCAGGCGTTGCTCGGATTTCTTATTAATTTCAGCATGTAAAAGGTGACCCCCCCCCAAAAAAAATGCCACCCATTAAATCGTTAATAAAATTCACAATCATTTCTGCAATCAAACTATTTTTAAGCCAAATAAACTTCAATTATGCCTTACTTGTTCACCAAGTTTCATTTAAGAATGTCCAACAGTCTTTGTTGTTTTATTGCTATTCAATGATAAGCACACCTGGATACGACATGCAAAATTATTAATAACTCTGACAGACTTCTCTCTTAGCACTGTGCTGTTTTGTGGCTGGGCTGTGATGGTCTTCTTCAGTTTAGGAAATGTTAGGGAATTGTTTTGATAGACATTATCTTTGAGATAACCTCATAGATAAAAATCTGGGGGTTATGGTCCGGTTAGTGTGAAGCCTATTGATGAGATGATTGCAAAAGTGTCTCCACATATCATTGAACAGCCCCAAAAAACAAAGGCTGTTGGACTCTCATGACTGAAACTTGGTAGAAAGGTCAGACATAGACTGAAGTTTATTTGTATTAAATATGGGTGGATACAGAAATTATTGTGAAGTTTATTAACGATTCCATGGGTGGAATTTATTCTGTACTGTTATTTAAAAATTTAAAAAAAAATGTTTTTTTTTTGTTTCAAACAAAAGATATATAATATTCTCCCTATTAAAATATGGAACATAGTAGAAGATATTCTTCGAACTTGGAAAGTTGAAGATATTTTTACCGGAAATTGGAAACTTTTTGACATTACAACTGTGAATAATGAGAATTCTTGGAAGAAACACATTGTCTCCAGCACATTGTCTCCAGCAGTCGAATCTGAATATTATAACAGTCTTTGTTTTATCACTATTCATTGATATGCAGGGACACTTTTGTGATCAACTTAGGAGTAGTAGGTGTAATCCTGAATGGCTTTCACACTCACCGGACCTCACTCCCCCTATTCTTATCAATGTGGTCATCACAAAGATAATGTCCATGAAAATAATCCTCAGACTATTCCTGAAATGAATAGCCAAAATCAGAGAAGTACCAACACAAGAATCCGTCCCTTTGTGACAATTTTGAACGTCATATCCAGGTGTACTTATCACCGAACGGTAATAAAAGGAAGACTGTTGAATATTCATGACTGAAACTTAGTGGACAAGTAAGGCATAGAGTGATCGTTATTTGTACCAAATATGGTTGGACTGCAGAAAAGATTGTGAATTTTATCAATAATTATATGGGTGGCATTTTGAAGAGGGGTACATAAGTATTAATAGCAAGTAGCAAGGACAAGAAATGCAAATACTGAAACATCCATGATTATCTAAAATACATGCGTAAGTTTTTTTCATTCATCACATCTATATTACCATCAAAACGACTTTCTATTATTTAAATCAATAATCTTTTGAAATACTGTATATATAATTGAGAGCAAAGACTCAAACACACTACTTGTATGCTTAATTTGCATAACTATTTTTTAACAGTTTATAATGAATTAATGCTTAGTGTTATTCATTTGTAATTTTATTGTCCTACTCTCTCTTATATATATATATATATATATATATATATATATGCAATAGTTTTCTCGATATTAACAGTAATCAAAGTGATTTAATCAAAAAAGGATAGCTACCAAAACTTGCCTTAAAATATTATGTTAATTACTTTTAAATGAAAACTAGTATAGAGTATTGATTTACTCCTCTCCAGGAGTTAGGCACAAGGCCAGTTTTTATCTTACTCCCACAAGTAAGATGTGACCCAAGGTCGGGTCAGGAAAGTGGGATTTAAAAATTGCCTGGGCAGCCCCGTTGGCATTCCCCGGTAGGGGCGCCTCAGGCAGTAAGCAATAAACTTACTCCTCCCCAAAGAGGGGAAGCGAAGCCTGGCAGGGTGGACCTCCTAGAACTGCACAGGACAGACCCATAGACCGGCGTAAATCAAGCCCTGAAGGCCAAGACAATACCAGTCTATGGGGTGCATTATCCATCGGAACAGATACTACACTTTGATATTAGCCAAAAGGCCAAGAAGAAAGAAAGATATACCGACGATGTATAAGAGGAGCAAGAAACGTTCATAGAGAGATGGGGGAAAGGTGACGGCCCCCCTCTCTTTCTCTCTCTTGCTTTCCTCTCTCTCTCTCTCTCTCTCTCTCTCTCTCTCTCTCTCTCTCCCTGCAAGAGGAATATTTTAACAGATATGTCACAGTTTATCAATTTTCGAATTAAAGCAAAGTATAATAAATAGTGGTAGGTTTTATGACCCAACCAGTCACCGGTAAGGACGATGGTTAAAACAGTTTCGATTGAAATGGCTAACAAATATCCACCAACACTTCTCTCCTTCGTGCTGAATAAGTCGATAAATTTAGAACAAGAAATTAGCAGCCCTTTGTCTGGTTAGAGTCTGACAATATATATCGTCCAGTCCTCTGAAATCTGCCAAGAGCATCAGTGCCAAAATGTAATGCCAAATCTTGAACACTCTGTTGAGCAAAATACGACCAGCATTGTTGAATTGGCACATTACAGATTGTACTTCACGACACTACTTCGTCACATTTTGACCAAATTAGAACCTTCTTTCTTTAGGCCTCCACCTTTCTCGGGAGACAATGGATATGCTCTGAAAGAATGTCTGTACGAGGAGGAGTTTATATTGCACAATCATCTACCGTATTTCTGAACTAAGATTGTTTAGATTCAACTGCAAGAAGATGTCAAAAACAAGCGGAAGCAATGCTGGAACTGGTCCTTTTCAGGTTTCCTTTTCCAAAACTAGTTACCTTCGCCTTTTGGCTAGGAGAAAAGTGTAATATCTGTTTTCTGATACTACCTTTCATTATTTGTGTCCTAAGTCAGTGAAGGAGAAATCCTACTAGACTAAGGAATTTTAATTTTTTTGTTTCAATCCAGTGTGCCCCATTTTTGGGAGGGGGTATTCTTCTAGTAATACATAAATATATATATATACATGGTAAACAGCTGATGATCCCCGTGTTAATATTAGACGCTTAAGGTCTCCTGTTTTTGTTTCACTGTTAGATACTTAACCCCCCTTTTTATTTTATTTACTTATTTATTTATTTATGAATTTTCCAACGAATGTTAAGTCTGCAATATCTTGGATTTAGTTTCTCTGGGAATTTAAACTGCATTTTATTTAAAAAAAATTTTTTTTTTGTTTAAAATGACTCAAAGCTTCTTTAGAATATATATATATATATTTATAATAATAAATCTATATATTAATACGATAGCGTGTGTGTTCGTGTGTCACGCTTCCGGCAAAAGCTCTGCGCATGTGTGCCGCACTTAAATTTTGAAAAACATTCAACTAGCCTGCGTTTAGGAATTTTTATATGTGTATCCCTCTGTCGTAATGGTTAGCGAGCGGTATTTTTTTACTTCGGCCCGACTGGTTTATAGCTCGATCCTAAACAACCTCTGAGATTTTTATTCTACATTTCGAGGGGAAGGGGAAGAAATAATACATGTTTTTATTACCTGGTTAAAAACTGCTTTTTTGTGTTGCTTTAAAACTTACAACTATTTTTTTGTTTTTATGTTGGCGTTTTTAATGGCATTGTCTATTTAATTACGTTGACTGCTTAAAAAGTAGGGTATCGGTCAGTATTATTTTGTTGTTGTTTCTTTTTTGAACGGATGGCATATCAACATTTTTTAGTAGATATGCGCAGTGTCCATCGTACACGAGTTTCTATTTCAAACAATTATTTCACTCTTATCCAGAAGGGGGGGGGGGCTCATAATAAAGCAAGCGTAACTTACTAACAAATAGAGGGTGCTTTGTTACATTAGGACCCGTATTGAAAACATCATTTCGTGTAATTTACACGGGTTCCGCTAGTATTTAATTATTATTTACATACGTATACATGTTTCATCTTTGCAGAATCATCAGTGTAGAGATAACTGTTCAAACTCCGAAACAGGAGTTACCTTTAACTCAATTCCGAACGCTTTGACCAATGAGGACAACCATAATAGTTATCTCTACACTGATGATCCCGCAAGGATGTAACGTATACGTATGCAGATAATAATTCAATATTTGTAATTAAATAATTATTTGTAGCCCCCTTTCGGCGGGGTCTTTTAATGAAAAATTATATAAGCTGTCTAATCTAAGCTATACATGCAAGTTTCTTTCTGTTGAACACTGTTTTGACGACTGACTATGGTTGTCCGCCTACTTAAAATAAATAGGATTCATTTCTCATCACGTCATTGGAATTGGCCTCATTGGTTAGAGTCTTTTGCCCAACTTGATCATTCTTATTTTTTCATAAATTGACATGTTTTTACCAAGTAAATAATCGAATAATATTAAATAAATAAATAATATGCGATATAGAAGCAATGTTTTTCATTTGTTTCACCAGGTAATATTTTTGCACAGGTATTTCATTTTTGCCCTCTCACTCTGTTGCATAAAAAATCGATAAGGAACTTTGAATATACGGTATATATATGTGAGACTCTTTGTTTAAAATGTTCAATTTTCAAGCTTGGTCACCTTCGATCGGGTAGTTTTATGCCTGAAGATTTACTTTTAAGTTTGTTTTCGATCAGCGATTACATAGATTGGAGATAGCAGTTTGACACATAATAATTATTCTTAAAAGTCTAAACTTATCTGCTTTAATTGAATATAAAAATTGACTTATTTTAATTGAATAGGAATTATTATATAATGTATATTTTTTTTACTGTTGTAAAATACAAAATGTGTTTTGAAGAGGAAAAATTGCCTATAATACATTTGTTTCTGATCTTCATGAGTGTTAGCGGTAGTAGTTAAATGTTAGTGAGTAAAAACTCCTCTTAATGTTTCTAAAATATCACTAAGCAGAATGAAATATTGATCCGGATATAGTCTGAAATCGATTGGAAATATGGTATTATTTTAAGAATCTACTTGGATGAAAACGATATATTCATATTGAAACTAAATTAAATCTTGTAGTTATAGGGAATAGACTGGCTCTACATTCTATATAAGATAGGTAAAAGAATAAAACTTAGCTTGAAAAATAATTAACAGTATGCTACTTATTCTCCTTGGTTATTCATCCTACTGACGATGACAGTCTTGATTCTGCTACCAATGAGTCATTATATGACTGCATAGTCCAATCCATAATGCACACCATCTGCCACAAAAAGAACAGATGAAAACAAATTAAATCCAGTTATTGTTTCAAGCCTCTTCATGCGTCTCTGGTTCCAATCTCCCCACGGCAACAAGATCATATAAAGGGCAAACCCTAATACAAATAATGCTATTCTTCATTATTATATAATTTATATTTTTTACCGTTGTAAAATACAAAATATATTTTGATATGGAGGTACAGTGAATCGTAAAAAGTGACTATTACTAAATTTGTTACCGGTCTTCATTGGTGTTAGAGATAGCAGTTTAATTTTTGTGAGTGAAAACTCCTCCTACCTTAACTTAAATGTTTAAGGTCTAAATGTATTTTCTTTTATTGAATATAAATTATTATATAATATATATCTTTTACTGTTATAAAATACAAAATGTATTTAGATGAGAAAAAAGCGCCTATCACTAAATTCATGAATGTTAGTGGTAGTAGTTAAATATTAGTGAGTAAAAACTACGCCTAACGTCTCTGAAATATCACTAAGCAAAATGAAAATATCGATCCGGATATAGTATGTAATCGATAAAATACAATTTTCTTTAAGGACCGTATTTATAAACGGAATTAAATATTGCAGTTGTATACACTATTCATATTAATTACAAAAAACGGAAAAGAAACTGGGTCTACTTCATAAGTAAAAGAGGAAAAATTAGTTTGAAAAATAATAGTATACTACTTATTTTTAATTTTCCATAATTTCTGATGACAGTCTTGACTCTTTTTTGTATATCTCCCAACATCTCTTTTCTGTCTTTTAATCGCCACATTACAGGTTAAATAATATACTACTAGTGGCGATATTCCCTTTAGTTCATAATGCACCATTTCATCAATTTTATTCTTCACTTTTGTAATACCTACAATTTTTAATAAACCGAGAGAGAGAGAGAGAGAGAGAGAGAGAGAGAAAGAGAGAGAGAGAGAGAGAGAAAGAGAGAAACCGTATAAAAACCAAACAACATACAGTGAAAGAGGGTGAAAGTGATAGATAGACATTTAGTAAAAGATGTGTCACTTGGTGAGTTAATTGCAAATTGTGGCTAACTCAATCCCAAAACTAAGCAATATTTTAGCATATATTTTGCATGATTAAATTATATATGAAGAGGATTAGGAAAATAAGCCTTGTTTAACTCAGCTGTTGTATAGTCTCTCTCCCCCGTTTTCTCTCTCGCCCTTTCCCTCTCTCTATAAATATATATGTTTGTGTGTATATTGTGGAGGCATGTTTTCATTCAGTCAAATGTTATAAATTTATTATCAATATGGCCACACAGTCCCATCCATAATTCACACCGTTTGCCACAAGCAGAACAGATGAGAACAAAGTAGATCCAGTTTCTGTGTTATGTATCTTCAGGCGTCTCTGGTTCCAATCTCAAGACAGAGGCAGATGCCTGTGCAACAAGAATTTTTAAAGGGGAAACCCCAAGACAAACAGCACTATTTCACAGCTGCAGGGAACTGTCAGGATTTCAGTTCAAGAAAGGACCAATCACCTATTCTAAATCATCAATATCTTATATCTCAGATAACCATAGAAAGTACAATTGAGTTGATTCACCTTTCGTCTCATCTTTTTGTTTTACTCTCCTCACCAGTCAAGCCTGGTGGAGAAACCAGTTGAGTCGCTGATAATCTGTCTATGGTACTACATGAATAAAATAAGCAAATAATAGCCATCAAAGAGTTAATAGGTGTAAAACTGACATTACTTTGGTAAGAAGCCAAGAAGAAAACAAGTGTTAAAAAACATATTTTGTTCTGTGTCTTTTTCAATTGAACTGGATTCTTGTTTGGGTTTGGTCCAATTAAAATCAACTGAAAACAATAAAAGAGACAAAGAACAAAAGACGTGTTTGAAGTGATTCTATGACAGACAAAATATAACAACTAAAATTGTCCTGAAATGTGAATAACACAGAATCATCTCAACACACCCAGAGAATATGTTTTATATTGCTGTTTTCTGTCCTTTGTATCTCTTCCAAAACAAATATCAAAGAAATATTTTTAACAATGAACAGATTTTTTTGTACCTAAAATCCTTGATAAAAAATACTTTATAATGGTTCATATTGGAATTATAATTGCTGAAGCGAGGGACTAGATTCAAAAGCCTAAGTAACAGATTTTTTTGTACCTAAAATCCTTGATAAAAAATACTTTATAATGGTTCATATTGGAATTATAATTGCTGAAGCTAGGGACTAGATTCAAAAGCCTAAGTAAGGTAACTAGAAGAATTCAAACTCTAAAATGATATCCGTTACCATAAAGTCATGATTTATTTTGTGGAAAAATTGTATCCTATTCTCATAATACATGATCGACTTAAAAAAACATCATGTGTCCAATGATTTGGACTGTCATCTATATATATATATATATATGTATGTATATATAATTAAGTTCAATATATTGATAAAATGAACTTAAAACCAATATTTTTCAAAAGTGATCAATACAAATTAAAGTCTTATCAATAAAATGTATATAAACAGAAGAACAGCTTACGCAAATTAACCTGCGTTTCGGTGCTAGTGCAAGTCGATGGGGCTGGAAAACAATTAAATGTGACTCACTGAACCACCCATTTAGCTGAGGTTAGATTGTTTGAATCAAAGAAAAACTAGGTTTGCAAGGCCAATTTAATCTAAAAAATAAAAAGGAGAAAATTCAAAATTAGTCGCTTTCTGCTCGCTATATCTTCCTCTTAACCTACGGGTTAAATAATATTATGATGTGGTGATATTCAGTTTTGTTTATAATGGACTATTGCAATCATTTTATTCTTTCTTTTTTTATTAACTTCTGCAATAGCGAGAAAGAGTGACAGAAGTGAGAGTAATAAACAACGTATCGAATAAAAGCTTGAGGTCAAACAACAGTGAGCGTAGATAAAAGTGATAAATAACAATTTAATAAAAAAATTGGCAAATTAAGGCTAGTTAAAACTACTAAAAATTGACATTTTTTCCAACATAACTCAATCCCTAAACTGACGAATATTTCAGCATATTTTATGGGATTAAAATATATATGAAAAAAGCTCTGAGTAAATAAACGTTGATTAACTCTGATTTTGTATAATAATCGATATATATCAATAACAGTAAAAATCAACTTCTCAGAATTGGTACACAGCCGAATGAAGACAGTAGATCTTGCACACACAAAAGGGCCTGATATGCGTTCAGATAAGGCTTTATGAAATCAATTATTTTCAGCTCGCATATAAATCTATACAGATGTCTGGGATAAGAATACATTTCTGATGATCGGCACTACGGTGAAACTGCAGTAGAGTTTTTTAAGATTAGCCACTTTTAATTATCTCTAATTTTAATGAAATTTTAACCATAGGTATTAGAAACTAATTAAGAAACATTCCAAAGATTTTAAGACAATCTGAGTGGGTGTGAATGCAGGTGCATAAAGAGCGCATACCTCCTCAATGAAAATTCAAATATCTTCGGTTTGCATGGAATTTGGACAATATCTATTTGTCACAAATTAAGAAAGCTTATAAAATTTTAATTTTTTTCAAAGACTTCTAAAACATATAAAAGCGTTGGGTGCTTAAGCTGAAAATTACCCCCACCCACCCCTGTTGAAAATTCAAATATTTCAGATTTGCATGAAATTACTGCATAATATGTAGTAACAATACATTTTAATCAAACATACAAGAATCCTCAAGGTCTTCCTCGAAATATATAATGGAACACGGTCACACAGATTACATCAGTATTGAAGTCTTGCCTAATCAAGTAAGATTTGCTATATAGAAAGAAAAAAAATTAATGTTTTTGAAAAAATATATAATTAAAATCACTTGTTTTTGCCTTACTTCTCAACGCCGACACATTTCCATTTTTTGCATTGTGATAGCCTTCTAATACTCCTCTATATACATATTACACACAATGCTTTAAGCAAACCAACTCACATTATAATACTACAAGAATGTTTTATTTAGATCAAATCTCGCCGATTTTAAAAAAAAATTATATTTATTTGTATAAAATAAAGTAAATTCGTATGAATCAACATGGTACAACTAAATTTACCGGTTTGATTCTGTTGTCGGCATTCTTACAGCAGAGCCCACATAATTATTGACAAGTAAAAGTGGTACTATTGAACCGACTGGTTTTTGGTTGGGTTGTTTTGTAGAGGTAAAATGTTTTTAGTTTTGGCTTTGCAAAGGAAAAAAAAAATAATAATATTAATGTTTGGTGCATTTTTGGTCAAGAAGCCGGTATCTTCAGACAGCCTGATCTGGTAGAACCAGTTAAAGACCCTTTGGGATTAGCAAATCAAGAAGAGAGCTTCCAGGCACCCACTAAAAAAGATGTCCTCTCCCATGCCTCTTAAGCTATCTTCACTTGAAAATATATTGTCCCAAGAAGATTTACAGCAGCCTACCAACTTTGTTACTATTCCTTTCTTCACTGTGTGAACTTCTAGAAATCTACACCGTTAGGTGTAGGTCACTTAAATACATATATTATTGTTTGCAGAAACGCTTTCATTTGACAACCCTTTTGTTAGAATATTGTAGGAGTTGGTTTTGCAGTCCATGTAAAGACTAAGCCTCTATGCTTATTACTATCCATACTATACTCTGAAAAAAGATGTCATACATCATATGATGATAATATAGATTTCTTTGTCTGGGAGCAGAAGTTATGATTTTTGTAAAATATTCAAGACTAGTAGGACCATGTGGAAATTCCACGGTGCATTCTGTGTTCTCTATATAATTTCCTGTCATAAATTATATTACTTAAAGGTCAATAACTTTCATTCTTCTATAAAAATAATTATCATTGTCAGCTAAATATTCTTGAAATAAATAAAACGAATATGTCTGAATAGAGTAAAGAAAGACTAGCAACGCCTCTTCTATGAGAAAAAGGGTATAGCGAACAGAGGAGATCATCCTGATTTTTTTTTTTTTTTTTTTTTTTTTTACATGATTCACCCCAAACAAGGCAGGACGCCACTGTAAACGTAAGGGGCTACTGAGAAAAAGGAAAAGGGGAGAAGGATTAGTGGTTCAGCTTAAATTGGGATCTGAGCAGCGAGATGTGATTACATTGCAATGTCAATTTCGTACTCGCTAAAGACAAAAATAGTGCTTTGAGTTGCACTTACCTATTTGACTCATATAGGTAGAGGATTGCATCAGGAGTAAGGGACTTTTGGGAGCGGTAGAATTTTGTACTCTCTCAACCTTTGAGGTGCAAGATATTTTTTCTCATATCATAGTTGTACAGAAATGTCATATGATGACATATCAAAAACTACTAATGATGGAAACTTTTGATGCATATTCGATATACTTTCAGAATATGCAAATCACTTCAGCATAATTTGCATAATTGGTATATTGCCATCTTGAACACACAATGTTATTACTCAATTTGACTATCTTTCGGCAGCTTTTTTTTCAATTATGCTAATAGTAAATAGGTATTTTATTTTTTCGACCAGCAGTTTTGATCGATAATTTCTTGCTGAACTTGTATTGCAATGTATGCAAAATTAGATATGAATCTAGAGCTATACACTCATAGTATGTAAAGGAGAAATTAGCAGTTAATTTATGTGGACTGAATTTAAATTACTATCATTCGAACTGGAAGTGTGTATGTGGTCGCAATTTAGCAACGGCTGTGCTTAAGCTCAAATTTCTTATTTAAATAATTAGAAATTACAAATTAAAACCTTAGATTGTTATTGGGGAATGTTCGAGGACTGTTCTCTTTGCGACTTTTTAAACCTTATTCATCACCAAATATGGTATTTTTTTTCACCTAAAGATCTCATCATTCTCTAAAAAGCTTAACGAAATAATACTTATTGTGACAGTTTGTATCGCTTACTGAAAAGTATAATAATACTACCCTGCGTTGCCCGAGAGTTTTGGGCAAAAAGCTCCTACTCCCTCCTGTGAATATCACTAAGCAGAAATAAAAATCTACCCGGATTAAATATGTAATTAAAAAAAAATCAATTAGGAATACAGTTTTTTATAAATATACAACTCAGATTAAAATTATATCGGAAAGAATTAAATAATTATCGTGTATGTGCTAGTTTATAATGCACAAGAAAACAAAAAAGAGACTGGCATTACTTCATTTATTTGATAAGATGTGATTTCTTTCCATTGATCGTTAATTTTAGCCTTAGGATTCTTTAAGTAAAGTAAGTAAACATAAAACAGGAATGGATATCCATAAGATACATCCATCTAAACTACGCATTTAGCAATGAAAATAACATTTAATACTTATGTGTAACACACCAACAGAAATGCTATTTCCAGCTAAAGCGTGACACTCCAAAAGAAATGCTATTTCCAACTAAAGCGTGACACTCCAAAAGAAATGCTATTTCCAGCTATAGCGTGACACTCCAAAAGAAATGCTATTTCCAACTATAGCGTGACACTCCAAAAGAAATGCTATTTCCAGCTAAAGCGTGACACTCCAAAAGAAATGCTATTTCCAGCTATAGCGTGACACTCCAAAAGAAATGCTATTTCCAGCTATAGCGTGACACTCCAAAAGAAATGCTATTTTCAGCTATAGCGTGACACTCCAAAAGAAATGCTATTTCCAGCTATAGCGTGACACTCCAAAAGAAATGCTATTTCCAGCTAAAGCGTGACACTCCAAAAGAAATGCTATTTCCAACTAAAGCGTGACACTCCAAAAGAAATGCTATTTCCAGCTATAGCGTGACACTCCAAAAGAAATGCTATTTCCAGCTAAAGCGTGACACTCCAAAAGAAATGCTATTTCCAACTAAAGCGTGACACTCCAAAAGAAATGCTATTTCCAGCTAAAGCGTGACACTCCAAAAGAAATGCTATTTCCAGCTATAGCGTGACACTCCAAAAGAAATGCTATTTCCAGCTATAGCATGACACTCCAAAATAAATGCTATTTCCAGCTATAGCGTGACACTTCAAAGGAAATGCTATTTCCAACTAAAGCGTGACCCATTAACGGAAATGCTATTACCAACTAAAGCATGACACTCCAAAAGAAATGCTATTTCCAACTACAGCATGATACACCAACGGAAATGCTATTACCAACTAAAGCGTGACACTTCAAAGGAAATGCTTTTTTTAACTAAATCGTGACACACAAATGGAAATGCTATTTTCAACTAAAGAGTGATATGCCAACAGATATGCTATTTTCAACTAAAGCGTGACGAACCAACGAAAATGTTATTTTCAACTTAAATATAACACAGTGAGATAGACCGAATTTTTAGGAGATGCTTGAGCTCCTCGAAAATAAGTTGCATCCAATCAATCTGCGTCTGTAGCAATAAAAATGCCATTTCAAACTTAGGCATGACAGATAAAGGACAAATTAACAATCAAAATGTGTGGATGCATCTACATACATCATTTACAGTTTCTAAAGAATGTCTGAAATGTTAAATGCTCTAGGTCAGTGGTCCGCGGACCACAAATGGTCAATACAACATTTTTGATGCTCCACAAAAAAATGGATCATTATTTAAATTTTTATGAAGAAACGTAAACATGAATAAAAAAGAAAGCCGCTTTTCGATCTATATTTACGATGACAATCTCAAAGTTAAATTCCAGTCATCCTTACCAAAATCGCATTTTTGGCTCTCTATAAAGAATGAATAGCTATCACTATATTAAAAGCAATTAAATTTTTATTTATTTGAAAAATTAAATACAAATTTAATTGCTTTTTAATATAGTGATAGCTATATTTCTCTGAATAACATTTTCATCTGTCACAGCAATTAAAACTTTGTCCCATTCTCGAATTGAAGTCAATGCAGGTCCCTGTCTTGCAATGGCGTCATTGGAGCCCAAAATCCACAAACTGATGTCAAACAGGACAAATATCACAGCAAATCTTGAAATACTTGAATAAATATTTAATTTGCTTTATTTCATAATTACACTATAACTTTGTTACTTTTAATGTGTTAATTTTATATTAGTATAAACGTTTTCTGATTATTACTATATAAATGTATTCAATTGTTTTTTCTAAATTCATATTACTGGTCCAGCAACTTTAAAATTATAGGTTTAGTGAACCATGCATTTCAAAAGGTTACCTACAACTGCTCTAGGTCACTTGTTAATGAACACATGCCAGGACATCATTAGCTGTGACATAGAATATTGGCTGGCAGAGATCTACATGATTCTACTGGCTCATGCAGAAGTTAAAGGATGCTATTTGAAAAGTCAACTCCAATTACTGAATATAGTAATTTGTCAAATAATGAGTTAATCCTCTGTCTAGAAACTCTCTATGATTAGAGGCTTTTAAACTTAAGCCTCATTAGTTCCATACTAGATTTACCTCCCTTTTTAATCATTGGTTTAACTAAAGAATGCACTCATTTAACTATGAGAATTATTAATTCTGTTCCATGGAAAGTAAACTGTAAATGTTTGTTTATTTAATTCAGATAATTTGACCGAGGAACTAACACAAGCTCAAAGAAAAAAGTGCTAAAATAAGACATAAAATAACTGAAAAAAATAAATTTCATTTGGACAGAACATATTTATATTTTTCAAATATTAAGAATGTTCCTGTTATTTTAAAACTTTTTTAGATATTTTTCAATGGTTTCTTATTAAAGTCATGTTTTAAACATTATTATTTGTTTGTTATTTTTTTATTTTCTACTCCAGGCAAGATGGAAGAAATATAAAATATATTTAGAAAGAAACAAGATAATGTAATCATAGCAGCTGAACAGAGAGCAGCCATTTTGAAGCAAACCAAATGAATGAATTCGACATGAATTTATTTTTTCATTTTTGTTGATGCACTGTAATAATTCGATTGAAGAGAGAGGAAAAAAGGCATAAAATCAATATGTTAATATTTTCTATCAATAATTGAAATGAAAAGATCCAATCACCATCATCAATATCCTCTTGATCATCATCAGTGAATAAAAAGCAATCACTTTTTTTTCTCAATCCTCGGTTTCTTCTGTCTGGACAGTACAGCAATGCAAATCTCTCAAGTTCTACTCACATCACGTGACTAACACACTTTCTCGAAAGAACCATTTATAGAACATTACATTGAATGATGATTAGATATTTTGCTAAAATGTATAAATTTGATTGAAATATTTTATATTGGTTGATTTACTGTTCTTTGTAATTTCTACTTTAAGAAGAACATTTATTTTCATCTGATATAGCCA
Organism: Sepiola atlantica; assembly: GCA_963556195.1. Classification (NCBI taxonomy): domain Eukaryota; kingdom Metazoa; phylum Mollusca; class Cephalopoda; order Sepiida; family Sepiolidae; genus Sepiola; species Sepiola atlantica. Next base: position 219,052,447 of record OY744515.1, on the reverse strand, counting down.
GAAGTCACTGTCGCAGTTGATAAGAAAAAATAATAATCTACTAGACATACCCGTGACCCGTTGGGTCGCAACCACTACAATTATTTATTCCATTTTGCTTTAATTATAAAATTCATGGACTCTGATATATCTTTTAAGACATTTTTTTTGCAGAACAAAAAATTAGAAGTCTATAAACTTCTATGCTATCCATCATCATCCAGTATTGGCATTTAAGATACTGCCATATCCCGGACTTCAGGGTGGGTAATACTAGGCAACGTTTCATGCCTGCTCTCCATGCGAACTGATTCATAGGGTTGATACCAGTCATGTCGCAAGCCTTCAAGTCATTTTGTATGCACCCAAGCCAGGTTTTCCTTGATCTTCCAGGCACCCTAGTGTATCCATGCATGTTATTGAGTTGATGCATGAGGATGATATAGAATTAAAGAGTCCTATTATTTTGCTATCTAATTTACATATGTGTTTACGGTATGGTCGAACACACGATGTAAATTAGCTGAAAAGAGGGAGTTACTCTTTCTCTAAATGCTCATAAAGAGATAAAACATTGCATGGATAAACACAGTGAGAGAGGGCGAGAGAAATATATAGATAGCTTAGTGAGAGATTGGTGACATGTTTAGTTAAATGCAATTTGCAGGTAATTAAGAGAAATAAAATAGATTTTTTTCAAACATAACTCAATTTCAAAACTAAGGAACATTTTCGCATGTATTTTGTATAATGTATTGAGGAAACAAACGTCGATTAACTAAGCTTTAGTATAACAATAGGTATATAACGAAAGTGAGGATTGTAAACGGAAAAACGCTGTCTATATTCTAGGTAGTGTGATCATAAAAAGTGCTCAATATTAAAACCACAGAGCCAAATTATAGTAAAATAAGAAAGCTAAATTCACTCTTAAACTAATTAACCGATTATTATGAATTTTAGAACACAGCTAATAGGCATAAGGGGATGTAATGACGGCTATATTTAGTTTAATTTATTTTCATGCAAAGTGGGTAAAAAGGGGTTTGGAATAACTTTGTGAAAATTCAGCTACCTCAGATTTTTGTGAAATTTTAACAATAGGTATTAGACATATTTTGACCTCTTACACCTAGCAGCTGTATTTCAAAATTCATAATGATCGGTTAATTAGGTTAAAAAAATGTGTTTTATGGAAATCGCTCCAGACAAGACATGAAGCCACTTGATGTAAGGAGCTAAAAAAAATACTACTTCAAAGTCAAAACCTAGCAGCCAATGATAAGTGTTATCTTGATAGATTCTGACCAAGAAAATATCAATTCTTCCCCCTTTGGCAGAAACATCGCTCATGAAATGTGACGACCAAAGGACAAAATAAGGGAAGTTTAGGAGTGAATCCTGTATCTATAAATATATAAACATATACACATACCTAACTTTATATAAACAGATATAGATATACATATATATATTTGTATGTAACAAAAAATCCAAGAAATATTCTTACTTAAGCCTATTAATAGTCAAAATTGATATTTGCATCTACAATATAGTTCTTCTCTAATTAATTTAACTAATTTCATAATTCATAAAATTTCACAATTGATTTGCTCTTAGTTCTAACATACAAGAACACTTCATACAATAGAATAAGAGAAGCCACCAGTGTTACTTAGTGGAAGTACAAACTGTATTATCCATAATGTAATATTACATATTTGTAGATAAAAAAAAAACGCTAATATTTTTATATTCAATTATATATACGATGGTAATATATTGATAATTTAATGCAATTTATAAACTATAAAATGTATATTTGATCTCTCAGAGTATTTTAAGGATGTTGGATTTTGAAAACCGACACTGAAAATCGTTTTCTAGGTGGTAATTAAAGTCCTGGCAGGTCGACATTTTTCTGGGTAAAACATCTTAGATACCTTAGATATGTTTTATATCATCGTCATAATCATCATCATCATCATCATCATCATCATATTCGGTTTAACGCCCGTTTTACATGCTAGCATGTGTTGGACGGTTTTTAGAAATTGATTTTCAAATTTATCTCTGGTCAGATTTCTTTGGAAGTCATTTTCTTAACTGATGCTAATTCTAGTCCGGATGCCCTTCCTGGCACCAACCCAATGTGGCCAATGTTTTTATTGAGACACCATCTCTAGGTGATTCCCCACCAATGCCAAAGAGCGCTTCACCTGCTCTGAACAGAGAGTGTGAATCTAGTATAATAAATAATATTAATCATCGTGATTAAAAAACTGCAACCTGAACTAACTCCTATTCTTACAAAGCTGTTCAATCGTGGCTTAAAGGAGACGTGCTTCCCAACACCTTGGAAAACCTTGTCAGTCTATCCAATATCTAAAAATACTAGTGACCGGTTCTCTGCATTTCAGTACAGACCAATCAGTCTCCTGTGCATCATGAATAAGTTGCTTGAATCTGTGATAAACCAAGAAGTTGTTAATCACTTTAGCAAAAAAAAACCTACTCAGTGACAAGCAATATGGCTTTCTTCCTTCTAGATCAACAGCTGATGTGCTTACTGTAATATAACACATGATCAGTGAATCTATTGATGGGGGCTTAATTTCTAGAGCAATAGCTCTTAATATATGACAGGGTTTGGTATAAAGGTTTACTTCACAAATTGCGAGCTATGGAACATCTGGAAATGTACTCTCAACCATCAAATCCTATCTCTCTAATAGATTTATAAAAGTAGTCTTTGATGGACAGAAGTCTGAAGCACACAGTTTCAACGTCGGCGTGCCTCAGGGTTTCATTCTGGGCTGAATCTTCTTCCTGATCTTCATAAATGATCTCCCAAGCCACATTCTAAGATTATTTGTCGACATTTATGCTGATGACACAACCATCTATGGGAACACCTCGAAGAGCATTAATGATCAGGTTCTGGCTGACCTTCTCTCTTCTGACCTGGAGCAAGTGGTGCAATGGGTGAAAAGGTGGCTTGTTACCTTTAATGCGTCAAAGACCAAGCTCCTCTCCTTTCACCACCAACGCTCCGATCCCCACTTCGTCCCAGTTGAAATGAACGGCTCTTCCCTTGAGGAAGCTCACTGCTTTGATAAGCTCCTGGGACTGACCTTCTTTTCAGACTTGAAATGGAAGACTTACATCAAATCTGTTACTAAGACTGCTGGAAAAATAGTTGGATCATTTTATCGTTCCAGAAAGTATTTCACGCCCTACGCCGTCGTCTACCTGTACTAGAGTCAAATTGTTCTTTAGATGGAGTACTGCTGCCACATATGGGGACGTTCCACTCAGAGCACCTTTTCCTGCCTTGACAGAGTCCAAAACAGACTTCGAAATCTAATGGGGATGTCCTCTTCTCTTCCCTACAGTCACTTTCTCACAGAAGAGATGTTGTTAGTCTTTCTTTGCTCTACCGTTATTTTCATTGTAAGTGCTCGACTGAGCTCAAATCCATGGTCCCTCCTTGTAAAACATTCACAACTAAAACCCGCCTAGCTACTACAACTGTAAATGATTTCCTTTTCTCCCTCTGCGTGCTCAAAACAAAACGAAACTTCCATAGGAAGAGTTTCTTTCCAAGAACTGCTCGTCTGTGGAACACAGTGCTGCCAGCCTGCTTCCCAGTCGACTACAATATGGTCGTCTTCATGTCCAATGTAAACAAGTTCTTGTTTAACTGTCCCTGTAAATAATCAATTTCTGCCCTGCTACAACCATCGTGCCGGTGATCGCGATGTTGTCTCACCGTCCATCAGTCAAACTTGTTAACCCTTATCCTCGAGTGGCCTTTGGCCCTTCATAAGTGGTGACCTTATTGTGAAAAAAACACAAACAGAACAAAAGGAAACATCACATAAATAACAAAAAAAAAACTCCTGGCGTAAATAAGACAGTTACTTTTACTTTTAACAAAGGAACAAAATAAAAAATATGTACGGCTAGATTTTTTACTAATTCGTTTAATTTATTTTAAAATCTTTTTAAAGTTTCGCTTTTAAACATTTGCCTATTAAGTGCAGAGTTGTTATATTTAGAGACACACAACTAAAAGAAAATCCTCATTTAACGACGAACACTTTTGTCCGGACTTTTCCATGCAAGTAATACAATTTAATAAGTATTGAAGAAACACTATCACATTAATACAAACACATTTTGCCATAAGTAAAGAACAAAAAAAGTCTTAACGTGTTCTTGCAAGTAAAACGATCTGATGTTTCTGTATTATTGGAGCAGATGCAATTTGATTTTGATTTTAGAAGAGTCAGTTGAAAGGGGAGATAATTCAATCTTGAGAATCAGTAAGAAAATAAATTTAGAAAAGGGTAATTATGCAGTTTACGAACCGAACTAAAATAATAACGTTATAATTAAAAAAAAACATTCTTAACATGAGAAGGTGGGGATTCACTATTCTGTAATTTCACATAACAATTTAATAAACGTACTTACTTTATTTAAATAGAATTTTTTAAAGCATGTTCGTTAATGACTCAACAATCAGATAAGTGGGGTTATACATTAATAGTGTTGAGGGCTACATTCATGGCGGACATCCACATACACCAAAGACAATTCAAAAGAAAAAAAAAAGGAAATAAGAATAAAAATAGTAATATGAGATTCAGAGGATGGATCAGGGGTTTCTTGGGTTACTATTTCCTGGGCAACGCCTGATATCCGACGAGTCCCCTTAGTTCTATAAAGAGGACGTAGCATGGCACTAGCCTTGATATGGTCATTTTGCCAGTAATTGAGTATTCTTTTGTCTCCTCTTGCGTAATGTCGTGTTGCTCTGGTCTTTTCTGGGCTCAGCTGGATCTGTTGTCCTGAGTTTTTGCTTCTCTCTTTTATGTTAAATATTTGCGTCAGCTCACTAACTCTCTCGTTTCAAACAAACGGGAATGATTCTCATTGGCCAAAAATGATGAGTTTGGCGACCGTATGTGAAATTCTTACTTTCTTTATTTTTGGGGACGGCGAGAAGGAAAGTGTAAGCTAAGCAAATGGAGAAAGGAAGTGAGTAGTGATATAAGCCAGTAGCTTTTTGCTCATCACATCTCTCTCTCTCTCTCTCTCTCCCACCACAAGGGAACATAGAACCTGAACTTTTAGGATTACAATTTAGTCCATTAGAGTATTTCATTTTTCAGGCAATATTAAATGTCAACAAATGAACACAGGTAGAGTTAGCATAAGAACAGTTATATTAATTTATAACTTATTGATTTTAAATCAGATATTGTAAAAATGAATCATTTTTCCTTCAGAAAGGATTGTATTTAAATAAAATGTTTCTAAATTAAAATAAAAATATTGCAGACTTTTGAATGATGACACATCTGGACGGGTTCCTTGAATAAGTGTCAGTGGTAATTCCGGTTTCATTGAATTTCCTTCCTGTAAAATCTAGAAATTTGGATTCAATGTTTGTTTCTGTTTTTTCTCAACATGATTTGCATATGAATCTCATTATAGATCAAATATCTAATTTGTGAGGGAAATGAGGAAAATTATCATCCAACAAATGTCTTTTTTATCAACAGAGTATTTTACTATTGCCAGATAATTTTAATTTGACATTTTTTCTCTTTTTATTTAACTCTTAACATAGAAATAATCTGCAACATAATCAGAAAATCACTTTTTATTTTCCTGAAATTCAAGCTGACTAATATATATATATATATATATATATATATAGCCAGCTTGAATTTCAGAAAAATAAAAAGGGATTTATATATATATAAGAAAAGGAAGACGGAGAAAAACTACCTCTAAAAATTGGAACAAAACCGAATTAAGACAGCAGATCCTGGACAAAAAAAGCCTCTGTATACTATCAGACAGAGCTGCATCTAAGTGTTAACCTAAGTACAATTTGTTATCATTTATCATAAATATATACATATTATATACTGACTGCAACATAGTCGTTTTTAAGTCAAATGTTAACAAATATTTGTCGAGCTGTCTTCTTATGTAATCAAATCCTGCCATTTTCATCCATTGTTTCTAATCCTCTCATAGTATTGTTCATCATCCAATTAACACTTTCATTAATTCTTTCCTTTGCTTTCTGGCTAGAAGAAGAGTATAGTATCTGTTCTGATGCTACACTATATCTTTTCTGTGCTCGGTCAGTGAAGGAGAAGTAGTTATTAATGGATATGACCAGTGGCGCAATGGGCAAAATGCTAAGCAATAATTAGTTCTGAGTGACAGCCTTCAGGAGGTTGAAGGTCCAATTTTCAATACAGGCGATATTCAGAATATAATTAATAATTGCTTAAAATTTCTACCCGGTCATGGCTGACGGAACAAGAACAATCTACCCCTGTGAATTAAATAAAAGGGTTCAGTTCAAAATTCCGTACAGATTCTAGGGTTCGACAAAGATTCTGGAGTTCAAGAACCACTTGAAGAAGGTCAGAGGTTACATCGGTCGAAACGTTGTGTGAATAACATCCAATATACGAACATTAGTTTGAATAATCCAAATAATACTAGATATTTATATATTATATATGTATTTGGCCTCATTTAATTTTATGAATTTTACTTTGCAGAAAGAATTAATTACAATTTTACTGTAAAAAGCACTTTAGACATGATCATATCCAAAGAGCATTTGAAGCATATAAGTTTTATGAGTTTCCAAAAGGTATCTCTCCAATGAAAGTTACTCGAAATACTCACGCAGCTGATAGAGAAAATGCAAAATAGCAAGACAGTCTCATTCTAACATTTATTGAGTTGTCTTCGTTAACATCTAAATAAAAGGAGAATGAAAGAGAAAGGTGTTAATAAATGAGTATGGACAAAGTGAAAAGGTTAGAAAGTCTAAGCAGTGTTAAATAAATGTCCCATAAGTAGGGAAGAGAGAAGACTTCATATATGAATGTCCTGTTTCTAATGAAAGGAAAATAGTTCATATATTAGAATGTGCATAACGTACACATGTGTTGAAGTCAGGCCATGTCCATGTAGCTATATATATGTGTGTGTATGTGTGTTGCATTAAGCCCACGTGTGTGTGGCGGTAGGCAAGTTAGATCTTTGGAGCTTCTTTGCGAACTCCAGGGCCAGACGTCTCGGGGAGGGGAGGTTCTGTTGCGTCGTAAGAGAGAAGTTGGGAGGGGGGGGGGTGGTCCGAACAGCATGGAGTTGTTGACAGTGCCGTGTCCTGACCAAGAAAAGAGGAAGAGTCTAGCTGTGTACTGACCTATCCTGTGAGATGGCATCTGATTGGGCAAGCCAGAAAGGAAGTTAAATGTTTGAACCAATTAGAGCCAAGCTTAGAAATTAAGCATAGATTCAAAATCGTAATAGCGGCTCGTTTTATCAGTGTTGCTGTTGTCGCATACTGCTCCTAGAAAAATGCCTGAATGAAAGACTATGCAGAAGATGGTTTACAAAATTAAGAATTTCTCATTTAAGATCAATCAGGACGTCCAGTCAAGTTTGATGAAGAGTTAGTCGTGACATTTCTTAAAGGAAATATTGCAGTATCAGTTGAAGAATTGGTAATGAAGCTTCCTTCAAATAATACAACTATTCATCAACATCTTCAATAACTTGGAAAACTATTGAAGCTGGTAAAATGGGTGCTTCAGGAATTTGTCAGCATATATCAACTTCCGATTTACGGTTGCCTACAAACAATTCATGAGGAATCTATTCCCAACGAGATCCTCTTCAATGGATTAAAACAAAACAGTGGCACAATAAACCTTTTTAGAGCAAAGTAAAAACCTACAGAGAAACGAAAAGGAACATCTAATCCATCTGCCCTCCGGAGTGGCTATTTCATACCAAAATCAGATCGTCAAAGGATTGGGCATGCTGTGCTGCTGTGGCCTTGTTTTTTATCTGTCTGAGCTATGGTACTGTGCATTTCTAGGAGGTCCACTCTCTAGTGTTTTACCTTCTCGTCCGGGTATGGTAACGGGGTTGGCCAGGCCTTTCTTGGTCAGCTAGAATGTTCTTCATCCAGGGCACTGGCTTTTCAATTCCTACTTTACGACCCTGTGTTTAAACTTCCTGCTATGAGAGGGAAATAATTAAAATCTAGTACGTTTTCATCATCTGTACAGTGACAGATGAGGGTGTATCTGGGAAACCCACTGAAATTTCTCAATCATATACTAGAGACAAAACTACACCTAGGCGGCTGATGTTGGAGCCACAGAGTTTTTGTGGGGAGGGGAGGGGGCAAAGAGGTTTAGATTAAAGGGTTTTTCTTTTATATCTACCCTGACATTATCAGTTCCATAGTATTATTATTACTTTCTCACTGAGTTTTCACACAAGTCATTATCAGTGGCAATGTTCCCTAGAGTCTGAGTGACAACAAGTCTCTCCAGATTTCCAGCACTCCCTGCCTCTTTCGATAAATGTTGCAAATTATTTTACGTTATCACTACAGCAGTTTACAATTGATTTATCGCTGATAACGATCGTTGGCTCTCTGGAAGTTGAGTGGAAATAAGCCTCCTGAAGATTCCAGTCCTCTCCACGCCCTTCCAGTGGAGGTCTGAACGGTGCTCTTCCTCCTCAATCTTTCTATCCTCTGTGCTGTATATGATCACAACTATTTAGTGTTGCACCACTGAAGCTGTGGCCATCACTTTTTGAGAGTGAAGATGGGGGGTCAGATTTGTGGATTTCTGACAGGTTCAGTTCCCTTCATTTTTATTACTAGCATTGCTATCCGGTGTTGTCCGGGAGGGGAATGGACAACAAAATAGAAGAATTACAAGTGTAACATATTTCTTTTTAAATTTCTCTCTCATATATAAATGACCTATTTGTTATTGTTTTTACTGGCGATAATAACAGCATTTGTATTTTTACACTTCCTAAGCAGTAAAGAGTTTCCTCTCTTGCATGCAGAACACCGCATTACGACGCCGTTAACAGAATGTATTTTTATTTATATATTTAAAATTTTTATGTACATAAAAGTAAAAGTAATCCATGTATGTAAAAAATGAAATATATATGTACATATATATATAGAGAGAGATTATCCCCCTCTTCCTATCTCTCTCTATCCCACTCTTTTATAAGTGTCTCTTGTGCAGCTTCTGACTTTTAGCTGGACACACACACAAACAACTGATCTTTATTTTATAGACCATAGTTTATTTAATTATTTTCTTTTGTGATATTTTTTAAGCTTTGTTTTATTTATACATTATTCAATACATATATTGAAATGTCCAGAAAAATACATTCATTGCCTGAAAAATAATTTATGCTTATTTTATCTTTATATAGTTTAGCATAATTTTAAAAAAAATGTTCAGTGATTTAACCAAACAAAAACAAACTATATATACGGTGCAGCACTATGTTTATTGTTTTCATTGTTATGTTTCATTCTCATAATATTTTAGAATTTACTTGTAGTGGTATAATTGTCTCTCTTAAGGAGATTTTATTTATCTTTAAAATTTTACAAAAAATTTCACAATATAGTAAATTTTCTTTGTAAAATAAGATGTTGCACAAGGCAAAAATTGTCCTCTTTGTCTCTTCTCTAAACTAGTTTCAGTCACCAAAATACCACATTCACTCTTCACCAAAATACCACATCTACTCTATGAGTAAAACCTATTTAGCATAATCGCCAATGGTTTGACTTTTTATTTTGACAAAAAATATATGTATAAATTCATCGGTTGGGGGGATGCTAAAAAAAAACAGAGATTGCTAAAAAATAAAATGCTAAGTGAGATAATTAGTAGGATCCTCCCAAATTAATCTAGGTATGAGCTATTCATTGTTTTCCGGGTTGTTTCAAGAGCCCAACACATGCTAGAAAGTTTCTAAGTGGAGAGGAGAAAAAAGGGGATTATTGAGGATAAAAAAGAGAAGAGCTGAATGGGAGTCAGGGGCATGGATATGAGGATGGAGATATATATGCCCATGTGTTAGTGTATTAGTATTTCTTTTCTATTATTATATAACTTTCTTCACTAATATCATTTTTTCCATATCACACTATATTTGCAATGGAATGCTCTGTTCAAAGATATATTGATTCGCTATAAAACGTTGTATCTTTTAATTCATACTTTGTTTAATCTGTTTGTGTGTGATGATGTGTGATCTGTCGAAAATGTAATAATGTTTGGCTTGGAAGAGATGGATCTGTTCATGTCCCAAAGAACATATTTTTAAACCAGTTTTGTTTGGTCAGAAAACTGCATTGCAAAAGAGAATGACACTTTCATCTTATCTCTCACTTTTTTGTGCATCCTTGCATCACTAAGAAAGGTTTTGTCCATCAGTATGTCTGTCAGGGTTTAGTTGGACATAGCATTTTCATCATTAAACGCACATGTTAAATGGACGCATCTTTTACTTTTAAGTCCAACCAACTATATAATATGCCCTGTCCGTTGGTCCGTCTGTCCTACTAATGTTTAAATTCTAATTTAGTCTAACGTTTAAGTTAGAAAAAATATTTGTCAATCTTAAGTTTAAAAACATATTTTGTTGGTCTGACATGCTTTAGTTTGAAAATGTACTTAGTCAGTTTGAAAAAGAATTTCATCCGTCTGCCACGCTTAAGTTTGAAAAAGTCTTTTGTCGGCCTGTCACGCTTTAGTTTGAAAAAGTATTTTGTCGGTCTGTCACGCTTATGTTTGATGGAGTATTTTGTCGGTCTGTCACGCTTAAGTTGGAAAAAGTATTTTGTCGGTCTGTCACGCTTAAGTTTGAAAAAGTATTTTGTCGGTCTGTCACGCTTATGTTTGATGGAGTATTTTGTCGGTCTGTAACGCTTAAGTCTGAAAAAGTATTTTGTCAGCCTGTTACGCTTTAGTTCTAAAAAGTATTTTGTCGGTCTGTAACGCTTAAGTTTGAAAAAGTATTTTGTCGGTCTGTAACGCTTAAGTTTGAAAAAGTATTTTGTCGGTCTGTCACGCTTAAGGTTGAAAAAGTATTTTGTCAGTCTGTAACGCTTAAGTTTGAAAAAGTATTTTATCGGTCTGTCACGCTTAAGTTTGATGGAGTATTTTGTCGGTCTGTCACGCTTAAGTTTGAAAAATATTTTGTCGGTCTGTCACGCTTAAGTTTGAAAAAGTATTTTGTCGGTCTGTCACGCTTAAGTTTGGAGTATTTTGTCGGTCTGCAGATTTAACTTTGGTATTTAGGCAATTAATGGACGCATCTTAATGATAACAAGTCTCGTTCTCTTTGATTCATGTTTCAAACGAAGATCAGACTTTTTACTGAGGAATATTTAATTCTGACTTATAATCGAATGATTCATAGAGAATTCTTTTCATTCAATTGGTTTGTTCTCTTTGTCCATTAAAGACTCAAGTTACTTTACAAACTCACCCAACATCACTTGTATCGATCAAATATTACTTGTTAGACGTTTATGCAAAACTAGAATATTTGACTTTGGTCAAAAGTTTTTAAGATGAAATCATAGGGAGACGCCCAAAACTCATAATCTTTTCGGCAATGCAAACATATTTGGTATAAATAAATATCAGACTATGCCTAAGTTGTCCACGAAGTTTAAGTCATGAATGTTCAACAAGTCGGTTTTATCGTTGTTCAGTGATACGCAGGAAAGCTTTGTTGACCATCTCAGCAGAAGAAGATGCTGGTCTGAATTGGCTTCACACTCACCAGACAATAACCCTTCATATTTTTATCAGTGTGGCTATCTCAAAGATAACATCCATTAAAACAATCCGCAAACTATTCCTGAACTGAAGAAGGCCATTACAACACAAATCAGTCTTATTCAAATGTGCTTGCAATGCAAAAATATACATTTAGGGTATATAATTGCATGGTGATAAAACAAAGACTGCTGAACACTCATGACTGAAACTTTGTGGACAAGTCAGGCATAGAATGAAGGGTTTCTGTACCAAATATGTAGAAAGGATTGTGAATTTTATTAACGATTCACAGGGTGGGTTGCATTTACAATGTACAACAAGTGATAGAGGGGGAGGGGGAGATATATAGAGGGAGGGAGAGATAAATGGAGGGAAGGAGAGATAAATGGAGGGAATGAGAGATAAATGGAGGGAAAGAGAGATAAATGGAGGGAAGGAGAAATAAACGGAGGGAAGGAATAAATAGAGGGAGGGAAAGAATAAATGGAGGGAGGGAGAGATAAAATAAGGGAGGGAAAGAGGGAGAGAGATATTAAGGGAGGGAAAGAGAGAGAGATAAAGAGAGGGGGGGAGAAAGAGATAAGGATAGGGAGAGAGAAAGAGATAAGGATAGGGAGAGAGAAAGAGATAAGAAGAGGGAGAGAGAAAGAGATAAGGAGAGGGAGAGAGAAAGAGATAAGGAGAGGGAGAGAGAAAGAGATAAGGAGAGGGAGAGAGAAAGAGATAAGGAGAGGGAGAGAGAAAGAGATAAGAAGAGGGAGAGAGAAAGAGATAAGGAGAGGGAGAGAGAAAGAGATAAGGAGAGGGAGACAGAAAGAGATAAGGAGAGGGAGACAGAAAGAGATAAGGAGAGGGAGAGAGAAAGAGATAAGGAGAGGAAGGGAAGGATGGAGGGAGGAAGGGAGGGAGAGCTAAAGAGAAGAACGGAGGGAAAGAGTGAGAGAGAGATAAAGAGAAGGAGAGAGATTAAGGTAGAGAGAGAGATAAAGTGCAAGAGAGCAAGATAAAAGGGTGGAGTGAGAGAGATTAATGGGGGAGAGAGAGAGAAAGAGTAAAGGGGGGGGGGAGAGAGAGATTAAAGGGGGACAGAGTGGGAGAGATTAAAGGGGGGGAAAGAGATTAGAGGGGGAGAGAGAGAGATTAGATGGGGGAGAGAGATTAGAGGGGGAGAGAGAGAGATTAGAGGGGGAGAGAGAGAGATTAGAGGGGGAGAGAGAGATTAGAGGGGGAGAGAGAGATTAGAGGGGGAGAGAGAGATTAAAGGGGGAGAGAGAGATTAAAGGGGGAGAGAGAGATTAGAGGGGGAGAGAGACAGAGATTAAAGGGGGGAGAGAGACAGAGATTAAAGGGGGGAGAGAGAGAGATTAAAGGGGGGAGAGAGAGAGATTAAAGGGGGTAGAGAGAGAGATTAAAGGGGGGGAGAGAGAGAGATTAAAGGGGGGGGGAGAGAGATTAAAGGGGGGAGAGATTAAAGGGGGGAGAGAGAGATTAAAGGGGAGAGAGAGAGATTAAAGGGGGGAGAGAGAGATTAAAGGGGGGAGAGAGAGATTAAAGGGGGAGAGAGAGAGATTAAAGGGGGAGAGAGAGAGATTAAAGGGGGAGACAGAGATTAAAGGGGGAGACAGAGATTAAAGGGGGGAGAGAGAGATTAAAGGGGAAGAGAGAGAGATTAAAGGGGGGAGAGAGAGATTAAAGGGGGGGAGAGAGAGATTAAAGGGGGGGAGAGAGAGATGATAGGGAGGGGAGAGAGAGAGATTAAAGGGGGGAGAGAGAGAGATTAAAGGGGGGAGAGAGAGAGATTAAAGGGGGAGAGAGAGATTAAAGGGGGAGAGAGAGATTAAAGGGGGAGAGAGAGAGATTAAAGGGGGAGAGAGAGATTTCTATGTTCTATAGCCACACCTTATACTTAGGTTCAGTATCTAAGCTAAAAAAGCAAATAAGGAACGCTGACTTTTACTAAAGTTATTCCCCTTAGCTGATTTCTTGTTTTTAGATGTTTATTTAAAAATGTATCCATATTAGCAACACACTGAACCAGATTAAGTAATTTTTTTTAAAAGAGTGGAAATTTGGACAAGACAAAAGCATGAATGCAGTGAAGATTTTTTTGTGACAAACTTCTAAGAGAACAAAGCTAAAACTATGCAGACCTCCAGTGTACTGCTGAAACTCCACACTTCCCAGGTTACCAGCTGGTTTTAGTCCACCCTGGTTAGGGGTTTAGAGGTAGACTGGCTGTGTAGGCAACGTTTTTGATTATGAATGAGGCCAAGTAAACTTCTTAATACACAAAAACAGCAAATTTCTCTTTTTTTTTCTACATGTGCAATTATAAATAGAAAAACAAAATTGCAATTTTGTTTTTCTAATACCAAAAAACGTTTACGTCTTTCTAAAGGAAACAATTATTATCTTTTTAAAAGAATTATTTAAATTAGAAATATATTTAGGTAAAAAATAAAATATTCTTTTGCACATATATATATATATATATATATATATATATATATATATATATATATATACAGGGTGTTTCAAAAGTCTTGGGAACATAACATTGTATAACGCATTTGTAATGTTCCCAAGACTTTTGAAACACCTTGTATATATATATATGAAGAGGTTGAAACGCCATTTTCAAAATTAAAAAGTTATCAGTACAAAAAGTGTTGCATTTCGACACTATAACCCCCAACTTCAAAATGATGTTTTACATAATGTGATAGCAGCATGACTTATTAAAATAAGTTTTTGTCAAATTCTAGAATTGGTAGGTTCGACCTTTTTTTATGGAAATCGATCCAGAAAAGGCACAAAGCCACTTGATGTAAGGAGCGAACAAGAACGAAATATGATTATTGCAAAGACAGAGGATGACATTTGCTTTAGTCTTGAAAAGACCAAGACTATGGGTAGGAGGAAAACAGTCAGCAGGAAGAGAGTTCCACAAGTTAGCAGTTCTTGGAAAAGAAGCTACTGGAATAGGAATCTATATTACAATGGGGTATCAAAACAGCAAATTGATAGAGACCACTAGACTAACAAGTCAAACGAGCTGGAACAAAAAAAGCATGGAATAGATCACACAATTCTGAAAAACACATGCCATAATAGTTTGTGAGAGAGAGGGGGCAGAGAAGAAGAAAGGGTGTTGCCAATCAAATTACAGATACGTTTCTGCACCTTATCAAGAACCCTCAAATGGGACAGAGATTCACCAGCCGAAATGACAGCAGTACTCCATACATGGACTGATAGTAGATTTGTAGAGATAGAGAATAGCCTCAGGTGTGAGAAAGTGTTTGGAGCGATAGAGGGAACTGACTTTACGAGAAGCAAAAAGCGCAATCGATCTAATGTCTGAACTCAAAGAAAGATTTGATGAGAGAAAAAAAACAAGAAGCTTCAGAGTTTATTTCTCCTCAAGAGCAGAGCCATACATGAGAATCTCAGGAAGAAAAGGGACACATCTACGATTGAAAGACGCAAGCTTTTATTATTTAATTTCTCAATTTAAACAAATTGGATTCATCCCGTTTTGCATTCAAACTCTCTCTCTCACATATATATATATATATATATATATATATATATATTATACAGGGGTTGGACAAAATAATGAAAACACCGTGTGAATTTTGCAGTAATTTTAAAATACCTATAAAATATTTTTAAAAAATCATCAAAATGTTGGTTTCATTTTTTATTAATGGTTATTGTTGTCTTAAATTGATTGGTTCAATTTATTTTTAGATCAGATAGTGCATATTATCAAGAACAATTTAAATGACACATCTATCAGAATTCCAAAGAGGGCAGCTTGTTGGTGCCAGTATGGCAGGTGCGACTGTAACGGAAGTGGCTGAGATGATCGAGAGGAACTGTCTCAAAGGTGATGACAGCCTATGAAAATAAAGGGCAAACATTCTCCTCTAAACAAAATTCTGGAAGGACGCCAAATTTGTATAAAGAGATCATAGAGCCTTGTAAGGATTGTTGAAAAAGAGCACAAACTAACCACCCCCAAAATTACAACCGAGTGTAACAATCATCTAGATAATCCCATTTCAACAACAACTGTTCGCTGAGAGCTTCACAAGGCTGGATTTCCTGAAGGGTTTTAAGGTGTTTCTATTATTTTGTCCAACCCCTATATGTAATGCTCCACTTACTATGACTTGTTATTCAAACTTTTCTCTCTGTGCAGAATGAACTTACCTGAAAATAAATGGAAAACACACAATAAATTAAATGCAATCAATTATAGTTCAGTCATAAAATTATAGTGTATATATTAATATATACAGGGTGGGCAAAAATAAGGGTCCTATTTTTAAAAATTCATAACTTTTTTATTTATTGATTTTTTTTTTTTTTTTAGAATAAGTAAAGGACCCCTTCCGAAGCAAGCATGAGCCGTATTAGCCCTAAGGAACGTACCCTCATTTAGAAAACATTATTTTTGCTTAAAAAACTCAAAACAGTGTAAAAAACAATACTTTAGTTTTTGTAAGTTTTAAGAAGTGTTTTTCGGCTAAAATTTGTTATGTTTATTTCAAAAAATCTCGGAAGGGTCAGTCTACACACACATAAAGTTTGGTGAGTTTAACTTTTATTTTGTGGAAGTTATTCAAATTCAAGTTATTCAAATTTAAAGATAGGACCCTTATTTTGGCCCACCCTGTATATACAGAAAATACAAAGAAAATATTCGCGCACACATTAAACATACCATTATTTGGTTATTTGATAAGAATCTCTTAAAGAACACACAACAGGCAGCCAATATAGTGTACTTCATCAACTTACTCTTTCTAGAATTCAAAAAGCCATCGTCGTGAAATTGAAGTTAAACTGTCATAGTGCCAAACTCTTTTTACTATAATCTATTATTATACTAAAGCTGAGTTAACGTTTGTTTGCCTAGTACATTTTTATCACACGAAATACATTCTAAGATATACCTCAGTTTGGGGATCGAGTTATGCTTTAAAAAACCCTCTAATTTTAAATGATCTAATTAACCGTATTTGCAATTTATTAAACTATCCCATCTCTTACAACGTCTCTATCTATCATTTTCACCCTCTCTCACTGTATGTTGTTTGGACCACCCCGGCTCTTATTCTATACACTGACTATTAATCTCACTTCTCTCACTCTTTCTAGGTTTTTATTAACAGTTAAATGTAATAAAGAGAGAAAAGAATTCAACGATTGGCGTAGTCTATTTTAAACAAAAAGGAATATCACAACAGGCAATAATCATATTTAATCAATAGTTGAAAAGTAAGAAAAAAAAAGGGACAAATATTATTTTCAATTTTGTCTATTTTTTTATATTTAACTGGCTTTTCAAATAAACTTTTTCCGGATACATGCAATTTAACTTGAGTTAAATAAGTGACCAAACAGGTCACTTTTTTTCTGGTATATTTTAAGCATAAATTCTTATATTTTACATAAAGGTGTTGTGATATAAGTTAGAATTGGACCTAACTAATAGCACAAGAAAATATTCAGATACGTTAGGAATATTTTAATATACAGTATTCAGTGAGTCACATGAGCATAACAGAAAGAAGAATTGGTTCTATTCTTAAGATGCGTCCATTCAATCTGGGAGTTTAGTGAGCATGACAGAACGTAAGCATTACAGAACGACAAAAGAACAGAGACTCTAAAAAGATATGTGAACAATTAAAAATGTATATTGCAAACTTGACCATGCCGAACTGACTAAAATGCTATTTTAAACTTGACCGTAACAAACCGACTAAAATGCTATTTCAAACTTGACCATGAAAAACCGACGGAAATGCTATTTCAAACTTGACCATGACAAACCGACTAAAATGCTATTTCAAACTTGACCATGACAAATCGACGAAAATGCTATGTCAAACTTGACCATGACAAACCGACTAAAATGCTATGTCAAACTTGACCGTGACAAACCGACTAAAATGCTATTTCAAACTTGACCATGACAAACCGATGAAAATGCTATTTCAAACTTGACCATGACAAACAGACGAAAATGCTATATCAAACTTGACCATGCCAAACCGACGAAAATGCTATGTCAAACTTGACCATGACAAATAGACGAAAAAGCTATTTCAAACTTGACCATGACAAATCGACGAAAATGCTATTTCAAACTTGACCATGACAAACCGACTAAAATGCTATATCAAACTTGACCATGACAAACCGACTAAAATGCTATTTCAAACTTGACCATGACAAACAGACGAAAATGCTATATCAAACTTGGCCATGACAAATCGACGAAAATGCTATGTCAAACTTGACCGTGACAAACCGACTAAAATGCTATTTCAAACTTGACCATGAAAAACCGACGGAAATGCTATTTCAAACTTGACCATGACAAACAGACGAAAATGCTATATCAAACTTGACCATGACAAACCGACGAAAATGCTATTTCAAACTTGACCATGACAAATCGACGAAAATGCTATGTCAAACTTGACCATGACAAACCGACGAAAATGCTATTTCAAACTTGACCATGACAAATCGACGAAAATGCTATGTCAAACTTGACCGTGACAAACCGACGAAAATGCTATTTCAAACTTGACCATGACAAACAGACGAAAATGCTATATCAAACTTGACCATGACAAACCGACGAAAATGCTATTTCAAACTTGACCATGACAAACCGACGAAAATGCTATTTCAAACTTGACCATGACAAACTGACGAGAATGCTATTTCAAACTTAACCATGACAAATCGACGAAAATTCTATTTCAAACTTGACCATGACAGACTGCGACCGACGGACAGAGCCTCTTATTGAGATGTTTGGGCACATTTAAAACAAAGGATAGTTTTTGGTGCACTCAAATATGTTAGTCTACTTAAATCAGATCTCTTTTTCTTTCATTCAGGATACACAATAAATCTTACCTTGCTAGATATGAACACACCTAGGGCAGAGTGTCAAATGAAAAGAAATGTCTTTGTGCAAAGCTGCACTTATGTCTTTCGGTCGTCAAAACAAATAAAATTTTGAGAAAATGTGGATTAAATAACCAGAGATGGACGTTTTCCCTCCCAAAGAGAAGGGATTGACAAAAACTGTTCAGTCATGATTCGATTTTGCAAATAAGTAGGGCGCATTCGCTGAATAAAAGCAGTCCTCACCAGCCTTATCCCAGGCACGAACACAACGAAAATTCTCCTTACTTCTGACATCAAGCTATGCCAACACAGGCTGCCTATTCTATCTAAGTACCACATGTTAATGTATGTGTGTGTCTCTCTCTCTCTCTCTCTCTCTCCTATGCCAGATTGACCGGCGCCTCTCCAGTCGACAATAGACATTGTATGCTATATCTGTTTCAATAAAATTGTAATTCTCTTTTAGCCAAATCTGCTCTCTTTTCTGTTAGAATTCAGCAATGTGTTATTGTCATTCTTAACTTTCCAACCCGAGACTAGAGACAAGACATAACGAGTATATAATTTCTTTTTCTAAAAATGAATAAAAAATAAAAATAGATGTTGCCTTCGTCGTTTTTAATTTATAAATAAAGACAAAACTATATATTCACATGGTTTTCCATTGCATAAATATCTAGAGAGAAACTCTTTCACATAAATATTTCATGTGATTTCAATGTCTTTGTAAAGTCCAACTGATATGTAATGAATAATTAAAACCTCAGTTGAATTTGTTATAATTTTAAAAGTTTTAAGTTAAAATATGAGTTCAAGAAACAAAGCATAAAAAGCATCATAAAAAGAAAGAAATGTTGAGTTTAAAATGAAATCAATAAAAAACAGATCAGATAATTAGAAGCATTTCATGAAACGACTTATCAACCATGAATGATTTACGTTTTATTTAGCGTCCCGAAATATTTTTCTACTTTGATGATTTCTGTATCAGACCCTCCACTGGTTGTAACTCTTACTCAGTTTCTTTCTAAGAACTTCTCATCTATAAAACACATACCTAGGAACTGCTTCCCTGCAGGCTACAGCATGGTCGTCTTCATATGCAATATCAACACTTTTCATAAACCGTCCTTAATAAAATTTTCTAAATTTCTAATCTTCTCATAATATTCTTCATCATTCGACTAACAATCTACCTATCTTTTTAACCTTCATCCTCGAGTTACTTTTAGCCTTAATAAGTGGTGATTCATTAGTAAAAAAATTCTCTATTTTACATTAATTTCCAACAAATAATTACAGGCACCTGTCATTTTGAATGTATCGCATTTACCTTGCTATTTTAGACCCAACATTTCTGTCTCGGTTTATCAATCAGATGACCTTGAAATATAAGCCACCATCTTCTAAGGGCGCTCACATCATAAATCGTCACAGCCATGTGTCATTTTGAGAATATTACAGAGTTGATGACGATATCGACCAATTCATTTTAGGCTTTGTTTGCTAGAAGATATTCACTCCAGCTGTCTTCAACAGGAACACATCAAAAGACCGAAACATTCTTTTAACTGACAAACAATTGGTAATGTTATTTATTTGTCGTGATGCTTTTAATAGTTAGGAAAATCTCTTTTCTGGTTATATATACTAGCAATTTTTGCTAGTTGTTTTATTCAATTGCTCTCTCTCTCTTTTTCTCCCTCTCTTTCTCTTTCTTGAAATAGAACTTTCTGTGTGTTCGAATAATCAGAGAGCGGGTAACCAAATGTTGGAATGGTAACCGGCTATTCCATAATATTCCATTACAATCTAATTTAATTACGTAACTCAATTATATAGATAAAAAACAATGTATTTAATTAATTCTATTTATAATTTTTATTAAGATTATTATCGAAGAAAATATTTTAAATACATCTCGAAATCGGAAAAAAAACCCATCATGTGTGTATATTTGCGAATAATAATTCATTAGAAGCTTTAAAACAAATTAATTATGAAAATTTGAAAGATGCGGGATGTTTGGAATAGTTTTGGAATGGACATTTAGGAGATAATAAGTAGATATAGAAAGAGATCGATCAAAACTAATAATAAAGTTGCGGCTTCAGACAGACAAATACATAATCTCCATTAGAATTGTATATATATATCAATAATGCATAATAAAATACACTTATCTTTACCACTTCACTGCAGTTTCACGGAAATTAAGCATCATGTGTATTTTAATAAAACAAGATGGCTAACAATGAAGGTTATCAACTCATGATTATTTATTCATGTTTTTTAAATTTTTTATTAGCATTTTTCAATTTTACTGTTTTCTTTTATTCAATCACTAATCACAAGTTATTTTTGTTCTACAATTCTTTTATTTTTACTTTTGTTTGATTAATTGTCAATTATTTGCACACTACAGGAAATTTTTTGGGGTTGTTCTATATTTAACATTCATTGACGATTGTCTTTTTTTACGTAATCTCGGCTTAAATAGCAAAGCAAGTATTTGTTTATGTGTTTGCATTTAACTGTAAATTTTTGTTTTTTTGTTTAATAAATTTTTTTTTTTCGAAATTTACGATTTAGTATTTTTCCGCAAAGCATTTCTACTATTTACATCGATAGAAGGAGCATGTACAGAAACATAACTTTATATCAATAGAGATATATCTATTTATATAAAGATATATATATATATATGTATAGGTTTTTATATTTGTACTTACAGGATTCACTCCGAAACTAATTAACCAATCATTGTGAATTTTGAAACAGCTACTAGGCATAAGAGGTCTAAATGTGGGCAATATTTAGGTTAATTATGTTTGATGCAAAGGGGGTGAAAAGGGCGTGGAATCCCTTTTGTGAAAATCAAAATAGCTCCGATTATTGTGAAATTTTAACAATAGTAATCAGACATCAATTAATAAATATTTTCTAAATTTCAGTTTCTTTGTAGTATTTTAAAGGGGTTTTAGTGGGCATAATATGGCCACAGTGTCTTATTTGAGAATTCAATGATTATATTTGCATTTAATTTGATCCATACTAATCAATTAGACACCAATTAAGCTAGATTCCCTGAATTTCATTTTTTTCTTAAGATACATTAAGCTTAAGTCTTCAATTTTAGACATTTTCTAGAATCGAAATAATGTAATATATCTTAATAAAAATTGGAATAAGGATTCTTGACATAAGGTTTATATATATATATATGTATATATTTTAATGTTTTTTGCTCAAGAGACTTCTGTATGTGATGTTATAAAAGACGGTGACGAAGAGACGTTTTGAAATCATGAAAAATAATGAAAAATAAAATATTTTTAAAAAGTCTTGGAAACGATCGTATGCCTAATAATAGTTGGTTTTGAATTCTTGGAACAATGTTCGAATTTTATTGATCTTAACTAACATATATTATTTGTCTAGATATACATTTTTTTTTTGTACAATGATTTTCAGATTTTTGTATATACGATTCTAATTTACAAGAAGTCTTTGGGTAGACCATTTTAATGTTTTGTGACGTGAGAATACTTAAGGCTGCTGTCTTTGACAAGTAGTGTTGGGTAAGTTGAAGTAAATTCTCCTAGTGTGAGTATTGCTTCTTGTAATGCAGCTCAAAAGTCTTTTGCAGTTTGGGCATCGTCAAGGCTCCATCATGACTATTGTGCACATGGCAACCATCTTGATTAATGATCCTTTGCTTTGATAAAGCAGATGTTGCTGCAGTCTCTTCGTCTTCATACAGAATGTCTTGGAAAAATGGCCTTGACTGCCTTAGACATGATGATGCCAATCTGATTCTTTATATCATAGAAAGTAATGAAACCAATTTTCAAGAGAAGCCATAGAATCGACCACTAGATCGGGACTTTACTGGACACGATAAACAGATATTGGGACATTTTAATTGCACTGACCATGCTGGTATAATATAGTGCATTCATTCCCCCCCCCCTATATATATATATATATATATATATATATGATTTACTTAAAACTCTCTTAGAATATTTCATATGCAGCACATTATTTCTTTGTACGATAAAAAAAGAGATTAATTATATATATATATTAGTGATTGGTCGATTCCAATACTTTCCCCCGATTCCGATATAATTACCGATTACGATTCTTTTAAAATTTCTAAATAGCTAATTATAAAGTTGTTGTCTTTTTCATTTTCAGATTACCAAAACATCCTTTGTAATATGTTTCTTGTAATGCGCATATATTTTTTAAAAAGTAAAAATACACTGGGGTGGGGGCATACATTACATGAATAGATCTTTATAACTATTTTTTCTCAAATGTTTTCTTCATAATTGATTGAAAATAGCGATTGTATAAACGCATTGTAACATTTGCATCTATATTTTTCACGTGCCATTTTTCCTATTGATCCACTCATAGATTTACCTGTGCCATTTGTCTTGGTTCCATTTTTACCTAAATTCGTTACTATTATATATAGATTTTAGTTTTACTGTTAGTTTCAAATTAATAGATATTTATCATTTTATAATTAGAACTAGCAATAGAAAATCAAGTTTAAAAAACTAAAAAAAATCGTTTTTGGAATCGAAAAAATTTGGCACAAATTTTTTCGATTCAAAAAAGCAAAAAAGGGGAACAAAAGAGGAAAAAATAAATATGATCAAATTTTAATAGGTTGTTGTTATGGCGCCATGAAAACGAAAGCAATAAATCAGAATAATATGTCTAATCGGATGAAAGCTAAAAAATAAGGTTAAATCAGAACTTTTCGGATTGTAAAAAGTATACGATTTGATAAGGTGTTAGAATTCCGTAATGTTATCCATTTACGTACTGAACCCCATAACAAAAAGCAAAGCCGCTTATATCAATGCATGAAAACAAACATGTAATTAGTTCCATAAATGCGAATTAGTGAAGGTAAACTTACGATAGAAAATTAAATTTACGAAATAAATGACTAAATAATTCTTTTAAACGAATATAAGTGTGTATCCGAAAGCTGACATTGCCAGATTAAAAATAGATTATTTCTGAAAGCAGTGTAATGTCACTTTCTACATCGCAGTGAAATTGGTGGCAGGAGAAGTAGATGGAAATGAGAGAATAAAACGCCCTCCATCTTTCTTTAATTAAAACTAGATATTTAAAGCTAAGAAATAGATCTGAAATAAAAATAAATTTAAGGACAGACAAAAGAATTGGCTGAAATCATTGACGAATTAGCTTTTTTATTTACCTTTTGTTAGTAAAGCTATTCCATGCAAAAGTATAATGGAAAATGTCTCTTTCTAAATCGCCGATCCCGGTGAAATGGGTGGCAGGGGAAGTAGATAGAAATGAGAGGATGAGACTTCCTCCACCTTTCTTTATTTAGGACTACATATTTAGAGCTAAGTAATAGATTCAAAATAAAGCTATTCGATGCAAATGTAGACGGGAATTTACTTTATATATAAGATATATTAATTTAATATATAACAGGAACTTCATGAATGTGCGATTTATTTTCATGGCAAATCTTTTCACATAAAATATTCTTCAGAAATCAGTTTGTTTTGTGTAGTTGTACAATTTATAATATTCAAGATGAATACTAATTTTGTATCAACAAAAACCTGAATTAATTGACTTCATATTCAAAAGAATTGCACCAAAGGCAAATAAAAAATAAAAAATGTTGAAAAAATAAATTATACTTTCCTATCTTCTATGTATATTCCATCAACACCAACTGATTGCAATTTTGAAAAGATAATTCGATTACCAATTCTTGTTTTTAATTCAAAATCACGTCACACAAAAAAATATCACATTTCAATATTCTATCAATCATTTTGGAAATGAACATCATACTAATTAACATGATTTCAATTTCAAGGAATGATATTTCTTTCATTTATGTGACAACTTATTAAGACGAAAGCCATAGACAATTCTTCAGAAGGAAGACTCAAGTCCAGAATGTCCGTCTTTAAAATGGCTTATTGCGACAATTTCTTTTCCCACACGTTTTCTTCTCTTCAACTATCTGCCTCATTTCCTCACTTAAACTTCAAAAGACTCTTTTGTAGCTTAAGGTTTCTGAGGCAATGGCAACAAAATGAGATTTTCCCTCTGCCTTGAACTATATATTATACGAATAGGATAACCCGGCGTTGCTCGGTAGTGGATGACGAACATCATGTTCTATTGTACTTATTGAAATGGTTATTGTACTTAGCTCATAACACCGTATTATATTTCCTTTTCTATTTTCTAACATATTATGAGATTAAAGTTTGGGGGTGGGGACTAAAGATGTACTCAGCAGTAGGTGGAGGTGTAGCTACATGACATTAATTGGAATAAATTTCGGTAAATTTATAGTATTTATCCCCATCGACGCAGAATAAGCATTTCTCAGGAATTAATATGAACCAATGTTTACTCCTGCTCAATATTATCATTTCTAGTCTTATTTTTTTAATTGCTATAATTTTCAATTATAAATTGAATAAAGTAAAAAGATGTATGCATTACTTATCGATATCTGGCAGGAATGCAGAATCCACGATATAATTTTATTCGTTTTGATAAAGATGAAATATACTTGTCCAAAAACTCTGAGTAATGAAGTTTGAGAATATATATATTTATACGGGTCTATCTCTAAAAGTGTATGAGCAGTTCGTGAAGTCGAGTTTTCAAGCCAGGATCGAAACTCGACCGTCTAGACGATAGTCGGCGCTTCTATATTGTGTATATTTATTTATCTATTATATTTAATTATGGAAGACATTTAATACAATAGTACCGATGTTAAAGGCTATGTTCGGATCGAGGGTCGTGTTCCCCCGATTATAAACGTGTTCAGTAAATCAAGCAATTGTTGCATGCAAAGACAGAGTAATAATTAATAAACAAAAATGAAGTAGTTCAAAAAAAGGTTTATTGAACGTGTGTGTACGTGGAATGATGAAGTGTGTGATGTATGCATGTGTGTCGATGGAAAAACAGTTCTTGAAAAGGTATAAGAAGAAATGAATCCGGCGTAGGAAAAGTCTTTGAAAGCCGTAAGAAAATGAGTTGAGAAACTCTTACCGTTGTTTGGCCACGTGTTGACGGAAGAAACGTGTGTTGGTAGTTGTTTTGCTGAGACCAGTTCAAGAGAAAAGCGTGAGACGAAGCGCTAGTGTATTAGCGTCGTTCTGCCGAGCAGAGAAGAGAGAGAGAGATGGAGCGCTGGTGCCAGCGCACTTCTGCCGATGCTGGTCGGTGAAAAAGAGATGGATTTTTCGTTTGCAACGGTTTTTATAGTCAGAAGGGCAGATAACTCTGGTGTCGCTTTACAGTGCCACCTGTCGGTGAAAAAGCGACACCTACCGGCAAACCGGTGTAGTTATGTTTTGAAAGGAGGAGGTAACTGTTACAGCTATTTTGTTAATATTGGGTTGTTTCTCTTTTTATAAATAGTGCTTCTATGATTTTTAATCGATGTGTACATAATTTTAGTGTTAGTTGTTAGTATTTTTCTTATCTCGGTTGACTGTAGTGTTTTGTAGTGTGAGATAATGTGGCATGGAATTGTGCTGGGCTCGGATACATGATATGTAAATCGTCAGGAGAGGGTTGTCGTTGTGTGGCCAATATAGGTACTACATATTTTTTCAATTTGGTCATTAGGAAGGCATTCCTCAAATGGGCATGTGCACAGATATACTACCTTTGTTTGGCTTAAAGTTGAGGTAATGATGTCATTTTTTTTATTATTAAGTTAACGTTTAAAATTTTGCTTCGTAGATTGTTAGTTTAATTTTATTATGTTGTTCAATAGGTTTAGTATATCGAGGTATTAGGTTAATTATTGCTTTTTTCGTCAAATTTATAATTAGGGTGCATTTGATTGCTGTAATATAGGTGGAAAATGTTATTCTTGTTGTGTGTTATGTTCTTATATTTATATATATATATATATATATATACATATATATATATATATATATATATATATATATATATATATATATATATACATATATATATATTGAGAAAGCATGCACGCTCATGCGAAAAAGAGAACTGTAACTCATTGGTTTGTTTATTAAATCCGTTTAGCATTTTTTTGGGGGGGGGGATTTTTTTAGGAAGCATGGTTTAATATAGTGTTAAATATAAGAGGGTGTTGCAGTTTGCTTAAATTATTATGTTTAATATATATATATACATATATATATAATTTATAGAAGGCTCTAACAATATGAATGAGAGATTATGATGCATTACTTGCAAAATCTTTTTAAACACAGAAATTTTTTGAGTTTAAGATTACTCAACGAATAATGTTCTATTAAATTGAAACGTTGAATTTCCCAATGTGACAATAAACTACTCTGTTACAATAAAGTCTGACATATGCAAATATGACAAATGATTAAAAATAGTTGTAATTGTTATTTACATATAGAATATTTCGCATACACAATTTAAAAGCCGTAAATTATCTCAAACGGAATGATTTTTACAGTTCTATACATATGTTCTATTTTTTTGACCAGCACGAGTATATATATATATATATATATATATATATATATATATATATATATATTATATAAACCATTAGAATAAATACTTATAAAATTAAAAGAGCATTTTGGAAGAATCTCGCTTTGAAATATACAACAGACCTAATACAAACTGAATACGACACTGACTCTACCCCTACTCATAATTCACTTATGGTTCTGCTTCCGGTTCATTTATAAACTAATTTTTTTATTCTTTTTAGTTTCTTCCAATTTTCACCGTCTGTTAAGTGCATTAAAAAAATCACATTGCACTTAACTTGGAAGCATTCTGATGATCTGTTAGGACAACTAACGAAAACGAATTATCTCCCTTAAACCATTTCGGGAGTTAAAAGTTATCACCTTTGGAAATGGTCTTCTGCTCAGAGAGAAAGTAAACACAGATCACGGCTTCGGACTGTTAATATGTCAATCGCGTACAGCGGCAAATTAATTCATTGTGTTCAGTTTTAATAAATCTGTTAAACGTTTATCTTGATAGTTCATCCATTTTATTTACAAGTTATTTATTATAACCTAAATTACGAGGTTATAAAAGTGGCGACGGCGGATTAGATAAATTTACATTTTTCAAAAAAATAAAAATAAAATGGAATGTACAATTCAACAATCACTACAACAACAATTACGTTTGATGGAGTTATTTTCAGAGATATTTCCACACCTACATCGTCGATTTCAGAAACAAATCTTAGGACGGCTACAGATTCCGTTTCACAGACAATAACGGAATTTCGTTATGACCCAATGGCAAATTCGATGTTTGAAACATGGTTTGCATGTTTCGAGGACATTTTTCGAGTGGATTTCAAGGATCAAGCTGACGACGAGAAGGTAAGACTTCTGCTACAGAAGCTTGGGACGTCGGAACAGGATCGGTATGCAAATTACATACTACCAAAACATTCTCGTCAATACAGTTTCAACAACACAGTAGAAACCCTCAGTCAGATTTTCGGTGAGCATATTTCATTATTCAATATGCGGTTCAATTGCCTTAGCAGAACGAAATCTTCCTCGACCGATTTCTGAACGTATGCAGGCCTTGTAAACAAAGAATGTGAACGTTTTAAAATCTCTTCCATCACAAACGTTCAGTTCAAATGTTTGATTTTTGTGTGTGGTTTGAGATCGGCGGAGGAGGCAGATATTTGCACACGGATTTTGTCAAAAATAGAACAAAATCCAGACATAACATTGCAACAAGTTGCCGTGGAATGCCAGCGTCTAGTGAATCTAAAACATGATTAAACTATGGTACAACAAGCATCAGCATCCATGGTAAACACAGTCCCAAAACTACGTCGGCCCACCTCACCGATTTCAAAATCTGTCCAGCCCTCAACAGCTTGTTGGAATGGTGGCAACTGGCATTTTGTGCGAAACTGCACCTTCAAGACACACCGCTGTCGCAGCTGCAATCGACTCAGACATAAAGAGGGATTTTGCACCCCACCAGGACGAAAACCAACCCATAATAGGCAAACCTCACATAACAGGCAATGACAGCAGCACAGAACAAAAACAAACAGTCTGATAGCAACTTTTCTTTCAAACCAAAAGTCCAAACGAAAATATGTTGCAGTACAATTGAATGGCCATCCTATTCAACTGCAAATCGATACAGCATCAGATATAACTATTATATCACAAAAACTATGAAAAGCCATAGGCCAGCCTTCATTGACACCAACAAGTCAGGTAGCACAGTGTGCTTCTGGAGATTGTGTTCACATCACGGGTCAATTACCCGCTACTATCAAAATGAAAGAGAAAACGGTGTCACGTACCGGATACATAGCCAACTAATCCCATAATTTGCTGGGACTTGATTTAATCGAGTTACTAGGTCTTCTCGACATTCTACTCAACCAGATATGTGAGGTAGTGTCCAGATCGTCACCTCAGAGCAGCAGTATCGATCAGATCAAAGACATCATGAAACAATTTTCTCTAGTCTTCACAAACAAATTGGGACGTTGCACTCAGAGGCCACACTGTTCCTTAAACCATTTTCTAAGCCTGTTTTTCGACCCAAACGCCCAGTGCCATACGCTGCCTGTCCACTGGTGGACCAGGAACTAAAACGACTTGAGGAAATGAAGGTCATCATACCAGTAGCATATTCACGGTGGGTAGCACCCATCGTGGTTGTAAAGAAAGCCGATGGTTCAATTCGGTTGTGTGCTGATTTTTCAATGGGGCTCAACACAGCACTAGAGAATCATCAATACTCATTGCCAATCCCCGATGATCTCTTCACTGTACTTAATGGTGGCACCTGCTTTGCAAAATTGGACCTCGCAGAGGCTTATTTGCAAGTCGAAGTGGCAGAAACCTCCAGGGAGCTGCTTACTATAAACACACACCGCAGATTATTCCAATTCACTCGTTTACCTTCTGGGATAAAAACAGCCCCTGCCATCTTTCAACAGATTATGGACACAATGCTCACTGGCATGGAAGGTACAGCTGCATACTTGGATGACATCATTGTTGTTGGGCAATGCAACCAGGAGTTGACAAAACGGATCAGCAAGGTTCTAACCCGCATCCAAGACTTTGGTCTCCATCTCCTACCTGAAAAGTGCCATTTTTATTTATCATTCATCAAATACTTGGGAATTATGTTTGATTGTCAGGGTCGTCGTCCAGATCCTGCTAATGTGGCAGCCATTCAACATATGCCACCTCCATCGGACGTTAGCAGTCTACGCGCATTTTTGGGACTGGTGAGCTACTACGGTAGTTTCTTGCTTTCACTCCATCAAATCAAATCACCGCTCAACAAACTGTTGATAAAAGACACAAAATGGTCCTGGCCCGAGGACTGTCAAAAATCATTTGACAAAATCAAAGCACTCATTAACTCGGACCTACTGCTCACACATTTTGATCCAAATAAGAAAATTGTGGTAGCAGCAGATGCATCAAATCATGGCGTTGGAGCCGTAATCTCGCATATATTCACAGAGTACACTGAGAAAGCCATCATGCATGCAGCCAGATCCCTGATACCCGCTGAACGCAATTACAGTCAAGTAGAAAAAGAAGCACTGGCACTGATTTTTGCTGTGAAGTAATTCAATAAGATGTTGTTCGGGCGTCACTTTACACTTCTGACAGACCATAAGCCACTACTGTCAATATTTGGCTCAAAAAAGGGTATTCCGGTATACTCAGCCAACCGATTACAATGGTGGGCAATCATTCTACTGGGGTACGATTTCGCTATACAGTACCGCTGGACAACAGAATTCGGCCAAGCTGATGCCTTGTCACAACTCATTACTGCACAATCAGTTACAGATGACGACACTGTCATCGCTGCCATCAACATCGAGGGCGATTTTCAACGCATGCTCACAGATTGAATCCGGACAATTCCAGTGACAAGGAATGATATAAAGCGAGAATCGCAACAAGAACCAACGATACAAAAAGTGTGCAGATTTCTTCAACATACATGGCCTCCTAACCTCACGGGAGACCTCCAATAGTTCAAACGGCGCAGTGGCTCTCTTTCTGTCATTGACGGTTGTTTGATGTTTGCAGATCGTGTTGCTATTCCCACTAAACTCAGACAAGCAGTCCTTAAGCAACTACATTCGGGCCATCCAGGCATTAACCGAATGAAATCACTAGCCCGCAGCATGGTCTATTGGCCTAACATAGACACAGACATTGAGCATACCGTTAAACGTTGTATCCAATGTATAAAAGCGCAGAAGAATCCATCTCAGATTGTTGATTCTCGCTGGCCATACCCAGAGCGACCATGGTCCAGAATACATAGACTTTGCTGGCCCTATTAATGGCCTTAGTTTTCTGGTGGTTATGGATGCCCATTTCAAATGACCAGAAGTTTTTCCAATGCAACAGACTGACACTCAGTCTACAATAACAGTACTTAGGCGGCTATTTAGTCAACACGGCTTACCCGAGACTTTAGTCTAAGACAACGGAACACAATTTACGTCTGAGTCATTTCAACTATTCTGCAAATCGTGTTGCATAATACACGTTCGGTCGTCACCATATCATTGTCAATCCAACAGACAAGCCGAAAGATTTGTAGACACATTCAAAAGGGCACTACTAAAAGCACGAGGGGAGGGAACAACAGAGGAGATACTACATGCTTTCCTCCTTTCTTATAGAATAACACCAAATGGAGCTGTGAAGAATGATCTATCACCAGCAGAGGAACTCATGGAACGAAAACTCCGTACCACACTGGACGCTTTACGTACCCAGCCACAAAGGCAACAACCAAGCCCTAACAAAACAAAAGCTTTTTCAGTTGGCACACCAGTGTTTGTTCGGAATTACAGACCTGGCCGGCCAAATTGGGTACCAGGCATCATCCGCAAAATAAATGGACAATTCCTGTATGATGTTCAAGTCGGAAGTCAATTCTGGGCACGGCACAAAAACCAGTTGCATCTCAGATACTCTGTAGACAACTTAGTGAACAACAGAATAACCATTCCGTTTGATTTGTTAATGGACACATTTGAACTGCCATCTCCATCACTTCCCATGCAGACAAATACAAATGAGAATTATCAAAGACATCACAGGAGTTTGCCAAAGCGCAGTCGCACTAGAGTAAAGCACCTCCAAGTTGACCCCAGGTGCGCTCGATACAGTTAAAGACTAAAACGGGGAGATGTTAGGACAACTAACGAAAACGAATTATCTCCCTTGAACCATTTCGGGAGTTAAGAGTTATCGCGCTTGGAAATGGTCTTCTACCCAGAGAGAAAGTAAACACAGATCACGGCTTCGGAATGTTGATATGTCAATAGCATACAGTGGCAAATTAATTCATTAATTCATTCTGTGTTCAGTTTTAATAAATCTGTTAAACGTTTATCTTAATAGTTCATCCATTTTATTTACAAGTTATTTATTATAACCTAAATTACGAGGTTATAAAATTATCTCATTTTTATATTCAATTAAATGTTGTATATCTCATAAACTGATGCCTGAGTATGCCTAAACTCTCCACACAAAAGGTTTTGCTTCTATTGTAAATTAATTTTTTTAAGTACACACAAAGGTAAACGTTACTATTGAAAACGTACACGATCTTTACAGAAATACAATTGGAAAATTAGTCCAAAACAATTAATTTTAGTTTACCTACTCACTTGTGACCTATGTGTGTTAAAAACAATTAAATATTAAATATTAAATATAAGCATGTGAAGTTATATTAATATTGGCCGTGAGTATATAACCATCCGTCGGCTATGTTATTTCTTCCAGAAATAGAGTTAGAATTAGACCGAAATGAGCTGCCGGAAGGAAGCATTTGATATTTAGATAAATAAGAGCCCCTGTCATATCAAAAAACACACTTTTGATTTAACTTTTTAAAAAATTATTGACGTGAATTATAGTTTAAAATGCAGAAGCCAAGTATTCGGTCCTTTTTTATCTAAAAATGAAATCCTCATTCTGGCAGTCCCTTTCAGTCCAGTTGTAACCCTACTTCTGGAAGAAATAAAATGGTCAATGGATGATTACCTATTCACAGCTAATATTAACATAGCTTAATATGCTTATATTTTCTATGAAATATTAAATTGATTTTAACGCACATACATCACACCTGAGTAGGTAAACTCACATACCGTGAGGTATTGTTTTAGACTAATTTCCCAATTATATTTCCTTTAAAATCTTTTATGCCGCCAATAGTAACGTTTACACACACAAATTAAGTAAAGGGTACATATTTGAACACTTAAATTGTTTTTAGACAGAATCAAAACATTTATAGGCTCATAGATTTACTTGTGCAAGATCTAATTTCACATATTTCTCACTAAAACAGCATGCCTTTGATTGATGTCAAATATTTGTGGCTTTGATCTCCTTGCATTTATTAAACATCCTGAACGTCTCTCAGGATAAAAGTCGAAGGTCAACACTTCATTTAGAAAAACTCAATAAAAAGGCAATAGATGTACTTCTTAATATTATTGTAAAAACTTCTCACCTCTGTCAACCTTTTTTACTAAGGACTCACCACTTATTCGGAAATTCATCAACTATAATATTTCTTCTCAGACATTCTTCTTGCATAACTAAAAATAATTCGCTTTTTACTTCTATAGTATCATCATTAATATTATCATATAAAGATATTATTCTTTATTATTTTTATTTAGAAGTAAACAGACTTAATATTTTGCCATCTAATTTACATATGTGTTTGAGGTGTGTAAAGATACATGTACGTAAATTAGATGACCATATTGAGAAAAGAGTCATTCTTTTTCTAAATGCTCAGAGACGTTAAAAAATAATAGTGGTTTCATTAAGTGAGAGGTGGCGTGGGAAATACATGGATAAGAGATTGATGGGTGATTTTTTCAGTTAATTATAAATTATGTATAATTAGAATAATTAAAAGAGAACTTTTTTTCAAATCACCAGAATTAAGATATATTTTATCATGTATTTTGTGTATATAGGAAAAAAGCCTTAGGGAAACAAACGTTGATTAACTCATTAGTCAATTTCTAGAAGCTGTTCAACACATGTCAGCATATTAAACAGATGTTAAACCGAATCTGATGATGATAGTATTTTCTTTTTACTAAGGAGTCACCATCAAGACCCAAAGGCCACTCGAGGATAAAGGTTCATGAGTTTGTCACGTGTACGCTGAAACAACACCGTGATGATCGGTAACGATGGTCGAAATTGAGCAAAATTTGATAAAGACGACGGCTCAACAAAATTTGTTTACATTGGACTTGAAAACGACTATGTTGTAGTCAGCTGGGAAGCAGCTTCGCGGTATTGTGTTCCACAGATGGGTAGTTCTAGGAAAGAAACTCTGCTCATGGAAGCTCTATTTATTTTTAGGTACACAGACGATGAAAGGAAAATTATTGACAGTGGTTGTAGCCAGACGAGTTCTTGTGAATTTTTGACAGTCGATTGCAGCTCAGTCGAGCATCTACCATGAAAATAATGATTGAGCAGAGAAATACGTGGAAAATACCGTTTTTAACATTTTTTACATCTATTCTGTAAGGAAGTGTCAGTAGGGAAGGGAAGAGGACATCCACTGTTAGATTTCAAGTCGGTTTTGTACTCTGTCAAGATAGGAAAGGATGCTCTGAGCAGCAATTCCCCAGATGTGGCAACAGTACTCTATCTTAGGACGTATTTGACTTTTACATAGAGGATTGCGTCAGGTGTGAGATACTTTCTGGAGTGGTAGAATGATGCAACCATTTTTCCAGCGACATTAGCAACAGATTTGATGTAAGTCTTCCTTTTTAAGTCTGAAGTGAAGGTCAGTCCTAGAGTAGCAATTCATACACATAGGTTTTATGGGCTATGATGCTCTTTTTCTTTTTATTCCCTTCGCTTTTTAATTAAAAGTTATGCTTTATGTGTGTGGTTGTTCTTTCTTGTGTTGAGAGTAAACAATCAACTGCAGAATCTGGTGAAAGATGATCGTCTAGCTACCACCACTGCATAGATCTTTCCTTTCTATGCCTAGAGCCAAATGAAACTTCCATGAACAGAGTTACTTTCTAAGAATTTCCCATCTGTGGAACACAATATCACGGGAGTGCTTTCCTGCTGACTACAACGTAGTTGTCTAAAGTCCAATGTTAGCAAATACTTGATAAGTCTCCTAATCAAATCCTGCCCTTTTCACTCATTGTTTCCAATCCTCTCATAGTATTGTTCTACATCCAACTCAAAATCTCGTTAACCTTTATTCTCGAGTGGCCTTCAAGCCTTGATAAGTGGTGACTCATTAGTCTATAAAAAATATTTTCTGTTCTTATAGCCCCTTTCTCACAGAAAAGACGTCATAGTCTTTCTCTACTCTACCATTAGTTGCATGGAACATACTCGACTGTGCTTCAATCTTTAGTTCCTCCTTGTAAGAACTCATCTTGCTACCAAAACTGAAAAACATATTCCTTTCTTCGTCCATGTGCCTAGTGTCAGGCGGCATTTCCATGACTAGATTTCCTTTCCAAGAACTCATCTGCGGAACAATTTACCACTAAACTGCTTCCCTGCAGACTATAACATAGGCGTATTCAAATAAAATTTCAACAAATTCTTATTATAAAACTTCCCCATACGTAATCAAATTGTGTTCATTCCACTCATCATCTTCAATCCTCTCATAACATTGTCCATCATTCAATTGACCCTTACCCTTGAGTGATAAGTGGTGATTCATGAGTACAACCAAATTTAAATACACTCATTTTTAATCCTACCAGCCGACTTTGTGCAAATATGGGATTATGACATGAAAATAAAATAATTTATCAACACTATAATTTTTTTAAAGATTGAAAATGAAAATAGATTTTCTTTCTAAAAGTTGCAATAAGTTTTATTTCATAAATATTTATAACCACTTATTATCATTTAATTTGACTTTTTTGATACCAATAAATATTTATAAGTTAAA
The DNA here is from genome assembly GCA_963556195.1 of Sepiola atlantica. Classification (NCBI taxonomy): domain Eukaryota; kingdom Metazoa; phylum Mollusca; class Cephalopoda; order Sepiida; family Sepiolidae; genus Sepiola; species Sepiola atlantica. The sequence continues at coordinate 219,016,790 of OY744515.1, read as the reverse complement.
TTAACCTCCTTAGCATTACGTTTCGTTTAGGGAAAACTAACCAAAATGGTTATATATTTTTCATCAACATGATTTTTTTTTGTTAAAACGAAACGAACTTATTTTTTAACTTTGTATTTCTTTAAAAATAAAATGGATGACTAACTAAAATGGTTACATTTACTTACTCAGGTCCCAAATGTGACTGAGACTAATGCAAAGGATTTTAAAAAAAAATTTATGGCATATCGACCCCTTTTGAATCATTCAATGCAGCAACAAAATACCTATTTCCAATGATTAATACAATTAGTTGAACATAAATCATTATTTTACCCATAGCTGGAGAGAATTGTAGATGTGTGCTATACCTTAACAGAATTAATGTGTAATTAAGTACAATAGATCTGAGAGGATTTGAACTAAGCATAGCACATTCCATAGCCTGTTACCATATCCATGTTGTGGGCGATAATAAATAAGAAAACACGGTGGTAGATTTACAAGAGTGTGCATTTACAGAAGTATAAAATAGTATATTACAGAAAGACTGCGTCCGAGACTGTCATGACATTTTGTCAAGAGCTCTATATATAGTGTCTAAAAGAGTCCATATATTCCAGAAATAGGGTAGATTAGCATTACACCATAATAATCCTTTAGGCTTATTCCACACTCACACCAATGGCATTAAATGTTTTATTGCAATCTTTATTAAAATTAATTAAAAACATATTTCCCTGCAAACTGTTTTTGCGCCTATGCTATGGTGTACATATTTTTAACATTTTCCTGACATTGTTCTAGGATACTATCGATAAGAAATATGGTACGATACAAAGAGTGCTCTCCCTTGGATAAATTGCTCCTGATATTTTGTTTTATAAAAGAAACCTATTTTGTTCTTGTGACAGAATTTCGAGATCACTGCTTGACCAAATGAACTTCAAGACCATGCCAGAGAGACGTAAAAGTTTGGTACGTGTGACTTTGAATTATCCCTTTTTCTTCATGTTCCTATTCTATCATTTTTGTTTTTATTTATCATGTCGTCGTTATGTTTGTGTATTTGCAGTTCAAGATGTGTTTATGGTCTATTAACAGAGAAAAGAAAAGACAGAAATGCATAGACGAGGAAAATAAATCCGTGGATGATTAAAACACTTGGTGTTCTTTACTGTTTGCTACAAAACATGTCCGTGCAGGAGGTGGAAGGCAACAATAAACTCAGTCTCTTGTTTTATTCTGCTTCTCGGGCTAGTTGAATAAATATGAATCAGCCATCAATGATCTGGCAATGCTCAATCCATTTTCTTCACTCATTATCATATTCGGTTTAACGGCAGTTTTACATGATGGCACGTGTTGGACGACTTTAAGAAGTTGACTTCCAAAGTAACCTATCTCTGGAAAGGTGTTTATTTATCACTCAGGTCCATTTCTATCATTTATGCCCATGTTTTCTTTGGCCTTGTTTTTGTGAACTGCTACCTCAACTGTTCTACATCTACTAACCTAAGAACTGTCATCCATTCTTTTAATGTGGCCATACCATCGAAGTCTACTCTTCTGCACACCTCTCCCTGTACTGTCCAGATTTAATATTCCTCTGAGGTAATCAAAACTAAGCCTGTCTTTAAAACTCACATTACACATCCATCATATCATTCTCATATCATTTTTCTCTATGCAACGCATGTACTCAAGCCTCACTGGCCAGGTTTCACTTCTATACATCATCACACTGCATACATATGCCTGATAGACTATTCCCTTGGCCGACAGTGGCAATGCTCTGTTGTTTAGTAATATCAGAAGTTCTCATCAGGCAATCAGTTTAGCTAATGTAATATTGAAGGCTCTGGAGTATAACAAGATGATATGTGGATGAGTAAAAATTGTTAAAAACGGTATTTTCCATGTAAAGTTAGAATTAAGCAGAGTGGAAAAATCCATTTGAAGTATTTCAATTGTGCCCCTTTTCTTCCTGAGATTCTCATGGATGGCTCTGTTTTTGAGGAGAAATAGACTCTGAAATTCTTAGTCTTTCTCTCTCATCAAATCTTTCTTAGAGTTCATACATTAGTTCCATTGCTCTTTCTGCTTCTCGTAAAATCGGGTCTCTCTATCGCTCCAAACACTTTCTCACACCTGAGGCCATTCTCTATCTCTAAAAATCTGCTATCAGACCATGTATGGAGTACTGTTGTCATATTTGGACTGGTGAATCTCTGTCCCATTTGCGGGTTCTTGATAAGGTGCAGAAACGTATCTGTAATTTGATTGGCCACACCCTTTCTTCTTCTCTGCACCCTCTCTCTCACAGCCGTGATGTTGCTAGTCTTAGTCTTTTCTATAAATACTACTATGGCATGTGTTCTTCAGAATTGTGTTATCTATTCCCTGCTTCTTTTGTTTCAGCTTGTTTGACTCGTGTGTCTAGTGGTCTCTATCAATTTGCTGTTTTGATACTTCATTGTACTACAGCTTCCTATTCCAGTATCTTCTTTCCAAGGACTGCAGGCTTGTGGAACTCTCTTCCTGCTGACTGTTTTCCTCCTACCTATAGTCTTGGTCTTTTCAAGTCTAAGGCTAATAGGCATCTCCTGTCTTTGCGATAGTCATATTTCGTTCTTGTTAGCTCCTTATATCAAGTGGCTTCATGCCTTGTCTGGAGCGATTTTCATAAAATAAGTTAGACGTCAGGAGTACGTGTCAGGATATGACGCCATGGAGAGGAAGTCCAAAATGAGACGTGACTAAGAAGAGAGGAAAATCTGCTAATTTGGCCTGTGAGCTGGCCGTGTTCAGATACTTCTTTTCGAAACTATTTTCATTTGTTCCTGCAAACGACGAGAAGCTCACGTATGTGTAAAAAAATAAAACCATTTCTCTCTTAACAATCTATGAATTTCTCTCGCCCCTTCTCACTGTATGTTGATTCAACAACTCTTTGATAGTTTTTAATTTCTCTGTGAGCACTTAGAGAAAGATGGACTCTCTTTTCAGCCTATTTACATAGTGTGTAGTCACCGTAAACACATATGTACATTAGATAGCAAAATTATAGAAATCCATTAGGCTAATATAAAAGTAAAGGGACTTATTTTTAGTTATGCAAAAATAATTTCTCAGATATATTATAGTTTATGAATGTTCAAATGGTTGGAACACAATGGTTCACGTGTAGTGTTGTACTATATATATTTTAGAAAAGGAAAAAAAAGAACTAATCCAGATTTGACTTATAAGGCACAACACTAAATGACAGAGCACAGGCTAGTTATGCTGTAAGACATAAAATGAAGTGTAGAATGGCTTCTATTAGGGCATCACAGCATTTTTCAAAATCGTCTAGACTAAATAATGGTTATGTACTAATATTCTGATAAATCAAAATCTTCATTTGTTCAATTTTGGAGAGAAGAAATAAATCATTGAAACTTCAATCAATACACCCATAAATAGCAGTGTTGGAATTTGTATTGATTGCAAGAATTGTTGATTGATCACGTATGAAGTTCAGTGAAAATGACATGGCTAATTTGCAACTTTTGATAACTAATCATAGATTCTGGGATACGATGCACAATTAAATCTGAACTTCAAAGGTCAATCTGAATTGCAACGACCGGAAAATAAGGAATACGTTCGCCACTAATTTAAATCTTTTATTCTAATGATTCACTCCAATATTTGTGTAGAGTGTGCAAGAATATATTCAACCCATATATAAGTATAAAGTTAGAAAACCACCGCAGCTATTTTAAGGGAGGGGTTGTAATACTATGTGGATTACTATTAAAATTTGGGGAGGGGGGATTCTTTAAAATGCTTTCTTGCATTGAACAAATTATTAAAAAATATAATGAAAGCAAATCATTCTAATAGTTAATGAAAAGGTACTTGAGTATTAATTTCTGTTAAGAAAATAGCTGAAAGAATCATGTTCTCATTTTAATAAGGAGATATTTATCCTGTGAGTATTTTCCTGCTTCATAGATCATGTTTTATTGAAGTTAAGTAAAGGTAAAGTCACGCTGTTATTACAAAAGTTAAGCGACATTAAGCCATTTGGTGGCCATTTGCGAATACCGGTTGCTGTAAGCAAATACTCTATTTAGGTTTATAAATTCATATCAGCCTTGCTGGAAAGTCTAGCAGGCGACAGACTAGCGTCCTGTGAGGACTTTTCAGGCCATTAATTCCATCTAATACTATAAAACCGGGGATAATCACCGAAATTAAGAGACTTCCAAGTTCAGAAAAGAGCAGCAAAGTTAAGCGACATTAAGCCTGGTCATGTTTAGATAAATGATCATTTGGGAATACTACTACTATTACTACTACTACTACTAAAGGTAAAGCAAGGGAAAGCATTGTTTTGCCAACGCAAAAATCGCGTTCTGCTTGTTGGTTTAAATATTCTTTAAATACATAAAGTACAAGTGAAAAAATTGTAAAAATAATTTACTCATGAGAAACATTTTTTCCTGGCAAGTCAGTTATAATTATATATTTGTATGAATTTAATTTATGAAATCACACTTCTCAAAATGAAAAAAAAATCTTTAAAAAGTCTGTTTTGGTATAAAATTATTTTCCTGAAAACAACTATTTTTTAAAGTACCGATACAATACAGCTGTAGTGATATTGGACTTGAGTGTGTAAAAATAATGGTAACAACAGTATTCTCTACAAAGGGTTAGAGTAAACAGAAAAGTGGATAATTCTATTTGAAGGTAAAAGATTAGAATAAAGACTATGTGTCAGGATATTTAGTCATAGAGAGAATTCTAAAATGTACTTAGTAGATAATCTGAAGGAAATATTTCTTTTTATTTCTAGACCACAAGAAAGAATGGTTGTGTTTAGAACAGTTGCTCCCATTTCTTTAGGGGGGGGGGGCAGTATTATGTATAATGTATACTAGAGAAGAAAAATAAATTGTTAAACCTCAATGATTTTGTGCAGTCATTATTGTTGTCATTCTATTAATCAACATGACAGGATAACAACGAAGAAGAAGATGAGAGAGAACAAACTGCTGTTACGTGTCATCTACACAACAAGTCTGCAGCTGCCTACGTAATCAGCCACCGTCCAGATAATTTACTGGAATCAAAATATTGGTATCCATAATACTACATCAAGGGTTTTAGAGACAGTGGCTTTAAAGTCACTGTTATTGTTGGGACCTGGTATTCCAGAAGGTGTTAACGTTGTTTAACATGAGTGATCAGATAAAAACCGGCGTTTTAACGTAATATAAGATGCAATAAACGTTATTTAATCTAAGGAGGGGATTCATGTAATAATATCCTGGACCAGCTGAGTTCGGAGGGGAGGTAGTGACGAAGCGGTTACATCGTACATACTATCATATTCAAACTCTAACCCTTTCTCATAATATTTCTTAGTACCCAGACTTATACTTGAAGGTTTGTGGGATACAATAAAGAAGTTGTGAAACGGTCAGTTGAATAAAGTAACTTTATTCAACTGACCTTTTAGTACACCAATATAAGATGAACACATTTTTTAAGTCCAATATAAAAGTTTTATTTCCAATGTCATAAATGATATTATAAAACATATTTAAAGAAGTAATCATTGTTTTTCACATTCTAGAAAATTAGACCAAGGACTTACATGTACATTTTACTAATAAAGCCTCAAAGTATGAGTACATTTTTACTTAAAATAAAACAAAAATAACAATCAAAAGAATAAAGTTGAATGGTAAAATTTTGAATTTGGTGACTTGATATTGATTGAGAAATTACAAAATAACCAATTAACGTAACGAAGACAAGGAAAGAGAAGAATGTTATCCAGTGCTAGAGAAATTCTATTGAACATTTCTACAAAAGGAATTATTTTTCTTTTACTTTTGTTGTTATAGCTTGGAAACAAAATGCAGAAATTTCATACAAAATAATAAAGAAATAAATATTTTCAATAAAAATCATTGAATTTTCACATTAGCTTAACAATTGTCTTTCACCCGTTTATTTTTCCTAATGATTTTTGATTTACATAATTCTATTCAGTAGATAATCAATAAAAACATGTACATATGTGTCTTACAAAAGATATAGAAACTGATGTGTCATGATATTTTTTCATATGCCCTGTGGATTTGGTGTCCATTATGTAAAGGGTTGATGAATTGAGATCAAAAAGTTAAAGAAATACTTCTTTGATTTGTGCAGACTATAAAGACAACTATTAATTAGTATAAAAGATTGAAACTAACACTTAATTTTTTTTATTATTAACTAGTTAAATGAACACATTTTTTAAGTATAGAAAAAAACGATAACTCAGTATTTCCTGGGTAAAACTAATTACATCATATATCAATTCTTTTATCTGAAAGCAGACCTAAAACAATTTAGAAATGGTTCTTTTTATTAATGTCGTAATCAGCTACTTTTTAGGTCATTATTCAGAAAGGTCTCCATTTAAACAATCTTCCTTACCGGAAAAAAGTATTTTTAAAAGAGACTGAATGGAAATACAGTTTTTCTTAAAAAGAATATGATGCAATGATAAAAAAATTGCTAGTCAGAATCGAATATTGATTTTGTAGGACGAAACCTATCAATGACAAAAAGCCGAGAAACAGACAAGATTTACTTACTTATATAGACGTAAATATATGTTATCTATTATTATACTAACGCTAAGTAAATCAACGTTTGTTTCCCTATATATTTTAATCACATAAAATATTTCATAGGTTCGAGATTTAGTTATATTTGAAAAACAATTCTAAGTAGCAAGTAACGTCTTAAGTGACTATCTTTAACTACGTTTGTATCTATTATTTTCGCCTTCTCTTATCGTATGTTGTTCGACGTCCCAGCTCTTATTTTATATGCTGTCTATCACGTCATTCTTTCTACCTCTCTCCCTCCCTCTGTTTATTAACAGTCTAAAGTAATAAAGAAAAGAAATAATAAAAAGATTGGAATAGTTCATTATAAACAAAATGGAATATAACCCAAGTAGTAATACATTTTAATCTGTAGCTGTAAAAATTGGGGAGATATAGCGAGCATAAATAGACTCATTTTAGATTATTTTTTTATATTTTACTGGCTTTGCAAAATCATGGTTTCTTGATTCAAACAATCTAAGTGATTTTTTTTTTAAGCAACAATATAAACAAAAATGTGTTGACTATTATATTTGTCCTAAATTGAATTTTTATTTATCTCTTTTTGTTATTTGGCATCAGAAAATATGAAAAATTGGATGCTTATTCAGTTTTTTAGATAGAATGTTCAAGTTAAATTCAATTTTTACGGTATCTTTTATTTATTAAATTGTTAGGTGAAAGTACAGAATAGTTAATAAAGCCGTCACCTCCCCATGTTAAGAATGGGTTTCTAAATTATAACGTTATTACTTCAGCCCGGTCCGTAAACTGCATAAGTACCAAAAATTGTTTTAAAATACTCTAAATTTAAAAATAAATTATTTACTTACCTTAATGTTTTAAAATTCATTTTTTTTAATTTTTTGGGTGGTTGCATGTATAATTATTATCAAAAAGTAATGTGTTAAGTTAATATCGTAATTATCGAATTTTAAATTAGAAAGATACTTTAGAAATTATTTGTATATTGAAATGTTCTTTATGGGAAATGTTCCTGAGTGAGAAAAATAATGGTTTTGGATGATTCAGTAATCAATTTGTGTGGACATACTCAAAACAAACGTACCATAGATTATCATAGCTGAACCAATTGCAATTATCTCCCCTTATTTTTTTTCCATTTGAGGTTGTGAGAAAACCTGGCTTAATAATTTTTATTTTTGATGTTTTAAAACATTTTCTGTGGAATTGGTGGGAAAAAGGTAATTCCTATTTTCTTGACGCTTTCAAATATGGTCTAACTTTCTTTAAAATGACACATTTCTGAGATTTATCTTATTTTATCATATACTTAGAAGTGGGTATTGATATAGAGTTTGACTCATTTCTGAATTAACAAACTGTAAACAATACATTTAAGATATTTGCAGTTGATTCTTTTTCTTATGAAAGTCATACACCTAGGATAGACAAAGACAGGCTCATCCACCATTCTCTGACTATAAAAGGTACATCGTAACCCAAACAATAATAATACATGTAGTACAAGAAAGTAATAACAGTTCCGTTTATTTTCTAGATGTTTCCTTTAATTAAGTTCATTTTTAGGGTATTTTGGTAATTTATTCCAAAATGGAAACAGTTACATTCTTCTTACTACATATGTGGTCTAATATTAGATAATAACAGGAGAGAAGACCAAATTAGGAGGGAAGGTGAATGTCATAGTCGAATGAGTGCAAAATGATTTCCGGTTTCCATTTTCCTTGCTCACTTTCTCACAGTTTATTATCAAGGTCAGATGTGTTTTTGTTGACGGTTGGTAGTGTCTGAACCGTCGTACTTAAAACAACCACAGTTCACCGCTGTTTTTCTCTGGAGAGCATAAAGACACTAGTGAACCATATCAACATGTTTTATTTTGATATAAGTGCATTTCAGCATGACTAACACCGTTCAAATCAAAGTTGGTGGACTAAGAGAAGCAGTTTATTACTACTATAATTACTACTGCCATCATCAGCACACTTGTCATCAGACAAGAAGCAAATACAGTCGAGGCATAGGACCAAATTAATTAGCAAGCCTTCCCTTATTGAACAATTATCATAAACGTTTATTTAAAAACGCAGAAAAAAAAACAACATTTTTTGGGTGGTTCATCCTAACCTTGACTTCCTATGGAAGATACGAAGAGAAAAAAGGTAATATATAGCAGGGAGGATTTTGGTGAACATAACTAATTTAATTATTGTCAGGTAAAATGCGATGGCGCATCTGAACTCACGTGTGGCAGATGGAATGTTAAATGTTTCTCACCTATGTTATATACAGAAGTCTTTTTTTATATCTACATAAATAAAAGAAAATCTTTTGTTCATTTGTATTTGTGTTCGCCAAAATATTCTGACAATAGAACCGAAACA
>OY744515.1:218937777-219002777 GCA_963556195.1 Sepiola atlantica | reverse complement strand
TAAACTGGAAACTGTTTCTATATCTTAAATATATATTTCATTGTCAGTTAATGTTAATATTTCATTTCATAGCTGATATAGCAAGAGAAAAGAGGTGCTTTTTTGTTGTTTTAAATTGTAACCGCAATAGAAAGTAGATAACAAAATCAAAACGGTGATTTTTCAGCAATATTGAACACCTTATACATTTCCAGTAAAATCCACCATTGGCGATTCTTGCAATGGAAGCCAATCTAAGTAAAAATCCAATATAAGAAAACGGCTTATGAGATTTTTCTGTAGAATAAAAGCCACCGAAATAAATAATTCCTTCTCGTTTATAAAATAACCGGATGAATATCGGAATATAGGCCACATAAAGTTTTGCCTTTGTTTATCTTTGCTTCAGTTTTACAACACATCGACACCTTTGGGGGTTATTTAATAGCGAATCCAGTCATTTTTGTAAAAGTTCATATTCTATTTTTTTTATACTAATGAGTCACCGCATCAATGTTAAAGGTCACTCGGGAATAAGAGTTAATCAGATGGATAGATTGTCAGTTGAATGATGACAAGTATTATAAGTAGATTAATGTGTAATGTAAGTTTTAAAGATAAGATTAGATCTGATGACCTCAGAAGACAGTATATGGAGGTGTACCTAGATCAAGACACTTTGATGGCATGGCCACATTGAAAGAATTGGAGAGAGTTCGGAGGTCAGTTGAGGTAGCAGGTTCAGTTCATGGGGAAAAGCTAAGGAAAAAATGGAAGTGATAAAAATGGACCTGAGGGATAAATAAAGATTTTGCCAGAGATAGGTTACTTTGGAGGTCAATTTCTAAATGCTGTCCAACACATGCTAGCATGTAAAACAGACGTTAGACTGAATATGATTGCAAATAAAATTTGATTATTTATGAGGACGGTTTATGACAATATTTGACATTAGATTTGAAAACAACCATATTGTAGCTTGCAGGGAAGCAATCTTGTGGCAGCGTTTTCCACGGAAAGGAAGCTCTTGGAAAGAAACTCTGTTCATGGAAATTACGTTTGATGTTAGGCACAGGAAGAAAGAAAAGTTATTTGCAGTAGTGACAGAAGCAGAGTCTTACAGGGAGGAACCAAAGATTGCTCAGTCAAGCACTTTTCATGGAAATAATGATAGAGTAGAGAAAGACTAGTAATGTCGATTCTGTGAGAAAGGCCTTGTAGAGAAAAGAAGAAATCATCACCAACTAGATTGCCAAGTTGATTTTGAACTGTCAATGCAAGAAAGGGTGCTCTGAGAAACACCTCCCCAGATGTGGCAGCAGTACTTAATCTTAAGACGTATCCGACTCTTATAACCTTAAAAGATTGCATCAGGTAGTCAGGTACTTTCTTTCAATTTCTTAATTTTTTTAGATTTATCTCCCTCCTACACCGGTAAGATGCGACAAAGGTCGGAAAGTGGGATTGAAAAGCCAGCGCCCTAGAGGAAGAGCACTCTGGCCTACAAAAAATGCCTGGGCAGTAGCATTGCCATTTCCCGGTAGGGGCGCCTCAGGGTGAGAAAGCAAAGCCTGAGAGGGTGCATCTCTTAGAACTGCACAGGACAATATTTTAGATCCACGAAATCAAGGCCTGAAGGCCAAGTTATTTACCTCCAGGAGGTTAGACACACGGTTAAAGTATTTTTATTTACCTCCTCTCCAGGAGGATAGACACAAGATCAGGTTTAGTTAGCCAGCGCACTAGGATTAAAACATTCTGGCCTACAGAAAAATGCCTGAGTAGCCCAGTAAGGGCGTTTCAGGCGATTAGCAAAAACCTAACCTCTTCTCAAAGAGAGGGTAAAGCCTGGGAGGGTGGACCTCAGACCGGCGGAATCAAGGCCCAAAGGCCAAGACGGTACCTGTCTACAGAGTGAAGCATCCATCGGAACAGATACTACACTCCGATCTTTGTCAAACGGCCAAGGAGGATATTTCAAGTTCTTAATATCTTCAAATATTTATAGATTAATTTGTCTTGTAGGAGTATATTTAGTAGAATAAATCTAAATGATATATTCTGTTACTCATTGATGGAATGTTGCCAATATCACTTTCGGTCAGAATGGGCATAATAGGAAATAAGAGATAATGGCAGATTCCCTAAAGCTCGAATATTTTAAGGCCATACCAATGATCTGGCTTTGTTTTAAACTTTAAGAAACTAACTCCATCCTTGAGCTTTTTACTAGGAGCAAAGTGTAGTATCTGTTCTGATACTACATTTCATTCTGCCCTCTATCAGTGAAGGAGAGGTTCTAAGTTGAGGCAATCTTTATTTTTATCCGAAATCCAGAATGCCCTTTTATGGGTTGCTGGATTTTTCCCCACATAAAAAAACAGACCTTATCTAACTCTGTCCTTGGAGGGGGGGGGGGGGCAAGTAAATAGGAACTGCATGTTACTTTTGATTAATCAACTTAGATGATGATTATACTCCCACCACTTTTTAAAACATTACTTTTTAGAGGATTCTGTTTGCTATCATGTGTACATCGTAAAATGGACATCATAGCTGATATAGAATTTCGAAACTAAATATAAGAAAATTTAAGAAAATATTATAATTATTAGATCGGTTACAATGTCAGGTTCATAATGAAACCCGTTTAAAGATGAACAACAACAAAAAAAAACTTTATATAATTTTTTTTCGATAATTGTGTTAAAAAATTCCTAATCGATATTGATGTGGATTTCTTTCATTTTTCAAAAATATCCAAAACAAAATTTAAAAAATCGATCCCGTCCCTATTCTGAAAGTCCACTAAAATCTATTTAACTATGCATTTTATTATTTCAGAAGGAACTGATTTGTATCATTTTTCATTCAAATGTAGAATCAAAGAGTTTCATTCAGAATTTTTTTAAATTGCAAAATCACCTCTAAATTGGCAACTCGGATCAATAATGTAGAATCGATATTGAGTTGCCCTAGATAGTTATTAGACCCAGTTTTGTCTTTAACCAATTAAAAACTGTGGCTCGCACCAAATCCGGCTTTACTAAGATGACCCAACGCATTCAAATTATTACACATATCCAGGGAGAAATTCAGTAGTGAAAACTAATCTCAATTTACTGCATATAGTTTGTGAGACTATTTTTGTTTGTTTTGTTTTACGGACTATCAACATTTTTCAGGTCATTTAATGCTGAATCAAGTTGGATTAATATATCTATAGCTCTCAGATAACCAGAATACATTGCTCTCAGAAGGACATTTCACACGGAAAGCAAACACATTACTCTTTGAAGGGAACTTTACTGACAGAGGTGCTCATTACTTTCCGAAAAGACCACTCCTAGAAAGACATTACTTCTTTGAAAACATTACTTTTTGGCATTAGTAATCGTTTTTGTTCTCAACGTGATTCACCCTCAACCATTGCCTTCTAGTATCTATTTTGGGAGAAGAATAAAAAAGAGAAATAAGGTTTTGATTTTTTTAAGAATCAGATCGAATAATACGATTGAGGATTAACTTATATATACTAGCGCATGACACGAGCAGCCAATTGATCAAATCAGGCCTCTCTGACCTCCCGTATAGCCAAAGTAAGGGCCGAAGTGGACGAATGACTAGCCATAAAGATCCCGTCTTACGGCATCATGGGTCGCCATCCATGTCCAACAGGTGGCTTCATTTTCGTGGGGGGGGGGGGGTTACCCCTTTACATGGTCTTGCAGTCAGCGAATTCGTAGCCCCGTGGCCAGGGTGAGAATATTTTATATATATATATATATATATATATATACTTATTTCCTCTATTTATAAAGTTAGCTATGTATGTTTATATATTTCTATGTAAAAGATTCACTCTTAAAATAATTAACCGATCATTATGAATTTTGGAACACAGTTGCTACGCGTAAAGGTGGATAATGTGGGCTCTATTTAGTTTCATGCAATGGGGACAAAATCGTAAAATTCAGGTATCTCCAATTTTTGTGAAATTTTAACAATAGATATTAAACATCTATTAATAAATATTTCCCAAATATCATTTTTTCATGGAAAATGTCTGAAAGAAACTAAAAGAGTTGTATGAGGCATACCATGAACACAACCTATCATTTGAAAGTTCAAATATTTCAGATTTGCATAAAATTGGATCGTTTGTCATTAGACACCAATTAATCAAGATTCTCTGAATTTTCAATTTTAGAGTTCAAATTTTAGACATTTTCTAGAATTAAAACAATGTTATGGATTTTCATCAAAATTAAAATAAGTATTTTAGCCATAAGCTTTAGTATCATTAAATCTTGATTTTAATCTTCGTATTAGGACAAAAAAGTGGTTTAAACTGCTCTGTTGAGGGAATTCATTTTTCCTATCCTTGGACAATTATTCTTCTAGTCTATATAATAAAGTAAAGTGAGTCTCTTTCTCAAATCAATGTTTGATTTTGGTTCGTCAGGTTTACTTCTTGAGCATTGGTCTCCCATTTTAAAACCAAAAACTGAATTTCAATTAAATTTCTTTCAAATAATATTTCATCCGCATAGGAACATTTTCCAATAATTACCTACATAGCAGCACAAACAGCTCTGGTGTTAAGCCAATAGAAATAACGCTGTTTTTCCCTGTTTTTAAGGCAGTACTATCACTCAGTTGGGAGAAAGTCAGACTGAAGATCTAAAGGTCGCAATTTCAATCATTGGTCTTGATATCAATTTTTATTTTATTAAACATTTACATCCCTCACCCCAAAATTAAAAACAACATTATCTAAACAACAAATGCTAAGTTCTATGAAAATGTGGTTCAATTAATAATAATTTAATAACTAAACAATACTGCACAAATTTAATTTTCAACCTTAGATTTAAAACCGCCCAAATATTTTTTAATAAAGAATCGGCATAATTAAACAAAAACAAAAAAAAGCAATACAAAATGAAAGTGAAAACACTCCCGAACGACACCAGGTAAGTACACCTAATTCAAAATATATTGCTGTGTATCCTCCAGACTCTATTTTATGATTCTTCATTCAGGAAAGTAAAGAAACTGATATTTGAATTTTCAAGTTAGCAGTATCAATTTTAAATCATATAAGGATTTTGAATTATATCAGTAAATCTCAATAATATTTGTTTTAATTAATCTGAAAAGATTTTTTTTAGAATCCTACATTGTCTGTCCTAACATTTTCAATTGTATTTATGAAGAAATATACAGTGACCCCTAAAAAACTGCCATTCGTGGAATCGTTAATAAAATTCACAGTCCTTTTGCGATCTGACCATATTTGGTACAAGCCCGACTTGTCCACCAAGCTTCTTGCATGCATATCCAACAACGTTTGTTGTACTACTGTTCAATGATATGTTTCAAATGTGCACCTCTCTGTTAAACAATATTGAACAATACCTAGTGGTTCTTAAGAAGGTTTTGGCAGGTGAAGGTGTTTTTTTTTTTAACTTAGTTAACCCCAAACAAGGCAAGTTGCCACTGTAGACATAAGTGACTACTGAGAATTAGGGTGGAAGTTTTGGGAGTCATCCTAAATTGAGAGAAGTGCAGCGAAATGCTTGTTCACATGAGTTTTAAATTTCTGAATGTCGGTACAATCAGGGAACAGGAAGCAGGGAGGGAGTTCCAAAGGCCGGCAGCTCGAGTAAAGAAGTTATTGGAGTAGAAGGCTCTCCAGCATCTGGGGACCTCCACAGTGAATGAATGGGATTTAGCTGATTGTCGGGTTGGTCGAGTGTATTTATGTCGAGGGGCCACCAGAGCAACAAGTTAATGGGAGCACATTCCATTGATGTATTTGTAAGACAAGCACAAGGATGCAACATTGCGGCGATGGAACAGGAGCTAGAGCTTGGTGGATAGTGAGGAACTTATTCAATTAGAGACTCTGTTTTTGACCTTGTCTAAGAGAGAGAGAGAGAGAGACTGGTGAATGGTTGCCCAGCTCAGATGTGACAATACTGCATGCATAGGCAGATGGTGGCTTTGTAAGGATATAGGATACTGTTAGGTGTGAGAAGTTTTCTAGCACGGTAGAGGGGTCCCACTTACTTTACAGCAGCCTTGGCAATGTCTTCTATGTATTTGTTCTAATTCATGTTACCTGTGAATGTTAGGCTGAAGAGTTTGAACGTTGGACTTTGAGTAGGGTGTTATTTGCCATGGAAATCGGTGATTGAAGAGGTTTCTTGTAGTTGTTGAAGGAAAGAAGCTTTGTCTTAGCAGAATTAAATGTTGCCATCAATTTATGACTTCATTCCACTACAGACTGGAGGTCACTTTCTAAGGATTCAGCCATTGCCTCGGATATATATGCGTCCGTTTTACCCACACTTCAAATGACTTGGTGATCGTCTTATCTGTAGGAGATGATTCTGAATAGATTTCACACTCACCGAACCATAACGCCCCTCCCTCAGATTCTTATCTGTGGAGTTATTGCAAAGATAATATCGATTAAAACAATCCTCAGACTATTCCTGAACTGAAAGGGGCCATTTTAGACCAAATAAGGTCCATGTCAATAGAGAAGTGTGTAAGAATTATTGACAATGTTGCACGTTGTATCCAGGTGTGCTTGCAATGCAGAAATGCACATTTGGAGCATATAATTTAACAGCAATAAAAGAAACACTGTTGGATATTCCTGACAGTAACTTGGCGGACAAGTTCGGCACAGACTGAATTTTATTTATATGAAATATGGTTTGATTGAAGAAAGGATTATAAATTTTATTGATAATTGTATGGGTGGCACTTTTGGGAGTCACCTGTACAATAGAAAATCCAATAATATTACAATAACTTTCTAATTCAAAAATTTGAAATAATAATATGTAAGAAAAGGACTAACTCCATCTCCAATAGAAAATAAAACACAAAAATAAACGCAATGGCACCAACATCGGTGTATATTGAAAAGATTTAGTGCTGTTCAAATGGCAGAGAAAACTACCGGTAATCCCTATTTAATTGCCTCCGCACGAGGGAAAAGTCAGACACATGGTCGGTTTTTAATGAAGAGAAAATCCAGCTCTCCAAAAAGGGGTACTCTGGATTGCGGCAAAAATAAAAATTGCCTTAGTCTAGAAATATTTCTACTTCACAGATCAAGGAGAGAAAAGATGAAGCGTGGTATCAGTACAGATACTACATTTTGCTCCTAGCCAAAAGGCGAAGGCAGTTATCAGTGAGAAATTATTTATAACAACTAGTTCAAGAACACCAAGTTAGTTAGAATAATAATAATAATAATAGAATGAATCAGAGAATACTGGAATATCTGATGTGACAGCAGGGGAAGCCAGCGGTTGTTATTTGTGAGAAATCACTAGGACTAATATAAGAACTCTGAGTAATAAAAATAGTGTACGATTGATTCTATTCTGATGAAAGAGGGTACACCTACTTACTCGGTTGACATTAAACAATAAGGAGAATCAAACAGCCAGAGAAAAGGTCAGAGAGACTGCCCTTGTGGGAATAGCAGAAACAAACAAATACTTTCTTAGACGTAGAAAAAGTATCTGGCAAAGAAATGGATGCTTGAGAAACGCAGTGGTGCATCTTACACATAAAAAATAAGTCTCTTGAGAAAATAAAATGATTTATCATCATCATCATCCTATTCGGTTTAATGTCTGTTTTACATGATTGCAATTTACTTCTTGGTTGCTCTTTTCACAATGTAAATATACACAGTTATATGCAGAGGTCTGCTGATGCTCGGAGCCAACTCCTTGAGTGTACCCCAAATACTCAAGTACAAGTCCTAGTATTAAGTAATATTATGAGAAATGGAGATACTTTGAGTATGATTGGATGCCCCCCCCCCAACTTGGATGTGTGGACCCACTGCCCTGTCGTTCCCCTCACCAACCTTCTGCACTAGACATATACCCGACTCTAATGAGTTGAAAATAAGTTATTTTTTCGATGAGGATTGATGATTTTTATTATTTGCACTATTCGAACTACTATTCTCATCTTGATTGTAATTTTCACAACGTTTTGGTCGATGTGATCTCCATCTTTTTCCAACTTGGGAATCTTTATGTTGAACCAAACCTTTCAGAAAAGGTTCGCTTCAAAATCTTTTCGTATTTTCTTTGTATATTTAACGCTTAGCATTTGAATTCCAGTATTTCCTCTTACCCCAGCGTTGGTTCAAGTCATTATGGATTTTTCCATGTGATTAAACTATGAGAATGATGGCTCAGGAAAAAAGTGGTTTAACATTACAAAACCTTTACTTCACTATAACCCTCATTACACAGACACCCTCTCAGTAGATATCCATTGTCTAGAGAGAAGGAGCCTCCTCTCTCTTTCTTGAGAATTGGTATCTTCTGAGAAAGCGCCTGATATTGCATACATTATATACCGGTATTCAACGTCTACATTGTAAAAGTGAAATAAAAAATATGAACACACCTAAAAAAACGCCTCATGATTTGATGGATCAAATCGAAAGTACTCATGAAAATATTGAACACGAAACTCATGGAACTTATATACACCAATGTGATCAGAATGTGAAATGAACTATTCGGAAAATTAAAAAAAAATTTTTTTAAGCCTCACAAAAATACACTTGTTATTAAATAACATTTGCCTTAATGTCTACATTAGTATATCTATTAACGGTGAAAGATCTAATGTTTTTGTGTTGAACAACAATTTAATCTTCTTGAGTTATTCAATGGCGAAACGATATTTTGAACTATTTATTGCACACTAGCTGTCCTTTGCTGCTTCGGAATATCTTTACTTTTATTAATAATTTACATCACTTAAATAGGATTTATTCGTGTGCAAAAAAACGTTCTTTGGGTTATGAATAAATGTGTAAAAGAATTTGTATCTTCCTTAAAAAAAAAAATCGACCATTAATATTTCCCGTACATTCCATCAGAGTAAAAGTGGACCACGATTTAAAAATAAAAATAAATGTAAAAACGATTGTGCATCCTCAGGCGAGAATTGAACTCAGAATTAGAACTTAGAAAGGATGATCAATTTAGCTAGTTTGCAATACACAGATTACAAAGCATGTTCTGAAAACGTTCAATTATCAAAACGAAAGGAGAGAGCTTGTTAATTCTAATTAGATTTCTACATGGTGTCATTGGTGGCAGGAAGAGGACTTGGGACTGTGGAAGCATTAGCTCCCCAACTCCCTCTATGATATTAGTAATTCAAACAAAACTTGATAAAATTAAATATAACATATGGAGAGAGAGAGAGAAGCAGAGAAAAAGAAGCGGAGAAAAAGATAGGGATAGAGAGAGAGGGATAGGGAGAGAGAAATAGTGAGAGAGATAGTGAGAGAGAGATAGTGAGAGAGAGATAGTGAGAGAGAGAGAGATAGTGAGAGAGAGAGAGAGAGAGAGAGATAGTGAGAGAGATAAAGATAGTGAGAGAGATAAAGATAGTGAGAGAGATAAAGATAGTGAGAGAGATAAAGATAGTGAGGGAGAGAGATAGTGAGAGAGAGAGATAGTGAGAGAGAGAGATAGTGAGAGAGAGAGATAGTGAGAGAGAGAGAGATAGTGAGAGAGAGAGATAGTGAGAGAGAGAGATAGTGAGAGAGAGAGATAGTGAGAGAGAGAGATAGTGAGAGAGAGAGATAGTGAGAGAGAGAGATAGTGAGAGAGAGAGAGAGATAGTGAGAGAGAGAGATAGTGAGAGAGAGAGATAGTGAGAGAGAGAGATAGTGAGAGAGAGAGATAGTGAGAGAGAGACAGTAAAAGAGACAGTGAGAGATATAGTGAGATATATATATATATATATATATATATATATATATACAGAGGAATATAGAGAAAGAGAGAGATAGATACAGAAAGAGATAAATAGAGAGATAGAGAAAGAGAAAGCGAAAAATAAAGATAAAAACAGAAAAAAAGAGAAAGAGAAAAGGATGGAGAAAGAGAAAAGGATGGAGAAAGAGAAAAGGAGCGAGAAAGAGAAAAGGAGCGAGAAAGAGAAAAGGAGCGAGAAAGAGAAAAGGAGCGAGAAAGAGAAAAGGAGCGAGAAAGAGAAAAGGAGCGAGAAAAGGAAAAGGAGCGAGAAAGGGAAAAGGAGCGAGAAAGGGAAAAGGAGCGAGAAAGGGAAAAGGAGCGAGAAAGGGAAAAGGATGGAGAAAGGGAAAAGGATGGAGAAAGGGAAAAGGATGGAGAAAGGGAAAAGGATGGAGAAAGGGAAAAGGATGGAGAAAGAAAAGCATGGAGAAAGAGAAAAAGATGGAGAAAGAGAAAAGGATGGAGAAAAAATGAAAGAGAAAGAAGTATTGCTGGTTTTTTTCTTCCCTATTCAGACAACAATGGGAGACCTAGTATTGCTTGATGCCTACATACCAAAAGTAAAAAAAAAGCAAAGAAAAAGACGGGAATAAACTGTTTTCTTTTAAACTGATAAACTTGGAAGATATTACAAAGTAAAAAAAAAGCGGGATTTTCTTCTATCCTGCACCAATGAATAATTATGTTTTCAGAGTTTTCAAGTCCTACCAAGTTGATGAGAATTTTGCAAAAGGTGTTAAATGTTTGTATCTGTTAATGGAAATGGTGTGTGCCACAAGCCAAACTTGGCTCTCTCTGAATAGATCCAGTTAGAATGTCTTTGAGCATGAAGCCATGGCTGACTGGGCCGAATGACACCGCATAGAACATCGATAATTGAGAAAACGCAAATATAGAAATGGTGTCCGACTCTGGACATTTCATTACAATCGCAATTCTAAAGGTGAAATTCTATTCTTCTTTATTCCAAAGTCACGAATTAACTTCTTTTTTATTATTTATTTACTTCTTTTTTTTCTACTTGCGTTTTTGAAAGCTTGGGCTGTCACCCAAATGTTAAATTGATTTTTTTCCAAAGGTGGATATAAAAAGATTTCTAAAGTATTTATGTTTATTACTTTAGGTACCATTAAGACATGATTTAGTAAATAAAACCTTTTATCTTTGAATAATAGATAATGGAAAACAGAAATAAACAACAAACATCGATCACAGCAATCAAACTAAAATCAATAACATTATACCGATTTATCTTTGATCTGCGCTTTTCAAAGCGCATTGAAAATTCTTACATTGCCATTTCTAATTCTAAAAGTATGTGGTATACTCTTTGAGGGTGATTTTCAGAGTCAGCATTATTCAGGAAGTTGGGGATGGTACCAAGCCTGCAGAGGGTCCCTGAAATCGAAGGTTTTGCAGCACTTTAAGAATCACCAGAGTTTTATTTGTTGTTGCCTTACTTAAAATGACCTCGGAAAAATTATATAGAGTCACTTTTAATAGGAACAAAATTATAGAGTCACTTAATAGTAAGAGTATATTAACATATGTAATGCTAATTTTACCCAACACTTGCATACCCTGTGAAATATATAATTAAATAAATGCTTAAACATTTCATTAAAATTGGATCAGTCTCTGCTTTTTTGTGGTTAAAAAATTTAACATTGATTTATTTACAATGTATGGTCTCCTAGTGTGAACCCTACATCATAGTTTGAGGAGAAGGCATGAATTTCCAGTGTTGGCAATGATAACTTCCATACACCAAGGCAATGTAGACATAGCCATCATGAGGGTTTTATCAGGTATGGAAAACCCAACATACCTCATTTCTTGATTTGGGGGATTTTTGTCCTAAAAAAAAATCCACAGAAAAAGGGATTTTTCTTTGTAAATAAATGCAGAAAGGTAGAATTGAGATATTATTCTTAAAACGTTTCGACCGATGTAACCTCTAACTTTCTTCAGGGGCGTCTTGTCAAACTCGAAGACTGAAGGTTCAATCCTCAGTACAGGCGATACTAAGAATACAATTACGAATTACTTAAGACTCCTACCCGGTCATGGCTGACAGAACAAGAGTAAGCTACCCCATGGATGAAATAAAGACTTATGTTCGAAATTCCATACAGATTCCAGGGTTGGACAAGGCGCACCTGAAGAAGGTCGGTGGTAACATCGGCGGAAACGTTGTGAGAATAACATCCTAAGTGAGAACAGAAGTTCGTATAATCAAAATAAAACAAACGAGATAACATTGTGTAATTCAGTTCAACTCACACATAGACATGAATGTCTAAATAATAATCACAGAGTCTGTAAGTATTATGGTTCATTATAAGTATTTAAGTTGCTGAAAATCTAAATCATAACTGATGTTTTTAAGAGAATATATGTATGTGCATGTATATACAAAAGTTGTAGATAATCCGATTTAAGAATTACTGAGATACATTGTATTACTAACACTCTACAAATAATCTCACACTAGGATTTGCTGATGAGGATGGTGGCTGATTAAAGAAACATCAATGGTCGGATAAACTCTCTTATGGCATCAACAGATATCTAGCATATCTTCTATATAATAAAGTCAGTTGAATTCTCTTTATAAGTCATTGATATGTTCCTTCTTACAAAATCAATATTTCATTTTGAATAGCCATGTCATTTCTTTAATCATTCGTCCATGTTGTTAAGAAAAATAACATGTAATTCGAGATATTTCTTTCTAGATAATCTTTTATCTGGTCTGATTTATTTTCGTGTAGTCGCCATTTAAGAAAGTAAAGTGGTCGATCGACACGTAGGCCCCCTTTTCATTAGCTACTAAGCTGAGTCGTAGGGTAGGGCGCCACTCTTTTCCCAGGATTAATCCACTTATCCTTGAACCTTACCTCATAAATGCTGAATGTTTAGCAAGGGGGATTAAGTACAATTTTTTAAAGTTATTGCTATGACTTAACCGAAGATTAAACCCTGGTTTCTGGCCCATTGGTGAACAAATGGGCCAGGCTTTAAATTTTAAAAAAGAGGAAGGTAATTCTGTATCCGTCCATCATAGAGTTCTTTGTTTGGAAAAAAAACAATAACATTTAGGGAGTAAAAAACAACAGCATAATTTTTAAAAGTAAAGCAAAACAAATTGTAAGTAAATACACTACTGGGAAACGCCGGAGAAGAACAGCTAGTAAAATATAAATTATCAGCAGGCATACATACAATTTTCACAATGACTATTGCCACTTAGGTGAACCTTCCTTCATAGGTGGTTAATGGAGTTAAACCTGAGTAGAAATATACAGTTGAAGACAAGCACAGGTGAAGCCAAACAAACTAGGTCCTAGCTGCTCCAGCCAGATGAAGAGTGTTGTAATTTGATATTAGTAACTGATTTTTGGCAGTCCTTTATTAAATTATATATACATACATACAGATCATGACTTCATGTATCTACATAAAATATTGTGAAGACATTTAGTATATTATGCATGGATTTTCAGTATTTACTTCAACAGTGCTCAATATGTGAGTAGAGCTACGTAGTAAGTTATGAAAATATATCTATGACAATTAAGCTACACAGAGGCTTCCATGTGTTATCCCCGTAGAGAATCGTCAGGCTAAAGTGCATTGATAGCCTGACGATTCCCTACATGGATGAAACGCAGAAGCCTCTGTGTAGCTTAATTGCCATAAATATATTTTCATAACTTACTTACTATATATATATATATTTGGCTATTCAAATATTGGCCGCGCGGTTAACGACGTTGGATTCAAGTTGAAAAATGCTTGCAATCCAGGGTTTCGAATCGTACGACCGGTAGTGAATAGTCATATCTCTATGCTGATGAGTCTCGATTGAAAAGGGACAAAACGTATACGTACATAGATAATAAACAATAACAAATATTTTATATTTGTCGCGCCTCGTAAAATAAGTAGAGCACTCTAATGGTAGTACAAACACAGCATGATGTCACTTGCTTTATATGCATCATTCCTTCTTTAATAGAAGTAGAATGCCTGGACATCGTGCCGCTTTTAAATGTGTTAAATTATCGTTGTTTATCGGCTATTAAAATATTGGCCGTGTGGTTAACGACGTTGGATTCAAGTTGAAAAATACTTGCAATCCAGGGTTTCGAATCGTACGACCGGTAGTGAATAGTCATATCTCTATGCTGAAGAGTCTCGATTGAAAAGGGACGAAACGTATACGTACATAGATAATAAACAATAACAAATATTTTATATATATATATGTATATATATATATTAAAGGTGATTTGTGGTGTATGAAGAACAAAAACGATGTTTTTGTAATAATTTTTTTGTATTTTGATGTTTCGAGCACTCCTCCGGTCTTTGTCAAAAAAATAGACGAAATGAATAAAACTGCTATTTGTCTTTAGGTACAAGTTAGTTCATGCGAAATTTCTCTACTGATTGGCAAAGAAAAGCGTTGTCTTTTAAAACATATAAACGTGTGTGCATTCATCTTGTCGTGCATTACCATTAAGCGCAACTGATTCCAATAATATATATATATATATATATATAAAATAAAGTTGTATGTGAATTAAATTAAAATCTAAGTAATCATTTAACACTTTCATGCTACTGGACGATTGTTTTTCGCAAACGATGGTTAGTGTACTCACAACTCCACCTTAATCCCTTCTATGTGCAAACGACTTGCTCCATCCCACCTTCAACGGCATTAACCGCTCCTATACGATGCTGCTGCCAAACTCTGGAGCTAGCATCATCGTCGGACACAACAGACAGCTTAATGGATGTATAAAAGAGTAAATGTCTGCCATCTGCTTTGCCGTTTCATTGGTTAGGTCTGACAGGTTTTTTATTTGGTCAGACATGTTGGATAGGCAAGAGGTGTCTCATCAAAGGGGAATAACTATTGAAGAGTGTTAAAATCTGTGAATGTTTTGATGTGGTGTCAGGTATTCAAGTCCGCACAGGGAAAAGCACTAAATAAAGTTTTGCACAGGCTCTTTGTTCCAAGAGTTCAGGCATCTTCTCAAGTGGTGCCTTTCATGGCAAGATTCCAAATTTCCATCGCAAACATATTGCAAGGAAATTCAAGATGAAATGTTTTGATCGAATTTTCATGGCATTAGTTCAATAGAGGCGAAGTCAACAACCCTTTATTTTTTTTATTAATAAAATCTCGAAGAAATATAAAAAAAACATTTAATATAAAAATCTTTAAGACCTCATTTTATATTATTCTGCTCTAAGTGAAATTGAGTTTTATTTCATGTTTTTTTTTACTTAAAAACAAATGAATCTAAAAAATATTTAATATTTTCTTCATTCGTTTGACATTAAGAAAATAACACACAAACACATTTGATGTGAAAATCTTTATCAAATTATTTCTTTGTTCTAGTGAAATCTGGAAGTTCCATGATCAACTAGAGAAAACATCTTTGAGAATATGTACTACTGAATAACCCCCCCCCCCCAAAAAAAAAATTAAAGCAATACCGTCGTTAATAAAATGATAGAAATTAAAAATAACATCTTTTTTTAAATTAATCGTTTATAATATGAATTATGTTTTGGCATTAAATAACTTAAAATGGGTTGATATGTCAAACTAAAAAAATAGCAAACAATAATAATAATAATAATAGGTGTAATACAGGGGGAAACACCCAAAAAGGTCATCCATGAATTCGTTAATGAAATTCATAATCTTTTCTGCAATGCAACCATATCTTGTACAAATACACTTCAGTCTATATCTTACTACTCTTGAACTGGATAACAGAAGTCCTGGGTTCGAATCCAGTCAGTTCCATAGCACAGCTTTCACTTATACATGTTGGCAATCTTCACACAAACTTTCCTGTAAGTACTTGATTATATTAAGAATCGCGGACACCAATGCCAACAACTACACTAAGCCGGTCAAAAAAGTCGCACAATGTAGATTCACAGGAATTTACTTTACTTTAGGAACATATAAACAAAACAAAAACAGATATATCTGAAAGACAGAAAGTTTTTTTATTATTCAGCTATATTTGGAGAAAATGTATTTTGTTTTATGGAAATCGCTGCAGACAAGGCATGAAGTCACTTGATGTAAGGAGCTAACAAGAACAAATATGATTATCGCAAAGACAGGAGATGCCTATTGGCCTTAGTCTTTAAAAGTCCATGGCCATAGGTAGGAGGAAAGAATCAGCAGAAAGAGAGTTCCACAAGCTTGCGGTTCTTGGAAAGAAGCTACTAGAATAGGTAGCTGTATTACAATGAGGTATCAATACAGCGAATTGATGGAGACCAACGCGTCAAACGAGCTGAAACAAAAGAAGCAGGGAATAGATCACATAATTCTGAAGAACATGCCATAATAGAATTTATAGAAAAGACTGAGACTAGCAGCATCACGTCTGTGAGAGAGAGGGTGCAGAAAAGAAGAAAGGGAAGGCCAATCAAATTACAGATGTCATTAAGTCATATGATACAAGGTGACTGACAAAATGCCACCAATTAATCGTTAATGAAATTTACAATTTGTTTTTGCAATCCAACCATACTTGGTACAAATAAATTCGGTCGATACCTGGCTTGTTCATCAAAGTACCATCATAAAGGTCCAACAGTTTTATTGCTGTTCAATTAGCACCTCTGCATTGCAAAGCAGACCTGTATACTACATGCAAAATTGTCAATAATTCTGCCTAGTTTTGGGAGGATTAATACGAATCTGAAGAATCAGAACTTTTGGGGTATCGCAAAAATTTGAGCCTAATTTCTAATTCTAAAAACGATTCTGTTAATTTTACATTTTTTATTTTAAACTTACTTTTCTATTGCTGGTCCTAATGATGAAATGATAAATATTAATTTTAAACTACCAGTAAAGCTAAAATTTATAGATCATAATAACGAATTTGAGTAGAAATGGCACAGGTAAAATTAGCACGAGAAGCTAAAATAGGAAAAAAAATGACTTGAGTGAAAAATATAGGTGAAAATCTCACAATGAGTTAATCAAAATTTTGGATACAATACATAAAGGGAAAACATTACAAAATTTGTCAAATTAAAAAGAAAATTATATCTACATTTAAAAATATATGAGGATTCTCCGCTAACCCCCCCCCCCCCCAAAAAAAATTAAATTCAACAATGTTAGGCGATTTTAGAATTGGAATCAGAAATTGTATCAGAATTGTCTCATCACTAATTCTGCCAAACTCTTCTCTTGGCACTACCCTGATTTTGACTATGGTCCTTTTCAGTTCAGGAACAGTATGGGGATTATTTTGATAGACATCATCTTTGAGATAATCGCACAAATAAAATTCTATGGGAGGTACTGCCCAGTGAGTGTGAAGCCCATTCAGGATCACATCTACCGATGAGACGATCAATAAAGAGTCCTACATATCATTGAACGACAATAAAACAAAGACTGTTGGATATTCATGAATGAAACTTGATGAACAAGTCAGAGGCGGACTGATAGTTATTTGTACCAAATATGATTGGATTGCAGAAAGGGTTGTAAATTTTATTAACGATGCCATGGGTGACATTATTTTGTATTTCAGATAATTGTGATATAGCTTCGGTCACAGATCTAAACAGAACCTCCATTACAATAAGCTACTGTAAAACACTATGCAGATAAGTTTTAAGTTTTATTATTTGTATTTACTTATATATTTTGATTCATCTAAATATGAATATATTGAGAAAATGGTCTCCTTTCTAAATATAAAGTAATTTCACAAATAATGGTGATGGATGGGCCAAAAAGTTAATAGTGTTCAAATCGGGTATTTGTTTTATTTTACATTTTTAATTAAAATATTTTTTGTGTTTCAATTTAATTGTTAAAATAATTTTCAAGATAAAAAGAAAATCAATTAAAACACATACCAAAGGAGTACGACTGAAAGAGAAAAGATATAGAAATTTTAATTCAGGAATATTTCGTTAAGCGTTTAAAATATTCCCTATGTTACACTTCAGAAACTTTTATGCTTATTATACAAGCCATTAATTGGGAGATTTTCTTGGTGTGATGTTTTAAGAATAGTGAAGTAAGCATTTAACTATTAATTTGAACGTCGTGATTTCGAATTCAAAATTGGAAAACGGACGACGGTACAACAAGATTTATTAATATAAAACATAAGAAAAATACCAATTCCAGGACAAGTAAAATTAATTTCCTGAACAGAATAGTTTTGCACCACTTTTATGTCCCCTTACGAAGATTAAAATAAAGATATAATTATATTAAACCTTATGTCTAGATCAAAATCCATTACATGATTTTGACTACAAAATGTCTCGAATTCAATGGTTAAGCTTAAAGGGGTCTCAAGAAGAAATTGAAATTCAGAAAATCTTGCATAATTGGTGTCTAATGACTATTGATCAAATTTAATGCAAATCTGAAATATTTTAATTTTCAAATGGAAGTTTGTACCACTAATATGCCCATTAAAAACCATTTCAAATAACTTAAATTTGCTCAATATAAATTGTCTAATACCAATCGTAAAAATTTCACAAAATTTAGATGTATTTAAATTTTCATGAATGGCTTCCCCCTTTTCACCCTCTGTGCATTAAACTAAATTAAACTAAATATACACCTTGCGCCTAGTTTTCCAAAATTCATAATGATCGGTTTATTAGTTTAGGAGTGAATCCTGCACATACAAATATATAAACATATGTACATACTTAACTTTATACAAATAGATATAACAGTAATGAACAAGTTATCCATCAAATTTGTCAAGTTTTTATCTGTTCAGAAGTTACGAGACAGAACCAACTTAAATTTACATTTCAATAAATCTGCATTTTCCGAAGACTCTACAAATTCTCAATAGGTTTCAAATTATGTGACCAAACAGGCGACCACATTAGCTGGTTCCTGATACTCTGTAGTCTTCCTTGCTATATGCGAGTGGGTATTATCTCGCAAGAAAAAATTCGTCTTCTTTAATTGGTCACTCAAGGTTCTTAGGGACCCTTTAAGAAGGACTATATAGGTATCAGCAGTCATTTTGGATCTGTCTGGAACTCTACATGGAACAATCGACATACAACTAATGATATCTGCCCATATTTAAATGCCACTGACGTTATTCATATGGTTTTGAATAAGTTGAATAACAAAACGTTTAGGTATTATCATTTAAAGATTTATTCAGTTTTTATAATATTTTTATCTTTTTTTTATGGAAATCGTTTCAGGAGCTAAAAAAAAAAAATACCACTTCAAGGTCAAAAACTAGCCAACGATAAGTGTTAGGTAGATAGATTCCGACCCAGAAAACAGCAATTCTTCTTCCTTTGTCAGAAACATCGCTCATGAAATGATGAGAACGGTTAAATTGTTAAGAATTCTGTTAATATGTTTTTATTAACAGTTCTGTTAAGGTGTTGTCAGTTTAGGGGCAACTTATGTTGGTTGCCGATATGGACGGCTTGCTGGTACAAGTCAATCGATTTCCGGTTATGTTGCTGTAAGTTTGGTTAGACATTAATTCAACAGCGGTTTATGAGGCAACAATAGTCATTATGACGTTGCTGACATGTAGTTCGTGTTGTGGTTGTCTGCTTGATTTTGGCAGCTGAGCCGGCTCTAACGACTGGATGATAATGAGTTCTATTAAAATGGCCGCAATCATTTGCACGCCATTGCTTTCTGTTTTTCTGTCAATCAACACTGCTTTTATAGACCTGTTTATCACGTGACCGACTCAATAACCCTTTTTCATCTGAAATTTGGTCGTCCTCTGATCGGTGCATGAATTGAAATTCAAATATTTAAATTTAATTTCTTGTTACACTGTGCCTTTTCTATTACCCCCTTTTTTGAGTATTGTTTGTTTTTGTCATGCAAGGAAAAGCAAGTGAATAAAAGAAAGAAGGAAAGAACGATACGAGGAGAGAAAGAAAGGTAGTAATCTTAACACTTGGTATCCAATCTCCATGCATTCACTATACCTCCTCCCTGTTGCTATCTGAAGCCATGTACATGATTATATCTGTTCACCACCCGCTCATTTCTCTAACCATCAGGTCTATTAAGGGTTGCACGAGTTACGTCCATAAATAGTTTTTTAGAAAAGACAATTTTCATCTAATACTCTGCACATTTTAAACGAATCTATTCATCAATTTACCAAAAACGAAGCGATTTAATCCTTGCATGCAGGATTTTTTACAGAAATTCTACATACCTGATCTAACTTGTTTTTTAACCACGTGTCTTCAACTTGAGTTCCGAAAAGGCCTGTAACAACTAATAATGGAGGCAAAACGATATCTCCGACTTTCACAAAAACCAATATAATTAGTCAAATCAAAATTTATGATAACTTTTCTATTTGTTATTGTGGAACAACAGTATGCATGAAAGGGTTAAAGACATACTTTTAAAGGAATCACCTGATGAATCTACTATAAACGAAGCTTTTTAAAAGGTATCATTGACCGAGCTACCATTTTAAAAATATATTTTTGGCATATTATTTTTCGCTAACAAGCTTGAAATATTCACCAGTGGCTAGAGACAGATTCTTCACGGTGTCTCACTGATATGAGCGACAGGAAACTGTTCTTGACAAACCTTTATCTATCCTCTTATAAATGGCGTTCGGAGCTGCAATGACGTCTACCAATTTGTTGGTATCAGCCAATAATTGTAGATATCTCCAATGTTGTTGTGCCTTTAGCTAATGAAGAAATGATTGCTGATTTCTTGGTAGCAATCAAATCACTTTTACGTCCGATATTTGACGTATTTTAGGAACTCTCATTCTAAAATCTGTGGTTCTTCAAGTAAATCGCTGCCGGATGTTTATATATGTGAAAAACGGAAAGCCACTTACATATGATGTATGTATAGTCGTTGCTAACATTCAGTGAAAATTTTGCCACATTCCAATCGATTTCGTTATTAATGGAGAGTTGGTATGTGCCTGTCTGTAGCCGAAGCTATACTATATTTGAATGCTCATTTCAGGAGAGAGGTAATGTAGTATCTGTTCCGTTGCCATTAGACCATCCTCCTAGGCATTACCTCCTTTGGTTTACGGGGGAGTGTAGTATTTGTTCTGTGGTTATGATACCATCCTTCCAGATGTTACCTTCTTTTTGTGTGTGTTTGTGGGTGTGTGTGTGGGGGTAGTGTATATCTGGTCTGTTGTCTGGATACCATACACCCAGGTATTACCTTCTCCCTTTTTCTATTAGGGAGAAGGGAGTATAGTATATGTTCGTTCGTCATGATACCATCCTTCTAGGCATTACCTCCTTCTTTGGAGTGGCAGTGTAGTATATATTTGTTCGTCATATATACTAAAGAAATATTAAAAGGTATTCAAGATAGTTAATAATTTGACATATATATGACAACTTAAAGAGTTTAAAGGTGCTTCATTACCTAAACACAAGTTAAATGATTGGTTTTTAAAAGTATAATGGTTTGTTGAATTGAATAAAATACTACCAACTCAAACGATGTTCATATAGTTATACAAACCTGATTGTGGTCTGTTACTGCTATGGTGATCCAACCTATTGTGTCACTTCATGGACTCTTCCACACACTATAAATAGACAGTGTCGCTATGACCCATCCAGGTGCAGTCTCTGGCAACCCAATACTTCTGTACTTTCTGTAAATACATACTTTTGTTAACTGCCTCATTGTCTTATTTCACTTCGGCCATTTAAGACCACAACAATTACATACAAACGAAGATTCATTGGATCTTAGAATCGTTACTGACTTTGACTATAGCAAGATGGGGACACCAGTCAGATTGCAAATCATGTGAAAAAATGTGTCTGTATATACTTGCCTCCCCACCAGGGGAAAAGTAAGAGATAAGGTCGTCTTTTTCATGTATGAGATATCAAACTCCCCCAAAAAGGCACTCAAGATGAACCAGAAATAAAAATTACCCCAATCAAGAAGAGTTACCCTTCTCTAACTGAGGACAGAACAGATACTACACTTTGAATTACTTATTTTCCAAAATATGATGTACATTTTAACAAATTAGGCACAAGGACATCAAAAATGTGGGGTGTGAGGTGAGGGTCGTTAGTCATCTTGTTTATTATTCTACTTTTTGCTAGAGGGCCGAGCTACTTTAAATATTCCCAATTGTTGGAATTTAATTTTAGTAATATATATATATATATATATATTTGTTTAAAACCGGAAACAAACGAGTCGACCTTTAAATGGAAGTGGGAGGAAATTAAATGAGGGTGGAGTTTGGGAGTGGGTGATGCCCTCCCAAGATATAAACAATTAGGGAGGCCAGAATCAAAATAAATGTGAGAAGTGAGCTTATTGGAGGAATATTATTACCCCAAAATTAAAATAATAGATACAGGACTGATTCATTCAATTTACTAAGAGGCTAGCTTGACAAAAACATATACACCATGCTCTGTCAGAGAACACAGACTCATACTTGATTTCCTTGTGTACACACAGGCTCGCAACTTGTACCCGCCTTTTGTTAAATTCCCTAGTATGTAATCTCTATCACATCTAATTTTAATTTTAAGCTGATGCTTTAAGAAAACAAATGAGATCTTGATCAGAAGAAACTTCAACCCCATGAAATCCTTGCAGACACGTGGATCCCACTGCCATTCTAGCTATGGCTAGGATCGCAAGAAACATCATTTGACTCTCCCTGTCCCATGGAAGGACGATGTTGCCAATCACATACGGAACATTCAGATACTACACTTTGATCCTAGCCTGAAGGCCAGAAAGTGTTAAAACTGTGTCTAGTTATTCATCGGTTATTGACATCATTAACTTGAAAGTTGTATGCTATTTGAAAATGCTGAAACGTCAAATGATTTATCTGCGAAATGAATGACAGCTTCTTAAAAGCATTTCATATGCATTACAAAAAATAAATAACACAAGAGAAGACAACAAGAAATAAAAGAAATTGCGGAAAAACTATTTTATTAATTATCTTTAATTTTCAAACCCGGAAAATGAAATATTCAATAAAATAAATCCAATATAAAAGGCAATATTTAATAATACATCAGAAAGTTACAACTGGAATCGATGAAACACAAATTAAATTTTATTTATGAAAATTTTGTTTTTAATCATCTGTTGCAATAAAATTGCTTATATTATTGAATTATATCGACTTCATCAAACAGAAGGTTATTTTACAAAATTTCTTTAACTCTCTGCATATTCAAGATGTTTATTTTAACTTTCTTTTTGCGTTCTGTTTTCAATATAAAAAAAGCAACAACATTTTTGAAACGTAATATTGTCATGTAATGCATGTTTCGAATGAAAGCACGCCTTGTAACAGACACGATGCAGGTACAACCGTTGAGTTAAGCGAAATAGAAAAACAATGTTTTAATTTAGACAAAAGGCAATCGCGAAGTTAAGTTAGCTAAAAATATCAAGGAGTTATCTCTCTTGAGCAATATCTAAGTTATCTTCCCTGAGTTATACTACCTAACGAGAGAATGCACTATCTACGTCTGGAAACTGAAAATATATCGAAATTCACCGAATTTAGAACCAGATATTCTTTCTCATTCCAAGTAAATCATGTTAGTTGTACATTATTTATTGTATATCTGTTTACACTGTCAATACATGCATTTTGATTGTATTTGGGACACTTAACAGTCTTTTAACGTAACCTTTTCGTTAGTAAATACGTCTGTAATGTTCCCCATCTTTTATGGTGGATATTTACATATTTGTAAATGCATATTAAATGAAATACATATTTAAATGCACACGTAATTAAAAACACATTTAAATGCTCACTAAATTAAAACTTTAAAAAATAAATAAATCTTTAAATAAAGTACCAAGTATCTAAATAAATTTTTAGAAAATGTTGCAACTTTAACACGACCGATGATATATGGCAACCATCGTTTGTGTTAATGAATTGTATGCTTAGATATTTGGCGACAATGTTATTATAAAACTATAGCTTAGATATGGGAAGAATGTTATTATCATAAAACTATAGCTTAGATATGGGAAGACAATATCATTATCATAAAACTATAGTTTAGATATGGGAAGACAATGTTATCATAAAACTATATCCCAGATATGGGAAAACAATGTTATCATAAAACTTTAGCTTAGATATGGAAGGACAATGTTATTATCATTAAACTATAGCTTGAATATTGGAAGACAATGTTATTATCATAAAACTTTAGCTTAGATATGGAAAAACAATGTCATTATCATAAAACTAAATCTCAAATGTGGGAAGACAATTTTATTATCATGAAACTATAGCTTAAATATGGGAAGACAATGTTATTATCACAAAACTATAGCTAAGATATGGGAAGACAATGTTATTATAAAACTAAAGCTTTGATATTGGAAGACAATGTTATCATCATAAAACTATACCTTAGATATGGGAAGACAATGTAATTATCATAAAACTATAGCTTAGATATTGGAAGACAATGTTATTTTGATGAAACTATAGCTTGTATATGGAAAAAAACAATGGTATCGTTTGATTTTAAGCTGACCGACACTGGTGCCTCAAAATTTGCCCCCATCCTTACAGCTTTTACTAAACTGGATTATGTATTTTCAGGGGAAAAAACTGAATCGAAGTAAATATAGTCATTCCAATAACAGTGGGTCAACTAACGAAAATATAGACTAAACTAAATCAAATAGATATGTCAGACGGATTACTGTTTGGGTTTGACTTGCACTCTCATAGGGATGTAGCATAGCCGGAACGAATCATTGTTAAATATTGTAGAGTTGCCTGTGGCATCTGATGTTGATTGCAGTAGGAGCAAGCATAGCTGTGTTTCGTAGTAGTAGTAGTAGTAGTAGTAGTAGTAGTAGTAATCGTAGTAACTGTAAAGTTGTATGTCTCGTTCTTTCTATGTAGCAACCGATGAAATCATTCTTTTTTTTTTAAATAATTCGTTTTGTCTGGTTTAATACACATTATTAGTCTTCTTTCATTCCAAAAAGGGAGCGTCTGTTTCCTTAAATTAATTCCTTGAACAGAACATATTTCCACGACTTTCATGTCGTTTTACAAAGATTAAAATACAGATATGATACTAAACCTTATGTCTAGAATTCTTATTCCAATTTTGATCAAAATCTATCGCATGATTTTGATTCTACAAAATGTTTAAAATGTAAGGTGTCTTAAGAAGAAATTAAATTCAGGGAATCTTGCTTAATTGGTGTCTAATGATTAGCGATCAAATTTAATGCAGATCTAAAATATTTGAATTTTCAAATGAGAGGTTGTGCTTATTTTATGCTCCTTAAAAATTCTTTAAAATAACCCCCTAAAACTGAAATTTAGGGAATATTTGTTAATTCATGTTTAATACCTATTGTTAAAATTTTATAATCGGAAGTTTCTGAATTTTCACAAACAGCTTCCACCTCCTTTTTACTCCCTTTGCATAAAGCTAAATTAAATAAAATACAACCCACATTATGACCCTTAAGCCTAACAGCTATGTTCTAAAATTCATAATGATTGATTAATTAGTTTAAGTGTAATCCTGTACATACAAATATATAAACATCTATACATACCTAACTTCATATAAATATAGTTTGTTACCTGTCATGAATGCCTTTGTGGAGTTTAGAAATGGCCACATCCATCATTAATCTAGACCGTATGTCACATCCAGCTCCTCATATTTACCAGAAAGATGGTGTAGATGTTTGTTAATGATTAAAACTATCTCTCTCGCAGGTGTTAATGAAGATCTTGTAATCATCTAAAATTATCATTATAATTTCAGGGGAGTTTTGTATTGAATAAAAAAAGGAGGCCATATTGTCTTTTTATACACGTACATCTAGTATCAACCTTGGCTGATACTACGCAAAATGGTGGTAAAAGGTGAAGGAAGATGGAAAAAGCGAGAAGGGAGAACACCAATCAGACCTCTACTGGGATGGTGCGAGAGCACTAGAACCTTGGGGACGCTCATTGTCACTCAAATTCCAGAGAAGACCAATGACAGTCGTTGCTAGCGAGAAATCAATGGCAAACAGCTGTTGAGATAATGCAAAATGATCTGCAACAATTATCGAAAGAGGTGGGGAGTGCTGGAAATCTGAGGAGGCTTGTTGTCACTCAGACTCCATGGAACAACATTGGTTATTGTCAATGAGCAATCACTGATAACGACTTATGTGAAAACTCCTAGCGAGTAAATAATAATTATTAGGAACAGCGAGACCCCGTGGAAATTCCACGATGCTTTCTACATGAACTTGTATAATTTAGTGATAATAATATTCCTTTGCAAATAATAAATACCTGTCAGGGTCAATACTATTATGGAAAAAGATGACTTTTCTACTGTAAAAATAATTGTCAGCAAAATATTCTTTAAATAAATAAAACGAATAAGTTTCTTCTTTATTTAAAATTGTAGTGATTTAATTTCTTTAAAAACAATAAATATTCTGTCTTCTTACCGTGAATATAATTGTCAGCTAAATATTCTTCAATCAATAAAATGAATATCACTTTTTGAAATGTATTTATTTAAAATTGTACTGTTTTAGTCGACGGAGCAACATAATTTGATTTTGGAACAATTTATTTTAAAATGAGTAAACACGAATCACCATCTTTGCTAATTGTACGATCTCATCTTTTTAAAAATGTGTAGGAAAGGTGATACCGTGCGTACGAACACGTAGTGTATTAGCGTATTATAATAAAGATAATAATTATTATGATAATTACAGATTCTAATATTTACCACGTAGACAAATAAACCATAGTTTTGTGAAAGTCATTTTGTTCTTAAAAAAAATAGTGAAAACTTAAACGTTTTCTCTGATCAAAACAATTGCTTCGGTCATAAACATCTTACACATGCAGAAATGGGTAACATATTACAAAGCACATTCTTATTTCGCGTCATTTTTTGCAAAGGCGAACAAATCTTTGAAAATAAATATGATGCTTTGTTGTTGAGCAAATATAAACTATTTTCCAGTAGTAAATTATCTATTTCAACGGAACGTAAACAACCTATTATGAACAGAAATTGAGTAAAATGTTTAAACATTCTTTTCTCAAAAGAAAATTGGTATATTAAGAATATGTCTAGAAACTGTAGACCAATATTACCAAGATGATTGGTAAGCAGAAACTAAATATGTGCATCATCAATATGGGGATGCTTTTCTTGCCTTGATGGAGCACAGAATTGACTTCGAAATCTAGAGGGGGAGGGATCTTTTCTCTACAACTCCTTTCTCAGAGAAGAGACGTTGCTAGTCTCTCTCTACTCTATCATTATTTCCATGGAAGGTGCTCGACTGAGCTCCAATCTTTGGTTTCTCATTTTCTA
Organism: Sepiola atlantica; assembly: GCA_963556195.1. NCBI lineage: Eukaryota > Metazoa > Mollusca > Cephalopoda > Sepiida > Sepiolidae > Sepiola > Sepiola atlantica. The sequence goes on along the minus strand of OY744515.1, from coordinate 218,975,535 downwards.
CCACAGCATAAAAAGACGTTCCTTCCTCACTCGATGTGCATCGTGTCAAGCGGAATTTACATTGACAGAACTTCTGTGCAGAGGCTTCCCGACTGTGGAACACATAACTGTGGGATTGCTTCCTTTCTGGTTACATCTTGTTCGTTTTCACATCTTATGTCAACAAATTATTGTCTGATAAGTAATTATCAGTTTATACCATTGACCTATGTTAGTACTCCCATAGTGTTCATCATCTTTCGGCTGGCAATCATTTTCGTCTCATTAACCCTTATCCTCGAGTGACTATTGGCCTTGATGTGTGGCAACCCAATAGTAAACAAAAAAAAAAGCTAGCGTGCCTATGCATCGCTGAATGGGTTCATAATGCTGTGAGAGCCTTAGACTCTCTAATAAGTGGAAGAGAATCAGACTCCGAAATTCATCAAAGCATTTGATAACATGCTGCTATGGTGAAAGCTATAAAAATATAGTGTACACGACTTCAGTCTCCTTCTCCTGGGGATATATGTTTCATTTGGTAATTACCTCCCTCCTACTGTGAGAAGACGTGGCACAGGACCGGAAGGTGGGGAGAATAGGCCAGTGCACATTCCCCGGTGAGAGCACCTCAGGCAGTTAGCTATAAACTAACTCCTTCCCAAAGCAAGAAGGTAAGGCCTTGGAATATGGACTTGACCTCCCAGAGCATAACAGAACAAATACCACATCTTGACAGAAAAAAAGCCACCGCCGTCACAATAACCAGTATCTGTCGGACTGATTGTTGAGGATCGATCCTTGACTGATATGACTGGCATAAGAAAGGAGACGGCTTTCTTCACCTCGAGATCCTCACTCCCAGTAGTTTTAATGCACAAACACCAAACTGTGTGTTTCTATGTCAACATAAATACATATACATATTAAGCTGTTCATGTCTGCTGATGATACTAGCTCCAGGTAGGGGCATATTATATAAGGTTTGGTTTGTTTGTTTGTTTGTTTTACGGCATATCAACCGTTTTCAGGTTATTTAATGCAGATTCAGGTCTTTTTGGTAAAAGATTTTATGCTTCAAGTTCTTTATATCTTCAAATATTCATTCATGGTGTTTGGTTTGTTTTTTTTGTTGAGGAAAATTGTTGGGTTTTTTTTTAGCTTTGCAGAACATGATTGAGTTTTACAAACGGAAAGGAAAAAACAATCACATCAATGTTTGCTGCATTTTAAGTAAAAAATCCGGTATCTTCAGACAGCCTGATCTGATAGAACCAGGATAATATATATAAGGAATGAACACGATTGACACAGACTATTTCATATGGTTGATTGTGTCTTGGTGTTTAACAACCTTTTACCCATTATAAGGTCATACCAAGTTAAAGGCTTTTTGTTTTTTACGAATCAGACAGTTTTTACAATGATTCTTTTTTGTGAAAGTGTTTTTAGAGTTTGCGATTTGACTGTTCATAATGTGTGAGCGATTTTGCTTTATTTTTAAATTTTTGTATGCTTTTTTGTTTCGGTTAGGTTGTTTTTAAGATATTATTTGGGCCAATCATTTGAAGAGAGTTTTTAAAATTGTTTGCTTGGCAACAATATAACATTTATATGCACGTTAATTGGTATGCGTTTCTTGTCAGATATTATTTTGTTAATATTGTTTTTTTTAAATTTAAATATGTGTGTACAAATTAGTTTCTTTACGAAACCCTATTATTTGAGAAAGATCTATGTTTTTATATTTCTTACTTTGTTATATTTGCCATGTATATGTGCATATTTTTTGTATTGGAATCATGCGTTTTTGTTAGTCCTCCATATGGTTGTAGAGGCAAACATGTGAGCCAAAGAGTTGCTCCACTGTGCACTAATGCCATTAGGCATATCTTTCAGCCCTCTAATGTTGAAATGTAGTTTGCATTTTACCTCTCTCCATGGCGTATATCGGCTTTAAAAATTGGCCTTTCAAGAGCCTAAGGTTCAAGACTGGTGGGATTTATATTGCAGTGCTTGGGGAGATCTTATGCCTTTTCTCATGGCCAACAGCCAATGTATATTCCCCGAGTTGCCCATAAAGAACTTGGTGCAGCAGGCAATGGTCAGGCATCTTTTACTTTTTACTAAGGAGTCACCACTTACCAAGGCTTAAACCACATTCTAGGATAAAGGTTAATAAGATGAATAAATTGGCAGTTGAATGATGATAAATACTATGAGAGGATTAGAAATCTCCACATACTAGCCACTCAAAACAACATCCGATACAAAAAACAACAATTATTCCCTCTTTGTCAGAAATATCGATCATAGAATGTGAGATTAACAGACAAAGTAAGAGAAAGCAAGAATTATGATGCTTCCAAAATTAAACATTCTTTCTACTCTCCATACAAACGATATGGCATTTCTACCATGTATCTGAAATTATTATGCTAAGCAATATTTCTTAAATAACGTTAATTTGCATAAACCGAAAGAGCTGACATTTTAATATGTCATCTAAATTTGTACTTTGAGTTGTAAACTCTGAATTATATATTTTATATTATTAAAACTGTTTCGTTTTTTGTTTTCAGACCATGATTTTAGTCATGGGCACAGATCTAATATTGGCAGAAAATAAAAAATGCACCAAGTTCTTAGATATAGACATGGATTAATTGATTAACAAATAGAGACTTGGTAGAAGTAACCACATGACCAAGAAATAAATTAGTCAGTATCATATTCGGTTTAACATCCAATTTGCATGCTTTAAGAAATTGACATCCTAACTAATCCATCTCTGGACATGTCTTTATTTATCCATTTCTATCACTTTGCCCCATCTTTTCTTTAGCCTTTCCCTGTGAACTGAACTTGCTACCTAAACTGTTCTACATCTACTACCCTAAAAACTCTCATCCATTCTTTGGACGTGGCCGTACCATCAATATGTTATTCACCTAAATTAAAAAATGTTATTACAAAATAAATTCGCATAATAACTTAAGTAAATCAAAGCAATCAAAGCTACTTGAAATTTATACCAACAACTCAAAATGACATCTCAGATAATTTGTGTGTAAAATTTAAATTTCGTAGTTGTATGCAAATTAATATTATTTTAAAAAAAAACTGATTTGTATACTAATTTCAGACAGAGTGTATATACATCAAGACATAATTATTGTTGAAGGGCCGATACTAATTAAGACAACACGATGGTACATTTACAAGAGTGTATTTATAGAAGTACAGAAATAGTATGTACAGAAAGTCTGCATCCGATACTGTGGCTATGGCTGCCACCAATGACTGCTTTTCATAGTCTCTGGAAGAGGCAATCTACACACGAAATAGGGTATTTCAATATAACAATTATAGAAGAAATTTTTTTTAATTTGCTGTACAAATAATTAACAATATATAAAAAAGTTAAATAAATAAGAATTATAGAATAAAGAATTACGATTACTGATCGAACTAAAATCAGTAAGATTTAAAAAATGTTAATGAATAGTTATATATATATATATATAAAATAAATTATGAATTAAAAAATCCACCACTCTATAACAAAGATCAATGTGCATTTTTTTGTATATTCATATATATATATATATATGAACTCCAATCCCAGAAAAAGTTCGTAAATAAAAAACGTGCCGGACAAAACCATTTCAAGTGTTGCAAGAAAGCAAATAGCAACTTAGACAAGCCGCCTTCTATCTAAAATGAATTTGGAGAGAAATCTAATGTAAATAAAAAATCAACAATTGATGTTCTTTTCCTTTACGCCTTCAGAAATGATAATTTATATATGAAAAATTAAATTATTGATGTTATTCTCTGATTTTATATATTAGTAAGAACAGTGACGAAGCATAAATTTTCCTGTCATTTTTGATGGAATGTGTACACCATCCATTAGTCTCTCATCTAATAGGTCCTTCACTATCCACCAAGCTCTAGCCTCTGTCCTCGCCGCAATATGCATCCTTGTGCTTGTTTTACAAGTACTTCAATGGAATATGCTCCAATGAACTTGCTGCTCTGGTGCTCCCGCGATGTAAATACACTCGACAAACCCGACAATCAGTTAAATCCAAACCATTGACTGTGGAGGTCCTCAGATGCCAGAGAGCCTTCTACTCCAATAGCTTCTTTCCCCGAGCTGCCGACCTTTAGAACTCTCTCCCTGCTCCCTGTTTCCCGATTGTACCTGACATGAAGAAATTTAAAACTAATGTGAACAAGCATCTCGCTGCGCAGCTCCTAATTTCGAATGACTCCATAAACTTTCAATCTAATTCTCAGTAGCCCCTTACGTCTACAGTGGCAACTTACCTTGTTTTGGAGGTGAACTAAGTTACAAAATTTTTTTTAAATGAATAAACATGGGTAACTAACTCATCTCCATCAATGTCAGCCATCTTGTTTTTATACCAAACGCACATGATCCTTCACTTCTAATGATCAGGAAAAACCATGACATTGCAATAAAGTGTTAAAGGCAAATGCATTTTCTTACTCATTATATATATATATATATATATATATATATAAAATCTTATTTATTAAAAAAGTTTTTCTTTATTATATTTTAATATGTTTTTTCAATGATTTTCTGAATCTTGAAATTTACGTAGTAAAGAGGATTTATTTTTGAAACATTAGCATTAATGAATATTTCGTTCATTATCGTGTGTAAAAGATTTATATTTTAAAATTAATTCTATGTTTACTTAAGTGTCTTTGTTTTGTTATTATTTGATTCTTAATCTTTAAGATTATTTGAAAACAATTTATTCAAGATGACGTTCAATTTGCACACCTATGTATGTACAAAGCCCGTGTCATTAGCATATTCTTGTTTTGCAGTGAAGCTTGGACACTGTATACTAAGACATAGGGCTGAATAGTTTCCATTTGCGTTGCCTGAGATCAATACTGAGCACCACTTGGGAGTACAAAATCATCAGCATCTCAGACCTTGAAAGATCACATCTTCCCAATATGTGTTTTCATATATTTTCTCCTGGTTGGACCATGTTAGGAGAGGATGGAAGAGAGCTGAATTCTTAACAGAAATTTTATATGCAGAACTGTCAACTGAAGAAAGGAAAATTGGCTTCCCACAGCTTCGATTTTAGAATGTATGTAAAGAGTTTTTCAGATAGTTGACTACCGACCCTGTCACATGGAAAAACTTTGCTCAACACTGACTTCAATAGAAACAATTCGGGTATTTTGCCACATCTGGGCTGGTGTACCAACCACTAGCCTCTCCGTCTTGGACAGGGTGCAAACAAGAATTTCTAACCTAATAGATCCCACACTGTTTGTCAAGATCCATCCTCTGTCACATCACTGTGCTTGTTTTACAAATACTTCCACAGAATATGCTCTAATGAACTTACTGCACTTTTACCCTCTAAACGAAAATTCACCTGACTAAAAGCTAAATCCCATCTCATCTCTTCACTGTAGAGGTCTCGAGATGCCAGAATATTTTCTACTCTGATAACTTGTTTTCCTTGCCTTTGGAATTCCTTTCATGTTCTGTTTCTCCAACAGTACCAACATGCAGAAATGTAAATGTAATGTGAACAAAGATCTTGCTGCCCAACTCCTCACCCAGGTTGCTCCATCACCATAAATCTGTCCCCTGCCACTTATGCTTCAATGGGAATATGCCTTTTTTAGGGGTGAATAAAAAATTTTAAAAATCCAAAGTGAACTAACATAGGAGAAAAATTTGGCTAACCGCAAAGAGGTCATGAGAACAAAGAAACAACAAATAGTAGAGCACCACCAATATCACTTGAACAGGTCTATAAATGCACCATCTCTGCTCGTGAATGTCTCTTGCAGATTGAGTCTTTCAGTCACTTAAGAAACTGCTGAGAATCTGACACTTGTGTATAGCTAAATTCCATAGTCATAAAAAACTACAATGTTAAGGACAGCATATAATTCTAAGTATGCATATACACTTTATTTCTTAGAACTTGCCCTTCCCATAGTTGATAATTACTCAAAATGAAAAAAAAAAATGTTTTGTCTGGTGAGCGATTTTTTTACAGCACATCGACCCTTTTATGGTTATTTAATGTTAAAACATCACCCTTTTTAATTGTTCACCACTTATCAAGGCCAGGAAACCACTTGAAGATAAAGCTTACAGAGATTTTCAGTTGGACGATGAATGGCACTATGATAGGATTGGAATCAGCGGGTGGAATGGGCAGAATATTAAATAAATTGATTATTAAGAGGACGGCTCAACAAGTATTTGTTTACATTAAACTTGAAGAGGACAATGTTGTAGTCGGTTGGGAAGCAGTCTCGTAGTACTTTGTTCCACAGATAGTATGTTCTTCCAAAAGTAAACGATTCATCGGTGGGCTTGATTCGTCGATTTTACAAAATATAAATTCATTTTAAATTATTTAATACCAAAACAAAACAACAATCATAACTATTATTAGGTTTTTTTTTACCTGCTACCATGTCAACTAGTGCAACCTGTTCGATGACTTCAATGTAATGTAAACAAACATCTCGCTGAACAACTCTATACTTAGAATTTCCCTATAAATCTGGCCCCCGATTCACAGTAGCCTCTTACGGAGACTGTACACTCATCTTTATAATATCACGTTGTCCCGAAAGTTTGTGAACACTTGGGAAAAATTTAATTTTTATATTGTTATAATCACCTTCATCTTTATATTGCAGATACGCATGAATAAAATCGAGCTGCGAGTTTTGATTCGTTACAACCAAGTGTCTACAAACTTTTGGGACAACCTAGTGGTTTATGTAAATATTAAAAAATCTAGTTTTGCTTTGTTCTGATGGCTGAAGCAACATTCCTTGGAGCAGAGTTAACTACTCTGTTCGAATCTTTCCTTTCGGATTCTCCTGATTTAATGATCTCATTTGGTAGTAGGAGATAATTAAATAGCATATAAAAAAACGGGCATTTGGCATAATGGTGCAGGAGACAGAGATTCAATCCTCGGTCAAGTCACAGAAAAGAATCAAAAATGGTATTGATGCCTCTTTGCTAAACACTCAAAATTATAAGGTGAGGATCCAGGGTAAGTAGAGCAATCCTAGTAAAAGATATGGCGCCTTTCCCTACATTCTTGGTGAAGTAGGCAATGTGTTTTGTTTGGTCTTGTCTTATGAACGGAGAGTTTGGACAATCAGCAACACTAAAAACAAGAGATGTCAAAGGGTGGATTAGCTCCATGAGAAGGATAACTATCCATACTTATAATAGTAGAAAATAGACCTTAGGTTTACTTTCGGCAGCTTCATAATTCTCCCCCCCCCCCTTATTTTGTCCTATACTTCTTACTTTCATGATCAATATTGCATACAAATGAAGGGGGGACTATTTTTTGCTGGATCGGCTGTTTTGAGTGGGTGGTACTTAGTGGAATTTCCAGTCCTTTCATAGTATTCATCATCATTTAACTGTTAATATCTCAACCTCATTAATCCTTATTCTTGAGGGTTTTTTTTTTTTTACTTTGATAATTAGTGACTCATTAGTTGAAAAAAAAAAACCTTACCATTGCCTGCTGCACCAATTTATCTATGGATAACCAAGACAGTGAAAACAACAAAAACAATCTATATGGGTTGGTTTGTTTTTCATGTTTATGCCATGTTAACCCTTGTTTGGTTGGCCATACAACATGATGTGGGAAAGATTTGAGGTTAGAATTAGTCACAGAAATAATTTTGGATTATCGAGAGCATCACGTCTGGTCCGAAGAAATGAATACACTTAGACCCTCTCTCTCCTGTAACTAGCTAAGAAAATGAGCTACTTTAGTTAACTGAATAGCATCTAGTTTAACGTTCGAATCTATAACATCTTTCTCTCAATCATCCCTAGCAAAATATCAAGAAAACTACTTCACAATCCCTGGTTCACAAACTACAGCAGATATAACATCTGAAATAATTAAGGAGATCTTACTGTAGGATCTGTTTAAATTCATTTATTCATTAAAAGAATAGGTCTTCATAAGTACTGGTGTTGAACGAAATTAAGCATCAGTATTTATTACATCTTATATTGTAATGCAGGTACTACAGGCTCATCACCCCCTCCAATATAGAATGATACTAAGAAACTACTCTTTGTGAAATAAAATTTGTTCATTTTTTTTTTCAATTACCAAAAAATAAGGAAATTAAGAAATTTTAATTAGACTATCATTAATGCTGATAATCTCATTAAAATGAAAAGTAAGCCGTCCTCAACTATTGTCGATGCGATTAGTTTCCAACAATCTTAAGTTAGAGGTAAAAAATAAAACTAAGGCGGCCTCTAATGCGCAGCTGAAACCATTCATCCCCCCCCCCATCAAGATTCCTCCGGCTGCAGCTACACAACACTAACTCTGCTGGTTAGGCTATTAATTTATGGATGATTTTTTTGATTTTTTTCATTAATTTTTCAAAAAATAAGCGTTACAAACCTTTACACTTATTAGAATATATATACTATACTGTTTTTAATGTGCGCATACTTACAAATCTAAGAATACTCGACATGCCAGTGGCATAATGGTTGAAGTGTTTGCTAAATGTGCCGGGAGACCAGGGTTCAATACTCGATAGAGCTATACTAAAGAGTCAAAAAATGATACTTTATGCCTCCTTGCATAAACACCCATCATTATAAGATGAGTCGCCATCGACTATCCTAGATCAATTTAAAAAAATTTATTTAAGACTAGCAGGCCTACCCGGCGTTGCCCGGGGCAAAAGTGTAACATATTTCTATTAAAACTTCTATCTCTCTCTCCTGCCTTTTCCCCCTCCTTCTCCCCACCTTCTCTTTCTTCTCCATCCAGCCCATTCCTCCTTCTGGACATACACGTTTTATAGATTACTCGAGTCGGTGTAAGAGAAATAACATCTTGAAAAAATCAGAGTTACTTCCCTTTAGTTAGTACATGAAAGTTACAAATAAATCACCCCCACCCCCCTGACGAACTTGTCAACGGTTTAGGATCAAAGAATGGGTATTTTTTTCTAAATTATAGATATTATTTATTCCAATCAAGAATATACCAACGTTGTGGGTTTTCTTTGGTAGATTTTGACTTTTAGCTGAACACAGACACAAAGACATTTCCCATTATATAATAGAAGATCATAACAGTATTCCAGGACTAAGGTATATGTTAGCGTTTTTTGTGTTATTAAAATAGATAGGGGAAGAGCGGTAGGAAAATCAAACAATGATGAACTCGTATCTCTACTCTATATTTATAAAGTTATATATGTACAAGGTAATCTCCTAAACTAATAAAGGAATAACCATGAATTTTTGAATATATATTCTAAAAAAGTACAATGAGTAACTTGGGCACATTATTTTTTTTTGTAAATATTAACATTTAGGGAGTGCATATATATATATATATATATATATATATATATATATATATATATATATATATATATAAAGTTTTTATAATTTTTATTTATTATTTATTTTTTATGAATTATTATAAATTTTGAAACATGTATATTCTCAGTAGCTCGGTGAGTAACATGGGCACAATATTTTCTTTGTAAACTTCACCATTTAGGGGGTGCGCCCACTCAAATTCATGGCCACCATCAAAAAAACTTTTAACATAAGTTTTATATAAAAATATAAATAGAGGAAAAAATTTCTTTTCATCAAATTTTGAGTTATATTAAGTAATACATTTTTAAAAGGATCGTTCCGTGCATGTGTTAGCGTCAATAATATTTATGTGCTTGGTGAAATCTTCAACTATTGAACTTATTATGAATTATGGAATATGTATTTTAGGCAACCTGGTGAGTAACATGAGTACATTATTTTTTTTATAAACCATTTGCGGGGATACCACCGAAACTGTACCATGTCACTCAAAGAAAAAAACATTAGCACTTAACACTAATGCTATATTTATTGTTTATACCCGTTCTTGGGCACATATTCTGCTAATTTAGTGTAACAATAGATATACGAAGAAAGATGCTTCTAGTTTTGAATATTCTACTAATTTAGTGTAACAATAGATATACGAAGAAAGATGCTTCTAGTTTTGAATATTCTACTAATTTAGTGTAACAATAGATATACGAAGAAAGATTCTTCTAGTTTTGAATATTCTACTAATTTAGTGTAACAATAGATATACGAAGAAAGATGCTTCTAGTTTTGAATATTCTACTAATTTAGTGTAACAATAGATATACGAAGAAAGATGCTTCTAGTTTTGAATATTCTACTAATTTAGTGTAACAATAGATATACGAAGAAAGATGCTTCTACTTTTGTAATATTCTACTAATGTAGTGTAACAATAGATATACGAAGAAAGATTCTTCTAGTTTTGAATATTCTACTAATTTAGTGTAACAATAGATATACGAAGAAAGATGCTTCTAGTTTTGAATATTCTACTAATTTAGTGTAACAATAGATATACGAAGAAAGATGCTTCTAGTTTTGAATATTCTACTAATTTTGTGTAACAATAGATATACGAAGAAAGATGCTTCTAGTTTTGAATATTCTACTAATTTAGTGTAACAATAGATATACGAAGAAAGATTCTTCTAGTTTTGAATATTCTACTAATTTAGTGTAACAATAGATATACGAAGAAAGATGCTTCTAGTTTTGAATATTCTACTAATTTAGTGTAACAATAGATATACGAAGAAAGATTCTTCTAGTTTTGAATATTCTACTAATTTAGTGTAACAATAGATATACGAAGAAAGATTCTTCTAGTTTTGAATATTCTACTAATTTAGTGTAACAATAGATATACGAAGAAAGATTCTTCTAGTTTTGAATATTCTACTAATTTAGTGTAACAATAGATATACGAAGAAAGATGCTTCTAGTTTTGAATATTCTACTTATTTAGTGTAACAATAGATATACGAAGAAAGATGCTTCTAGTTTTGAATATTCTACTAATTTAGTGTAACAATAGATATACGAAGAAAGATTCTTCTACTTTTGAATATTCTACTAATTTAGTGTAACAATAGATATACGAAGAAAGATGCTTCTAGTTTTGAATATTCTACTAATTTAGTGTAACAATAGATATACGAAGAAAGATTCTTCTAGTTTTGAATATTCTACTAATTTAGTGTAACAATAGATATACGAAGAAAGATGCTTCTAGTTTTGAATATTCTACTAATTTAGTGTAACAATAGATATACGAAGAAAGATGCTTCTAGTTTTGAATATTCTACTAATTTTGTGTAACAATAGATATACGAAGAAAGATGCTTCTAGTTTTGAATATTCTACTAATTTAGTGTAACAATAGATATACGAAGAAAGATGCTTCTAGTTTTGAATATTCTACTAATTTAGTGTAACAATAGATATACGAAGAAAGATGCTTCTAGTTTTGAATATTCTACTAATTTAGTGTAACAATAGATATACGAAGAAAGATTCTTCTAGTTTTGAATATTCTACTAATTTAGTGTAACAATAGATATACGAAGAAAGATGCTTCTAGTTTTGAATATTCTACTAATTTAGTGTAACAATAGATATACGAAGAAAGATTCTTCTAGTTTTGAATATTCTACTAATTTAGTGTAACAATAGATATACGAAGAAAGATGCTTCTAGTTTTGAATATTCTACTAATTTAGTGTAACAATAGATATACGAAGAAAGATTCTTCTAGTTTTGAATATTCTGCTAATTTAGTGTAACAATAGATATACGAAGAAAGATTCTTCTAGTTTTTAATATTCTACTAATTTAGTGTAACAATAGATATACAAAGAAAGATGCTTCTAGTTTTGAATATTCTACTAATTTAGTGTAACAATAGATATACGAAGAAAGATGCTTCTAGTTTGAATATTCTACTAATTTAGTGTAACAATAGATATACGAAGAAAGATTCTTCTAGTTTTGAATATTCTACTAATTTAGTGTAACAATAGATATACGAAGAAAGATGCTTCTAGTTTTGAATTTAAATAAAAAATCTGCTTTTTTACATGCAATATAATTTTACTTTTAAAGAATTGTTTTTATCTTTATTTCATATTCATATAAGTAGAGTATATAAAAATAGAATAGAGACACTTGATGCTCATGTGGTGACGTAATTGAAAGAAGGTTTCAAGACGATGTCATTGAAAGAAATGTAAGGTTAAACCTAACTAGTTATAGAAATGTGATGCCCGCATCTAAAAACAAATAACAAAAAATGGACAAACATTTTTGCCATTTTAAATGTGTACAGAAGACAATGCCCTATAATCAGAAACTGATTTGAACCAATGAGTATGACATATCCCAATGCAATTACCTTTCTTGGCCAGATATTTTCGAAAATGGTTTCCTTCCAAATAATCCTTTTGCGCTTGACTTCCATAAACATATTGATGAATATCATTAAGGAAAGAAAAAGGACAAAACTCAAAACGGTTGCAAATATTTGACAGTTGCATATCCGCCGCAAATGCCATCATAAAGTGGGCGTTATTCATGGGAAATTACTGCTTTGCATTCTCTTGCCAACAATATATGATACAAATTACTGATAACTACAGATATCACAAACCATTATGGTAACTTCTGGAGAAAAATATATACATATATCCATAGACATGGAAAATGTTTATCCTAATCTGTTTTTGCTTTCGTATAGCAATGCTCTTTTTTTTGTCTCTTTTTTATTGATTCACGAAGCATTCTGTTTTTTATAATATGTAATATTCCAATTCAAAGAATCTGAAATTCTAACCAGCAATAAACAAATAATACTTATATTTCTTTAAAAAAAAAGTGATGTCACCGTGTTTTAGAGTCGCATATTTACTTATAATGAGTTATTCACTTCCTTTTTGCGAAACCAGCGTGCAAATGTGAATTATTCAAATTGATAACCTTATTGCATTTACCAACATATCTTAACTGTTAAGTTCTGCAACGACAGGAATATATAATTTCTTATCTAATGCTGCATGCATATATATAAGAAAAGAAATAGAAAAAAAAAATTATTACTGTTTTCGTTTTTTGAAAGTAAAGTAACAATTTCTTCAAATTTTGTCTGTTTTTTTACCATTATTTTATCTTATTTTTATTTACATGAAGTTAGCTCTGTGTATATGTCTATACATTTGTATACGCATAGGATTCACTTCTAAACTAATTAACCGATCATTATGAAATTTAGTACACAGCTGCTAGGCATAAAGGGTCGATGATGGGCTATATTTAGCTTAGTTTTATGCAAAGGGGTTAAATAAAGGGGTTGAAGTTCTTCGTGAAAATTCAGATACCTTCGATTTTTGTGAAATTTAAACAATAGATATTAGACATCAATTAATATATATATTCCACAAATTTCAGTTTCTATGGAGTATTTTAAGAATGTCTAATCTAAGGCTTAGGCTTAAGGCTCTTAAGATGAAATTGAAATTCAGGGAATCTTGTTTAATTAGTGTCTAATGACTATGGGTAAAATTCAATGTAAATCTGAAATATTTGAATTTTCAAGAGGGAGGTTGTGCCTATATTATGCTCCCTAAAATCCTTTAAAGTGCCCCAAAGAAACTTAAATTTGGGGAATATTTATTAATTGATGTCTAATACCTACTGTTAAAATTTCATAAAAACGGAGGTACTTGAATTTTAACGAAGAGCTTCCACCAACTTTTTATTTCCTTTACATAAACATAAATTAAACTAAATATAGCCCACATTATGAATAGCGGCTGTGTTCAAAAATTCCTAATCGGTTGATTAGTTTAGGAGTGAATCCTGTACATACAAATATATAAATATATCAACATATATACATACCTAACTGTATATAAATATATACATACATATACTAGGATAGCATCGTGACTAAGTGGTTAATGACCCAGACTGAAGACCTGGGTGTGCCGGATTCGAATCCAGTTTGTTCCACAGAAACTTTCATCAAAACCCACACCTGACCTCATGACTAACCTCCTGGAGAGGAAGTAAATGAAATACTAGGCATTTATTTACTCCGCTACAGGAGTTAGGCTAATGGCTAGTTTTATCTTACTCCCACAAGTAAGATGTGACCCAAGGTCGGGTCGGGAACGTGGGGTTTGAAAAGCTAGCGCCCGAAAAGGTGAGCACTCTGGCCATTAAAAATTGCCTTGGCAGCCCCGTCGGCATTCCCCGGTAGGGGCGCCTCATGCAGTAAGCAATAAACTTACTCCTCCCCAAAGAGGGGAGGCAAAGCCTGGGAGGGTGGACCTCCTAGAACTTCACAGGACAGACCCATTGACCGGCGTAAATCAAGCCCCGAAGGCCAAGACAATACCAGTATGGGTGCAGTATCCATCAGAACAGATACTACACTTTGATCTTAGTCAAGAGCAGAGTTTCTGTCTTAGAACTACCCGTCTGTGGAACACAATACTGCAGAGCTGCTTTCCAGCTGACTACAACATAGTCGTTTTCAAGTCCAATGTAAACAATTCTTGTTGAGCCGTCCTCTTCGATAATCAAGTTCTGCCAAATATCAATTATCATTACTAATCATCACAGTGGTGTCACATCGTCTACCTGACAAACTCATGAAGCCTTATCCTCGAGTGGCCTTTGTGTCTTAATGGTGACTCCTTAGTAAAAAGAAAATACTATCATCATCAGATTCGGTTTAACATCTGTTTAACATGTTGACATGTATTGAACAGCTTCTAGAAATTGACTAATGAGTTAATCAACGTTTGTTTCCCTAAGGCTTTTTTTCCTATATACTTTAATAACACAAAATATATGCTAAAATATATCTTAGTTCTGGTATTAAGATAAAAAAATTCTTTTTTAATTGTTCTAATTATACATAATTTATAATTAACTGAACACATCACCAATCGCTTTCTTATCTATCTGTGTATTTCCCTCACCACCTATCACTATATGTTGATTAAACCACTATCTAATATTTTTTAACGTCTCTGAGCATTTAGAAAAAGAATGACTCTTTTCTCAATATGGTCATCTAATTTACGTACATGTATCTTTACACACCTCAAACACGTATGTAAATTAGATGGCAAAATAATAAGTCTGTTTACTTCTAAATAAAAATAATAAAGAATAATATCTCTATATGATAATAATAATCGTAATATAGAAGTAAAAAACGAATTATTTTTAGTTATGCAAGAAGAATGTCTGAGAAGAAATAGTATAGTTTATGAATTTCCGAATGAAATCCAAGTAGAATAAATAATGATAGTGATTCAATGTTTCACGGGTCCATCAAGTATTCTTTTAAGCCATTGCGTCTTATGACCCCTTAAGCTGAAGCCTAAAATTTTAGACACTGTACACACCTGTATGTAAATTAGACGATAAATTAATAAGTCACCTTATTTTTATATAATAACAATAATAATAGCAATAATAATAATAACAACAATACTGACAAAACTGCAGAATCACCGATGTGTCGATTGTGTAATGAAAGGAAAGAAAACTTTAGCCTATATTGTATTAGAACGCCCTATGCTGATACAACATCAATATAACAAATGGAGACATGACAAAGTTGCGCATGTACTACACACTGGACTATATGCAAACTTTATGAATTGGACCACAATGAGAAGTGGTATGAGCATAAGCCAGAAGTTGTACAGGAGAAGGACAATGTAAAACTTCTTTGGGGCATGTGCATACAAACTGATAAGGTTCTTGAAGATTCAAAACCCGACTTAGTCTTTCTAAACAAAAACAAGAGAACGTAATTGACATAGCCTGCCCCTTTGATACCAGAGTGCAGGATAAAGAACAGGAAATAAAAAAGTTCAAGATCTAAAATGGGAATTAGTTAGACTATAGAAAGGTAAAGTCAAAGTGATTCTCGTTGTAATTGGAACGTTTGGAACCACCATAAATGACTTAAACAGGTTGACGAGAAAATTTCTTTTTCAATTCTGCAAAAGGATTGCCTGTTAGGAACACCGAAAGTGTTAGGCTGCAGCTTGAATTGATCTGATGTTCAAGGAAAGACATCCAACTAAAAATCCAAAAGTGGGGACTACTATGAGAATGAGAACAACAATAAAAATTATAGAACTAAAAAAGACTAATTATTTTTAGCTATGCAACAAGAATGTCTTCGAAACAATATTGCAGTTTATGAATTTTCGTGGAATGAATAGTTTGGTAGTTTTGTTTTACGGCATATCAACCCTTTTTGGGTTATTTAATGCCGAATCTGGTCTTGTTTTCTTCTCTTTCTTGTTTCTTTCCCCTTTTAATATCTGTTTCTATTTAACCCATAGTTGGGACCCTAACAGGTACTACCACTCCGGGTCAGGGTGGACCTGGGAGCAATGGTAATTAAGAGGAGGCTCCACATTCCCCAAAGTCCGTAAGCCGGATCTCACCATCGGATGTAGTTTAAGGTCATATCCAGGACCGGGAGTAGGGTAGGAAAAATAAAAATAAAAAAGGGGAGGGAGAAAGGGAGAGGGGCTGTTGTTTTTGTTTTTGGTTTTGTAGAACATAATTAAGTTTTACAAAAAAAAAAAAAAAAAAAAACCTCAATGTAGGTGAATTTCGTCTCAGGGAGCCACAGGGCAGCCTGATCTGGTATCACCAGGTGGAATGAATAGTAGTAGTGATTATGAACCAACGAGTCATGGGTCCGTCTAGTGTTGCATCTGTACATACCACACGTACGTATGTAAATTAAATGGTAAAATAATAAGTCCCTATACTTCTATATAATAATAATAATAATAATAATAATATAGAATTACAAAGACTAATTATTTTTAGTTATGCAAGAAAAATGTTTAAGAAGATGTCACAATTTTCTAATGAAATCAACGTAGAATAAATAGCGATAGTGGTTGTGACCCTACAGGTCACGGGTACGTTTAGTTTAACCTATAGCTGAGGGGGGAATTGCAGCTTTCCCAATAAAAGTAGGAGTAATGCTTGTTCCTAATACCCAGACTGAAGACCCAACTTTTTAAGGTAGTATACAATAAAACACAATGTCATGGTTTATAAATTTTCAAATTAAATCAAAGTAGAATAAATAATGGTACTGATCGTGACCCAACGGGTCAGAGGTACATCTAGTATTTATATATGCACAACATCGTCTGTGTGTATTTGTAGCGTGTATATAAATGAGGAATGTAGCCCGAACCTAGCAGACTGTTATAAATGCATCATAATTCTAATTCAGCAATTTGTACCGGACTTACGAACGTATGATCTTTAACTAATTGATTTACTGCTTATCACTGAAATCGAATATAAAATCAGGAAATCGAACAAACTTTAAAGTAAATTTACGACAAAATACAGTTGCAATTTCAGCACAGACGAGCGACACTGGCATCGAAATAAAACGGAACATTCTTACACGCAGTCTGCGGTCTGAAACATTCTCTAGATTTAATAGAAAGTAAAAAATGATTGAATTGTGTATTGCCATTGGAAATTGGGTTATCTAAATCTCGTCAAAAAGTTGGTGAGTTTTCAGTAACCTTGATGTATTGGTATAGAAATAAAATTAAAAAAACTTTTTTTTAAATCTAAGAGACTTACATTTTACGATGTAGAACTAAAGATCATAGAATAAAGACGTTTTTTAATTTCATTTCTGACGTAGAAATTTTAAAAGAATTTTAAGAGATAGGAATCGAATAATGAAAGACGAGCTTTCCCTTCTGAAAAAAAAAAACCCAACAAAGTTTGATGTCGCTGTGGGTTTTCAACATTTAAATATAAATTGGGTGTAATTAAAGAAATAGTTTGAGCCAACAAAATATTAGCAGGAACTTGTGGAAATATTTTTACATCAATATGTATAACTTACTTTTAATATTAATGTACGTGAAGCTTTGACAAAGAGGAACCAGAAATTGAAGCTGAACCGAGCACTTCCCGTGGAAATAAGGATAGAGTAGAGAAAGACCAGCAACGTGTCTTCTGTGCGAAAGGGGCTGTAGAGAATAGAAGAGGTCATCCTCCATAGATTTCAAAGATGATTTTGAACTCTGTCAAAGCAAGAAAGAGTCCTCTGTGCAGCAGCTCCCAAATGTGAGAGCAGTACGTCATCTTAAGACCTAAGGAGAAATAAAGAGAAAGAGAGAGAGAGAGGGGAGAGAGTGAAAGAGAGAGAGAGAGAGGGAGAGAGTGAAAGAGAGAGAGAGGGAGAGAGTGACAGAGAGAGTGAAAGAGAGAGAGTGACAGAGAGAGTGAAAGAGAGAGAGAGCGAAAGAGAGAGAGAAAGTGAAAGAGAGAAAGTGAAAGAGAGAGAGAAAGTGAAAGAGAGAGAGAAAGTGAAAGAGAGAGAGAAAGTGAAAGAGAGAGAGAGAGAAAGTGAAAGAGAGAGTGAAAGAGAGAGTGAAAGAGAGAAAGAGAGAGTGAAAGAGAGAAAGAGAGAGTGAAAGAGAGAGAGAGTGAGAGAGAGAGAGTGAGAGACTGAGAGAGAGAGAGAGACTGAGAGAGAGAGAGACTGAGAGAGAGAGAGACTGAGAGAGAGAGACTGAGAGAGAGAGAGACTGAGAGAGAGAGAGACTGAGAGAGAGAGAGACTGAGAGAGAGAGACTGAGAGAGAGAGAGATTGAGAGAGAGACTGAGAGAGAGAGACTGAGACTGAGAGAGAGAGAGAGAGACTGAGAGAGAGAGACAGAGAGAGAGAGAGTGAGAAAGAGAGAGTGAGAGATAGAGAGTGAGATAGAGAGAGTGAGAGAGAGATAGAGAGAGTGAGAGTGAGAGAGATAGAGAGAGTGAGAGAGATAAAGAGAGAGTGAGAGAGATAAAGAGAGAGTGAGAGAGATAAAGAGAGAGTGAGAGAGAGATAAAGAGAGAGCATGAATATGAGAGTGTGCGAGAGTAAATATGAGAGCGAGAGTGAATATAAGAGCAAGAGTACGAGATAACGAGAGTACGAGATAACGAGAGTACTATATAACGAGATAACGAGAGTACGAGATAACGAGAGTACGAGAATACAAGAGAACGAGAATACGTGGGTATGAGAGTACGAGAGTACGAGAGAACGAGAGTACGAGAATATTAGAAAACGAGAATACGAGAGAACGAAAGAGCGAAAGAACGAGACTACGAGAGAATGAATGAGTCAGAGCGATTGAAAGAATGAAAGAGAGAGAGAGAGAGAGAGGAAGGTAAAAAAATAAATAGAGATGATAGTTAAGGAAAGGACGGGTAAAAAAATCAGAACAAAGAAAATCAAAAGATACTGAAATTGTGAGAAAATAAATGTACAGAGGATTTTCATTTCTTCAATAAAAATCTAAATGAATTTTTCTTTTGAGGTTATTTGAATAATAATTCTCCAGCTCAATTATCAATTTTATAAAATCCTTTCTTTCTATCAAATAACTTTTTGATATTCTGCAGGTGAATTGAAAACACTGAATCACTCGAAGCTCCATTTTAATAAAATGTCATCATTGATTTTCTCCCTTAAAATTTAAAAACAATTTCCTTCTAATTTCCCGGCCTGTCTTTCTGTGGAGCCAATGAATGCGAATCCTACCATTGTTGGAAGAGATAACCAGCTTTTATGGTCCTGCTGATAAATTATTAGGCCACTGTTTGAAGCAATGACCACTTGGAAAATTATTTATGGTTTCTAGAGTTTCATGAAATGCTGACAAATGAATGGTTCTCAAACGCCTCAGATTTATGGGAAACCCTTCCCTCCTGCCAACCTCAAAAAAGTTCCCTTCCGCTTCGGTGTTAAGAGAAAGCCACATTTTCAAAGCTTGATGGAATCTTATACATTTTAATATCTTTAGTCATGTGATTATGAATGATTATCAACCAACGTGTTACCATAATAGCAGGTTTTAAAAGACAGCTGAACTATCTTTATGCTGCAAAATCTGGAAATAAATAACCGCGCATGGACAATGTCCATATCGTAATCACTCGCTCGCTCGTACAAGACCCAAAAAATATCATTTGCCAGCGAGTATAATTAAATGCTGATTCCTAGGCGGCTAAATGGCGATTCAAAATGGTTACGTGCCATAAGCGTGTGGTTCGATGTCTTCAAGTTTAATTAAATTGTGGGAGTTGGCTGTGGTGAAATCGATGACAACGTAGACTGACAAACTGGGTGTGCCAAGTTCGAATCTAGTCGATTCCATAACCCCACTTTTAATTATGGATATTGCCAACCTTCACGATGTCTATCCTGGAAGTACCTAAAAGAGTGAAACCAATGCCAGTAACAGAATTAAGCAGGTCAAGGTTCATACCATGCTGATTCGATTAGTATGGATTCATTTTTCATCAGAGGAGTATGGCGACAATAAAACGTTTGATCAAAATCATAAACAAAATGACAAAAAGGAATAGTAAAAAGAACTGAATGGAAAAAACAAAAACATTTATCAATAGTAGTAGTCATTTACTCGATGAGAGTTCTTCAGTTAGTAGATGTAGAACAGTTGAGGTAGCAGGTTCTGTTCACAGGGGAAGACCAAGGAAAACGTGAGAGGTTTGGTTTGGTTTGATTGTTTTGTTTTACGGCATATCAACCCACCTCGGGTTATTTAATGACGAATCCGGTCATTTTGGCACAAGTTTTTATGCTTCAAGTTCTTTATATGTTCAAGTATTTATTCATGGTGTTTGGTTGAGTGAAAGAGGAGAAGGGAGAGAGACGAGTGGAGGGAGGGGAGGAAATTGTTGTTTTTAGTTTTTGTTTTGCAGAACATGATTGAGTTTTGCAAAGAGAAAAAAGCAATAAAACATCAATGTTTGGTGAATTTTGGGTCAGGAAATCGATATCTTCAGGCAGCCTGATCTGGTAGCGCCAGTGAAAACATGGGAAGAAGGGATAAAAATGGACCTGAGGGAAAGAAGGCTAAATAAAGACCTTACTTATTAATTTGGAAGTCAATTTCTTAAAGTGATCCAACACATGCCAACATGTAAACGGACGTTAAAGCAAATGTGATGAAGATGATGAAGATGAAGATGAAGATGATGATGATGAAGATGATGAAGATGAAGATGAAGATGATGATGATGATGATGATGATGATGATGAATATTGTGTGACAAAATAGTTGAAGTAAAAAAAGAAACTCATAAATACTCCATTTTAAGTTGTTTTATTTAAGTTTGAACAAAAATATTCGGCCATTAGATACAAAACGTCTTTGTTCGGAAATTATACAAATGTACACCTCTGTGTTGCTAGCACATTTGAATATGACTGATTTTGGTTGGGATGGTCCTCTTCAGTTTATGAATAGTCTGGGGATTGTTTTGGTACACATTATCTTTGAGATAACACCACAAATAAGGGGGGTTGAGGTCCGGTGAATGTGAAACCCATTTATGATTACACGTCCTACTGATGAAACAATCACCAAAGTGCCCACATATATTATTGAACGATGACAAAATAAATGTTGGAAATTCATGAGCGAAAATTGGTGGACAAGTCATGAATAGAGCAAAGTTTATTTGTACCATATATGAGTGGATTGCAGAATTGTTCGTTAATTTTATTAACGATTTAATTGATGGCATTTTTTTTGGGGGGGGGGCAGCCTACATTAGGTTTTAGCATTTAAAAGATTATTTCGTCTAACAAATATACAAAAATTCACGAATTTGGATCCAAAAGTAATAATTTGTAGGAATAACATATATATATATATATATATATATACAAATTATTTATTTAAATAACTATAGGTTAGGTACCGCGGTCTCATCCAGATGGACTGACTTTTTAAACTTTTAAAAGTCGTCTATAGCCTATAAGGAATCTTTAGCGACTTGAAATGAAAACAGCGAGGAATGACGTTTTGATTAACCGTTATATGGTGCATTGCTAAAGCGTCCCTTTTGAAGGAAGCACTGGGTTAAGTGGACATGGTTATATATTAATATTTTGGTCTTAATCGTAATTAAGTTTTATTTAAAATAATTTAATTATTGATGATGGATGTTGTCTGTTTTACCGTTTTAAAGGTGTGTTTATTTTTAGATATAATTGTGTGGCGTAGTTTGTTGGTCGTTAAATGGGATTTAACGTATAGATTTTTAAATAAATAATTATTAGTGTTTTGTGATCGAGCACATTATTGAATTCTTTTAAACATAACCAGACACACACACACTAATATATATATATTTATATATATATATATATAACATCATGTACACATGTAAACCTTAGTTATTCAGAGAATTCTGAATTTTGAGTGAAAAGCAAATATGTACAAGTTGAATTAATGTTAGATGCATTTAAATTTTTAACTTGACTGTGGAATTCTATACACTGATGAAGCCTCCTCGTGAATATCAGTGATATTTTGTATATCATAAAAATATATGTTCTTGAAACAATTGTTTGCAAGTAAAGTGTTTTTGAAGGAAATGTGTCTCTGAATAACTAACGTTTACATGATGTATTTGACATCATGTAAGAACTCTAATAATACATTATTGAGCTATAACAAACATTAGTGTTAAATTAAAGAAATTTGTAGAATATATATATATATATATATATATATATATATATATGTTACACCGGCCGTTCTTACACAGGAGAAACTACACCGGTTGTCACTATAAATAGTGCGAGTCACCAGAGACACTGAAGACAAAGCACAGTCTTGTAACTGTCTAGCCAAGAGCTAGTCAGTTTCTTACTTTGTTAATACACTTGTTAAACCAACCCTCGACTTGACTTCCTTTATTTATTATTTACTGTGGAACAACTTCACAACAATATATATAGTCATCCACATACAGACTGTTTCGCTGTATCACTGCGGCTAGACCAGTTAGTGCCTCAGTCGGCGCTGCTAACCCCTACACTATCATACGACACTGACTGAATGTAAGAAATATCTCAATGTAAACATTGCAAGTGCCGGGAGCTCGAATTAGTTTTACCTAATGAGCTATGCCTTAAAGCTCATCAGTGCGGCTAGACCAGTTAGAAATATCTTAATGTAAACATTAAAAGTGCCGTTATTAATATATATATATATATATATATATATATATAGTACTCCAAAATTGAATATGAAATCAATTAGAATATCGAATGAAGCTTTTTAATTGGTTTAATTGATTTTATAAATCGGGGGACCTATGTTTTGTAGGCATGTCCGTCTGTCTGTCCATCTGGATTTTTCTCCGCAACCATCCATTGAATTTCTCTAAAATTTTGCATGAAGTTGTAACTTTTGTCAGTTTAGAAAGTAACATTTTCTGATTTTTGAAAAAAAAATCTGGTTAACCCCCCAGGAGGTCAAAAGGCCCCAAAATGGTAAAAAATGACATTTTTTGCCCCATAACTTTTCATCCATCCATTCAATTTCTCTGAAACTTGGCCAAAATATGGAGGCAATTGTTCCCAATAGAAAATAAGTATCGCTGACCGTGGAAAATATCTGGTTCGCGCCCCCAGGGGGTCAAAAGCCCCCAAAATAGCAAAAAAATAGCCTTTTCTCCCATAACGTTTGATCCAGACATTCAATTTTCTAAAACTTGGCCAAAATGTAGAGGCAATTGTTCTGGATATAAAATGAGCATCCTTGACCTCATAAAAATTCTGGTTCGCGCCCCCGGGGGTACAATGGGGGTCAAAAATGCCCCAAATTGCCCAAATGTATTGCATTTTACACTCGCCACATACAGAGGGGGACCACGCATGCGCGGCTTGTTTAATTTAAATTTGTCAACATTATATTAGAGGTTTGTATACAGTATAATTGCGGTTGGAGATTGCTCAACTTTTACTTCACTATAGACTCACCATGCCGGCACACTTACAAGAGACATCCAGACTGAATGACGGCCTTCTACAATCTTCCAAGCTTTTTATTGGCTTTTTATTTATGCATACATATATATTTATCTATCTTTTCAAAATGAAAAAGAAAAATCAAATTAAACAGGAGAAAGAAAACAAACAAGAATCGACCGGTTTCGTTCAGATCTAACGAACTTCTTCATAAAAATTGAAAGATCTAAACGAAACCAGTCAACCTCTTGTTTGTTTTCTTTTCCTGTGTTTAATTTGTTTTTCAATTTGTCTTTCACTATATTCTGTCTCAACAACAGTTTATGACATATCGTGTATTTTACCTCATATATATTTTTATATATAATAACAATAGCGATTTCTTATTGATTTGTTTCAAACGATAGTAGGTCGATCCTTTTTGCAATATATTAAAAATCTTTTCACTCATTTTATTCCTAGTGTTTTGTATTTCACCCATTTTTTCAACAAACACATTTGACATTTTTTTCCTGAAGTCATATTATTTTATTTGGTTATACAATAAAACAAAATAAAACATCAAATATATTTTTCACCATCCATCAAAGATGGTTTCCATTTCGACATTTTTCAAACAAATAGTTCTGCAAATTATATTTAGAAAAAGACACCTGTCTATGACAAAAGGGTTAGAAGAGTAATTTTCTCAATAACCCTTTCAACAAAAAATTCCTCACCGACGTCTCTATTAAGGAGTTTCCTTCGTTTGATTCACAATTTGTTGAATCCATATTATTATTATTATTATTATTATTATTATTAAGAGTTCTCATACAGGTGGCGTTCACCGGAATCTGAGTGACAGTAGGTATCTCCAGTTTTCCAGTACTCTCCACTTTCGGTAACCTTTGCATATAATGTGTCCTTGTAACAGCTGTTTATTATAGATTTCTGTTTTGTTTTATTCAGAATTTATGTAACAAGCCTCTTCAGGGTTCCAATGCTTTTCATGTGGAGTGGCGATCTTGATGATGGTTTCCGATCTTTCCACCAATTTTGAGGGATGGGTGGGGGGCTCAAATTATGGAACTTTTTTTATATATCATACTTAGCAGTTACAGTTCACCATAAGTCGACTCATTGATGCCTATTAAAGAGTTTCCTTCGCTTGCCCCCCCCCCTCTGGTGCCGCCGTCCATGATTATTATTATTAGTTATACCCGCTTTTTGTTGGTATAGTACTTAGGTATTTCAATTTCCATCTTTATCTAGCTTCTACCACATTATAACTAGTACAATGAAATATATTTGTAAAATTTCGTGGAAAAATACTCTCCGTATTTGCATGAGAGAGTAAATACTATGATGAATGTATTTACATATTGTTTCTATTATTGCGTTGTGTTGGCTTCTAAAACTTACAGTTTTAAAATTACACAACGCTTACACTGAAGTACTATTTTTAATTCATTTCACGCGCACCAGTGCTGACCTTATGGCTTAAAACATCAGCAAAATATCACCATTAAAAGACCATACAGATTTTCCTAGTGACATCATGCTACGAAAAAAGAAACGAAAAAGAAAAAAAAAGATGTTACTAATCCTGAAAAAGACGTTATATCGTCGAAGCTAAGTTGGTTTTAAATATATATATATATATATATATATATATATATATATATATATATATATATATGCGTTGTTTTGGGTTCTAACTCTTACAAATATTAGAAATTACGTTTTTAAGCAAAAATAATTCACTTTGAATTAATAACGAATACCTTAGCGTCTATTTTAGCAGATTATATGAAAAAATGTAATTTAAAAACATATGTATGTAATGTGTTTTTATGTTACTAGCAGGGCTACCCGGTTTTACCTTGGCCATAAAAACTAAATAAAAGAGATTATAAGTTTTACATATTATATTATATCTCTCTATTCTTCTCTCTTTGCCCCTATCCCATTTCCCCCTTCCTGCTCTCCAACACCTTCTTTATCTTTCACCCAGCTTATTTCCCTCTCGTGTTTTAATGTATTGAAAAAATAATAATAATGCAAGTCATTTACCGGAGCTTTCAATTTAAAAGTTATTGCTCCCACCTTAAAAATATGATGAAATCTATATTTATTTTAATTCCCGGGCAACGCCGAGTTGCTTATCTTCCCCCTTCTCCCTTAATACTATAATTAAACCTTTATTTTGTTTAGCGTATTCCCGGGCAACGATGAATATTTTCATCATATACAACGGACCTAATGTAATAATGTATTCGTACACATACCTGCTCTATCTAGCATATTGAACACTTTTCTATTCAGTATATATCTCTTACTAAGTGTAACATCATATTATAGCAAACACCTGCTCTAGCTAAAGTACTGAGCATTATTTGATTAAACATACACTACTTACTAGAGTATTACTGTATTATAAAATACAACTGCTCTATTTAAAGTATTGAGCACATTCGGATCCATCATCTAACACGATCCAAGTGTTCTATAGAATAATTACACAACCTGCTCTATCAAAGTATGTAGCTTAATTGGATTAAGCATATTCCACACACCAAGTGTCTTATTGTATTATTAATTTATGCTCCGGGACAACACAGAGTTTCTTTTCTTGTATACAACACTATAACAAAACACATTGATCTTATTGCTTCAGGGCAAATCGGCGATAATACACACCTGCTCTATCTAGGATATCAGACATTATTGATTTATATATACAACTCATTAAATGTAATACTGTAATCTTACATTTATTTCTCCCGAGTTTCTTGTCTAACTCTAACCCAACAATATAAGATAAAAAATAGCACTTTGGGATAACTTAATAAACTTACCAAATGTAAAACTGTAATTTTACTATTATGGTTCCTGGCAAAGCCAATGATCTTTCTTTGTATACAGCACTATAACAAAACACATTGATCTTATTGCTTCAGGGCAGATCGGCGATAATACAAACCTGCTCTATCTAGGATATCAGGCATTATTGATTTATATATATAACTCATCAAATGTAATACTGTAATCTTACATTTATTTCTTCCGATTTTTTTTTAACCCTAACCCAACAATATAACATAAAAACTAGCACTTTGGGATAACTTATACAACTTACCAAATGTAAAACTGTAATTTTACTATCATGGTTCCTGGCAAAGCTAATGACCTTTCTTTGTATACCGCAGCATAATAAAACACAGTGAAGTTCTTTTTTCTCGGCAACGTGGTGTGTAAACACACTTGCTCTACCTAGGCTATTGAGCACTTTTACCATAATATATAACAATTACCAAATGTAATACTACATTATTACTACTATGGCAATTTCACCAATGCTGAGTATATTTTCTTATGTATAACAGTGTACCAGAAGTGGATGTCTGGATGGTGCGCTCAGTCTTTGGTCTTTCGATCTTCTTTACTTATATTATGTATTACTAAACTATGCTATTAACACTACTTTATAGGGAGGGGCGTTAAATTATAGGGTTTTTCTTAGCTATCTAATTTGGCCGCTTCAATTCCTTTGTATCGTTCTTTCTATATTTTCTGCTATGTTTACTTATGTGTGGTTGGACGGTGTCATCTGGTTATGTGGGTTGGCTTAGAAACTCGGAAGTATCTATTTATTTGCCCGCGACCTCCACGAAGGCAGTGTTAGAGACCATGTCAGCTTTTGATGGGGACAAAATAAAGATAGCCAAAAAGGGACTCTCTGGAATGGGACAAAAATACAAATTTCACCAATCTAAAAGGATTTCTTCTTCAATAATCGAGGACAGAAAAGATTAAGAGTTTATGTGTGTGCATATATATATATATATATATATATATATATTTAATGTTTATATTTTTTTCTATTCATTTCTTATTTGTTCACGTATAGGATTGCGTATTCCTATCCGTCAATAAATAAGAACTGAATAAAGGTAAGATATAAACATTTATATAGCATTCATATTTTTTATACATACATATACACATTTATACATATATACATACACATATTTATACATACACACATACATATACACACATGCATGTTCACAAAGAAAAATCATTGCAGAACATTATCTTTTTATTTTTTCTTATTCCACGTCTTCGCCTTGACAATCTTCAGTATTTTTGTTATTTCCTTTTTCCACAAATCCTTTCTCCAAATAAACCAGAAGAATATGTAGAAAGCGAATGATTTTCTTGCAGAAGAAGAAGAATCATAGAAGTATACATAAACTTCCATGGATTTTTAGATATAAATAATGATTACAAGCTTACAATGGAAATCTTATGCCGATAGAAGTTTTGAAAGAGCTAAGGACATTGAAAAGACAGACTTCTTTTTTCATCTCTAATGTCCATTATTGCCCATAATGATTTCAGAAAGCTAATGCCCATTTTCCCATGCAAAGCATTTAATGCATAACTTTGCTGAACTGACAAGGCACAACCATTCAAAAGCAGAGTCATTTTTATGCATAGCACAAGACACGACAAAACTAATGGAGAAAGAGATAAACATGCCAGTTGGAGTAGATAATGAGGTCGCTTTACATTGGTTGTAAACAGAAGATGATTGATGGATCGAGGCTATTTACGATCTGACGATGGTTAAATAAGAGAGTTGGCTCTTTAAAAATCCCAATACTTGTTGGCTTCGTAGCAATGATTGAAATCAGCAAGAAACAGAGGATGCATTTGCTTATAACATGCGTGTCTTCGGCTTCAGAAAAGTTTGAAAAGAAAATAAGCATTTCGATTTTATTATGGGATGATAAGCATCAACAAACTCAGATGAGAACAGATATTTAAACAAAGTAAAATAGTAGGAGTATAACGTTTGAACCGTCAGCGAATCAGTTGTATAGCCACATTGATCAGTATTTAAAAAACGAAACAAGCGCTTGTCTGTGGATATAGTATATGTAAATTATAATTATCGGGTTCCTTACAAGGAGAATATTTTGTGTAGGAATAGTTAATTGTTTCACTTAAGCAGTAATGCAAAGGTTCCCTCCTCTTGGTTGAATCTTCTTAGAGATAATTAAATAGTACTGATAAAGGCAATATTTACATTTCTCATTAAAACAGCTGATCTGTTGGGAGCATGGATATAGATGTCGGGTTATCAGACCCGGGGTCTAAGGTTTGATTTGTGCAGTCAGCGGATCAGTTGTATATAAAATATTTTATTTTTAAATCATATATATATATATATATATATATATATATATATATATATATATATATATATATATAGAGAGAGAGAGAGAGAGAGAGAGAGAGAGGGGGAGAGAAATAAAGGAAGAGGGGGGAGAGAAATAAAGAAAGAGGGAGAGAAATAAAGAAAGAGAATGAAAGAAAAAGGGGTAGAAAGAGAAAGAAAGAAATAGGGGTAGAAAGAGAAAGACAGAGAGAGGAGTAGAAAGTGAAAGAGGGGTAGAAAGAAGGGTAGAAATAGAAAGACCACTCATTGGCAGAATAGAACGTTTATGAAAGAAGGTATATTTTCATTATGGAGCGCTAAAAAAGAGCCGCTCCTTTTTTATAGGAGTTGGAGCAGGAGCGGCTCCTTTTTGAAAATGGGGAGCGTGAGAGAAGCCAGCTCCAATTTGGGGCGTTGGAGCAGGAGCAGCTCAAAAAGTAGTGGAGCATGTAAAGGTTTATATATATGTGCATGTATCTATGGAAAAAGATGATAAGCAAGGAAATAAACTAATTAAAAATATTGACACAAAACATGTTTAAAGTGTTTGTTGCGTTTGTTGCGTTCCACTGAACTCTTTAAATATGTTTCTCCTTCAACATTTTAAATTTATTTGTTGACTTGCTAATCAACTCATTCCATATTCTAACCATTTAGTTTTTTTTGGGAAATTTAATTTTCTTTAAACAATGTATTTTATTTTATACTAATGAATCATTATTCACTAAGGCCAAAAGCCACTCGAGGATAAGGGTCAATGGGATTGTCAGTTGGGTGATGGCCATTACTATTGTATTGTTTTATTTTTACAATAGCAAATGTGACTTGCTGAGTGATTAAAAAAGGCAATAATTTTACAGTAAAAAAGATGCAGAAAGGAGGGCCTTATTTTTTTACCTCCCCATCTCCCTGATTATATATATATATATATATATATATATATATACATAACAATAATAGATAAGACTCTATCTGAAAGGATATCGAGCTCTTTGTGTGTGAAAGATCTGTTGTCTGTGTCAAATTGGAGAAGTTGATTTTTAATGTTATTGATATGTGGTGCTTTTAAGTTTTTTACAGAGTGAGAAGATTTTAATTTTGAAGGTTTGAAGCAAGGGTTGCGAAATTCTCAATCGCACCTCTACTGAAACAGCATTGCTGGAGTCCATTGACAGAAGAAGTCTCGGACGACTAGAAAAATGTCTGGATAAGCAGAGAAAGACTGGTGTTATTTCAGAGTTTTCTTTCCTTCTGTACCAGTTGCAGAATCAAGGCTTAAGAATCTAGTCTACACTACTATTTAATTCATGGGGAGGATATATGAAATCATAACTTTCCAAGAGATATTAGTGAAAACGATACAATGGTATGCTTAGCACACTCTCCGTGCCTGTAATCATGCCATCATGCCACTTTCACGTACATATTTAAAAAAAAATGATCTTCTATGAATTGGTTATGTTTTTTGAAGGTTTAACATTATTTTGCCACCTACAGGTTCTTTTTATTTAAAAACAGGGGAAGTCCATTTTGCCCCGAGATGTGCTGTTACTCCAGCAACCAATAAAATACTATTCACACATCTATTGACCTAGACACCACCGATACGAATGGCTAATCAGCACATAATTGTATGATTATATATATATACATATATATATATATATATATATATACATATATATATACATATATATATACACTAGAATAATACCCGTCTCAGAATGGATTAAATTAATAACCTGAACAGAAAAGATCTGCACCATTTTTCTGTCCCCTTACAAAGATTAAAATCAAGATATAATTATACTAAACATTTTGTCTAAAATCTTTATTCCAATTTTAACCAAAACCCATTACAAGATTTTGATTTTAGAAAATGTCTTAAGAAGAAATTGAAATTCAGGGAATCTTGCTTAATTGGTGTCTAATGATTATAGATCAAATTCAATGCAAATCGGATATATTTGAATTTTCAAATGGGAAGTTGTGCTCAGTTTATGTACCCTAAAATTATATTATATATCCTTTAAAATATTCCAAAGAACTGAAATTGGGGGTATATTTATTATTTGATATGTAATAGATATTGTTAAAATTTCTCAAAATCGGAAATATCTGATATTTCCCAAAGAACTTCAACTCCCATTTTACCCCCTTTGCACAAAATTAAATATAGCCCACATTTAGACCCCTTCCGTCCAGCAGCTGTGTTCCGAAATTTATAATGATCGGTCAATGAGTTTAGAAGTTAATCCTGTACATACAAATACATAAACATACCTAACTTATATATATATATATATATAAAGAGGTGTACTAAAAGCGAACTTTTAGGAAAGGTAAAACCCTATTGTGAAGAGTATACAGCTCAATATCCAGGATAGAGCAGGTAGAAATGAAGGAGAATGGAAAGGAATTAGAGAAAGCAAAAGCCAAATCAAAATTCAATTCAAAAGTTCAAAGCAAGGTATATTCCGCAAAAAGGCAATTTATTCAAGTTAAATTTTCCTTAAGCCAGGCTTTTCAAAGATCAAAATCTTATCATCAGAGGAAGTCGCTGGGATAGATAAGTTGGCAATGGCCAAGATTTAAAATTTGAAAAAATGAAATAAAATAAAAGTTGTAGGGAAAGAAACGTAGGGCAAAATTGTGCCAGGGTGCAAGCAAATGTCCGATTGCCAAAAAGTCCGGTGTCGAAGAGTCCAGCGGAGAGGATACGATGTAGATAGGTAGGTCGTTAGAGGCACAAGAAGTAATGAGAGAAGTTTCAAAGTTAAATTCCAAGAAGCCACAACTTCAGGTACGGCGAAAATAGAAGATCCAAGAAGGGTAAAAAGTCCAATAAGAGGTACATTCGATGATGCAGGCAGGCGTCAAAGGAGATTAAGATGTAAAATATTCGCCATTAAAGAAACTTCCCGGGCAGAGATGACAAAGGAAAGTGTTTTAAAGTGGAAAAAAGGGGCAGTGAGAATATTTAAAGTCTGCCCAGTTGAGAAAGCCGGCTATAAATGAAGAAAAGCAAAGACAGTGAAAACAAGAATATAATATGCGACCAGTGGGCAAGGGAGGAAACGGGTAAGTGGTGTGTGGGAGGAGAAAGGGACGGGTACGAGGAAAGAGAGGGGGAGGAGAAAGGGAGCGATGCGGTGAAGGAATGCGGATAAAACTAAGAGTGTGAAAGTGGGGGGGTGAAACATAAAGTTGAAATTGGAAGTTAGCGCGAGTTAGGATTCAACTAGAAAAGGGGAAGAAAGGAGTGGGGGTAAGTTAACGAAAGTTAGGATAAGGGGTTAAAATATCAGAATATGTATAAGAACAGAGTTCGGGGGTTTAGAAGTTTAATCAAATGACCTTAGATATAAGCAATGAGGCAAAATATATATGAAGGGTAGGACTAGGAAAATGAGTTAAAAATTAAAAGAGTAAAGATAAAAAATAAAGATAAAAATAGTATAAAAAGTAGAAATAAGAAAATAAAAGAATAAAGAATGAAAAATAGATAATAGGATTAGTCGTAAGCTCGCAGGGAAAATTGAGGATTGACCGAAAGAATAAAAAATTAAAAAATTAAAAAATAAGATACTAATAATAGAATGAGGGAAAAGTCGATAAGATTGGAGCTCAAGAATGAAAATTAGAATAAGGAAAAAGAAAAAGGAAAACAAGACCTAGAGAGGATATCCGGAATGGGAGTCTCCAAGGTGGAAAAAATTATGGGTTGAAGTAAATAAGCAGTTACGGGATGCTAGTTCAAATAGATATGGGAAAATATAAACTTTGAGATTTTATTTAAAAAAAAGTTATATGGAGGTTAATTAAGAAAATTGTTAAATAGGTTAGTGAAGGCCGGAAGAAGTAAGAGATATACAAGGTTAAAAAAGTGACAAAGGATTAAGCCAGACGGAGAGTGGAGATCGCAGTTACAAGTAAATACTATAGGGGTTAAAAGATGTAGAGCTAGGGCGGGTTGGGTGTTGAGTAGTTTGAGAGAGATGTGCGAAGGGCGAGGTAAAACAAGGGGGGAATAATCGAGGCTATTAAAAAAGTGAGAAGAATTAAAAATAGGAGGGGAAGAATAATTAGAGTGCACAGTGGAAGCAGTAAGGAGTTCGATATCGAGGTGTGCAAATGGGATATGGAGTAGATAAGGCTAATCAACAAGTAAATGCAACTATAGCACCACCCTTCAAGATACACACATATATTGGGGCGTCCTCTTTCCCCATAAAGACCCGGATCTCTAACCATATATATTCCTTTAAAAATAGCAGCGATAACAGCACAGGCACTTCACTTTCCAATCTAATTAGAAACCTCAATCTCAAAAATACTCCCTATTCACTTCACTGGTCAATACTTAAAAAGTCCAAATCATATACCCCTGGAGCATCCCATTGCCAACTTTGCACTCTGGAAACCTTTATGATAGCTACTGCTACTAAATCTAAAAATATTATTAATTCTAAGAATGAACTTATCTCCAGTTGCAGGCATAAACGTAAATTCAGGTATAGCAATCATAATAATCCCCCAGACACCCCTCCCCCATTTGATTAAATACCCTCCCTTCATCTCGGATTTTCCCTCCTTACATCTCGAAACCCCTTTCTGATAGTTCTAATTCCTGTTGTTCTTTAATCTCTACTTATATCTCCCTCATCCCTTTAACCTTCTCTTAACTTAATAAATTACCCATAAACTTCGTTAGCTTCGCATTTCCCTTAGTTTTAACACCTTTCTTCCATTACCCCCTAAATCTTTCCACTTAACCTCCTTAACTGTATAACTTTATTTGGCTTTCCATTTTCTTTCCCGTTTAACTTCTTTTAATGCATTCGTCCGCTTCCCTGCAACACTTCCATTCTTCATTCTTTTCCCTTTCAACGTGATAACTAACCCACTCTATTCATATTATATCCTAGCCCTTTTATTTACTTGTTGATTAGCCTTATCTACTCCATATCCCATTTGCACACCTCGATATCGAACTCCTTACTGCTTCCACTGTGCACTCTAATTATTCTTCCCCTCCTATTTTTAATTCTTCTCACTTTTTTAATAGCCTCGATTATTCCCCCCTTGTTTTACCTCGCCCTTCGCACATCTCTCTCAAACTACTCAACACCCAACCCGCCCTAGCTCTACATCTTTTAACCCCTATAGTATTTACTTGTAACTGCGATCTCCACTCTCCCTCTGGCTTAATCCTTTGTCACTTTTTTAACCTTGTATATCTCTTACTTCTTCCGGCCTTCACTAACCTATTTAACAATTTTCTTAATTAACCTCCATATAACTTTTTTTTAAATAAAATCTCAAAGTTTATATTTTCCCATATCTATTTGAACTAGCATCCCGTAACTGCTTATTTACTTCAACCCATAATTTTTTCCACCTTGGAGACTCCCATTCCGGATATCCTCTCTAGGTCTTGTTTTCCTTTTTCTTTTTCCTTATTCTAATTTTCATTCTTGAGCTCCAATCTTATCGACTTTTCCCTCATTCTATTATTAGTATCTTATTTTTTAATTTTTTAATTTTTTATTCTTTCGGTCAATCCTCAATTTTCCCTGCGAGCTTACGACTAATCCTATTATCTATTTTTCATTCTTTATTCTTTTATTTTCTTATTTCTACTTTTTATACTATTTTTATCTTTATTTTTTATCTTTACTCTTTTAATTTTTAACTCATTTTCCTAGTCCTACCCTTCATATATATTTTGCCTCATTGCTTATATCTAAGGTCATTTGATTAAACTTCTAAACCCCCGAACTCTGTTCTTATACATATTCTGATATTTTAACCCCTTATCCTAACTTTCGTTAACTTACCCCCACTCCTTTCTTCCCCTTTTCTAGTTGAATCCTAACTCGCGCTAACTTCCAATTTCAACTTTATGTTTCACCCCCCCACTTTCACACTCTTAGTTTTATCCGCATTCCTTCACCGCATCGCTCCCTTTCTCCTCCCCCTCTCTTTCCTCGTACCCGTCCCTTTCTCCTCCCACACACCACTTACCCGTTTCCTCCCTTGCCCACTGGTCGCATATTATATTCTTGTTTTCACTGTCTTTGCTTTTCTTCATTTATAGCCGGCTTTCTCAACTGGGCAGACTTTAAATATTCTCACTGCCCCTTTTTTCCACTTTAAAACACTTTCCTTTGTCATCTCTGCCCGGGAAGTTTCTTTAATGGCGAATATTTTACATCTTAATCTCCTTTGACGCCTGCCTGCATCATCGAATGTACCTCTTATTGGACTTTTTACCCTTCTTGGATCTTCTATTTTCGCCGTACCTTAAGTTTTGGCTTCTTGGAATTTAACTTTGAAACTTCTCTCATTACTTCTCGTGCTTCTAACGACCTACCTATCTACATCGTATCCTCTCCGCTGGACTCTTCGACACCGGACTTTTTGGCAATCGGACATTTGCTTGCACCCTGGCACAATTTTGCCCTACGTTTCTTTCCCTACAACTTTTATTTTATTTCATTTTTTCAAATTTTAAATCTTGGCCATTGCCAACTTATCTATCCCAGCGACTTCCTCTGATGATAAGATTTTGATCTTTGAAAAGCCTGGCTTAAGGAAAATTTAACTTGAATAAATTGCCTTTTTGCGGAATATACCTTGCTTTGAACTTTTGAATTGAATTTTGATTTGGCTTTTGCTTTCTCTAATTCCTTTCCATTCTCCTTCATTTATATATATATATATATATATATATATATATATATATATATTAATGGTGATACAGTGTTGCTTAGGCGAAATTACTTATTTATCTTCGATTCCATTAAAATATCTCAATATATTACTGAATCGGATGTTACATTCAGTAAATTTTCACACAACTTTGTAATTTCACTTCGAAAATAATCAATA
Source organism: Sepiola atlantica (assembly GCA_963556195.1). NCBI lineage: Eukaryota > Metazoa > Mollusca > Cephalopoda > Sepiida > Sepiolidae > Sepiola > Sepiola atlantica. The sequence goes on along the minus strand of OY744515.1, from coordinate 218,939,625 downwards.
GATATCCCTCGGGCAATGCTTGTTACCTCATTAAAAGCTTCCAATTAATGATTCAAAATGAAACACAGGAACTGTTTTAATTTAAATTTTATGACCAAAACAAAACCCAAAAAAGAAACATTACGTACCGATGTTATGTTAAGTTATATTTAAAATTCAACAAAAATAAAATGAAAATAATCCCCATTTCTACATCATCGCAGTTGTTTTTGTAAACAATCCTATTTTTTTTTTATGTAATCTCGATTTTAAGATAGATGTGATTTCATTTTTAATAATTTATAGGCTCCAAAATGCTTATTATTTCTTCTTCTATTTAATTATTTATTAAATATTTTATACACGTGCATTACTTAACTTATTCAGACGGAAATTTCCTCAGTTATGTTTTTTTTATTTAGCTGGAAAGGAGTGAATCATCATTGATGATTTTCTTCGTTTAGTATATCTTTTCCACACCAGATGTGACTTGCCTATAAGCAATTTTTGTTTTACTAGTGAGTCACGACTTATCAAGACCAGAAACAACTCAAGGATAAGGTCTACTCAGATGGATGGATTGCTAGTTTGAATGATGAAGAATATAATAATGATGAATGGAAAGAACGCAGTTTTAGTAGTTATAGCGACGGTTTATGACAAATATTTGTTGACATCAAATTTGGAAACGACTATGTTGTAATCTGCAGGAAAGCAATGTCATAAAGGTATGAAGTGATTTTCTCAATGGAATTCTATCATCTACGTTTGTTTCGAAATGGTCATGAAAATAAAGTTAAATACTGTCAGTCACTTGTTTTTCACAAAATATCAAATATATATTACTAGCAGAGTGTCAAGAGTGAGATACTTTCTAGAGTGGTTCAATAATCTAACCATTTTTCCAGCAACCTTAGCAACAGATTTGATGTTAGTCTTCAAATTCAGGTCTGGAGTGAAAGTCAGTCCTAGAAGCTTATCAAAACATGAGGCTTTCCCAAGGAGAGATACACCCTTATAAACTGGGACAAAGTGAGGATCCGAGCGCTGGTGGAGAAAGAAGAGAAGTGGGTTGGTGATACAGAGTACTTAGTAAATAATTTTGTATTAAGTAATAGATGAAACTGATTGTATCCTTTCACTCTAGATTTTCACAGTATACTGAAAACCGAGACATTAGTGTTGCCAATACACATCAGACGGTAGGTGTAATATTTGAAAACACTCCAATCTTTATGACTAACTATAGATATCTCTGAAAAATACAGATGTTGCTGAAATATGGTTAATTATCCGCCTGGTGCTAAAAAAGGACCATGGGCGCTAATGGCTTCATTTCATGCAAATCAGAGATACTTGAAGTTTCAAATGGTGGTGATGCATCCTTTTTACAATCCTTTATATCACTATTTATATAAATGAGGTATGTATATATGTTTATTTATTTCTATATATGGGATTCACTTCTAAACTAATGAACTGATCATTATGAGTTTTAGAACACAGTTGCCTGGCATAAGGGTTGGTAATGTGGGCTGTATTTAGTTTAAAGCCCTTCGTTAAAATTCAGATACCTCCGATTTTTGTGAAATGTTAATATGTATTGTACATCAATTAATTAATATTCCCCAAATTTAAGTTTATTTGGAGTATTTTAAAAAGGGTTTTAGGGACATAATATAAACAATCTCAGATTAAAAAATTCAAATATCATTGATTTGCATCGAATTCGATTCATAGTCATTAGACACCCTTATAAAAACTAAATTAAATTTATATAATCAATGTTACCCACCTTTACGCCTAGCAGTTGTGTTCCAAATTCATAATGATCGGTTACTTCGTTTAGGATTGAATCATGTACATAAA
>OY744515.1:218840277-218927777 GCA_963556195.1 Sepiola atlantica | reverse complement strand
CGTAACCTGGAAATATCGCAATTGTTTTCTTCAACTTAAACTTTTACACACATATATATATATATATATTATATATATATATATATATATATATAGGTATGTGCAAAATCAATGGCCGATCCCCCAAATATAAAAACATTTGATCATCCCTTCACTTAAAAATTCGCCTAAATGCAGGAAATTAACCAATTTTAATGAAATTTTCAGTATTTATTAATTAATGATCCCGTAATATAATGAAACCATTTTTTTTTAATCTATGCGAAAATTTTTTTTTTTTAAATACACCTTTACTAAAGTTATATTTTTATATATTAATAAAAAAAATGCATGAACTTTAAAAAAATTTTCTTAAAGAAAATAAAGCACTGTACATGTTTAAAATAATTTTTATTTAATTATTTCGCATATATTACGAAAACAACCCGTAAAGTTTGTATTAATAAAATCACTATAACTCGAAGAAAAAATAATTTCTTGAATTGGTGATGTTATCATTGTAAAACGCATTTTTTAATCAATATTTTCACACAATAAAATATAATTGCAAAAAATATTTCATGTGATTTTAATGATAAGAGTTTCTGGGAAAATATAAAATGCAATGTGTCATCATCAGCGTAAGAATTTTTTTTATAATCTTGAAAATAAACCAAAAATTAAAAAATTTAAGAATCAGGATCATAACGAAAAAAATAATTTTAAAAATTGGATAATTTCTACTAACGATTGACTTGGAAAAGTATGGTAGCATTGTTCTGTAATAAACAGGCGGGATTAGCTCACCAATCACCACTTACTCCCCCCACACCGTCCTCCAAATTTTATTTTCAGTAATTCAACAATTTCGTTAATTTCATAATTCATCGTCAGTTTGTATTTGCTTGCCATTTTTCATTAATAACTATTATTTTAAAAGTTTAAAACAATTATTATAAATAGAATTCAAATGACATTTTCTGTCAAAACTGAATTCTATTTATTTATTAATAAATAATTCTTAATGTTTTAATTTTTTTCATTGAATATTGTCAGTGTAGTCCTTTACTTTGATTTATTTTTTCACACTTAATATAAAAAATACTCATGTAGCTTTATTTTACAAGTATTAATGTAATTTATCGTTACGACACATGTAAGAATTTTTTACATGTGTCTTAACAATAAGTTATTTATTTATTTATTCTTTAAGAATTAATGTAATTTAAAATGACATTAATTCTTAAAGAATACATCGAGTAATGTAATTGTTCAAGATTTTAATCAATCATCCTTTAAAATAATTAATAAAATTCACGCAGTTCGTAGTCGTATTTTCTGTTTACATTTAGGTTTAGGACATGTTTTAGTTAAGTTTCCCTTTTTTTGTATAATTAAGCCATGTTTAGTACATTATTTTGTAAGTCACGCTTTTAAGACTTTAATTTAATAATTATCTTTGGAATAGTCCCAGAAAACTGATATTAACCTTTCCAGCGAATTTTAAACATGATTTATTTAATCTGTAGTTTTAACTGATTTTTCGCTGTTTTGATGACATTTTCCATTCTAATTTTGTTTTACACGTAACTATACATTTGTTTCCTTTCAGATATTAACTTAATGCTTTTATCTTTCAAACACAATCAAAGTTAAACGAAAACTACTTTAAAAATTAAAAAAGACACTTTTAAGAACTATAGTCAGTACAAGCGACGCCCATTTTTGCACGTACCTATATATATATATATATATATATATATATATATATATATATATATATATATATATATATATATATAGAGAGAGAGAGAGAGAGAGAGAGATATCCTTAAAGAATATATTTATGATGCAATAATATGAATATACAAAGTATTATTGATTTCTCTTACACGTGGTGGTAGATGAGAGCACAGTAATAGCTGTTCTCAACTGTAGATAAGGTAATCTGGTTTCGAATCACAGTTTGAAGCATCCATCCATTTCCATGATGAAATAGCTGTATGTAAATAAACACTAAGCTGTAGTTACTGTCTGTCTGTTCACAAACTCTTCCTAGGGTTTGAGAGATAGATCCACATAATATATATTCTGAAAGGACATTACCCAAGGTACTTAGATAGAGAGATAAATAAGACTAAGAAATTTAATATGGTGTTATAGGCTGGAAACAAAAGTAAAAACTTTTTCATCGAATTCCAGGCTTCTTGCTCATGTATATGTGTAATGTCATGCTCAGATTTGACCGCTCAGTCAATAGAGTACTGCCCACCAACCAGTAGGGGTTTTCGTTTCCATTCTTGCTGCATTTAGCCACACTGATAACTCATAGAGACAACGAAGCATGTATGTCGATAACAATATTGTATATATATATATATATATATATATACACTACTTTATGGATGGAGCACTCTGATAGAGAAAATAATGGTTTCCACTTAACATTAAAGCAATACACTTCTGTAAATAAATTGCCTACTTTCGGTTATCAGTATCATAAGAATATAAATAAACGCATAGCTCCATTTAAATATGATATAATTTCTCCAGCCATAAGTGGCAGATTTGATAGCTCAGTCGACAGCGCACCAAACACCAACAACTAAGGTATGTATGATTACCATTCTCGCTGCATCTAGCCACACTGACGAGTTCTAGAGACAATGTAAAACCTGCCTGTGGATAACTATCCCCCACCCTTTCACTTCTTCTCGAATTTCTGTGTAATTGAGGGCGAACAATACTGTAATGTTTGCTGCTATGACTTCGTACTTTTGGTATCTGTGCCCTGTGCCCATGAAAGGACTTGTTATAAATAAAGGTCCATTTCGTCTTGGAAAAGATAGTACAAATAACTTGTTGATGTAATTTTTTTAGAACGGATATAGATGAATATGTCATAAATGTGTTTATCTCTGAAATATATATATATATATATATACGGGAAATGAAAAAGGAAATACACCCAAAATTATTTATATATTCATCAGCGTTTCGTCTTTATTTCAAGATTTCCTCAAGATGATTGAAGAAATAACATACAAGTAAAATATTTAAAAATATTTGGTGCGTTTTTCGCTTGAAAAGAATGTTCTCTTTTTTTTCAAACGAAACAGTCGTTAGAATTTAAACAAATGTGGTGCGATTATGACGTGAAAAAAATGTTTTTGTTCTTTTTCGAGCAAACCATAGCCGTTGGAATTCAAAATGTGTGATGTGTTTATGAAATGAAATGAATGTTTATTACTTTTTATCGATCTTATGTACAAGGTTTTGTTGGATCAAATTCAAGTTCTGTTCGGTTAGTATAAGTTTGTTGATTAAAGGATATAAATTGTAGAAGCCGTTACGTTGTTTACTTGTGTTATTAATTACTGGTGAATATTATTTCCATAATTTTCATCATTATATTATATATATATATATTACTGCTGGACAATATATAAAGGGCAATGAAAATTACAAGCAAATATACCTTATTTGAATAGAGCTTCTAAAAATGAAAAGCAAAATAAAGATTTAAAATTTGCTCCCACCTAATAAACTGGTATCGTCCGGGCCTTTGGGCTTGGATTTACGCCAGTCTATTGGGGGCTGCTGGTCCTGTGAAGTTCTAGGAGGTGCACCCTCCCAGGCTTTGCCTCCCCTCTTTGGGGAGGAGTAAGTTTATTGCTTACTGTCTGAGGCGCCCCTACCGGGGAATGCCGACGGGGCTGCTCAGGCAATTTTTAAATGGCCAGAGTGCTCACCTCTCGAGCGTTGGCTTATCTAATCCCACTTTCCCGACCTTGTGTCACATCTTACCTTGTGGGAGGTAGATAAATAACTTAAGCTGTTCAAAATTTTACGATCAAAGATTCAATTGGGAAACATGTAACAAAATTTAGTCAGTTATGTTCAAGCGTTCGTGCAGCTACGATCTCCTTCCTGCATTATCTTAAGTAAAATTATGACAAAAGCTGAAACATTGACCGAGCTTAAATGTGGCCGAATGGTCAAGCTACAAAGGCAAGGACTCACGCAATGTTCCATTACTGGTGAGATTGAACAGAGTAAAACTGCTGTTGCAATTTTCTTGAAAGGACCCCAAGGGATATGGAATGTGAAAGCTAAGTAGTCGACCCAAGAATAGGTTGCTGTTGAACAGCAAGACACTCGCTGATCATTTAACGAGATCAAGGCCCTTGCGGACACAGAATGCAACTTATGAACAATAAGACATCATTTCCGAGAGAAAAGCTGTAAAGGTAATAAATGTATTCTAACCCACATTTCCTTTTCACACCACTCAAGCACCAAAAATGGGCCATAGATAAGTGGAATTAGGTTTATTTCTCTAGTGAAATAAAAAAAGGATGTAATCTGAGTGGTTCTGGCACGATATCTCACTTAAGGTGTTTTCTGCATGACGTAGTGTTGGAGGTTCTGCTATGATCTTTGATGCTTTCCCCTTCAACAGAACAGTGGTGGTTCAAGTTATAGAGGGATATAAAACCAAGGCCGATTACATTGGTATCTGGGACAGAGCATCCTCATTTACTTAAGACCCTCGTTTGTGTGGAAATGATGCTGCGATCCATAATGACCTTAGATGAACAACTTTTTCATGCCGAATAATGGGAATTCGTCCGGTCTGAGATGCAATATATTTTACTTCTTTTAACTTGTTCCAAAATATTCATTGAACCATGATTCTCTGCATTATAGTGCACAAAAGATCAAATTGATATATACTCATATTTGCCGATTTCATAGTCTGTGTAAACTTAATTAAAATATTTGTTTATTTACGAGGTTGTTAATTGAAAATATTCAATTATCTTTACGGAAACGTATTTATCTATATCTTTATGCTAGGTAGAAAATCATTATTCCCTTTCCAAGAGTGATACCCCAATAGGGAGCGTATATATACAGAGTATCCAGAAATAACGTATACATCCTTTGAATCATTATAACGCATTCAAATTACTAATTTCAACTTGCGAACAAGATTGATAGAAGAGTAGAAAACTAAGAATGCACATTTAAAGATGCTGAGAATAAAATTAACAAAAAAGGTAGAAAATAAACTTTTAATAAAAGTAAAAGCTACTTGAGGTAATTTCGGAATCTTCGTAAAATGCAGCCCAACACAAACCTCAATCCGTTCTGCTCAATGCATTTTTCATATCATGAAAAAATGAACCTAAGTATGTCTTACAAATTTTCTATCCGGTACTTGAGCACAATCTTCTTCAATCACTACTCTCATTTTTCAGCAATTATTTCGGGTTTCCTGCTTTCAACATTGTCTTTGAGAAAGCCCTCCAAAAAAAGAATTTCAACGGTGTCAAATCTCGTGAGAGTAGCAATTGAAGAATGTGCTCACATACCAGATGAAATGTTGCAGGACTTCTGTAGATTCATTTGAACGTATAATTGAGCCATGCCATTAAAATAAATAATTTAAGTTTCTACTTTCGTTCTCTTCTCTTCTCCTGTTTGACCTTTCGGCAACTCGACGATCAAGTGCTGCCGATATGAATAAGTCATTCATCTTTTAAAAGATCGCGTTCAATCGAATAATTAAAAAAAAGTTTTTTTTATTAGTTTATTCACTCCAAACAGAGCATATTACCACTGACTGGATGTTGGTAGTCAGGGAAATAGAGAGCAGAAAGAGAATTCTATAGGCAAGCGGTAGAGGAAATAAGCTATTAGAATAGAATGTTTTCCGGTATCTAGGGAGTACTACAGTGAAGGCGGGGTAGGGGTGCTACTTGTCGGGCGTATATCCTTTGAGGGAGTACAAGTGGTGTAAGTTCGTCAAAGCACATTCAGTTGAAGTACTTGTTAAACAAGCACAGGAATACATCACTGTGGCGATTGGACAGGAGCTAGAGTTTTGTAGAAAGTGCGGGACCATTTAGGTTAGAGACTCTTTTTTCCCACCCTGTCTAACAGGGAGAGACTATTTGTTGGTGCACCAGCCCAGATGTGATAACAATCCTCGATACATGGACGAATGTCGGCTCTATAGAGATATAGTATACTGACAGGTGTGAGAAGTTCTCTAGCCCAGTGGCGAGAGCCCACCTACTTTGCAGCACATCTGGCACTATCTTGTAAATATTTAATTTAATTCATGTAACCTGTGAACATTAGGCTGAAAAGTTTGAACGTTGAACTCTCGGGAAGGGTGTTATCAGTGATCACAATCGGCTACATTACAATTAATGAGCGGATTATGACAGCATTTTTTTTTTCAGCTAACAACATAACTTCGGTCCTTGGAAGATAACAAGAAAACACACAAGTTGGATGTCGACAAGATGATAAAAGTTAATTGAAGTATTAATTGTAAATAACATTTTGAAAGGGAGGCAACTTGATGACAACTCCTTGCACTATGTAACACTATCATGCAATTCTCTTTGCTAGTAAGACTAAAATTATCTTGGAGCTCATTTGTAAGAAACTAAGTTCATTTTGATTTGCACAGCTTCTTCGAAAAGACGTGTAAACATCATAAAAGAAAGATGTTATGAATTATATTTTAAAAGACGGACTGAAAAAAAATCATTATAATATAATTTAATTAATTTTCTGTGCAAATTATTATTTCTAAACAATAAAACAGATTCCATATGCGAGTGTCGCATTTTTTCTCTATGAAATATCAATGTTGTTAAGTTGGTTTCAAGTTCAATCAATTTTTAAAAGCAAGTGGTAACTTCTATTTTCTATTTTAAAGATTTTTAATTATTAAAAGAAAAGCAGAATTATTTTGAATAATAACGCAGCAACTTGTATAATATGTTATGTGCACAGCATGTAACCATGACAACATGATCAAAGGTAATATTAATGCATTTTATTTTAATTATTTTAATAACATGGGAAAAACATACTGATTAACAAACAACTAAATGAAAATTCTAAAATTGCTTGAATAACATTTTTTATCTTTAAATAAAAATAAAAATAAAGAAAAGCAGTAGCAACATTAAAAGTCTAATTTTTATTAGCAGAATCGTCTTTAGAATTAGGATAATGGTTTCTGGTCCAAATGGTAACAATCACATTACTAGTACAGGGTGACCCCCTATAAACCGACTCCATGCACACTTTCTGCTAAATACCCTTCATTAATTCATCAACCATTCCCTTATTTTACAGAAAATATTGCATGATACGATTGATGTGTAATGTGAGTTTTAAAAATCTGATGACCTCAGTGGAAGATTAAATCAAACAGTATAGAAACATGTGTGCAGAGCAAAATACTTTGATGGCATGACCATGCTAAAAGAAATGGGTAAGAGTTCTTGGTTTAGTAGATGTAGAACAGTTAGGGTAGAATGGTCAGATAACACGAGTAGGCGAAGGAAAACATAGGAGGATGTGATAAAGATAATGGACCTTTGCAGCATCATAACTCTTGCTTCTCTTATTTTGTCCTTTAGTCAATGAGCGATGTTTCTGACAAAGGGGGAAGAATAGCTGTTTTATGAGTTAGAATCTATCCGTCTAACACTTATTGTTGGCTAGTTTTTGACATTTAAGAAGTATTTCTTTTTTAACTCCTTACATGAAGTGGCTTCATGCCTTGTCTAGAGCGATTTCCATGAAATAAAATTAAGGAACTTGCCAGAGATAGGTTAGTTTGTAAGTCAATTCCTAAAGCCAGCATGTATAACAGACATTAAACGGAAGCTGATGATAATATCATGATGGTGGCAGAAACAACACTTATGAGTACAGCTAGATCTCAATGAGAACTCTATCATAGAATATATTGTATCAAACATTACTACAAGACCGGATCGTTCACAGAAGTGCAGTACACTTTACTGTATCAGTTCAAATGTGAAAACGCACCCGGACTGAAAAAGAACTTTCGAAATTGTGTGATCAGTTTCAAGACTGATTTTGAGTGGAAACCCCACAGTCCAGACCGTAGCCCCCTAGATTCATTTATCTTGAGCTATCTTTAAGACAGAACTATGCGTGGATGCCCAGGACACTCACAGAAATGAAAGAAATCCATCAGGAAAGAAGTCAGAGTTATATCACTGTCAGTTTGTAAGGATGTTATGAACAAATTTGTATTGCGCCTCAAGAAATGCACAGAGCTAAATGAAGGTCAACTCGAACACATGCTCTAGAATAGAGAAAGAGTCCAAACACTCATGTTTTAATATATTTTAACCAATAACCACGATATTTGTTTTGTTTTAGTTACTTATATTCACCCCAAACAAAGCGCATTGCAACTTGACGCAAGAAGCTACTGTGGATTAGGGGCTAGATTAATAAGGGCATCCTAAGTGGGGAATTATGCAGCTAGATGTCTGTTCACTTTTAATCTTCTGCATGTCGGTACAGTCAGAGGAGCAGAGAGAAAATTCAAAACCAAGCAGTTTTAGAAAATAAGTTATTAGAGTAGAAAGCTTTTCAGCATTTTGGGACCTATAGAGTGAAGGGGTGGGATTTTGCTGATTGTCAGAGGATGTTTACATTGCGAGAGCACAAGTTCAGCAAGTTTGAAGTACTTGTAAAACAATTATCACCAAAGTTTCATTCCTTTTTGCAGGAAATTAAGAAATGAATTGTTTTTGTTTTTTTTACAACTTTATGCACGACCCATTGGATATTCTTCAAACATACTTTCAACATGCCTTTTGTATAAGCCTCCATTCTCGAGTGGCTCTTGGCCTTGATAAACGGTGACCAAATAGTGAAAAAAATAATCATGAAAAGTTTTTTTGAAAGCTTTTCTGACCAAGCAGAAAACGATAACACGGTTTCTACCAACAGGCTGTCTGAAGTCTGTCAGTCTGAACACAAGCAATGCCAATTCGACTCAACATTAATCCAACTGAGCCGGCATCAGTGACAATCTCTGCTCAACTGAGTGTGAGGGTCAATACAACTGTTCAAGCTGCAATTCTGATGAAAATGATTCCCACCAAGATGCGAACACCATTAGCAGCTGCCAGCCCAGATATATTTTTCAACTCAATGGCATCATCCACTGCCAACTTAGGCATTGAGTAACAGAAACAAACACACTATACTATACGATAATCAACTAAGTTACTTTGCTTCTACAAACTACTAAATGCAAAGATTTTTCCCAGAACTGTGTGCCCCCCCCCCCCCCCCCCCCCCGTCTCAGTCCAACCCTTTCTTACATTAGTAAAAACGATGACAATGTTGAGCAATATTAGGACCTCAACTCAGCTAACACGGCTCTGGTTAAAATTTAGGAAAAGTCAACATCAGGATCCGTCGTACTCTTGTCTCTGCCTCTGTGTCTGTTGCAAGCAAGGGCGTGTCAGGCTCAGAATCGGAAATTTAAGGAGTAAGGATAATAATGGTTATGTGCATTTGCAATTATCATTTTATTTGTGTATGCTCGTCTAAACCTTTCCCGACTTCGTATGTAACCACCGAGATGTGCTCCTCTGGGTTTCACGAGTAAACCACTAATGTTGCAAGTATAATTAATAGCTACAGCCAAACGAGGAGAACCGTGCAGATAAGACTATCCTGAGGCTCGATCTTCGTGAACTCAATAATAATTACTGCATGTGTTAAACGTCATCATAGATTTCTTTGGAATTAATTAAATTATCACTTAGACTTAGTATTGTTTTTGTGTTTCCTCTCTTTTTCTGTGGATCGACTACTTTGCTACAAAAGAATGCGTACATGGTTACATTTTAATTCACAATTTCACATAACAGTGTAGATAAAAATTAAATTCCATATATAAATACATTTTAAATAAACAGATAAAACTTGATCATATTTGTAACAGAATTTTTTGTTTTCAATATATTAATACTGCTGTTTTTTTTTACTACTGGGTTCACCAGTTATCACGGCCAAGAGTCACTTGAGGATAAGGGTTAATGAGACAGGAATGATTGCTAAACGTAATATGAGGAAAACTATTGGAGTACTAATATTGATCAAAGGTATGAACTACGTTTGATTGCTTATTGGGCAGTCCATAAGAATTTGTTGACATTGATTTTAAAGACGACCAAATTGTAATCAGAAGGGAAGCATTACTGCGATAATGTCTTTCACAGATAATAAGCCCTTGTAAAGTAGCTCTGTCACTGGGAAGTCTGGCTGACGCTCGGCACATGGATGGGGAAAGGAAACATATTTTTCGTTGTGGTAATAAGACGAGTTCTTACTGTGAATGTCTTACAATGAGGAACCAAAGACTGGAGCTCATTCAAGCACCTTCCATGAAAATAACGTGAGTAGAAAGAGACTAACAATGTAACTTTTTGAACTATAAGCAATGATTATTGTGTGATGTTATTTTGGTTTTAACTAACAATAGAGGAATCCTAAAGAATTATGATCGGCACTATTTCGAAACACCTTATTGCATACAACCATGCAGATTACAACATAGTCGTCTCCAAATCCAATGACAACAAATACTAATCAATCAAAATTAGTTCATACTGTGAACCTGTATAAGTGCATTCACTGCACTGACTGCATCATCCCACACGTTGTGCCGGTCCGAAGTTGTTGTTGTCTCACTCAGTCAATGCTGCAACACAGAATTCCCATCTAAAGTAAGACCAAAAGTCCAGGTTATAAACAAGTAAGAGGTTTATTTGTTGGAGGTTACAAATGAAATTCATGTTCTTCAGGTTGAACAGCAGACTTGCAGAATTAAATGTTGCCCGACCCCCAAAAACATAAGTCCAATTAGCACAATCCTTTAGCTACAAGACCATCTTGCCTTGAGGAGAACACAGCTCCAACTGATCTCCAGCCCTCTGAAAAACCAACTGCCTGTCATGCCCACAAGGCCAGGTCTCACTCTCCCTTTCCTATCTCCTGGAATCCTTTCCTCGTGACCGGAAATATTGGATTCCAATCTTTCTCACTAGTCACCATTCGACTACCCAAAGGTTGACCGCTGGAGATATCCATTAGAGATAACTGCCAGACGGTCTACTCAAGAGGTGTTTATCATGGAGACAATCTAAGAACATTACATTTTGGTCTCAGCATAATTTCCTGTGTTTATGAGGCACTTATTTCATTCAAAGTGAAAAAAGATTCTGTGTGGCCCCAAAATGCAAAATCAGAGTTATTTTCAAATTTCTCTGTGTCCCACCCCCACGTTTCCTTCGGAAGAGCATCTAAAACCTGCAACGTCTGTCATTTGCATGCACCATTAAAACATGCAGGCTAGTGTAGCCTTACAATACCATTAATCGTTCGTCATCATTCGGCTGAAAATCATTCCATCTCATCCTCGAGTGGCTCTTAGTCTTGATAAGTGGTGACCTTACAGTAAAAAAAGCTATAAAACTGGAGATAAGCATTGGTCGTATAAGCTTTCTGCTTCAGAAAGGAAGTTTATTTTATTTGTATGTGTAAGTATGAGTGTGTGAAGCAAATCTTTATGCTTTAGAAAGGAAGTTTATTTTATTTGTATGTGTAAGTATGAGTGTGTGAAGCAAATCTTTATGCTTTAGAAAGGAAGTTTATTTTATTTGTATGTGTAAGTATGAGTGTGTGAAGCAAATCTTTATGCTTTAGAAAGGAAGTTTATTTTATTTGTATGTGTAAGTATGAGTGTGTGAAGCAAATCTTTATGCTTTAGAAAGGAAGTTTATTTTATTTGTATGTGTAAGTATGAGTGTGTGAAGCAAATCTTTATGCTTTAGAAAGGAAGTTTATTTTATTTGTATGTGTAAGTATGAGTGTGTGAAGCAAATCTTTATGCTTTAGAAAGGAAGTTTATTTTATTTGTATGTGTAAGTATGAGTGTGTGAAGCAAATCTTTATGCTTTAGAAAGGAAGTTTATTTTATTTGTATGTGTAAGTATGAGTGTGTGAAGCAAATCTTTCTGCTTTAGAAAGGAAGTTTATTTTATTTGTATGTGTAAGTATGAGTGTGTGAAGCAAATCTTTATGCTTTAGAAAGGAAGTGTATTTTATTTGTATGTGTAAGTATGAGTGTGTGAAGCAAATCTTTATGCTTTAGAAAGGAAGTTTATTTTATTTGTATGTGTAAGTATGAGTGTGTGAAGCAAATCTTTATGCTTTAGAAAGGAAGTGTATTTTATTTGTATGTGTAAGTATGAGTGTGTGAAGCAAATCTTTATGCTTTAGAAAGGAAGTTTATTTTATTTGTATGTGTAAGTATGAGTGTGTGAAGCAAATCTTTATGCTTTAGAAAGGAAGTGTATTTTATTTGTATGTGTAAGTATGAGTGTGTGAAGCAAATCTTTATGCTTTAGAAAGGAAGTTTATTTTATTTGTATGTGTAAGTATGAGTGTGTGAAGCAAATCTTTATGCTTTAGAAAGGAAGTTTATTTTATTTGTATGTGTAAGTATGAGTGTGTGAAGCAAATCTTTCTGCTTCAGAAAGGAAGTTTATTTTATTTGTATGTGTAAGTATGAGTGTGTGAAGCAAATCTTTATGCTTCAGAAAGGAAGTTTATTTTATTTGTATGTGTAAGTATGAGTGTGTGAAGCAAATCTTTCTGCTTCAGAAAGGAAGTTTAGTTTATGTGTATGTGTAAGTATGAGTGTGTGAAGCAAATCTTTCTGCTTTAGAAAGGAAGTTTATTTTATTTGTATGTGTAAGTATGAGTGTGTGAAGCAAATCTTTCTGCTTTAGAAAGGAAGTTTATTTTATTTGTATGTGTAAGTATGAGTGTGTGAAGCAAATCTTTCTGCTTCAGAAAGGAAGTTTATTTTATTTGTATGTGTAAGTAGGAGTGTGTGAAGCAAATCTTTATGCTTCAGAAAGGAAGTTTATTTTATTTGTATGTGTAAGTATGAGTGTGTGAAGCTAATCTTTCTGCTTCAGAAAGGAAGTTTATTTTATTTGTATGTGTAAGTATGAGTGTGTGAAGCAAATCTTTCTGCTTCAGAAAGGAAGTTTATTTTATTTGTATGTGTAAGTATGAGTGTGTGAAGCAAATCTTTATGCTTTAGAAAGGAAGTTTATTTTATTTGTATGTGTAAGTATGAGTGTGTGAAGCAAATCTTTATGCTTTAGAAAGGAAGTTTATTTTATTTGTATGTGTAAGTATGAGTGTGTGAAGCAAATCTTTCTGCTTCAGAAAGGAAGTTTATTTTATTTGTATGTGTAAGTATGAGTGTGTGAAGCAAATCTTTATGCTTAGCCAACCATTGGGAAATATTAGATCACATTATTTGCCTGAATATTTTCTGCTTAAAAATGTCTCCAGGACATTCTACAATTCACTCTCCTCATCGGTTGCTCTCCTTGAGGCACCTACTTTTATGAAAAACCAGAAATCAACGAAAGGGCTCTTTTTAGAATATCAAGTATTTACCAGTCTGACCTGAAGATATGTGTATGCATACAAGAGGGGCCTGATCCTTTTGATATGCTCTTACATCAATCTTAAGAACACAATGAATATGTTTAGTAAGAAAAGATATTATTCTATGTCTTACTCATATAATATTTATAGTCAACCCAGTTGGAAGTCGAGCATGATAATTATTTGATGTATGAATTAAACTCTTATTACAACGCCAATAATCATAATAAATGACAAGTATAAAATGTGTAAAGCATCTATGAAGAAAAATAAGAAAGGCCAATGACAGCAAGAAAAAAGTGAGTAATCTCTTTCTACCAGATCAGTATCCTCCCCCCCCTCCCAAGTACAACGTTTCCTCACCGTGGTAAAAGATACCGGGGCCAACAGAGTTCTGGTGAAATATTCAAGAGAAGGTAACATCATAATCTGGGCCAAACGTTCCCCAACTTCATATGCAACTGAGCCCTGCTGCTCTGGTTTTCAGAAGTAAAAACATGCAATCCTGCAGGTATAGTGAATAGATACGACTAACAAGGATGACTTCATGCAGACCAGACAATCCTGATACACAAGATTTTAAGTGAAGCAGAAAAACAACAAACGTTGCTTAGACAATCCTTTTTGCCCCCCACCCCCACTCGGTTGGAAAGTTCGGAAGTAAAGAGCATCGGTTCTGCTTGCATCCTATAATTGTTATGTTAATCCAACTGATTGGCTCCTTCATCTTTTTATATATATATATATATATATATATATATGTTAATGTCAGTGTGTGTTCCCTATAAAAAGAAATGTTAAAGAATCTACATAAAAACTAAGTGTATCCATATGTAAAATTTTCCAAGAGAGACAATGGAAGTGGTCTGAATCTCGAAACGTGCACCCTAAGGGCCTATGAGGGAAGAACCCCCTTAAAACTTGAAATATATCCTATTTTAATGGAATTTTAATCATATGTATAAAATTCATACCATATGCATAAGACACTAATTCAGAGAGATTTTAAAAATTCCTGGGTTTTTTCGGTTATATTAGGAGTGAAACAGAAAAGTGGTTCTCAGTAAAAAAGAAATTAATATGGTGTTATAAGCATAGTGACAAAGGGCATTGTAATGTTCTTCATTCAATCCCGAGCCACGTCGGGTGTTCCTGCTAACTATACTCATAAAACTACTTACTTTATTTATCAGGCACACATTTAACATTTCAGCATGGAAAACAACTTACCTAAATAAAATGGAAAAAAATATATTACATAAAAAATACAAAGGATATAATTATTTAGAATATATGGAAAGGTGACACCCCTACATAATATATTTTCTAAATTGATTTTGAAAATTTTCAAAATGATAACTACCTATTATATAAAAGTAAGTCACTCAATACACCTAAATAACCCTACATCTCACAAATCGATATCTGATGCTGCCTAGCAAAATTTTATTATCATACCATGTTCTTTGCAAGAAAAATACTTCGCATTCGTGTCTTTCAAAAAATACTTATTCCAGACCAGAAGATTGGTAAAAAGAGATATTTTCCAATTATAACATAAAAAGCAAAAGTCAGCTTACATCATTAATACAATTTTTTTTCATTGTTGCTCTATTTTTCAATCAGATAAATAATTGATTCTTTTCATTTAATCATAGTTTATTTATTTCTTACAATTATTTGATTAACGTGATTGTCGGCAAAAATTTTCCTTTAAAACAAATATTTAGACTGCTGTTTTACTGTAATGATGCAAACGGCAAGCACATTATTCATAAACAGTGTCTTTTTTTCTAAGCATAACTCAAATAATGTAAGGGAGATAACTTGTAATGAAAATTTCTTCTTCATCTCTATGTTAATAACAATATACGTAACTTACACATTATTATAAACTAAAATGAAACGCTGGTAAGTACAACTAGTTCAAAATATATGAAAATTAAACTGCTTTTGCAACTATTGATTATTATAAGTATCGATTACATTTAATATTTCTCAATTTCAAGTTCAGCAAAATTAAAACAAGAGAAATGTTAATGTAAAAAAAGAATTTAAAGTATGAATATCAGGATTTCGTGTTCTGACATTTAAATTGGTTGCTTTTTTATATCTTTGAATAAATACATAGAATCTTTCATGAATAATGCAAAATATTTGAAAATTTGACTCTTGTAGTAATATAAAAGAGTTTAAAGATATTTTTCAACAACTGGCAGGCTTTTAAGTGTTAATATGAAAGAAAGAAGTGAGAAGGAAAAGAGCTATGGACCAAGTTTCTATAAAGCACCCCAAAACTAGAAACGAAATTAAATGGTTAAAATTTCGTTCATTACCAAAGTAAACATTTCTGTAATTGAACTTACTGGAAGTAAAAATCAATTTTAAATTAAAACTATATATTTTGTTCTGTTATATTCAATTTTTAAATGTCTTCTTGTAAAACGATAATTGACTTGTCCCTATTCATGTGCTTCCCCACGAGGGCAGCGTTAGACACAAAGTCGGTTTTGTATGGGGGAAAAATCCAGCAAAAATAAACATTGCTTTAATCTAGAATGATTTCTCCTTCACAAACTGAAGACAGAACAAATACTACACTTTGCTTCCAGCCTGAACGTTGAGAAAGAAAATTAAATGGATTGTCAATCAAATTATAATTAAGTTTTTCTAATATTGAAAAAAATTCTAGGTCGACCTTCATTTTGTTTGGAAGCGTTTGTTCCTTTCAAAAAACCGGTTTTAAGGCAAAATTTTAACATTTTTACTTTTCTTCCAATTTGGGATGCTTGATGGAAACTTGGACAGAAAATCAAATAATCATGACCCGACTGTATTTGAAAATTTTCATCAAACTGATATTTCACGATTGTTGGTATAATAGCTGGAATAGTTTGACATATTTGTTGAATTATAATAAGATACACAAAAGCTATTTATGAATATAAGGCATCATGCATTCGTATCAATATTATCAATCTCTATATAATGGGTGTTCGATACGTTTATATCTCTTCCTAAAAACTTCTATTTCAGGAACTGTTGCGGATATGAAAAATACAATTTGATTAATTTGCAAACTTACATTTTCAAGTTTCTCTACAAAATAAATGAACAAATATGTCCCAAAAAACTAATGTTTTCAATAAATCTTTTTACAAATGTTCAATGTGTCTAAACCTGGTTACCCGATATACATACAAATGGCGTTTATTTCAGCCCAATTTTAAAAAAGCATATCATGATTGATAGTTTTTAAATTAAAAACACAAAAAGTTGACAAATTAAACTTGCAATTCATACTAAATCTACTTTTTGGGTTATACATTCCGAGAACGTGACAAACATAGGAAACCACTGTATAATTATTATTTATATAAAGTTAGGCATGAGTATATGTTTATATATTTGTAGGTACAAGATTGACTCCTAAACTAATTAATCGACTATTATGAATTTTGGAACAGATCTGCTAGGCGTAAGGGTGGGTAATGTGGGCTATATTTAGTTTTATGCAAAGGGTATTAAAAAGGGAGTTGATATGCCTTTGTGAAAATTCAGATACCTCCGATTTTTGTTAAATTTTAATAGGTATCCGTCATCAGTTAATCACTTTTCATCAAATTTCAGTTTCTTTTTAATATTTAAAAGGGATGTTGGAGGTATAATATAAACATATCCTTCCCTCTGAAAATTCGAATATATCAGTTTTGCATTGAATTTGATCCATTGTAATTAGGCATCAATTAAGCAAGATTCCCTGGATTTCAATTTAATCTTAAGACCCCATAAGCTTAAACCTTAAATTTGAGACATTTTCTAGAATCAAAATCATGTAATGGATTTTGTTTAAAATTGGAATAAGGATTCTAGACACAAGGTTTAGTATTCTATCTTGATTTTAATTTTTGGAAGGCAACATAAAAGTGTTGCAAAACTGTTCTTTTCAGAGAACTAATGGGCGGGTTTTCTTCTCGTTAGATATAAATGAACAAAACTGCCTAAATATGAAAGTGTTACCGAATATACATACATACATACATACATACACACACTTCCCTGATGTACTTCTACTTTAAGATTAAAGTTGTCACTAAATGTGTTGTTAATTCCAACAAAATTATGGGCGTATCTGTACATTGCTTGAATAACTTTTAGCAAGCACTCGCTTGCCCCTAAAAAATATGTGTGCAGCGTGATGATTGAAATGAAACCTGGCAAGTGAGGCTTGAGGATGAGCGTTGAATGGAGAGAAATATGAAAATGATATGATGGATATGTACTGTTAGTCTTAAAGACAGGCTTAGATCTGATGACCTCAGAGAAAGATTAAATATGGACAGTATTCGATAGATGACTGCAGAACAGGAAACTTCGTTGGTTTGGTCATTTTGAAAGAATGGATGAGAGTGTTTGAGTTAGTAGATGTAGAACTTGAGACAGCAGAATCAGTTGGCAGAGGAAGACCAAGGTAAACATGGGATGAAGTGATCAGGATTGATTTTATCACAAGAAGGATATATAAAAACCTGGCCAGA
Organism: Sepiola atlantica; assembly: GCA_963556195.1. NCBI lineage: Eukaryota > Metazoa > Mollusca > Cephalopoda > Sepiida > Sepiolidae > Sepiola > Sepiola atlantica. The sequence continues at coordinate 218,909,922 of OY744515.1, read as the reverse complement.
GATATGTTGGTTTCGAAGTCAACTATTAAAAGCTGTCCAACACATGCCAGAGGTTAAACTAAATATGATGACGATATAAAGATATCTGCTAGATTTTCTCCAAGAATGAACAAATATTTATATATATATATATATATATATATATATATATATATATATATATAAGTATCAATACACCTGTGTATACCCCCCCACCAAAAAAAAAGTCCAAGAATTATACTCGAAGCCTTTTTATAGAGAGATTATATTCTTGGGTCTTTGATCTTTCTTTTCTACTCCCATCCTGATTTCTCTGCCCAGAAAATGGAATGTTGATAAGATCTTTGCAAATCTAGCACAATGCGACCAGAGAATAGCATTTCTCATTAAAAAAGAAAAAAAAAACAATTATATACTTGTTTTTACATTTTGCTTTTTACAGTAATTTTTTTTTTTATTCTCATGAAAAAGGTGATATTTTCTTTCAGCCTAACTTTGATCTTACTTTGCCAAAATTATTTCCCTCGTACACTGAAAAGCATTGAAAACAAATAAAAATAGAACTTTATATGCAGGGAAATATTAATATTTCCTGCTTTGTCTGAAATTATGAATTGTAATATAAACAGAGACTTCTTTAAAGATTCAACAATATCTAACCGGACCAAATAACTGTTTAATATTCTGCAACAAACGTTTAATGGTTTTATAGTAAAACGAGAAGAATACCCGTCCCAGGACAGGTAAAATAAATTCCCCAAACAGAAAAGTTGGGCATTTGTTACCATAGCTAACAGAACGAAAAGGGGTGACAAAAACAACCAATATGCAACAAATAACTGTTACCAAAGGCAAGATAATCTTCTACCTACCTGGATGAGTTTATGTGCAGGTTAAAATATTTTAAAGCGTTTTTTTAGTTCAAAACAGAACTGGTGTTCACTCTGTCAAATTAAAACCAAAAAAAAATGGCCACCAATAAGCCCTGCACATTGATAATCGCTCAAAAATCGAAAATTAAACAGAAACACATCCAATAAATGGCACCAATCGAGCAAAACTGTAATGTTCAACTGAACTGTATATTTTTTTTACCAGTATTTTGTTAAATTTTATCAAGGCTCCGGGTGCAGGGTTATGGGCAGCAATTTTTTTTTGTTCTAACTTGACAGAGTTGACACAAGTTTTCTTTTGAAGTAAAAAACGCTTTCAAATAAGTTAAAACACCAATCCACTTATCCAGATAAGTAGAAGAGTAACTTAACTTGCCTTTGGCAACATTTATTTATTGCATATTTGTTTTTTTTTCACCCCGTTTTCGTTCTGTTTTATAAAGTAACAAATGCCCAAAAAGTTTTGCACCGCTTGCATGTCTCCTTACGAAGATTAAAATCAACTAAACCTTATATCTAGAATCCTTATTCCAATTTCAATCAAAATCCATTACATGATTTTGATTCTAGTAAATGTCTCAAATTTAAGACTTAAGCTGAAGGAGTCTTAAAAAGAAATTAAAATTTAAGGAATCTTAATTAGTATCGTATGACTATGGATCAAATTTTGGAAGAGTGGAAGCCATTCAGGAAAATTACACATCCCTCCGATTTTTGTTAAATTTTAATAATGAGTATTAGACATCAATGAATAAATATTCCTCCCATTTCAGTTTTCTTGAAGTATTTAAAACGGGTTTTAGTAGGCATAAAATGGGTACAATCTCCGATTTGAATATTCAAATACTTCAGAATTGCATTGAACTTGATCCCTAGTCATTAGACAATAATTAAGCAAAATTCCTTGAATTTCAATTTCTTCTTAAAACTTCATGAGCTTGAGCTTTACATTTTCTAGAAACAAAATAATCTTATGAATTTTAATCAAAATTAGAATTAGGATTCTAGACATAAAGTTTACTAGCAGTATCTTTTGATTTTAATTCTTGTAAGGGGATATAAAAGTGGTGCAAAGCTGTTCTGTTTGGGGAATTAATTTTACCCGTTCTGGGACGGGTATTTATCGAGTTCACCATTTTTAGAAGGTAATCTTCCCTTCTGCAGCTGCAATTCGTAGATTAGCTGCGTAAAAAAAAAAGGGCTTTCGATATAATCAAATCATAACGCATGTATATTTGCTTAATTATTCATGTTCTGTCATGCAAAACACCAACTGAATATGCAGCTCTGTCTATATGTAATCAAATTTCTGCATACACTTACATGAATGCACACCTGTAAACATATGCACCCAAACATTCACCACCTCTGCTTTCTAGCATCATTCATCATACTTTCTTGCATTTTTCAAGGCTAAGAAATGGACAATTCCAACTTTGAAACATAAGGTAATGGGAAACAAGCAGAACGCTGATGATAAAAAATGCTGCTTCCATGGATTTTATTGTCTGAAATCCATCTATGATTTGTTAATAGATCACATTCTGGGGTAATGGTGCACACACATATACATCTATGTGTACACCACACCAAAAATATGTGGATGACATTATATATATATATATGTATATGTGATTTTATGAAGGCTTACCAAAGCATTCCTTTCAGGACACCAATGATCACCATTAAAGATATTTTTTCTTACAAATATTATTTATTCAAATTAAATGTTTTTTCCTACACGTGTTTCACTACCAAGCAGTTACTTGCTTGGCAGATCATCAGGGAAATTAAATGTCTGGAATACTGGTTTCAACTGCCGACAATACACAATGTGGCGTTGCAATAGTTGAGGTCACTTAAGAAGAGAAGAGGGAAAAAAATAAAAATAAAACTTAAAATTAAAAAACAAGGAAGAACAAGGAAGAACAACGATAAAAAAGGAAAGTCCTAGAAAATATATATATATATATATATATGAGAGAGAGAGAGTTATATATATATATATAGTTGAAAAAGAGTATTTTAGAAATGCTTTTTTAAAGTATGATGAAAACGTTCCTACTACAATAAATGTATGCTCGATCTTGGGAATAGAGCATTATTATAGTTGAAAGAAAGTGAAGATATATATATATATATATATATACATATATAGTTTTTTTTCATAACATTCAACAAAAAATAAGAAGTGAGTCTATGCACGTACTTTAAATCCCGGCCTTTTCAAGGAAAATATTTTTTTCTCTTCAGAATGTAATAAAATGATTTGGGAAATAATCAGGTTCAAATTTTTTTTTTAACATAATACTAAACTAATAAAAGTTAATGGATAATAAAAGTTAATGGATAATTTTATCTTTTGAAAGGAGAGCGTAAAACCATTTCACGTATTGCAAACTAATGCACATAATTCCAAAAATATTGAATTATTCTTTATTTTTCTATTTTCAGTATTGGTTTTTATTGAGTTGCATATTTATTCATTTTTTTTACTAATTCTAATGGTGATTTAATTTACTTTACTTGAACTACCGGCCAATCTTATAACATGTAATATTTAATCTGCTATTAATTATACAGAAATAATATATACTAACAATAATTAATAAATAAACGTTTAACTTGATAGAAGCGACTTTCCTCTCTAAACTATACTGATGACATAAAAAGCTTCTTTTTTCCCCATTTTCCTTCTTCCATTAACCGTACTTATTTTCTTTTAAATTTTTTTTCTTATTAACATTAGTGTTCCTACTTCATTTAGGCATTTAGTATTCTCCTAATTTTAACCCTGCAGGGAAGATATCTATATTTTGCCATATATAATTCATACTAATATATTATTTTGATCATTCACATAACATTTTGTTCTTACATCTACCTTACTCTTGGATATCTTTCATCAATCTTTATATACGACAAAAACACTCATCTACTTGCTTGCTTGCTTCTTCATTACTACACACTTACATTGTCACATGCGCCGATAAACATTCATCTGCTTTTTTTTTCATTACTACAGAACTTCATTCTCTGCTTAATGCCATAGGAGAAATATCACCCATTTTCTTTTCATTCTTTCCAAATAATGTTTGGAATTATGTGCATTAATTGTTTAATACTTCACATCCTTCTTTCAAAGGATAAAATCATCCATTAACTTATATTATCTTAATATTATATTAAAAAAGTATTTGAGGCTGATTATTTCTCACATCATCTTATTACCTTCTGAAGAGAAGAATATTTTCTATGATAAATATGGGATTTAAAAGACATACCTGGACTCGCTTCTGGTTTTTTTCTTGAATGTTATGAAAATAAATATATAACTATTTATATATATATATATAAATATATATATATATCCTCTTTCAACTAATATATATATATATCTTCATTCTCTTTCAACTAATATATATATATATATTCATTCCCTTTTAACTAATATATATATATTTATATCTTCATTCCCTTTCGACTAATATATATGTGTGTGTGTGTGTGTGTGTGAAAAAGACAAACGGAAAAAACGTATTCAGAAAAAGGGAAGACGTTCGTTGATCCGAACGAAACCAGTAAAATCTCCCGTTTCTTGATTTTTTTCTGTATTTAAATTTTTTTTCTGTTTGTCTTGTTCACACATCTTGTCTTTTAATTTGATGATATATCGTGCATTTTATCCTCATATATATATATATATATATTATACAATGTAAAAGAATGTATGGCTACCTTTACAATATTATCTTTAACTAGCAGGAACCGTGAAAATTCTACGAAGCCTTCTACATTAATCTGTATAATATACTCTTAATAATTATATTCCTTTTGTATTAGTGTCTCTCAGGATCAATACTATTATGAAAAATAAAACTCATTTTCTTCCGTAAAAATAATTGTCAGCTAAATATTCTTTAAAGAAATAAAAGGAATAAGTTTCTTCTTTATTTAAAATTGTAGCAATTTAATTCTTTTTAAAACAATAAATATTCTCTATGTTCTTACGTACAGTAAGAACATATGATAATTGTCAGCTAAATATTCTTCAGATCAATAAAACGAATGCCACTTTTTGATATGTATTTATTTAAAATTGTATTATTTTAGTTGACAGGACAACATAATTTGATTTTGAATTAATTCATTTTAAAATGGGTAAAATCGGAATTGTTTACTTTGGCGACATCAGATTAATCACCAATCACAATCATTGCTGTTCCTATATTAGTACATATGTAGTAGTTATAAACATTTTTTTTCGCAGAGAGCAGCCCCTGCAAGGTGATTGGGTCACACGGGGACCAATCAGATGCTAGAGCGTATTAATTTCTACTGGACTTTTGAAGAACTACTTCCGACCCATTAGGGATTTAGACAGCAGTCAACATAGATCTTCCTGACATCAACAAATAAAGGTGTCCTCTCTCCTGCTTTTGTCCACTGAACAGCAGAGCGAAGCTATCTTCACTTGAAGATATATTGCTCCAAAAAGACTTTCGGCAGCAAACAAACTTTCTTACTTTATTATTACTTGCTTCACTGTGACACTGTCTTAACCCTTAAATGATATTTGCTTCAAATATGAAAGCTTTCAACAAAATGCCTATTTAATATAATATTAAAAACAATGTGTCAAACTGCAACTTGTTTCACATCTGCAACGAGCCTGTTAGCAAGTGTGAGTAGGTATTACTATGGTGTTGCATCAGTACACCTGCTAAATAGGTAATCAGTATCTTCGTTGTGATGGACGAGTGTCATCTGCCTAATTCAAAAACCTAAACTTTTAAATCTGGTCATTTTATTGTTAAGTAACATTATTCTATGATTCTCTAATGTATTATGATTATTTAGATGCATATATTGTAGTGTTTTGTTATACATGTAAAATTTTATACCATTGGTTGAATCATTTATTTTATTTTTATTCAATAAATATATTTTTTCTCAAAATCATTTATACTACTTTATATTACCTCTATGAAACGGTTTTCATTTGATAACATTTTTCAAAACAATATAAAAAAAATAAAACATATAAAGGTTAACTTTCGACAATCTACACCCGAGTATTATTTGTTATTTATAGAAGGTCTGAGTTTTCCTTTTGTTTCAAAATATTACAGTAGTTGATCTTATAGTCCATGCGAAGATTAGCTCCTAGATATACACATCTACTTCTACTGTTTTTTTTACACCAGAAGGAACCCATTATCGCTATATTTAAAAAACAAAATGTAATTTTTTTTAAATGGATGAAATCGTTAATTTTTAAGGCTGAGACTTTCGGCAAATATGTCCTCCTCAAAGCAAGACTTCTCTTTTTTTTCATTTTACTGGTATTAACCTTAGGAAGGATGACCCTTTCGTGGAAAAAGAAAAATATACGCCCGGTGTTGATGACAAGAGTTTTAAAGTCTGGTAGGGATGTGTGAACATGGTTGGCGTTTTTTGTTAATATAGGAAGTTCGTCACATCTTAAGAAACATTTATTTAAAAGAAACCGCCAACCACGCTCACACATCCATACCAGACTTTAAAACTCTCGTCAGTAACACCGGACGTATATTTTTCTGTTTTCACGGGAGGGTCATCCCTTCTATGTTTAATATCAGTAAAATAAAATGAGAAAAAACTGAAGTCTCGTTTTGAACAGGACATATTGTCGAAACTTTAAAATAAATTACATTATTTTGTTTTTCAAATTTCTATACAAAAATACTATGCTAAAATCATATTTCTTAAGATGTGACCAACTTCCTTTATTAATATATATATATTTATTTACTCCTCTGCAGGAGTTAGGCACAAGGCCAGTTCTATCTTACTCCCACAAGTAAGATGTGACCACAGCTCGTGTCGAGTAAGAGAGGTTTGAAAAGCCAGCGCCCGAGAAAGTGAGCACTCTGGCCATTAAAAATTGCCTGGGCAGCCCCGTCGGCATTCCCCGGTAGGGGCGCGTCAGGCAGTAAGCAATAAACTTACTCCTCCCCAAAGAGGGGAGGCGAAGCCTGGGAGGGTGGACCTCCTAGAACTGCACAGGACAAACCCACAGACAGGTGGAATCAAGTCCCGAAGGACAAGACGACACCCGTCTATAGGGTGCAGTATCCATCGGAACAGATACTACACTTACTTAATGTATGATATATCATAAAATGCAATGCAATGAAAGACTAGATGTTTGAAAAAGACAAACAGACAAAACAAATTTAAATACAGGAAAAAATTCATCAAGAAACGAGAGATCTTACCGGTTTTGTTCGTAAGACGTTCGTTGATCCGAACGAAATCGGTAAAATCTCTCGTTTCTTGATTTTTTCTTGTATTTAAATTTGTTTTGTTCGTTTGTCTTTTTCACACACACACACGCATATATATACTATCTTTATACACACACTTTAAAAAACAGATTTCCTATTAAATACATTTATCAGAAGATTCCATAAGATAAATAAAAATATATGGAAATTCAACAATGCAAAAATTATATTTAACGAATGAAAACTCCAATAATAAAATAGAAATTAGTCGCATACAGAAAAACGTCAAAAATGTGTACTCTTTGACTCGATTAAAACATAGGCAATAATATTATTCAAAGAAAGACACATAACAGCGATTAGTGTCAAAATGCAGACATGAAAACAAACACTTACTGAAATGTTGTACTCTTTGTATAAAACTTGCAGTTCTCAAAATTCTATCCGAATTATTGATCATTATTTTACATTTCAATAAAAGAAAAGGAAAAAGCAAAGATGATATTTGCACCTGGAATTGCTGTGTAGTTTTCCATGGCCGAGAGGAAGTTTCGCCATTTAAAATATAATGACCAAACTCTGCCAAATGAGAAGATGGAATTGTTTTCAATTGTCTTTCAGTTGGAACTTTCTTTTCTTAGAACAGCGGATTAAAACGGAAACCATCTTGAGAGTTAAATCTAATTGCAAACAGAACTAATTAGTTGTAAACCATATATAAATATTTGATTATTTAATAAGAGATTTCGTCCACGAATTTTGTTTTTTAAAATATCTCTTGTTGAGACACGAACTGGATTGTTTCTATTAAATTTCTGTTTAGAACTAGAATAATATATATATATATATATATATATATATATATATATATATATATATATTAAAGCAAGGGATATAGACGTTTGTGACATTTTTGGGGAGTGGAATAAAATTGAAAAGTGTATAAACGAGAGAGAAAAAAATATACGTATTTTTTTTCTCTCGTTTTTTTTTACACTTTTCAGTTTCATTCTACCCCCCCCCCCAAAAAAAAAATGTCACAAACGTCTATATTCTTTGCTTTAATAAAATTTTGTACCACTAAACATTTATTTACATTATATATATATATATATATATATATATATATATATATATATATATATATATGTATTTCACTGCTTTCGTTTGATTACACTTGTGTTCGTGTGGTTAATACCATTAAAAACGGTTAATTATTCGACAATGCTGGAAATAAACAAAGAAAACCAACAAAGGTAAAAATGAGACTAGTATTAGATTTCTCTTTGTGGCTTTCTTTGTTCATTCCCAGTATCGTGAACTAAATTAACCGTTTGTTTAATGGTATTACTCACACAAACATGACTGTTTGCAAAAGAAAGCAGTGAAATACATAATGTATTGTTGGCAATACATTCCAATGCTATATATATATATATATATATATATATATATATATATATATATATATATATATATATATATATGAATCAAATAAATTATAAATTTCAAATCAGACAGTAATATAATATATATAATAAAATATGTGCGTCCGGCTCGTTTCAATAATCACGAGCAAAGAAAGTCGGAATCTTAATAATAACTGATAATAAATAAAGGAAATAATCATGTACCTAAAGACAATAAAATCTTTGTTCTTAATATTTTTCTGACTAAAATAGGAATAAATCTACGTACACACAGATGGTTTATTTACATCTTGAGGAGAGAGAGAGAGAGGATTGTTTTTTTTTATTTTGTAAAACTTTACTCATATATTTGTTCTTTAAGTAAGATTTTAATCACGTATTTGTTTATGTAAATTTTACCTGAATTAATTGTTTCCGATTCGACAGTAAGATTTAATACGCATGCAGCAACAATAAGAAATTGTTATTGATAAAAATATACATATTTTTAAGAAAATTTAGTTCACCCCAAACAAGTCAAGTTACCACGGTAGACATAAGGGGCTACTGAGAATTATGGTGAAAGTTAAGGAGGATCATCCTAAATTAGGAGCTGTGCAGATAGATGTTTGTTCACATTAGCTTTAAATTTCTGCATGTCAGTACAGTCGGAGAAACAGGGCACAGGGAGGGAGTTCCAAAGGCCAGCAGCTCGAGGAAATAAAGTATGGGAGTAGAAGGTTCTCCGGCATCTGGGGACATCCACAGTTAATAAATGGGATTTAGCTGATTGTCGGGTTGGTCGAGTGTATTTACGCTGAGGGGGCACCAGAGCAGCAAGTTCATCAGAGCACATTCCATTGAAGTACTTGTAAAACAAGCACAAAGTTGCTACATTGCGGTGATGGGACAGGGGCTGGAGCTTGGTGAATAGTGTGGGACTTATCAGATTAGAGACCCTTTTTTGGACCTTGTCTAAGAAGGAGAGGGTAGTGAATGGTTCAGCAGCCCAGATGTGATAACAGTACTCCATGCATGGGCGGATGGTGGCTTTGTAGAGATATAGGATACTGTCAGGTGTGAAAAGTTTTCTAGCACGGTAAATGGAGCCCACTTTATTTGCAGCAGCCTTGGCAATATCTTATATGTATCTGTTCCAATTCATATTACTTGTTAATGTTAGGCCAAAGAGTTTGAACATTAAACTCTAATGTAGGGTGTTAATGGTAGTTTGCTTGAAAAATAAATTACTTACTACTCATCGGGGAAACGCGAGACAGCGCTGATAGTAATAATTATGAAGATTAAGCACAGTTGAACATATTAAGAATCACAAATAGCTTCCGCCCTGCTCCCCAATGAAAGAACTCCTTTAAGATGTGTAAAGTACATACGACTTCGCTTATATATTTATATCTATTATACTACAGCTGAATTCATTAGCATTTATTTCCCTAAGGTTTTTTTCTTATATATTTTAATTGCACAAAATACATTAAAATATTCTTCGGTATTGGGATTGAGTTATGTTTGAAATAAAAATCCATTTTTGATTTGTTCTAAGTTGCTGTAATTTGCAATTTGATTCCTAAGTCTATAAAAATTAGACGACAAAGTCCATATCTAATATTTAAAACAACTTTTCTGAGTCATCTTCGTTGTAGTGTAAATCTATAGCAGCGGAGCTACAAGCAGCAGAAGCGATAGTCTCCATCGCGATTTTGAATTTGTGCTTAATTTCTAAGCTCAGTGTTGATTGGCGCAAGTATGAAACTTCCTTTCTGGCTTGCCTAATCAGGGGCAGTCTCTCATGCGAGCTAAGCAAGTGATGAGTGATTATAAAAGAGATAACACACTGTCATTGGAATTTAAATAATCATTATATATGCTAGAAAATTAGTAGCCGAACTTTCCTCGAGCTTGTAATTCAAACAATTTAGGATGTCTTATTAAAGAATATATATCGAAAAGAAAATATTGTCTACATAAACTTAGACTATATATATATATATATATTATACAAGGTAATCTAAACAAATAAATTCATCTTTATGAATTTAAGAATATATATTCTAAGCAACACGGTAAATAACATAGACACATTATTTGTTTTGTAAGCTTAACGATTTAGGGTGATGAATACCCGAACTCACACAAAAAAAACTTGAAAAAATAAATTAAATTAAATTTTTTTAGATAAAATGATTGTTCTGCATCAAATTTTGAGTTATATTAAATAATACATTTTTAAAAGGATCGGTGCACGTGCATGAGCGTCAATAATATTTATGTGCTTGATAAAATCCTAAACTATTGAACTTATCATTATGAATTATGGAATATGTATTCTAGGCAAAACCGTGAGTATTATTTATTTTTTATTGTAAACGTTACCATTTAACCGTACCAATACCGTACAAAGAAAGAAAAAAAATTAAATTTAAAACTATTGCTTTATTTATAGATTATACTCGTCCTGGATCGAGTATTTTTCTAGTATATAAATATATATATGAGTTCACTCAATCGATGGAAAATCATAGGTACACAAGTGAATGAAAAAATAAAAACAAATAAATGTGTAACTTACTATTTCGTCCTGGGTGTTTTGGACGATTTTAGAAGCAAGGTATATCCCTATTTCTTTTTTTTGTCAGGATATTCTGTAGATACTTTTCAGAAACCTTTTCATTTTTCAAGCGTTCATTGAAGTATATATATATATATATATATATATATATATATATATATATATATATATATATATATATATATATATATAATATTTGGTTTAACAGTAGCGCTAGTTTCTGTTTTTTTTTTGTTTGTTTTTTTTCGATTCGTCGCATGACCGATTTGGTATTGTCGTCCATTTTATATAAAAAATCGCCATATTTTCGCGAACGTTTTCGACCGACGTCGGTCATCTTCAGGCGGATGAATGAGTGTGCAAAATAAAAGATTGGTGAATTTATTAAGAAGACGTTTTTAAAAAACATTTCAATACAACTTCAACAACACTTCGACATACCTTCGCCCCCCTCATAACGAGCATGGTTGATACTAGGTTTATTTACTTGAATAAACAACGCTTCCATCATGGGGAGATTGAATACTGCAATATGAGATCCCAAGAATGGCCGTCTTCTTGGTTAAAATATTCCTGAATTCATTTTTGGGGATGCTATGTGTTATCAGGTGTTGGTAGATGGAACTTTAGGGGAGGTGAGATGGCAAGTTAGTTGGCGTGATATGCTAGTTCTAGTCATGCCGATATACGTGTTGTTTGCAGAGGCACATTCTCTGATAGGGCATTTAAACACGTATATGGCATTTCTAATTTTTCGTAAGCTATTGTCGGCCGGGTTATTTTTTATTAATAAATTTGTGGTTTTAGATTTCTTGTAATAAATAATAAATCTAATTTTAAAGTCATTATCTACGGGGGATATATGTTTGAATTCAGGAATATTTTCATTTTATGCTATTAAAAAGTGTGAACACATTGATCTATTTGATCTTGCTTGATAACACGTCATCATCATTATCATATTCTGTTTAACATTCGTATTACATACTGGGATGTGTTGGACGGCTTTAAGAAATTGATTTCCTAACTAACCTATCTCTGGGCAGATCTTTTTTTATCCATCTTTCCCTTAAGTCCATTTGTATCACATATTTTCTTTGGCCTTCCCATTGTGAATTGGCCTTGCTACCTCAACTATTCTACATCTACTGACTCAAGAACTCTCATCCATTCTTTCACCATGGCCATACCATCGAAGTCTCCTCTTTTGTACATATCTCTCTATACTGTCCATATTTAATCTTCCCCTAAGGCCACTAGAACTGAGCCTGTTTTTAACACTCACCTGACGCATCTATCGTATCATTCTCATATCCTTTCTCTCCATGCAACGAATGTCTTAAATCATCACTTGCCAGGCTTTACTTTCATATACAACACTGTGCACACATGCCTGATAGACTTTTCTCTTGGTCAACAATTGTAACCCTCTGCTGACACGGACGTTTGTATGTCATCAATGTCAATTTTCCTCTTTTTAATTTTTACTTTCCCTTCTCTTATTCGTTTTTCTTCTTCAGTGCTACCATGTTAATAACATGAAACCCCTTCCCTATTCCTTGTTTCTGTCTGCGATCTCGCTTTTCTCTTATGCCCTCACTTTTATATCTCATACCTATTTTATTTTTCGTATCTATCGTTCCACACACACACACACATATATAAATTAATGTTCCTAACTTCTTTACTAACTTAACGTTTGGCAGGTAAAGGAGAACTTTAATGGAATATATGTGTATCTCATATAGATATCAAGGTGTTACCCCTTGGTTTCTGAGAACTTCGACTGAAGTATAATAAAGCAAAAATAATATACAAATTTATATAATAATATTTACAAATAAATATTAAATTATATTTACCTATAGATGACGTCGTTTCGAGCTTTTTACTCCCATCAGTGCAGGAAAGTGATAATTTCAGATTGTCATGAGGTGCAAACCCAGTTCACAGAGCCACTTTTGGCTCTGCACGCTTTTACTCTATCCTTACGGCCATAAGAGATTACAACGTGACACTGAGAATTTAAGTTATATTTATGCCGATTACAGCATAAACATCGAGACATATATAATATATATATATATATATATATATATATATATACTAAATATGAATTCATCATCCTTTGTTTCCTAATGCTTTTGTCTTATATACTGTAATAACACAAAATACATGCTAAAATATTCTTTAGCCCTGAGATTTAGTTGTGCATAAAGTATTCCGTTTTAATTATTATAATTAGCCGTAATTTATGATTGACTGAACAAGTCATCCATGTTGATTTAATATATCTTTAAGCATTTAGAGAAAAAAGTGACTATTTTCTGTGTGATCATCTAATTTACACACGTGTTTCTGTACACACCCTAATTCTATATGTAAACCAGATGGAAAAATGAGTATTTACTTATAATAATAAAATAAAAAACAATAATTCTATTAATAATCTAGAAATAAAGAGATATTATTGCATAGTTATGCCAGAAAAATATATCAAAGTGAAATAAGTAGTAGTAGTAGCTGTGACCCAACGGGTTACCAGTATATATATATATATATTAGATTTATTGAATGTGAGATGATATATATAATTATTTCCACAATCTGATTGTGGAAATAATTATATATATCATCTCACATTCAATAAATCTAATATTTATTTGCTCGCTTGGTTAGCTTGTTGGATGACATCGTCCTAGCTAGTATAAAATCCTACTTGTGAGACATTGGCCTGGGTTCATAGTAGTTGGATGACTACACCCCTTGTTGAAAAGAGTAGGTAAATTCCACAGTCGGTCATCGCCGCGGTTTGCTTAATCTGTGTAAATTAATAGACATTCTTGTATGTGGCGAGGTAGCTCAGTGGCAGAGTACTCGCTTACCATGCAAGTGACTCGGGTTTCGAATCCTGAGTTCGGATGTGTTCTACTGATGAGCCCAAAGGAGGGCGAAACTCGAGTCTAGGACTTCCGGTTTGTTTCTTTCATAGGTTGTGGGCTGCGGCGTTGTCTGATTGTGGAAATAATTATATATATATATATATATTATTAAATAGAAAAAAAAAAATTCAATTGGTTAAAAGTTCTTTTATTGGCTCATATAACAAACGTCACCCCAGGGTATATTATCATGAGTGGTTTTATTTGTGTGCGAGCCAATCTATAAATGGAGAAAAAAAATTATTTAAGAATTATTGAAATCAATAACTTCGCTTTCCTGATTCTCACGTTACTATGTTATTACATTTTAGGACCAATTCTTTCGCTGACATCAAAATTCATTTTTTTAAAACAGGATTCTGTTACTATACAAAATTAATCAATCAAAAAGAAGATAAAACAAAAGTGGTGAGCGTTTAATTGTGCTGTAGCCGGAACTAGTTTATAGAAATAGGGAGGAAGTGACTGGCTGCTCTCTCTCTATCTCTCTCTCTTCAGTTAGCAACGCCACATTTTCTTTTTAATTGTTTTTAAATTTAATGATTGTTTTAATCCCATGGACATAACTTCCATATACCTAACTGGCCTTTTCTTTAGAAGGACATCCGTTTCGAAATTGTAAGTTAAAATAAAGAGGCCCCACCCCTACCCACAACATCATTCGGGCAAATTGATTTATTTATTTCCATTTCTTTACGGTCTTATTTAAAGGATAAGTAAATTGTATAAAATTACTAACATGTTAATATTTATCTATTTATGTGAATAAATGTGATATATTTATTCACCTATAGGTGGAGCAGTCTAATGTAAGAAATGACGGTTTCTACTTAAGCTAATAAGCAAGATTCTTCTCTAAAAAGAATTGAATCCTCAAACGTTACCGATATTATAAGTAAAACTGAATACTAAAAAATCGTTTAAAAAGCTGTATATTCCTCCTTGATTCTAGCGGCAGGCAAGTTGGCCTAGATACCAATGGTGTTGGACTTTCATTGTTAGTGATGACTAAGGTCCAGAGTTCGAACTTTGAGATTGGTGCGTTAGATGTGTCTAGCCACACTGCTAAGTCTTCAAAAGACAGAACACATGTCTGGATGACAATATTTTATATAAACATATATGTATTAAAAAGATTAAGTCTTGACAGTATAGAAACTTTGATGGTATGGCCATGTTGAAAGAATTGATGAGAGTTCTTATGTTAGTAGATGTAGAACAGTTTAGGTAGCAGGGTCAGTTCACAGGAGAAGGCCAAGGAAAACATGAGAGAAAGTGATAAGAGAAAGAGAGATAAATGAAAACCTGGCAGAGATAAGTTAGTTTGGAAGTCAATTTCTAGAAGCTGTCCAACACATACTAGCATATAAAACAGACGTTAAACTGAATATGATGATATGATGTATATGTTATTGCTTTGCTACCTCCACATATTATAAGTGATTAGTGCTTATCCAGACAACTGAATTAATCATTTTTATTCATATGGTTGCTTATATAAGTACCAAGTTAGTTTATTTTTGCAACCCATGTCCTGTAGGTCTGATGAATGCTTTTAGCATGAAACTTATTCATCAGCTGGGTTCACCAGGGGTACCAATTATTACCAACTTCACGACATTGGATACTTTTTTTGGTTACTGTCTTTCATCAGACTAATTTGTTTAAATTAGTCCATTGATCCGTATAGATTTAGCAAATTGGTCTGACATTTTCTTTCTTTATATCCAAGCGTGTGCATGTGTGGGGAAGGGGGTAACTAATTAAACATTTACACATTCAACACCTCAAGAAGATCATATGTTCAGATAAGCTGCATCAATTACTCTTCCAAGATAAATGCAGCGATAAGGAAGTAAGCAATGAACCGGTTGATGCCGAAAAAGAAGAAGTGTTTCGCTGCATTTCTCGACATCTGATAAGTTCACTCTTCGTTACTATGACAAGCTGAAAAGAAGTTTCACCTCCTCGTGCCTTTGCTGCAATTAAATAAATTCAAAGGGGGTGCCGGGGGGGGGGGTCAGCGCTTATGTTATCAGTTGAACTGGAGTGGGGTGGCGTCGGATATGCTTCAACTTCAGCAAGATCAGTTTAGCTTTCTTTAGCCTTGCTCACCTTCACAATTACCTTATTAATTACTGCATGATTTACCAAAATCTAAATATCATTAGTACCAGACGAGTGATTCTCTGCGAATAACTAATTCTACTTCCTGCCATTGGCTAATCGTTTTGAGTTAATTATACAGGAAACAACTTAAGGAAATACAGTTTCAGTGCAATGTGTTATTTTATTTAAGCAAAAAATATACATTCACACCAAGGTTTTTTTTTAAAACAATAAAAATAAATTTTACCATTTGCCTTAGGCATGAAGCCCGAACCTTTTGGGGGGGAGGTCGATGATCATCTAATTTTGTCAAAACCTTTTGGGCTTAACCTACGATAGATGCTCACTCAAAAAAACATTCACTCTGTGGCTTGATCTTACTTAGATGATCTCTAATTTGTCTTTAAATTATTTTATTTACAAATAATTCATTGTGGAGAGTGGGATAACATTTACAAATATGCAAAAAAGAAAGAAAAAATGTAGGTTAGTAGGGCCCTTCCAACCCTTTACTAAGTGTCAGGCCGCCCACTGTTTTCCGGATGCTCCGCAAACAAGCAGGTCGGTTTGTGTTATGATTATTACAGATCTTATGGAGCTAATTTGTGCAATATACCAGTTATTTGAAGTTGAATAACAATAACGTTGACACACCGGTTCCCATTAGATCACTGAAGTTAAGCGACGTTGAGCCTGACCAATACTAAATGGGTGACCATTTGGGAATACTAGGTGCTGTATGTGCTCTCCGCATATCTCGGCATCGTTTCCAGTAGTCATGGACTTCTCCTTGCTACTGGAATCAGGCAGAGCCAACTCAGGAGAGATGTGGTTGGAGATTATGCAACACTTGATTCACAATTGCACGCACAGCCACCCTTACAGGGGGCATCCATTGTCTCCGAAGACTGAACGGAGGCCATGCATACATGGGCATAGACAGAAGACGGCAAATGTAGAGGAGTAAACCTTGACCAAAAATCTCTTATTCATAGGTAGTTGTAATTCTTATTGCGACAGAGACCATTCCAACTTAATACTTGACAATGAGAATATGCATTGCTTTAGTGAGCAGAAAATACTAAAAATGTAAAGTGAACTTTAGCAAGTACTTCAGCATAATCTGCTATACCACACACGTGATGACACAACATAACATTGAACCCAGGTTTAAATTTTGTCACCATGCATGTGGTGAAGCTATCCGAAGTATGCACGTGGATGGATAAATAGATGATAGTAATTAAACCTGAAAAATATTTTTCAAATTATTATTTTCATTTTAAACTATTGTGAGACAGAATTGTTACACATTTCAGAAAATTCCACCCCGACAAATATTTGATTACTTCCCATTCCAACTAAAAAATGTCAACTAGTATATACTATTTATTTATTTTTTGTGTACTAATAGTCACCATTTATCAAGGCCAAGGGGCCACTCGGGGATAATAGTTACTTATAATAATAAATTAAAACGATTGTTTTTATTTATTTTCAAAATATTTATTCGACAACTATTTTTACGTTAAGAAAGAAAATGATAGTTAAGCAACCGTGCAATTTCAACTGAGTTCTGCCAGTCACTATTACTACTACTACTACTACTACAAATAATAATAATATTTATGCTAGTTCTGATGATATTGCATTAGTTGATGCTGTAGCAGCTTACATGAATGAACTATTTTCTGTCGATCTACATGAGTTGTGATTCAGTTTGACGGTTATGTAATCATAACCTCTCCACCAGGTGTGTGTATAGCACGTTTGT
Organism: Sepiola atlantica; assembly: GCA_963556195.1. Classification (NCBI taxonomy): domain Eukaryota; kingdom Metazoa; phylum Mollusca; class Cephalopoda; order Sepiida; family Sepiolidae; genus Sepiola; species Sepiola atlantica. The sequence continues at coordinate 218,891,957 of OY744515.1, read as the reverse complement.
GTGTAACGAGATTCATACGTGACAAATCATCTTAGCGGTAAGGCTAGATCACGTGATGAACATTAATATTCAGTTTGTGACTTACTCCCAAACAGACAAGATGTAGATCCGGCTTTCTTATCCGGACTGACGGCAGAAGAATCGACGAACTCCAGGAGAAATATTATTTCGCCTTGTCTTCATTCTCTCAACCCAAATGTATTATCCTTCATTTTGTTCCCGTGTTTCTCCAACATGTAACTATTACCCGTCTGTCCACAGTGTTGTTCAATTGTATTACGTGAAAAAGTATCACCCTTCTCTTTCATTTATCTTTTTAGTTTCTGTCAACGAAGACCAATAAAGTTGTTATAAATAATAGAAATGGACTAAATCTCATTTTCTATAAAGTCCTTATAATCATTACCTATAATAATAAAAAATCGGTCTTCTGTTGTAAATTAATTATTTACTGACTAAACCTTCCGGGCCTAGACAAATATATATATATATATATATATATATATATATATACCCTGATTCGGCAAATAGAAAAGATTCACACAATGATATCCAGACATAAGCTTTCTGTGCTGCCTATATATATATATATATATATATATATATATATATATACGGGCCCAAATTCTAGTATTTATTATATATTAAATAGTGTTTAACGCTAAAACGTAGTTAAAGCAAAATAAATTGTTTTGGACTATTAAAAGAATTTCCAATGCTATTGATATTTAACCATTTACTTATTAATTTTTATTATCGCTTATGTTTGAATTTATGTTTTTAAACATGACGTAAATCATAAATATATGACGTCACGTCAAAGCTATAATTATTTTGTTATGGAAATGTTTTTAGATTTAATGATCAGAAAATCTAAATATTTCAGTTCGGAGAACGTCAAACTGAAGATCTCAAGGTTTCAATTTCTATTTCCATTCGTGGCATTTGCTTTATTTATTGGGAATTTATTATTTAGTATTAATGCAATATTTGCCATTTGTAAAAGAAGTTAAGATATTCCGATATGAAAATGTATTTATTACATTATTTCAAAAACTTGTGACAGACAGACAGACACACACACACAGAGAAAATGCCCCTTATATTGTGAGTGGATGGAAATAAAGTTAAATGTGTGATTATCCCTTAACTAAATAAATATAGATAATACATTTTATTAAGCAGTGCGTTTTACGTTTGTATATTTAGGAAACGTTTTTTAAAGTGATGCTTTATGTACTAAGAATCTATTGCAATTTATAGTGTCTATTTACTTGCCTCTCCAAGAGGGCAGAGCTAGGTCGATTTTTAACATGGGGGAAATCCAGCTCCTCAAACAGGAACAGCCTGGATTAGAATAAAAATAAAAATTGCTCAATCTAGAAGGACATCTCAATCGTATACACATAGTGTTCTTTTGCAATCGCCCCCGTGGATCTTGAATTACCACCAACGGTGTGCTGTACTCGCCGAATAAATTCAGATGTACTAATGCTATCAGTGTGTGTAGAATATCTATTATAGTGATACTTTTCCATCTCAAGGTTTTTGACTCCTTGACTCTTTGTAAATGAAAGATCAACTTTGAAAATGATTTTACTTCTAAATTGCTATATTCAGCCTTTACAGTCACGGTAACTGTGTCTCTTTATTCTTTCACACTGTAAATATATGTAACTAGAAGAATGCCATTTCCAGGGCGGTTAAAATGAATTCTGCAAACAGAACAGTTTTACACCACTTTTATGTCCCTTTATGAAAGTTAAAATCAAGATATAATGATACCAAACCTTATTTCTAGAATCCTTATTCCAATTTTGACCAAAATCTATTACATGATTTTGATTCAAGAAAATGTCTCAAATTTAAGGCTTAAGCTTAAGGGGTCTTAAGAAATTGAAATTCCGGTAATCTTGCTTAATTGGTGTCTAATGACTATGGATCATTTAATGGCGATCTGAAATATTTGAATTTACAAATAGGAGCTTGTTCCTATATTATGCCCCTTAAAACTATTTAAAATACTCCAAAGAAACAGAAATTTGGGGAATATTTATGGATAAATGTCTTATATCTATTGTTAAAATTTCACAAAAAAAATTAATTTTTATGAAAAGCTTGCAACCCCTCTTTTCCCCTTGACATAAATTAAATTAAACTAAATATTGCCATTATTATGCTTAGCAGCTGTGTTCCAACATTTATAATAATCAATGAGTTTAGGAGTGAATCCTATACATAAAAAATATATACACATACCTAGCTTTATATAAATAGATATGTTTACATATAACCATTAGGGGGCATGGATACTAACACAGACTATGAAATCGCCTCTATTGCATTCATTCACATTATAATATCACTAGCAGGACCTATGGAAATTCCACAGTTGATCTTTCATGTGTCTTACATTGTTAATGTGCTTAAAAATATTGACACTCTACGGACAGCCGACATGAACATAGACCCCACGAATGTTATTGTACCAACTCTGTTCAAACTGAAACACACTTATCAAAGTATTCTGGTTAACATAGTTTCAGTATATATCTGATTATGGGGGGATGGTCTATCTTCAAAACCCTTGTAGGAGTTTTTGACATATTTCCATTCTATAGACGTCCATCGTGGACGAAGACCCCGCAATATTATTGTACCATCTTTGACAGGACAGATACTGCAGGTTTATCCTCGCTCGAAGGCTAGGAATGTGTAACACAATAGTAACATCAGATAGAATTAAACATTTATTTTTTTTGCAAAATTGGAGTGATCCCATCTTTTAAAAAAAGGGTGGATGGTTGTAACGTACGTACGAACATGAAATTGTATTAGCGTATAATTATATAGATGGCAAAAAGTACAAACACTTTCCATAGTAATCAATAGTAGCAACTTGTGTGCAATGAATCATTTTAAGAGGTATATTTTTATATTAACTCTAAAAAGTGTTGATATGACGTAAAAAAAAAACAAACATTGAAGATTTATAAAGATAGATAAACCATGATGAAAATTATATAAAACTTTCAAAACATAAACGTAAAAAAAAATCTTATTTAATTTATATACACAGAACTTCATTTAAAGCTTTATTAGGAAAAACTAAAATAAAGTACTTCAGTCTCATCTCGTGAGTTTTCCATTAGAATTCATTAGAATTAAAAGCTTCTATTGCGCAGACATCTTGCCTTAAATGCAGACATTTTAATTAACTTCCACTCCTGTGCCGCAATCCAATCGTAAAACTATTAAATACGGATATATTTTAAAACTGCTTTTGTCTTTAAAAGTTTAACCTTAATTGATATTTTTTCCAAAAAAGAAAATCAAACATTAAGAAAAATAACAGGTTTGTTTCTCCATTTATTCTTTCAGATAATTATGTTGGTTTCTTTGGATTATTTGGACTATTATTCTCATCGTGGTTTTTATTTGCATAGCGTTTCAGCCGATGTAACCTTTGACCTTTTTTAGGTGTATCTTTTCGAACTTGGAAACTTTTGTAGTATTTGGATTATTCGGACTCCTATTCTCATTTTGGATCTTGTTCTCACAACGTTTCGACCTAATCATGTGCGTCTTTTCGAATGTGGTAAACTTATCGTCAAGTTCGAAATCTTTATAAACCTGTAGAGAGAGTGAAAATGTTGTGATCGCCATTTTGTAGTAGGGTTACTGCATAGATATCCATCCTTCTGAACTTGTTCTAGTCCTTGGTTGAAAGGACAGACTTCTTTCTCTACAATTTAAATCATTTTTATTAATACTGTTTCAACAACACAACGAATATGGTCCAAAAAGAGTTATGAAAAACAGGAATCCACAACCTGTTAAGTCAGGAGACATGCATGTATTTTAGAAGTAAGATTGAGTTCAGGTCTTTTGTCTCACCTCTCACCCAAGTAATGGCGAGAAACGAAAAAGGGATATGATCAACACGATTCTCAAAGTCTGACTGTTCAGAAATCATGAGAAACGGTTTTTGCGGAACTGCTATCCCACACCAAAGTGTTCTAACCAACAACGCATCAATCGCTCCACGAGTGAGAACATGCAAGTGCAAAAGAAAAATAGATGGTAATTATGTAACTGCTACAGACCCATGGTGTACCAGTTCAAAGCGTTGGTTTACAATCAGTTCTAAATGATGGTTGTCTGCAGGTTGAAGGTTCAATCCTTACGAACGATAATAACAAAGATTATATAATCCTTAACATTTCTAACTGGTTATTGCTGACATAACGAAACAATTAACCTTGTGCATCAATTAAAAGTTTCAGTTTAAAATTTTGAGGTGACGATTGATAATTAGTATTGTTTAGACCACTAATTTAATCTTGGTTGTTATGTGTACACCATTTCGGCCGATGTAACCTCCGACCTTCTTCAGGTGCATCTTTTCCAATTCGGAAATCTTTATGTTGAACTAATAATACAGAATTTCAAGCTGAACCCTTTATTTAATCCATGGAAGTAGATTGTTCTTGCTACATCACCAGGTAGAAAAGTTAATTATATATTATGTTATTCTTAATTATCGTTTGTAGCAAGGATTGACACTTCAACTTCCAGTAGACTGTCACTTTGAACTGATTGTTAATTAACGCTTTATCCATTGCGCCACATGTTCATGTTGGTTTCTTTTATTTCAATTTTTTATGCGAAATTTTCTTAAAATGCCCCAAATACCTTAATTAGGAATATAGGGAAGTGTTTTTATTACATGATATGTGCATATTTCATTTTGTTTTTTTACCTCTTGGGCTCCATTAAATCAAGATTCACCAACTCTTTCGATAATTGTATTGTAGTATTAATATAATACGAGCAGCCCCCCCCACCCTGGATATTCTACGTTTGCTTACCTACCGTTTTCTTTCTTGTTGTAGCTAAACATTTTTAAATAAATAAAACAAAGTTTTAACGTTTTAATTTATTTATTGTAACAAACAGCAACATCGCACTTCATTATAAGGGTCCCCAGATATTGGAAAACTGTCTACTTTAATAATAATTGCCTTTGCAATTCTCACCCGGCTCCCTGCTTCTCTGACAGTACAAACAGGACAGATACTGCAGGTTTATCTTCGCTCGAAGGCTAGGAATGTGTAACACAATAGTAACATCAGATAGAATTAAACATTTATTTTTTTTGCAAAATTGGAGTGATCCCATCTTTAAAAAAAAGGGTGGATGGTTGTAACGTACGTACGAACATGAAATTGTATTAGCGTATAATTATATAGATGGCAAAAAGTACAAACACTTTCCATAGTAATCAATAGTAGCAACTTGTGTGCAATGAATCCTTTTAAGAGGTATATTTTTATATTAACTTTAAAAAGGATTGATATGACGTAAAAAAAAACCCATAAACATTGAAGATTTATAAAGATAGATAAACCATGATGAACATTATATAAAACTTTCAAAACATAAACGTAAAAAAAAATCTTATTTAATTCATATACACAGAACTTCATTTAAAGCTTTATTAGGAAAAAATAAAATAAAGTACTTCAGTCTCATCTCGTGAGTTTTCCATTAGAATTCATTAGAATTAAAAGCTTCTATTGCGCAGACATCTTGCCTTAAATGCAGACATTTTAATTAACTTCCACTCCTGTGCCGCAATCCAATCGTAAAACTATTAAATACGGATAAATTTTAAAACTGCTTTTGTCTTTAAAAGTTTAACCTTAATTGATATTTTTTCCAAAAATGAAAATCAAACATTAAGAAAAATAACAGGTTTGTTTCTCCATTTATTCTTTCAGATAATTCTGTTGGTTTCTTTGGATTATTTGGACTATTATTCTCATCGTGGTTTTTATTTGCATAGCGTTTCGGCCGATGTAACCTTTGACCTTTTTAGGTGTATCTTTTCGAACTTGGAAACTTTTGTAGTATTTGGATTATTCGGACTCCTATTCTCATTTTGGATCTTGTTCTCACAACGTTTCGACCTAATCATGTGCGTCTTTTCGAATGTGGTCAACTTATCGTCAAGTTTGAAATCTTTATAAACCTGTAGAGAGAGTGAAAATGTTGTGATCGCCATTTTGCATAGATATCCATCCTTCTGAACTGGTTCTAGTCCTTGGTTGAAAGGACAGACTTCTTTCTCTACAATTTAGATCATTTTTATTAATACTGTTTCATCAACACAACGAATATGGTCCAAAAAGAGTTATGAAAAACAGGAATGCATAATCTGTTAAGTCAGGAGACATGCATGTATTTTAGAAGTAAGATTGAGTTCAGGTCTTTTGTCTCACCTCTCACCCAAGTAATGGCGAGAAACGAAAAAGGGATATGATCAACACGATTCTCAAAGTCTGACTGTTCAGAAATCGTGAGAAACGGTTTGGACGGAACTGCTATCCCACACAAAAGTGTTCTAACCAACAACGCATCAATCGCTCCACGAGTGAGAACATGCAAGTGCAAAAAAAAAATAGATGGTAATTATGTAACTGCTACAGACCCATGGTGTACCAGTTCAAAGCGTTGGTTTACAATCAGTTCTAAATGATGGTTGTCTGCAGGTTGAAGGTTCAATCCTTACGAACGATAATAACAAAGATTATATAATCCTTAACATTTCTAACTGGTTATTGCTGACATAACGAAACAATTAACCTTGTGCATCAATTAAAAGTTTCAGTTTAAAATTTTGAGGTGACGATTGATAATTTGTATTGTTTAGACCACTAATTTAATCTTGGTTGTTATGTGTACACCATTTCGGCCGATGTAACCTCCGACCTTCTTCAGGTGCATCTTTTCCAATTCGGAAATCTTTATGTTGAACTAATAATACAGAATTTCAAGCTGAACCCTTTATTTAATCCATGGAAGTAGATTGTTCTTGCTACATCAGCCATCACCAGGTAGAAAAGTTAATTATATATTGTTATTCTTAATTATCGTTTGTAGCAAGGATTGACCCTTCAACATCCAGTAGACTGTCACTTTGAACTGATTGTAATTCACGCTTTATCCATTGCGCCACATGTTCATGTTGGTTTCTTTTATTTCAATTTTTATGTGAAATTTTCTTAAAATGCCCCAAATACCTTAATTAGGAATGTAGGGAAGTGTTTTTATTACATGATATGTGCATATTTCATTTTGTTTTTTACCTCTTGGGCTCCATTAAACCAAGATTCACCAACTCTTTCGATAATTGTATTGTAGTATTAATATAATACGAGCAGCCCCCCCCCCCCCACCATGGATATTCTACGTTTGCTTACCTACCGTTTTCTTTCTTGTCGTAGCTAAACATTTTTAAATAAATAAAACAAACATTTTAACGTTTTAATTTATTTATTGTAACAAACAGCAAAATCGCACTTCATTATAAGGGTCCCCAGATATTGGAAAACTGTCTACTTTAATAATAATTGCCTTTGCAATTCTCACCCGGCTCCCTGCTTCTCCGACAGTACAAACATGCAAAAATTTAAATTTAATGTGAACAAACATCTTGCTGCACAACTCCCCACATAGGATGCCCCCTATAAATCTGACTCATAATCACAGTATACCCCTATAAACCGTGCTTCTAAATCACAGTAGACCCCTATAAATATGGCCCCTAAATCGCAGTAAACTCTTACATCTCAGTGGCAATATGCCTTATTTGGGGTGAATAAAAAAATGTTAAAATAAAAAATCTTTTAAAAACAAATAGTCTCTCTCTCGTAGTAGGAATAATCTATTTACGAGGTCTTATTTGATTTTGGAACCATTCATTTTAAAATAGGCAAACACCGACATTGTATAATAATCAATTTTTTCGTCTCTTTGGATAATAATCCAACTTATGAAAATACTATTGGCCTTCATGGTCTTTTGGCTAAAATCAAAGTGTAGTATCTGTTCCGATGGATGCAACACTTGTCTTATACATTTTAGGAGGTTCACCCTACCAGGCTTTGCTTTCTCTTTGAGAAGGGGTTAATTTATTGCTAATCGCCTGAGCCCTCCACCACCCACCTAACCAGGGAATACCGACGGGACTGCTCAGGCATTTTTGTAGGCCAGAGTGTGCTGGCTAATCGCAACTGACCTTGCATCTAGTCCCCTGGAGAGGAGGTAAATAAAAATACTTTGACCTTGTGTCTAACCTCTTTGAGGTAAATAACTTGACTTAGTATTTCAACAAGATTACTGACATCATTGTTTCAAACAATAAACTATGAATTTTCAGTCTATGTTTTTTGTATCCATGTCAGTCGATTCAAATCTATTTGTCTCTTTCAGAAAGAATGCATAGTCTTTATCTATCAAACATTATGTGTATCTTTCTATGCTAGGCTGTTTCGATTTCATATCGATTTATCTACAGGGTGTTGCTACAAAATCTGACATTTGACAAAAAGTAAATGAAATACCAGGAGGGGCTCAGGAGCGTAGTGAAGCCCTGGATGGACACTCATACTTCTTCCAGCATGACTTCGCTCCTACACACAAGGCCAATACAACCCAGGCGTAGCTGCGTAACAATTTTCCTCACTGCTGGTTGCCGGACTTGTGGCCGCTCTCCTCACCCGACTGCAAATCCCTTGACTATTTCTTCTGAGACGTGATCGAGGCTAAGATACACAAGTACACCTACAACATGGTTGACTCTCTGAAGGCTGCCATTGTGAAGGCGTTCACCAGTATAGACAAGGACATGGTCGCCAAAGTGTGTGACTCATTTCGTGCCAGCCTACAGATGGTCGTCTCCGTCGGTGGCGGTTACATTGAAAAATAATGTAGTATGTAACTAACTGTTGCTAAATAAACTGTCAGGTCTCTGCATATACAACTTTTGTTTTCATTGCCCATTTCGTTTTCTTTTTGTCTAGTGTCGGATTTTGCTGCAACACCCTGTGTATCTCTTCATCCATATAAACATGTCCATTCAGATCTATTACTAATGGAGATTTGGTATGGTTTGGTTTGGTAGTTTTGTTTTACGGCATATCAACCCTTTTTGGGTTATCTAATGCCGAATCTGGTCTTGTTTTCTTCTCTTTTTTGTTTCTTTCCCCTTTTAATATCTGTTTCTATTTAACCCATAGTTGGGACCCTAACAGGTACTACCACTCCGGGTCAGGGTGGACCTGGGAGCAATAGTAATTAAGAGGAGGCTCCACATTCCCCAAAGTCCGTAAGCCGGATCTCACCATCGGATGTAGTTTAAGGTCATATCCAGGACCGGGAGTAGGGTAGGAAAAATAAAAATAAAAAAGGGGAGGGGGAAAGGGAGAGGGGCTGTTGTTTTTGTTTTTGGTTTTGTAGAACATAATTAAGTTTTACAAACAAAAAAAAAAAAAAAAAAAAAAAAACGTCAATGTAGGTGAATTTCGTCTCAGGGAGCCACAGGGCAGCCTGATCTGGTATCACCAGAATGGAGATTTGGTATCTTTCTGAAGCTGAAACTATACTATTACTATAATTGTACTTTTGTACAATCTTTGAATGCTCAGTTCAGTTTACTATTTGAGACTAATGTACTATCTTTCAATGCTCAATTCTCGGATGAGGGTAGTGTAGTATATGTTTGTTCATTATGATATCATCATCTTCCCAGGCTAGAAAATATGTGACCGGAGGGAGTATGTATTTGCTATTCTATGATAATACATTTCTTTTTATATGTAGTTATTCTTATCTACCATAGTTCATTCTTATCCATGTTAGTTTGTCTATACTTATACTTGTATATTTATATCTGCGTTTATCTCTCTTGTCTATTCATATGTATTTTTGCACACTTCACTATTCTGTATACATTAGACACTTATATTTGTAGTCACTTGTTCGTTGCCAAGCTAAGTGAAAGCCATTAATAAAAGCCTTCTAATTCAATTTACACTTCCTTACAACAATCAACTTTTTGACTTCAAACTGCATAGAAACGATTACAAGTTATTAAAATCAGGTCGAGGATTCTTCTTACTCATTCTTTCCACCCATCTCCATCAGACATCGCTGTCAGCAGATCATCCAAGTGGCATTCACAGTCTTCTACAATGTAGGTATGTTCAGGTCTGACAACCGATCTTTGGCTGTGTATCTGATTCTATAAGAGGGTGTCCCTATTTATTTGACGCCCAACTAGGTCAGAGTTAGACACAAGGTCGAGGAAAATTCAGCTCCCTAAAAAGAGGCACTCTGGACTGGGACAAGAATTAAATTTGCCTCAATCTAGAAGGAGTTATTCACGGACCGTGGACAGAAACGATGAAATATAGTATCAGAACAGATACTACACATTGATCTTAGCTAAAAGCCACAGATGGGTGTCACTCATGTTCTTACTTCTCCAGTAGTTACCACCAAGCCGGTGTTCTCTCTCTTCGAGAGACTGAGATAGGAGGAAGGTGTCCATATTAATACCTTCAGGTAAGATATAACTTACCTTCTAAAGGTATTTTCCTATTCATGGTTGATCTCATATTGCAGGTATACCAATCAAAAATATTTAACATGATAGTTTTACTTATGTTGTTGTATTTATTCTTTACAGACGAAGGCTGGATGTGACATTTCTAAACTTCACAATGGCATTCATGGCCGATAACAACCTATATACTACTAAAACTATATGAACCTTGCTTGTCACTGTGCATACTCTATAATTATTATCAAGAACGATATATCATCATTATCATCATCAAGGTCTTTTGATTTCACTCATGGTGGGCAATTATGAAGCAACACTGAAAACAGAGTCACCTGTGTTCTTAAAAACAATAAAATATTAGAAAGTGGTTGAAGCAACGTACATTGAGAGAGGGTAAAAGTAACAAATTACTCAGAATTGAGTATAATTGAATAAAAAGAAAAAAAATCCAATCACTTCAGTGAGTGAAAGAGAGAGAGAGAGAGAGAGAGAGAGAGAGAGAGACAGACAGACAGACAGAGACAGAGGCAGGGAGAGAAGGGGGGGACAGAACGAGAGAAAAAGAGAGAGGGAAAGAGAGCAACAGGGAGAGAGAGGAGACAGAGGGATGGCAAGAAAGAGAGAGGGGAGAAAAAAGAGGGAGAAAAAGAGAGAGAGAGAAGAAATGAAGAAGACAGAGAAAGTGAGACAAAGAAAGAGGTGGGGAGAGAGGGACGGAGAGAGACATGCAGAGAGAAATAGAGAGAGAGAACTTGTAATTTCTGTCTATGTAGAACAATTGAAAGACTTCTAAGTTTAAGTGTTTATTCACTGACTTCTTTCCACCTTGTTTTATCACTGGCTAGGCCAAGTAAGACCTACTTGGATCTCAAGGTTGTCTCTCCACCGAGTTTTTGGCCTTCCTCTAAATCTTTTCCATTGCCTCGGGGTGCATTCTGTCGTTCTATATGCCCACCTCTAGTCTGTATATCTCGAAAGCTGACCTGCCCTACTATGTTTTGCCGTTCATATGGTGGTGATGATGTCATTTACTCCAGTTTGCTGTCTTATCCAGATGTTTTTTTCTATCAAGTAAACTGATGCCAAGCATAATGTGTTCCATTTTGCATTGTGCCACTTGTAGCTTTTCTATCGCTGCATTGATATATATTTAATTGAAAATAGATGATATTATGAAGGATGAATGATAGCTTTTAGCAACTCTCATTCATCCGTTATGACATCATCCATTTTCAAGTAAAAACGGATAATTGTTTGAACGTTTTTATTCATTTTTAACAATTCAAATATTTTTAAAATAAAGTCTTTCTTAAATTAAATTAAAAATAATTGTCCACTAAATAACCTTTAAAAAAATAAAACGGATGTTAACATTACAGGATTCTATTCATGACGTCTTTTTGATTTTTCAACCATGGGTAAAGTCTAAATTTCTGGCACACCAGGAAATGTTAGATATTTGCAAAAAATAGTTATCATTTGTGATTTGGGACAATTTGAAATCCTAGAGAATAAACAAGAATTTACCCAAAAAAGTATGAAAAACTAAAGGACCAATTTTTAGAAATTCGAAAGACCAGCAGAATAATGGACCATAACAAAAACGTAATTCCTTTCCGATTATTATTGGGAGTACAACAAAAACTAATAATAAAATATGGCCAAATATGAAAATATACTTAGCTTTCTCTCGGAATAAAGGTTGCCATATCGAAACAAGAGGCACTCTTATGAAAGAACAGTTTTCTCTTGTATGAATCCAGTTGAATTTTTATGCAAACAAGATTCACTTACCTGCAAAAAAGTGAAAATAAAAACAATCAGAATAATATGTAAAAGGTTAAAAAAAGATTTAAGGCATTAGTATATAAAGTATTAAAACACAAGATATATATATACATGTATAAGTGCATAAAAATATATATTTGTGCATATGGTTTATAATAGATAGTCCAAACTATTAGTGAAAGCTCAATTATTTTTAACATTTAACCGAGCATATATAAATCAACAATATTATTTTGAAGTCCAGTGATCAAATTTTTATTAATTTATTTACCAAATCCAAAAGCTTCGGTGCATACATATATATATATATACAGACATACATACACACGCACATGTATATTGTCGTAGGCTGGTTGCAATTGCTGTTTTGTTAGTAAAAAGTTACTCAATCGAGAAGGCTTTCTCCTTCGCTGACCAAGGAACAAATACATTAAGTGCAATATCAAAACAGATACTACACTTTTTTCCTAGCCAAAATGCCAAAAAAGAATAAGGAATTATGGTCGGATGATTATTTAATTAAAAAAGCACTGTTTAATTTGTATATTTTCTTCCATGAATATAAGAATTCATTCTTGTAGAGCGACACACTTCAATACACATCAATCAATAGCATAAATGTTTTTATCGGAATTCTTTAAAAGTTTATTTTAGTTTGACTTATGTTTACCTACATTTTCTGTTTATTCTATTTGCGTAACAAACACACATCCCATCATGCCCACGATGCCTACCTATATAGTATGTGTAAGCATGGAAGAAGACGCAAACTATTTTTGAAAATATCTGCCTGTCCCGCTTTCTGTGTTTCCCTCTCCGGGATTATTAATTATCTATATCGGGTTCTGCATCTTTCGTATTCCTCTTATGCTCCGAACCACTCTTCAGAATACAAAAAAAAATTTTTTTTGTTCTCTCTCATCCTTCCCCATATCTATCTATCCTACAAGTATTATTTATGAAAATCAGACTTTTATAGTTACGGGTGGCCAAAAATAAAGGGAGGTGGTCGTAGTTAAGTGGATAATGACGCGGGCTGACGAGTTGGCTGTGTCAAGTTCGAATCCACTCAGACCTAAAGCATCACTTTCACTCTTTAAAACTCAGTTTAGGCATCAATCGTATGATTCTCATATCATTTCTCTCGATGCAACGGATGTCCTCAACCCTCACTGGCACGGTTTCACTTCCATACATCATCACACTGCGCACACATGCCTGATAGACTTTTCCCTTGGTAAACAGTGGTAACGTTCTGCTGGTTAGGAATGGCAGAAGGTCGTTGAACTTACTTCATCCACTCCTAACTCTTTCAATCATACTAGCACCTGCTCCATCCTGTGCTCCGATGGTATCACCAAGGTAACAAAACTTCTCAAGACCCTCAATAGCTTCGCCATCCAGATATACATTGTCTACATCTTTAATATAATTATTCTTACAAGACAGAATTATATCAGCATCTTTCGAAATAAATATGTTTATAAGAAGGAAACTTTGTTTATTTTTCTGAACGTAGAATCTATATTGTTGATCGAGACGGCACATTTCTGCACACAATTATATTTGAAATCAGCAAGCTTGAACAATTTTTAAATTTATGAGCGGCGATTTAATCTCCGACCCCCTTCGTGTTAGGTTCACTGCTGATCTGGTAAAATTTATGGAGGTTTAGTCATAGGTATTTCATAAGAACAGAATGACTGCATTTCATCATTTTAATCTAGATCAATGGACAGGAGTTCAGAGGTCAGCAAGTGGATCCTGAAAGCTGATACTTAAACTTTCTTATTACAGACTTTGTCATCATAAAAGGCATATACAAGCAAAATGTTCTAGTTATTGCATTCATTGTTAGAAGATGAATGGTTAGGTAAAATGAAATTATTTAAAAGGGTTCAAATTCAGAGTGAAGTATAATGTACTCGACGTATCCGTGACCCGTTGGGTCAGAACCACGATTTAATCTGTTTTAACTTCTCTTTATATAAATAAAAATAATAGGTGTCTTTACATCTATATTGTCATCTATATAATAATATGCTACAGCAATTCCGTGTTCGTATGTACGTTATCACTCTCTACCCTTTTTTAAAAGATGGGATTGCGCAAGATGTAATGCAAAAAGGGAATTAAAACAAATTTCACCCGATGTTGCTATTGTGTCAAACATAACACGAACTAAAATAAACTTCCTTGGTCTTTGGTCTAAAATCAAAGTGTAGTATGTTATGTCTAAAGATCGTCCAATAATATCATGGGGTTTGCATTCGTGCCAGATATCCATAGAATGGAAATATGTCACAAACTCCTACAAGTGTTTTAGAGATCGTCCACACCCATAACGAGATATATTCAGAAACTGCATTAACCAGAGTACTTAGAAAAGTATGTTCCAGTTTGAATACAGGTGTCACAATAACATTGTTGCGTCTGCGTTCATGCTGGACATCTATAGAATTGAACTATTGATAAGCAATATAGAACTGATGAAGAATAAAACTGTGGAATTTCCACGGGTCCCACTAGTTATTATTACCATTAGTTTTATTATTATATGGAAGTATAATCTTTTTTATTCATACTTAGAAGGGACATTATTTTGCCATCTTATTTACATGTTTTTATCATTTGAACTGACACATATCTTAATTAGCCTGATATCTAAATAGAGAGAGTCACCTTTTCTCTAAATACTCACAGAGACATTAAGAAATAATAGAGAGTTGTTGAATCAACAGAGTAAGAGAAATACATAGATATCTAGGTGATATTTTCAGTTAATTATAAATTACAGCTAATTAGAAAAATTAAAATAGATTTTTTTAAAAATGACTCAGTCCCAGAACTAAGTATATTTTAGTTTTTAGTTTGTGTTATTAAAGTATATAGGAAAAAGCATTAGGGGAGACAAACATTAACTAATATTTTGGACAGTGTCTCTTCATTCTCCTTTCCTATCAATGCTGGTGTTCCTCAGGGCTCTATTCTAGGCCCAGCACTGTTTCTTCTCTATGATCTTCTAGAGAATATTATTCAGAAAATTAACATGTATGCTGATGATACTACTCCCTATTCTGGTGTTGCTTCTCACCCATCTCCCTCGAATCAGTTGAAATATGCAGCTGATCTAGAAGTTGACCTGGGTCTAGTTGTGGATTGTGGTACGAAATTGCTTGTTTTAATCCTGTTAAGACTCGGCTCGTGTCTTTCAATCGTAGGTGTGTCCCTTTTCTTACTGAGATTCTCATGGATGGTTCTACTCTTGAGGAGAAATCGACTCTGAAACTCCTTGGTTTTTCTCTCTCATCAAATATTTCTTGGAGTTCATACATTAGATCCATCGCTCTTTCTGCTTCTCGTAAAATCGGTTCTCTCTATCGCTCCAAACGGTTTCTCACACCTAAATCTATTCTCTATCTCTACAAATCTACTATCAGACCATGTATTGAGTACTGTTTCATATTGGGGCTGGAGAATCTCTATTCCATTTGAGAGTTTTTGATAAGGTGCAGAAACGTATCTGTTAGTTGATTGGCCACACCCTTTCTTCTTCTCTGCACCCTCTCAGACGTGATGTTGTTAGTCTAGGTCTTTTCTATAAATGTCATGTGTTCTTCAGAATTGTGTGATCTATTCCCTGCTTCTTTTGTTCCAGCTTGTTTGATTCGTTGGTCTAGTGGTCTCCATCAATTCACTGTTTTGATATCTCATTGTAATACAGCTTCCTATTCCAGTATCTTCTTTCCAACAACTGCAGGCTTGTAGAACTTTCTTCCTGCTGACTGTTTTCCTCCTACCTTTAAGCTTGGTCTTTTCAAGACTACGGTCAATAGGCATCTCCTGTCTTTGCAATAATCATGTTTGTTCTTGTTTGCTCTTTACATCAAATGGATTCATGCTTTGTCTGGAGCGATTTCTATTAAAAAAATTTTTTTAGTATAATAGAATATATTTTCACAAATATCCTTGGTCTAAAATAATAAGTCAATCTCTCTATAGTTATTGTTAAAATAAATGCGTTGAGATGATTTTTCCAGAAAAATTACTTTAAATTTGTCTTTTTATCCTTTATGATAGACACCTTGGTTAGTAGTATTTCCACTTTTTTATGGTGATAGTAATTATTTGTTGCAAAAATATTATTTCAAATGTTTCATGTTGATGCCTTTGTATAACTTACCTATTATATAAAGTTAGGTATGTGTATATGTTTATATATTTCTCTGTATAGGATTCACTCCCAAACTAATTAACCGATCACTATGAATTTTGGATCACAGCTGCTAAGCGTAAAGGGTCAAGATGTATATTTAGTTTCATGCTACTGGGTAAAAAGAGGGTGGAAGCCCTTTGTGAAAATTCAGATATCTCCGATTTTTGTGAAATGTTAAAAATAGATATTAAACATCAATTAAAAAATATCCCCCAATTTCAGTTTCTTTGGAGTATCTTACAGGAAGGTTTTTTAAGAGACACAACTCTCATTTGAAAATTAAAATATTTCAGATTTGCATTAAATTAGATCCATTGTCATTAGACACTAAGCAAGATTCTGAATTTCAATTCTTCTTAATTCTGTAATTTTAGACATTTTCTAGAATCAAAATTAGAATAATGATTCTAAATATATGATTCAGTAATCTTGACTTTAATCTTTGTAAGGAGACATAAAAGTGGTGCAAAACTGTTCTGTTTGGGGCCTAATTTTACCTGTCCTTGGACAAGTATACTTCTTATATATATATATATATATATATATGTAAACTGCTCCAACTTGACTCAACCCTGAACTCGCCATTAGGTAAAGCTAATGTACCGTATAAGTTTACTTGTCTCTTTAAGAAATGCATTCCGAACAAAACATAATACATAGATCGATCATACAACTTTCCTGATATCTCACATACCACAGATACTAAAGCAATTAAACGTTGTATAATCACACATAAAAAAACACAATTAGCTGACATTCAAAACATCCTAACCTTCAATATCAAAATAATACAAAAATAACTAAAAATACTCTGATCAATCTACAGTCAAAAAGACAACCTTAGACAAAAGAAGCGCATTTAGCATAAATAATAACACATTAAAAGTTTCCAACAACTAATTAAAAAATAGATAAATAACAACTATAATAAAATAAATAAATGAAGAATTGCATCCTTTTACCGACAAAACAAGATAGTAAGAGAATAAATTAAATATTCTAAATATACAACAAAAAATATCTCATGATGATTAACCCTACAATCGAAAGTGCTCAAGATAGACTACACAACAATCTTGAGAGATACTCTGAAAATTGCTTGCAGAATAAAGAAAACTATTTAAAAAATACAAAAATACTTCGTTGTTAATCAAACTTGCCTGGATATATGTGCATGTCACATTTAAGAATTGTGTAGAATAGTATGGTAGAGATAGAATGGAAAACGACCGATATAGCAAACACGAAAATATCACTAAAATAAGTGTAATTTAAAAACTTGACCAAAATATATTCGTTGAACTTGCATTAATTTCTACTTTCCTAATCTTATGGAAAGCTATTTATAAAAATTTACGATTTACGTTTACAAAAAAGAAAATACTAGATCACACAAAAAGTTTTTGGTATGGTATGGTTTGGTAGTTTTGTTTTACGGCATATCAACCCTTTTTGGGTTATTTAATGCCGAATCTGGTCATTATAGTAAAAGTTTTTATGCTTCAAGTTCTTTATATCTTCAAATGTTTAATCATCGTTTTTGGTTTGGTAGTTTTGTTTTACGGCATATCAACCCTTTTTGGGTTATTTAATGCCGAATCTGGTCATTATAGTAAAAGTTTTATGCTTCAAGTTCTAAAAATAAAATAAAAAAGGGGAGGGAGAAAGGGAGAGGGGCTGTTGTTTTTGTTTTTGGTTTTGTAGAACATAATTAAGTTTTACAAAAAAAAAAAAAAAAAAAAAAAAAAAAGTTTTTGATCACAAAAATAGAAAAAAAGTTGTTAAAAAAAGAGAAACACACTGCTTTAAAATTAATAAGGGTTTACTAAATATCATGAAAACATCTAAAATAGAGGAAAGTATTGTTAAAAAAACGATCTACTAAGGTTTCAGTTCTAAAATAATTAACCGATCATTATGAATTCTGGAACACAGCTCTTAGTCGTAATGGTGGTTAATCTGGTTTTATTTAGTTTTATGTAAGAGGGGCAAAAGCGCTTCGTGAAAATTAAGATACTTGAGGATTTTATAAAATGTTAATAATAGGTATTCGACATCAATTAATAAGTATTCCCCAAATTAAAGTTTTTTTGTAGTATTAGGGGAGCATACTACAAGTGACAAGAACAGCAGCAGCAACAAGTCGCGGTTAACGATTTTGAATGTATGCTTAATTTCTAAGCTGGGCGCTGATTGGTGCAAACATTTAATTTCATTTCTGGCTTGTCCAATCCAAAGCCGTCTCTC
This sequence comes from Sepiola atlantica, assembly GCA_963556195.1. Taxonomy (NCBI): domain Eukaryota; kingdom Metazoa; phylum Mollusca; class Cephalopoda; order Sepiida; family Sepiolidae; genus Sepiola; species Sepiola atlantica. Next base: position 218,873,295 of record OY744515.1, on the reverse strand, counting down.
AGGCTAGCTGAGCTAAGCCGATTATAAAAGGGAGCACTCACTAGATCCTTTTGTTTTCTGAGCACTGCCAACAACTCATCAACGTTCCGGGGGCCAACACCCAAACTTCTCTTTTGAAACACAACCTAGAACCCTCTGGACCGTCTGGCTCCGGGTTCAACTTCGACATGAAGACCCAAGGATTCAACATGGCTACGGCCGCACACATGTGAACTTAATGCAACACACACACACCTACATATACACACGGTCAGACTTTAACATCTACGTACATACAGACTTTGTTATTGTTTAAAGTGAGAATTGATAAGGGTCACAACCACCCATTTGAAAATTCAAACATTTCAGATTTGCACTGAATTTGATCCAGAGTTATTAGACACCAATTGAGCACGTTTCTGTAGCAGTTACATGAGTAAACTGTTTTCTATCGGTCTACGTGACTGGCAGTGAGATGTGATTTGGTGTGACGATTATGTAACCATCGCCTGTTCACTGCATGAACAAGCAGCACGCCTAAGCTCAATGAGATTCATGTGATGAATCATCTTGACGTGAGAACCAAATCACGTGATCAACATGAATCTTCAGTTCCAGACCGATTCTCAAACAGACAGGATATAATCCTGCGCTCTCTACCGGGCCGACGGTAGAAGAATCAACGAACTCCAGGATAAGATTATTTTGTCTTATTCACATTCACTCAACTCAATGTACTATCTTTGTTATGTTCCTGTGTTTTCGGTAAATAAATATGCACACAACTTTAGTTGTGAGACCATTGTTTATTTCGTGAGGAATGGTGACCTCGTTTTGCTTATTCTGTTCCAGTCGGACATGACGAGATGAATTACTCTTCCAAGAAAGTCGTCATGCTGATTTTCCTCTCGATTTAAACTCAATACTAAAATTGGCACCGTCACCCAAAGTCTCTGAATATCAATTTCTTCTTAAGTTTAAGCTTTAAATTTGAGACATTTTCTAGAATCAAGATGTAATAGATGTTGATCAAAATTGGAATACGAATTCTAGATATAAGGTGTAGTATAATTATATGTTGATTTTAATCAACGTAAGATAACAAGTGGTGGAAAACTGTTCTGTTCAGGGAATTCATTTTACCCGTCCTGTGTCGGGTATTCTTTTTGTAGATATAACATTAATTCATTATTTAAAGGGGCTTATCTTAATGTACTACATTTTCACCGTAGTTCCAACTGTCAAAAGTATATTCTTATACCATACGTCTACATACATTTGAATGCAAGCACCAACTTTAGATGTCATACAGTATGCACCGTGCCTTTTGTGATGTACTCTTGTGTACATTGACAAACAAGCAATAAAACAAGATCCACAGAGTTTTATGAGAAAATACTTGAAGCTCAAAATATTCACTAGTCTGATGTAAGTTGAAAATTTATTCTAATTCCATTGCTGTATTAATGAGTTATCTCCCTTTTCAAAACTCTTCAATAATGGCTAATCAAATCTTAGTGGGTTTGCTGTTATATTTAATTCTTTCAGTTTCGTTATGATTGTAATTCTAGTGACACATGCATTGATATTTATATTTACCGAATGCATTAGTTAGATATATCTGAAAAATGTTTTTTTTTTCTTAATTTCGTTTGGTCTGTTATATCAAGTTTAAAAAATGATGGTTTCTCTTGTCTGAAGTGATTCTAAAAGATCAAAGCAAATTGTATGTAGTATTAATAAAGGAGTTACCCCCCCCTCACCCTTTGAACCTCTTCCATACAAAGACTATAAAATGTTTTACTTTTCAGTCAAGTCAGATTTTAATGTGTTTGAAGTTTTATTTGATTCTCTTGTTTTCATTGTAATCATCATAAGTGTAATTCTTGTCAAATAGGCAGCGAATGGAAGAATACGTTTGTTTTTATATAGTATATCTGTTTTATATATCTTGGAAAATGATGCTTGTTTTTGGCTTATTTGTTGCGGGTTATAATATATTTGCTTTCTAGTCATTTTAAATGATCAAAGCAGCTCTTCGATAAACGTATGTCTGCGCACGTCACCGTGAATCATTTGTCAATGTCTACAGAATTGAAGAACTTAGAGAGATTTTAAGTTCGAAAAAAACAGAGAGAGGAGGAGAGAGAGGGGAGAGAGAAAGGAAAGAGAGGGGAGAGAGAAAGGAGAGAGAGGGGGGAGAGAGAGAGAATTCCTGAGACATATGATCAACTTTATTTACTTCTAAATTTTACTTAAAAAACATTGTTTCAATATTATAACTTTAACAGTTTTGTGCTCATTGATACGATTATTCAATTTTCAATTACGTAAATAAAAAAAATTATTTCAAATACAAGATGTGTGAAATAACAGCTTGAATTACCAGGAATCAGAATAAGAATTATAAAACTTTGCATACGGAACTAAACTTTACATCCATAAAAGAATAAGAAACAAAAACCAAAACAAAAACATGTTATTCAATTTAAAAGTATTAAAGAAACTGCAGATTTCCTAAGGTAATAATCCAGAGATTAGATTGGCAAAGGAGAGGAGTAGACAGAAACAAAGTCAGGCTCATTAATATATACATGGAATTGGAGTTAAATATGACTTGTTCTGAGGTTCGAATCGTGCGACTGATTTGAATGGTTATTCTATACTGATGATTCCACAAGGATGAAACTTATACATATGTAGATATTTAAAAATATTTATTATTAAAATCAGTATTTGTAGCCCCTTCTCAATAATGCAAGTTCCTTCCTGTTTCACACTGTTATGACGACCGGCTATTGCTGTCCGCCTCCTTGACATATAAATAGTTTTATTTCTCATGTCGTTCGCAGCTATTCATGATAGCCCTACTAGTTAGCACTCTCAAAATTGGAGTTAAATGTGACTCTTGTTCCGGGGTTCGAATCGTGCGATTGGTTTGAATGGTTATTTCTACACTGATAATTCCGCAAGGATGAAACGTATACGTATGTAGATAATATTTATTAATTATATATATATATATATATATATATATATTGCAAATAAAAAATATAAAGAAAGAACATGTTAATGCGATACAATTTTTTCCACTTCCACTAGGAGGTTCATAACTCAGTTGGTAGAGCTTATCAGTTAAATAAGTTAGAGCTTTTATCTCTCTATATATATAAAATAGTAACTGTGTGTGTATCCGCCTGATCTTTGTATCTCATGTTCACCCAAACCGCTGGACAGAATTACTTGAAAATTGGCATGTGGACTATTGACCTCTCAGTGAATATCATAGGCTATATAGGAAATATATGACTTCAACGCTGGGGGTCCTCAGAGGGCACCCCCACTGTAAACTGTTTTCCCTTAGATTCAAATGAAATTTAAACCAGAGGTAAATGACCTAAAACGATGTCTATTCCCAAAATTTCAGCAAATTTTGATAATATTAAGAGAGCCTCCGCCCCCTCTCCCACACTGAAAACTGTTTTTCCTTTTGATTAAAATGAAATTAAAACCATAGGTAAATGGGCAAAAATGATGTTTATTTCCAAAATTTCAGCAAATTTTGATATTAAGAAGGTCCCCGGGTGCAAAACCCCTCCAGTGAAAACTGTTTTCACTTTGATTCAAATGAAATTATATATATATATATATATATATATATATATATATATATATATATATATATATATCTCAAGGAGAACACCTCTCTGTTTGTCTATGTCTGTGTCTATAAACGAAGACATACTAGGAAGTGTACTTTCAATATAATTGTATTCACATGCACAATTTGCATGGGAACATAATGGAAGTATTTTAGCGTCTCTGGTTGCCCCTTAAAGAAGCTAATAACGAGTTTCAAACATGAAACACAATGAAATTAATCTATTTATTAGCGTTAATTTAAGAGTATTAACATATATCTGAATAGCTCGGTTAGTAAGATATGTAGCTGACAGCATCAAGGTTGCTGTTAAAGTAAACTCTCCCTACCAAGTTGTTGCATATGATGCTATCTCACACTCTAACCTAGGCAACACTGGGTAGTTCTGCTAGTCGAATTATAAAGAGATTTAATATACCTTCAAAAGGTTTTTGAAAGAACGACTTGTACAGAAATGATGTCTATATGCATGTTTCTGAGAAATTTCATTTAGGTTTAAAGTTGCAGCTCAAGTGAGTTATCCCCTCTTTTTGAAGCTCTCATCTTTAGTAGCTTCAATTTCTTACATTACAAAATTTAACAGACAAATATATAAACTTAGTATTTAATCAACATTTGTCTCGGCAAGAACACAGAAGAAATGAAGTAATAAACAATTGTTGAATCATTTTGTAGTAAAAAAAAAAAAAATGTATCCCAGGTGAATTTAAAAATTTAAAACACTTGCTCTTTTACCCAACCATTTCTGCGTTCGTTTAATTATTTAACTCTCACCATTCGTTCATATGTATACAAAATCACTTGAAGTGGAGTTATGCAAGAGTTCATTGTAAAAAAAAATTCTGCCATTTTTATAATCAATCAGAATGATCGGCTTAAACTGTATTTTTGTAGTTTGGATTAATGGACAATCAGAGAATGATTTCATTTATAAATTCATGCTGTAAATTGTTCTGTGAACGACTGATCATGTCGTGAGTTGCATTTAACTATTGAGTCGTGATTTGGAATTTATTCTTTCTTGCCGATTTCTGACACCTGAATATTACACTTTTTTATATCCCCGGATTTTCAACTAAGGATCTGTGCCTATTACTATTTTAACTCATTATCTTTTAAAGATCAGACTACAGCTATGGACCAGAGGGCTAGAGAATGTCCTCCTCCTCCTCTTACTGACATAAGAATACACCATTCTGAGGCCATTTTTCCTAGCTCAAAAGCACCCTAGGTCAAGTAGAAAACATTCAATCGCCTGAGAACTTGAATAAGGGCGAACAAAAGAGACTATAACCAGATGGGGGTGCTACAAAACCGACCCACCTATCTACGAATATGGCAAAGAGGACCATACGATACAACATTGCCTTGTGTGCTCTCTACTGCCCAACAAGCGCAGCTTTAAATATCTTGCAGCATACAACAATAATGCAAAGGACTGCATAAAAAAAGTGGGAAAATGTCGTATGACTACATGACACTTCAAAGACACGCAAAGAAGATCTTTTAATTTCAGCTAACAGTATACTTGATCATGAATAAACTTATATACAAACACAAAAAAGTTAAATAAAGACAAAAGTATTCTCTATGAATTTTAAGATCTATACTTTTCATATAATAAAAAAAAAAACATATCAATTTCTCTGACGACTGAGACAAGCTTGTATTTCGTCATCAAAAGAAAAGTACATTTTTGCTTGGAGCTTGTCATCTGTAAGCAATTAGTTAACTGATACTGAAAAAGAAAGCAAGTCATTCATCAAAAACTAATGGCACTAATCATTTTGACAACGTGAGATATCTTTTTAAAACGAAAAGAAACCCCCAAAAAAGAAAAACAATTAAAAAAGAATTACCAAAAATAATCTTTGTTTTATTCCATTCATTGCTGCAAGCTAGCAATCATGATAGAATATTCTTTCATTATTTTTTTGATTTTTTTTTTATAAGAATTTCTTCTCATAATATAAACATTACTATTAATTACTGTACATTTGTTTTTCAAATTGAGATTAAATCTCTATATATCGTTTCACCCAGAGACTAGATTAAACACGAGAAAAATACCACATAATTTTGTTCGTTTTTATTTATTTTAATTTCTAAAGTAAAATATTGTTATTATTCATCTATGTAATAAAAGTGAACGTACGTGTGTCCGGACTGATTCAAGGTATCAAGAGAATAAGGTGGGAGGAGAGGAACAAATAAAATGATAAACAAAGGAGTAGTAGGCAGAGTAGAGATGGCTGCTGCTGCTTCTTTTAAAGCTTGGTACCGGTCAACAATTCAGGATACAGTTTTTAAGCTGTCGGCGTTGGTTGCTGCTGTTTCTGCTTCTGATTCGAATACTCAGTATTACCTAATAAATATTTTTCTCAGTTTTTCAATGCCTGACCGATTTGTTCATAACATGAAACATATCTGCGATTTTTAACGGAATGTGTCGTACACTCAGGTTTAACCAAGCTATTTTCTGTTCATCTCATTGAAAGTTATCTATGTGAGAGATGGAGAGAGAAAGAGGTAAGGGCGCTTAAGTTTGGAATAGCAATAGCCTTCTTTGAAACAAATTAATATTCTATTAACCTTTTAAAAGTTGAATTAAGATTTTATTTAGTTCTTAGAATAAATCATTGTTCATCACTCGAAAAATGTAACATTTCTTTATGTATTTATGCGTGAATGAGTGAAAGCTGAAGTCTGAGATAGCAACAGCAGTAGTTTTGTTATCTTTTTCTCATCGATTAATTTCGTTTCATTAATTTCAAGCAGTGAATAGTAATTAAATTGCGAATCAATAGCGAGTGGGCAAAATTAGCTAATTTTAATACATTTTATGGTTGTTTTGTTTTACGGCATATCAACCCTTTTCAGGTTATTTAATGCCGAATGCAGTCATTTTGGTGAAAGTTTTTATGCTTCAAGTTCTTTATATGTTCAAATATTTATTGATGGTGTTTGGTTTGGTTGTTAAAGTATATTTGTTTTCTTCTCTTTTTTGTTTCTTTCCCCTTTTAATATCTTTTTCTATTTAACCCATAGTTGGGACCCTAACAGGTACTACCACTCCGGGTCAGGGTTGACCTGGGAGCAATGGTAATTAAGAGGAGGCTCCACATTCCCCAAAGTCCGTAAGCCGGATCTCACCATCGGATGTAGTTTAAGGTCATATCCAGGATCGGGAGTAGGGTAGGAAAAATAAACTAAAAAAGGGGAGGGAGAAAGGGAGACGGGCTGTTGTTTTTGTTTTTGGTTTTGTAGAACATAATTAAGTTTTACAAAAAAAAAAAAAAAAAAAAAAAAAAAAACGTCAATGTAGGTGAATTTCGTCTCAGGGAGCTACAGGGCAGCCTGATCTGGTATCACCAGAATACATTTTATGTCATTTCTATTTTATTTTATTTTTGAAACTTACCAATTAAAGACCTGACACCACAAAATAAAAAATGGGCCAAGGGAAAAAAATGTAATTGTTTCAGCAACACACACATACACCCACACATATCTATTTATATAAAGTTCAGTATGTATAAATGTTTATATATTTCTATGTACATTATTCACTCCTAAACTAATTAACTGATTATTAATAATTGTGTAACAGAGCTGCTAGGCGTAAGGAGTGGAAATGTGAGCTATATTTAGTTTAATTAGTTTTATGTACAGAAGGCAAAGAGGGAGTGAAAATACCTCTGATTTTGTCAAATTTTAACAATAGGTATTAGACATTAATAAGTATTCCCTAAATTTCAGTTCCTTTGGAGTATTTCAAATAGTTTAATGGGGCACAATATCTGCACAACCTCCAATTTGAAGATTAAAAGATTTTAGATTTGCATTCAACTTGATCCATTAGACACCAAGTAAGCAAGATTCCCTGAATCTCAATTTCTTCTCATGAGCTGATAATTATGAATTTTGGAATATATATTCTCTGTAACCCGGTGAGTAACATGAGCACATTATTGTTTTCTTTAAACTTTACCATTTAGTGGGTGACCCTATTCAAACTCAACAAAATTTTAAAACAAGTTAGATACAAAAAGTTAATAGAGAAAAGAATTGTGCTACATCAAATTTTGAGCTATATTAAGTACTACATTTTTAAAAGGATCGGTGCGCATGCGTCAACGTCAATAACACGTATGTGCTTGGTAAAATCCTAAACTATTATGAATTATGGAATATGTATTCTAGGCAACAGAGCACATGGGCACATAATTATTTTTTTTACCATTTAGGAGGGGGGGGGGACACCGAAATCGTACCATACCCTCCGAAGAAAGAAGAAACATTACAATTTAAAACAAATGCTATATTTACTACTTATGCCTCTCCTGGAACGAGTATTCTACTAGTATTACATTAAAGCTGAGTTTATAATCTTGTTTCTTTAAGGCTTTTTTTCTATATACAGTATTTTCATGGCCTCTGTTAAGTCTCGAGAGACAATGGATACCCTCCTGTAAAGGTGCCTACACATGTAATTTTGAAACAAGGGTTGCACAAGCCGAACCACACCTCTCCTTAATTGGCACTGTTTGATTCCAGTAGCAAGGCGAAGTCCAGGACGATTGGAAACCATGCCGAGATAAGCTGAGCAGATACAGCACCTGATATTTCCAAATGGTCACCCATTTTAGTACTAGCCAGGCTCAACGTTGCTTAACTTCAGTGATCTAACGGGAAACGGTGAGTCAACGTGATTATGCCGTATATAACGTAGTTTAATAACACAAAATATATACTAAAATATTCCCTAGTTCTGAGATTGCGTTATGTTTGAAAAGAAATCTATTTTGATTTTTCTAATTAGCCGTTATATGAACCCCCTCCCATTTATTAATGTATTTCACTCGCCCTCACTTAGGGTTGATTCAACTACTCTCTAATAGTTTTTCATGTCCTTGTAAGCGTTTAGAGAAAGAGTAAATCTCGTTTTCATCCAATTTACATAGTGTGTTCGTATACACCGTGAACATGTATGCAAATTAGCTAGAAAAATAATAAGACTCTTTACTTCTATATTATCCATAAAAAATAATATAGAAATAAAGGGACTTATCATTTTAATTATGCAAGGAGAATTCCATAACAGATATATCACAGTTCAGGAATTTTTGAATGAAATCAAAGTGGAACAAATAGTGGTAGTGGTTGTGACCCAACGGGTCACGGATAGTCTAGTGTGTGTGGGTGTGTGTATATATGTATATATATATAAACTAGTAAAAATATTCTTATTCTGGTCGAATATTTTGCTAGCATATATGACAAAAAACCTTATATTACACTGAGCCCCAAAGGATGAAGTAATGCCTGGGAAGATTGTATCATGATAACAAACAAATACTACCCTCCCATCCACAAAAAAAGAGTAGGTAATGCCAGAGACTATGGTCTCATGAAAACAGAACAAAGACTACACTACCCACCACATTTAATAGAGCGGTTTCACGCAGGCAGACATCAAATCTCTATTAGTAATTGATAATAAGGTATATTCAGAAAGCAATCATATAGCCAAACATTATATTAAAATACCATCTTCACATTTTTGATAAATCTGTTAACTTACAGTCCTTTTGCTTTTCGGATCAATTGCCTGATGTTCATATTAATGGATTTAAGCTTTCAAATCTATTCCAATAAAGTAATTCTCAATAAAATCATTAAAAAAAATTTTTCTTTTTTCTTGAAACCAGATACACTAACTACAAATATGAAACAACAAATAATATTGGTCTTCGCTATTTTCAAGGTCTAACATAATACTTGATTTTAGTTTGTTTAGGCACTAAATCTGAATGCTCATTTTTCTTAATCTGATCTAGTTCCTGCAATACAAGCACATACCAGAATCGTTCCTATATTCCGATCTATTTGTGGGGAAATGAAACATTTTGGACAGATTTATTTGGTGATGTTTCGTTGAAGACCTTAAGAATATTTCTAATACATACCAAGAAGAGTAGGACACACAAAAGAAACCACTCATGGATATTTGACTTCAAAATGAGAGCACTATATACCTTCCTTATTAAAACAAAAATTGTTGCTTTATGGTCTGTGTAACATAAAATTTGATGGTTCTTACAAATCGAAACCTGAAAATTTTAAAAAATAAAAAATAAAAAAGTTATTTAACGTTACCTTTGACTATCTGTGAAAAAAAGCAAAGTCTATAAACAGTTAGATGATGGTGCTACAAGAGCCCCCCCTCCAAAAAAAAAATGACAATCATGGAATCGTTACTATAATTCACAATCAGTTCTTCAACCAAACCACATTTGGTAAAAAAATAAAAATAAAATCTATAACTAACTTGTCCACCAAATTTCAGTCATGAATATCGAACAGTCTTTATTTTATCACTGTTCAATGATGAGTATTTTATTTACCTTCTCTCCAGGAGGTTAGACACAAGGTTAGATGTGGGTGTTAATGAAGGGGTTTCTGTGAATCCGAACACGGCACACCCAAGTCCTCAGTCCACTTCGTTAACCACTAAACCACCGTGCCATCACCTGGCTAAGACGTTCAAAATTGTCATTCGCTATGACACACTCCCCTCTTAGCATTGTCCTGCTTTTGGCTATGATATTTAGGAATAGTCTGAGAATTGTTTTCATAGACATTACCTTTGAGATAATCCTGCAAATAAAAATCCAATCATTTTGAAGCCTATTCAGGATGACACTCTACTGATGAGACGATCACAAAAATGACCCCCATATCATTGGGCAGTGATAAAACAAAGACTAGTTGCCATTCGAGATTGAAACTTAAGTAACCCTGTACTTAAAAATGAACTGATAGACAGGCGGCATAGGTAAGTGTGTGAGTGAGCAATAAATGAATAAGAGAAATTATTTCTATACGCTTGCCTTTCAATATCTTTATCTTCTGGCTAAATGTCTATACAACTTAATTATATATGATTATTGAAGAAATGATACATGTACATATTTCGTTTTTCCTTAAATGCTTTTGGACATGATAATGGACATTGTAAATGAAAAGTTCCAAAAAATTGCGGAACAATGGTTCCTACTAAACTGAGGACGCTGATATATTGTCGCAAAGGACAAAACTATTTCTAAACTATCGAAATTCTGTAGACTGGATTCACTTCGATTTGCCTACAACGTAGCCTAAAGAATTAATATGACAGTGCCACTTCACCGAGAGATGAACCTTGACTTCGGCACTCAACACAAACATGAATATGTATAAATGAAGATAAATTGTTCGTATTGATAAAATCCTGCAATTTTGAGGCATCGCCCTATGTATTTTCTTATTTTAGATGTTTTTATACATCTTTGTAATAGGCTCGGTTGGTGGGTATTTCATGCTTAAGTTTGAAATCGAATTTGTATCACTATTCACAGGTAACATGAATTGGAACAAAGACATAGAAAATACTGCCAAGTTTGCTGCAAAGAAGGTGGGCTCCCTCTACCGGGTTAGAAGACTTCTCTCACCTGAGAATATCTTATATCTCTACATTTAACTATGCATGGAGTATTGTTGCCATATCTCGGCTGGTGCACCAACCACTAGTCTCTCCCTATTAGACAGAGAACAAAAAACAGTCTCTAATCGAATAGGTCCCATACTGTCTACCAAGCTCCAGCCACTGCCCCTTCGCTGCAATGTTGTATCCAAGTGCTTATTTTAACAAGTACTTCAATGGAATACGCTTGTGTCTCCTCAATGTAAATACCCGACTAGCAACAAAATACTACTCCTTCACTGTAGATGTCATCAGATACCGGAATCTTTTCTACTTTAATAGCTTCTTTCCTCAGACCGTTTGCCATTGGAATTCCCTCCTTACCCTCTGTTTCCCCGACTGTACTAACATGCACACATTTACATGTAATGTGAACAAACATCTCACTACACAACTCCCCACTTAAGATGCACTAATTAATTTGGCCCCTAATTTATGTAGCCCCTTTCATCTCAGTAGCAATGTGCCTTGTTTGGGGGTTAATGTAAAATTTAAAAACAAAGAAAGGAAAACGTGAAGAGGGGGAAGTAGACGTAAGTAAATGGTTTATGAGATGCGTTTGCATTTCTATAAGAAACTCTGGTTCTTCATTGTATGGCATTCACAGCAAGAACTCGTTTTTATACCACAATGAATAAAAAGAAAAACTTTCCTTTCTTTTCCTGTGTGTGTCTAGCGTCAGGTGGAATTTCTGCAAACTGAGCTTCTTTACAAGGGCTTCCTGTTTGTAGAATACATTACCATGAAATAGCTTCCCTGCAGATTACAGCTTGATCGGCTTTAAATTCAATTTCACCAGATTCTTGTAATAAAGTGTCTCCACAAGTAATCGAACTTCGTCTTGACAATCATTTCATCTCATTAACCCTTATCCTTGAATGTCTTTTTGCCTTGATAAGTATTAAGCATTTCTAGTAAAAAAGATAAGTCTCTGTCCATCAGCTAATCATTTTTTATGCTCGTGTTTCACTCTCAAGTTATAAATAGCATTTCGTTGCTCTACCGCTTAAGTTTGAAATAGCACTTTCATTGATAAATATATAGTTTGGAATCTCCAGAATGGATCGGTTCTCGGTTTCATCTTTGTCGTTTTGCTTAATGGGAGCACAAGAGAAATGCACCTTCTTATGCTAAGTGTGCAATTATTTGACCATTGTTGCATCTGCATAAGCATTAAATTTACAAAACAAACCAGGAACGTAATTAATTGCCAGAACTGACATTTATCAGTGACAAACATTCACTTAGCCTCTAAAACACTGGCATTTACATATTTCCTTTTGTATTACTCAGCAATGTTATTTTGTAGCTTTTCTCCTTTAGTTAGTATTGTAAAAGAGGTGATCGGAAAAAGCAGGATTGTAAATAAGAATTATAATGTAGATAGTAACGAGATGTAGATCAAGGGTTTGGGTAGATGTCGCGTTTGGAATGTGACTGTGATTGTTGTGATAATTTCAAGTTTGAGATAAAAATGAAAAATGTAAACTTTTTATTGTTTTTATTTTGAGGCATGCCGATGTGAGGAATGTGTTAAAAACGATTGTCAGAATTACGTCATGGATTATGAGAGAATCGGTAAAAACGGATAGAGTGAGGGTTGAGATTGAAGTGAGCAGACTTTCCGTCTTTTGCTCCCTCTAGTGGGGTCTGGAAAGCTGACTGTATGTGAGGCTAAACTAATGTTGGCATTCTACTTCAATAAAGTGTAAACAATCGAAAACCTTTCTTGTTTTTATACTTCATTTTTGCTGCAACACCTTCCGCATTTTGGGACCAGTAAAGAACAATGCGTAACACGACAGTATCACTTGATGGATATTCTTTTTCGATTTCATTTACTATTTTGCAATGTTTAAGCGAGGATTATTGTTAAAAAAAATCCCAACATATATTTAGGGAAGGGGTGAATAATTACTAGTGTTCAACTAATCATATGCGATGTATCCTTGACAAACAGTTATCTTTTTTACTGTAAGGTCACCACTTATCAAGGGCATGATCCACTAAGGGATGAAGGTTAATGAGAAGGAAAGATTGTCAGTCAAAAGATGAGGACATATCAGTGAAATGAACTAAGTTTGATTACTTATGGGGACGGTCTATGACAAGTATTTGTTGACATTGGATTTGAAGATGACTATGTTATAATCTGTAAGGAAGCAGTCATATGGTAACGTGTTTCACAGACAGAAGCCCTTGCAAAGAGCTGTCCATTGAAATTCTGCCTGATGATAGGCACATGGATGAAGAAAGTAAAGTTTTTTTATCCGTTCTAGTAAGAAGACGAATTCTTGCTGCAAATGTCTTATGAGAATGAACCAGAAATTGGAGCTCAGTCGATCACCTTCCATGGAAATAATAATAGAGAAAAAGCGCCTGTAAGGAAGAGAAGAGCTCATCCGCACTAGATTTCAAAGTCGATTTTATACCTTGTCAAGACCGGAAAGGGTGCTTCTAACGGCACCTCTCCAGATGTGGCAGCAGTATTCCATCTTAGGACGTATCTGACTCTTAGGTAGAAGATTGGAGTGAGGTACTTTCTGGCAAGGTAGTACAACTGGGGAGTCTGTACAGAATTTCTAAACTGAACCCTTTATTTGATCCACAGAATAGATTGTTCTCATTCCATCAACTATGAACAGATAAAACATTCCTAAATTCGAAAATATGCACCTGAAGAAGGTTGGGGGGTTACATCGACCGAAACGTTGAATATAGTAGAATAGTAGTTCTAATTATCCGAATACAAATTATCAATCTTTATCTAAAACATTCTAAAACATGCACTAATACCTTTGGGAATGGTATGTTAGATTCTTTAGTAAATTAGCACATCTTTATCACATCAGATATGGTTGCACGTTGACCATGGTGATGAAGTGAATTTCAGAAAAATTCACTTAGATATAGAGACATTTTTCTACAATATTCAACAGATTGAGGGATTAATGACTTGTGTTCAGCAAATGAGATACAATTAATCATTGACAATAGTAATTGTGTTTTGGTATTAAATAATGAAAAATGGGTAGATATGCCACCAAAAATAGTACAAATCCAAACTAATATTCTTTAAGTACAACATTTTTGTATTATAAAGGAAACAGATGTAGGTAACCGATTCTTGTGGTGCACCGATTCTGAGAACTGTAGATGGTTTCCCCTTGAGTGTGCTTGAAAATGGACCAGAGAATATAAAGAACACCACTGCTGTCGGATCCCCCATGGGACACCTACAAAATTAAGAATCTAGATCCATTAGGTAAGCAATGTTCCTACTTTACAGATAGAGTAAGAACTAAATATCTTTTGTTTCATATAACGACGTTGTCTTTCATAATTGTCCACTGTAAATAAATGTGTTAACCATACTTGTTTTAGCCTTTCATTCTAATGATGGATATGTTTGGAATATATGTTTAATGCATGAGTTGTGAAATAAAATAACGTATATAATAACATCGCAGTCAGTTGTTCATGAGCAAACTTAATACTTACATTATATATACTAGCAAGACTATCAGTATATTCTGAAACAGAAATTTGTTAAAAACAAGAATAAAATTGTTTTGTAAAATTGAAAAACTTTTCTCTTAAGTCCAATTGATTTGGGTATACTCTAACTGTTAGAATAAAGTATTGAATATAAAAATCAGTTATATTGAAGCAAAGAAATAAATATGAAAAAAACAAAAAAAACTTCCGTCCTAAAATAATCTAAATGCAGATTGATTGAATGCATTTTTTTTTTTGGAATTACAGAAAAGTGAATCATATGTTTTCATCCATCAGCTTTTTTTATGAAGTGATAAAAATCAATAGTTGGACCAGATGAGTTGTTTAGTTGTCCCCGTACTAAAAGATTAATAATGTTCACTGAACCAAAAATAAGTCCACGAACATTATTCTTCGGAATATATGGAATCAAGAAGCATGCTTCATCGAGCAGAAATGTTAGGATTTTACCAGGGAATATGAAAAAAAGAAAAAAAAAGACAACTATGTTTTTCCATATTAATACAGAATATTACATACGAAGAATCAGGGAATAACATTTTTAAAAATAAAAATAAAAATGTATACAAAATTAGAAAAATGTGCTAAGATAAAAAAATTGAAAAATATACTCAGATGAAGGAATCAGAAAACAAAATTTAATTATTTTTCTTTGAAGTATTTAATAAAATTTTATCTTCTATATGGGTGTAATAAAATCAGAGCTACGAATTTTTAATCTGTTTTATTTACTTATAAGTCACTATAAGGATGAAAGCAACTCGAGGATAAAGGTTAATGAGATGGATATAAGTATTTGCGTAATGGTGAATATTATGAGAGGATTGAAAAAAATGAATGGAATGAACAAAGTTTGATTACTTATGAGCTGTATTTAGGACAAGTATTTTATTTTACATTGGATTTGAAGAAAACCAGTTTTTGGCTCGCAGGGAAGTAATTTTGTGGCAGCATGTTCCACAGATTTAAGTTATTGGGAACAAAACTATGTTCATGGAAATTCTGTTTTATATGAGAAACATGACGGATGAAAGTCACATTCTTTACAGCAATAGTAGAAAACGAGTTTTTGCTTAAAAAGAGAAGTCAAAGAATCAGGAAATAAATTAAATAAAGAATACAAATGAAAAATAACATTAGAAAATGTGCAAAGATAAAAATGAATAAGGAAAGAATTTAACAATTTTTTTTACTCTTAATTTAATTATATTTCTTTGATTTATTTAATAAAACTTTTTCTACAGAGTGACAAAAATTAGATACGACCCACCTATAGAATCGTTAATAAAATTAACAATCCATTTTGCACTCAACCATATTTGGTACAAATAAATTTTGTCCATCAAGTTTCAGGTATGAATGTCCAACAGTCTTTGTTTTATCACCGTTTGACGATATGCTCCAAATGTCCATCTCCGCATTGCAAGCACGCATGGATACAACTGATTTTTTTTGTGATAGTCGCCTTCTTTTCATGAATAGTTTGGGGTGTTTTACCATTATCTTTTAGATAAATCCAAAGATAAAAATTTGTGAGGTTAAGATCCGGTGAGTGTGAAGCCAATTCAAGATCACACCGCATAATGATGAGACGATCACCAAAGTGTCCCTCACATATTACTATGTGAATAATAATAATAATGTTGGTTTACACATCATATGTGGCAGTTTACTTCAGGCAGAAAATGTATTATCCAAATGACTGAGAACAATTGTAGGATATATTTTTGGTCATCTAAATCAACCACTGTCATTTCATTTTTGCACATCTGTAGTACGTTTTATGGATACCTACTTTGTTGAAATTTTGTAAATTGTTGTTGCCTTTTCTGAATTATTATTGCATTATGTCACTTAATATTGCATATTGCAGATATGTTATTTAAAAATAAAATTGTAGTTGTATAATATTGCATGTGAAATTAATTAGCATAATCCAGTGTTTGTGTTTGGTAAAAATATAAACTCTTAAAAGTTTTAATACAAGAAGAGTTTAATAAAACGCAAAGTTATTTATAACAAACTCGGAAAATATTTACGTTTTCAATACTTGTAAGCACAATGAAATATATATATATATATATATATATATATATTATCAAATTAAAAATAGAAGCCTTTATCAATGCAAGATTAATTTTGATTTTAATTTTTTTACTTTTTACTTACTTATGAGCTGGATTTAGTACATTTTAGATTAAAGTAAAAATTTTTTTTTTTAGAATACTGACCCGCTAATGCTTTTGATTGAACGACCTTTTTCTTATATATATATATATTTAATATATATTATGTATCAAGTATTTTATGTGTGAAATCAGTATTTATTAAGGTAAAAAAAAAAAAAAATTATTACTCATATTCTATGTTTTCTTAAAATCAAATAAGCCTTGGTGTATTTGAGTGTCTGTAGAATTTACAATGGTGAAGAGAAAATTATTTATCCTACGAAATATTGGGATGACTTGTAACAGACAGAGGGGCATCTCCTCTGACTATCTCTATGACATTACTTATCAAAACGTGGGATTAAATATTTTTTAAATCGATGGGAAATGAAAAAGATTTTGGCATCAGAGCACAAAACAATATGTGCACTAGTTGACATATTAAGATTTTTTTTATGCAGTTTTTCTTTATGAAGCTATATCGATCAATCAAATAAAAAAAGAATTTTGCTTTACTTTATACATAAGAATGTCGTTATTTGATGGAGAAAACGAGGAAAACAGACAGACTTACAATTTTTTTGTCTGATATAAAGAGGGCCATTATGTTTGATTTTGTAGCATATTGGAGTGAACATGGATTAAAAAAGATGCCTATTCGGAGGAAAGGCACGCATAGAACTTGAAATCATTTCGCACTAAAGAAAACTATTTTATCAAAATTTTACATAAGACGATAAACTACTAAAACAGTGATGGTTAATGATCTGAATTCATGGGAGACAGCGACATTGTATCACCTACATTCTAACACTGATTTATTTTGGTAACAAGCTGTCTTATAGCCTAAAAACTTAATTATAAACATGTACTATATATATATATATATATATATATAAAATATTGTTATCCAGAGACAGCTGTTTTGTCATCTATGACTCCTCAGTATAGCTAAACATAAATGTATCTACGCAGATATTAGAATCCTGAAAGACCGGCCACATCTGAATTTGATCAGCCCCCCAAGTACTTCCATTGCGCTAACAAACCAGACACTGATGCTAGAAGAATTTATAGTGCTATATATGCACTTTTTTGTTTAGATAGAGTTTACCACACTACAAGTAACAGAGAAATATTTTTACAGAAGATTATTTCTTTATGCTAAGTGAAAATCGTTATTTCCCCTACCAGAGAGTTCAGCATATATATATATATATATATATATATGCTTTAATAATGTGAGTTTTAGTTTTCTGATGATTTGTACACGATTTGGGCCTTTCCTTTAGATGAGTCACACTCATTGAAAATCCAAGATATATAACTGTATTTTGTTTGTCTGAGTAATAATGAAACGGATCATACAGAATTAGATTTTTTTAAGAATGCATAAAGATATGGTCACTGGAATCTAATTTTCTATTGTTTATTTAGACATGCTTGGGAGTTGAACATTAATTAATATCTATTGACCTTGAAAGTAACGTCAGACTACAATATATATATATATATATATCAAACTTCAATCAACCTCTTGGATATCTTTCCTGAATTTTTTAAAAATTGTATGACTTGGATTGTATAGCTTAAACAAATGTATGTTTTGGGCTGATATATTTGATGTGTTATATACTTTCATGCATTTTTAATATATTTTTATATATTTTCAAAGTGTAATGTTATCACCTGCAGTGATGTCACTGCGGTAGTGGTCCTCTGAGGAGAAGAATTATATATATATATATATATATAGATATATAGATATACATATATATATATAGATATATATATATATGGATATAGATATATATGTATAGATATATATGTATAGATATACATATATATATATATGGATATAGATATATATGTATAGATATATATATATATATAGATATATATATATATAGATATATATATATATATGTATAGATATATATATATATGTATAGATATATATATATATATATATATATATATAGATATGTATATATATATATATATATATATATATATAGATATATATATATATATATATATATATATAGAGATATAGATATATATAGATATATATATATAGATAGATATATATATATATATATATAGATATACATAGATATATAGATAGATATATATATATAGATATATAGATATATATATATATATATATATATATATATTTCGAGATTATTAATATAGAGTCAACACATGGTGACTGTCAGCTTGAGTTCATCAAATCATGCACCTATTCTTTGATGAAAACCAAACGAGGGAAACTGATAGTCACTATGTCCATGAATTTATTTTTGTTAAGTTCTTCCGATTTCTTATGATTAAGCCCCTAAATACTTACATTTTTTTTTTGTAATTTATCTACTAAATGCAATTTTAATAAAATTCCAGATGTTCCGAATAGAAGGCATCTTATTTGTACACCGTTAAACTAGGAAATAAGCTAAGAAGTTCATTTGCTCACAACCACCGGGGAGGGGGAGTTAATTGCAAAATCATCAATTTCCGCCAACTGATCAATGTAATCACCTTGATTAAATATTGAACTCTGATTTCACGCATGACAAAAAGATCCTCGCTCTCGCGTTAATTCTGTCGACTAAAAAAATAAAGGATTATTTTTTTATACCTTGAAATAATGATGATTTTCCAGGAAAAATTTCAATTTGATTTTTCCAGAAGATAATTTATTCTTTGGTTCAATTATTTCAAACGTGCCACAGATAAACTGTAGCATAATTATCTTTCGTAAATGCACACAAAAAACTATTTTGATTTGAAGAAAAAAAAAGTGCAAAAAGCAAATTTCCATGTTGATTTTAATTTCAAATATTGAGAATTTGAGATTTTGTTCCAGTTTCTATGGGTTTGTTTTTGTTAGCTTCACTACATCGCTTTTCAATACATCAACTTTGACATCTTTTGTAAAAAAGATTTCATCAATTATTTTTCGCTGATGGATAGAAAATAAATAAAAACAATAAGAAAAGAAAATCAAATCTGGAATAATTAGTTTCGTCTGATTCATCAAAAATAAAGAAACTTTAAATAAAAAGTTGATCAAATTAGTAAATAAAAGAAAGTAAGATTGATTTTGAGCTATAGTTTATTAACACCACATATTGTAATGGATTCTTCAGAAATCTTTTTTTAAGTAAATGATTTTATTAAAATTAATTTATTTTATTACTATTATTTTTAATATACGAAACAATGTCTAAAAATGTTTTAATACTTTTAAAATTTACCATCAATTGATTTTTTCTAATTTTCTTTCAAAAATTAAATTTATCAATGTACTTTTTATGTATTTTAACAAAACATATTCAATGTCAGCATTAGGAGTTCATACCCTTTGTCAAACTAGCAGCGGCAGTAACTGTTGTTCTTATGTATCGACTCTCGATTGAACAAAAGCTCAAATCACCAGTTTCTTTCAACCAATCATAGTGAAAGAAATACTTAGTCCTGGATTCCAGTGCATAGTATAAACACCTGAACACACGGCCTTTCTCCATCTCATTCCCCCTTTTCACATGCATATGACACAATCCTGCCTGAACCCCTTTGCTGTGATGTCCATTGACAAACGCAACGAGAGATACACACGAATTCCTAGTGAAACACACACACACAGAGTCGCTCACCAAACGCATATACACAGTTCATAAATACACTCATTAAAAAGACACACATGCTAATATGCACACACATCTTCATGCCTTTCCCATTTACGCATATGTAAACGCACACGGTGCCGGCTGAAATGGACATATGGACTCAATTTCTCCTTACAGACACAAACACTTTTCACCATAATGTTTTTGAACTCGGAATTCTTATTCATCACCAAAAATTATTTGGCATTTTCTTAAACAGTTTTTCGAATAAAATGGTCATTCTGAATTTTGATAATGTCATATCTTCGACACCCTCGACCAATCTATGATACAGGAGGACAACATTCTTTGTAAGCAAAATAATTTTACTTCTTTCTACCAATCAAAACTGGTCCAGTTTAAACGAAATGTTAAATTTTTATTCAATAAATGACATTTTATATAGAATATAATTTAAAAAATTTGACATAATGCGATTTTTAAAACAATATCTGAGGCGTCTGGTGTGACAACTTGCCAAGCACTACCAATGTGCAATACAATTTATGCATCCATCTACCATCGTGTATCATCTTGTAATAGAGCTTTCAGTATTCCAAAAAGAATGCTATTCCTATCAAATCACAAGTAGATATGGTCCATATGCATCACCTCATGCATGTAAGGTGGTCTATATACTAATAATTAAGCATCATAATTCATATGTACATGAGCCATAAGTTAAATTATCTGAGGGTTATTCACAGTGACCATTTGAAGTGCATTGATCACCTGTTTATTACACCTGGTCACTAATATCTACCTTATGACCGTTAGTTTGATTTGGTTTGTTTTACGTCATATCAAACATCTATGGGTTATTTAATGCCGAATAAAGTTGTCAAATATAATTCTATAAGTAAGATAATTATTTTATATTCTGAGAATACATTGCTCCCAGAATACATTTCATTACTCTCAGAAAACATTACTCCTTTGCAGTGGTAATCTTCTTTGTTCTCAACATGATTGACCCTCAGCCACCGCCTTCTAGTATCTATTTGGGAAGAAAATAAAAACGAGAAATAATGTTTTGATTTTTAGAAAAATCAAATTAGATAATACTGCTGGGGATGAACTTATAGATACTAGGGTATGACATGACCAGCCGATTGATTGGCTCTGGCCTCTTCGATCTCCCATCTAACCTAAGTAAGGGCCGAAGTAGAGTGTCGCAAGTCACGTGAATATGGACTTCTCAGCCACCAGGATCCCGTCCTAAGGCATTACAGGTCGTTACCTACAGCCTATAGGTTGGTCTCTTTGCATGGATTTGCAGTCAACGGATTTGTGGCTTCCCCGACAGGGCAACTGCCAGTTTTGATACATAGAACAGAGTTCAATGGTATGGAAATACATGTACCTCTGATGAGTAATTCCAACTTATTAGCACAACAAAAAAAGCAAAGCCCCAAAATACATGAAAAAGCAAGAGCCGGATGTGTTTAGGAAGATTGCAGGTTAATGTTCCATACATACTATAAGGAATGACATTCTATAACAATCACAGGAAAAAGAAGTGGGATCTACTCAGAACCCTTGTTTACAACTACATCTACAAAAACAGGTCATGTAACTAGATCGCAATTAAAAAGTAAAATTATTTTAGTTAAACAATCATAATCTTTTCTGTTGACATTTGTTGAAACAAGTTTGGGAGCCTCAGGATTTAAATAAGAGCATTGACACAACTGAATGCTAAAGAAATCTGTCAGTTTTCAAACCACATCCAACACAGCAGAATTTTAAAGAGAATGACATACCAACATAACTGCTTCAGAAGGCTAGAAGCGACATAGCTGGATGTACATCCACACACAAACCCTCATAGTCATGAACAATACAAAAACGATGACATGAATTTTTGACATACTAAAAATGAAAACTATGTAAATCTCAATTCATATTGTTTTATTCTTGTTCTCCTTACTTCCAACACCCTTGAGGTTTTTTTTTTCAATCTAAGTATTATATATTTACCGGAAATAATGTGATCCGTTTGGTCACCTATTGAGCTCGGGTTAGATTGTTTAAATCAGGAAAAAGTAAGTTTGCAAAGCCAGTTAAATTATCAAAATAAAATAAAAAGACAAATCCGAAATTAGTATTTCTCTTCGCCATATGCTTCTCTTTTTCTCTCTAGCTATGGGTTAAATAGTACTAATACTTGTCGTATTATTCCCTACTTTTTATAATGAACTATTCTAATCTTCTGTTTTATAGTTTATTAACAGTCAAAGGTAATAAATCTGGGAAAGAGTGGCGGAAGAGAGAATTATAGATACTGTTTAAAATAAGAGCAGGAGAGAGGAGTCAAAAAAATACAGTATGAGAGGGTGAGAGTAATAGACAGAAACTTAAGAAATGTGTGACCTGGTGGGTAAATTGCAAATTACAGCTAATTAGAAAAATTAAAACAATTTTTTTTAACATAACTCATTACTAAAACCAACTAATATTTATTTGCATGTATTTTGTGTGATTAAAATACACAGGAAAAAGCCTTAGGAAAATAAAGCTGATTATTATAGTATTAAATTTTATATTAATTTTTTAATTTTCATTTAATTTAATTTTTTAATTATTTGTATTTTGACTTGTGTCGTGGTGGAGGTATGCACTCTACTAGGTGCCATCTTTGTTTGATATTATTGTTTGAATATTTAAGTGTATTATTGTTTTGTAGTTTTCCATCATTGCATGTTCAACCACTTCCTTCCTATCCAAAATAAGCATTACTGGCCAGTTGTCTAATGCAGCCATTAAACAAATTCAAACTGTAACCGAACAAGCTTACGCCTGGATCTGGTTAAATAACAAAAAAATACATAAAATAAAAATATGAAATGTTGTGAAGATGATGGCATGCGATTGCTATAAAATGTTGTCACCAACAAAACAAGCGCTTTATTAACAAGAAAAAGAACTAGCAAATAAAAACAAAATTATATCCTGTCGGGTGGCCAAAGCTGCCGGTGGTGCCAAGGGTGGCAGTACCATCTTAGCAACTGAAAATGTGATAGCACTCCTTGTTGGCGGTTGATGAGGACACGGTATAGCAATCACACGTTCTATGAAGGAAACAAATTAAACATGTTTAACTCCTTTCCAGTCTATAAAACTTTTTAAAAGGGTGATTCTTCTGTACTCACTTACTTCTAACTTGGACTGCACATCAAACCCTAAAAGTTATTTTGCCCAGAAATAGATTCCGAAGCCGAATTAACCGCCGTATTTTTTGTTTTTTTGTTGTTTTCGTGTGTTAATGATTTCTTTCTGATATGAAAGCATGGTGCAGCCAACTGAAATATCAGACAGTTTGGAAAGATTCAAACAAGATCACTCAAATTGTGAGTGTAAAACAGAGGCCAACATGGCTGCCATTTTTATTTTTTTGGAGTTCTCCACCTTGAGAAGGAGAAGGAAAAAAAGGCCTAAAGTGCTGAACATATGCCAGACATCTATGGTTCTGCTGGCAGTAAGTATTAAAAGTTGCCCATTCATCAGTTGGCATATTCTGCATCCCACCAACCTACCTTGTACCTCTATCAGTCTTGCTACAAACACACACAAAAAAACTCTTGTAGTCAAGCTATGAATATTTAAGCTCTGAATAAAAATCTAGGGTAGGTGTGTTTCTTCTTTGCATCTCGCGCCAAATAATCAAATGCCAACTATGAAGAAATGTGCTGAATTCATCAATAAAGAATGGAAATATAGATGTTATACCAATATCAAAGAAAGAAAGGCATACGCAGTTGGGCCTTGATGCGAAAACATTACTCTGCCATTTTCTACATGATTCTCTCATGATAATATACCCAGTCTTTCAGGTACCGACAAAAAAAAACACGATTCAGAATAAATGTAATGATGTTCAATTTATCTATTTTTATGTATTCTATCAGACTACCATTTTCGTCTAGGATGTTATTCTCACAACGTTTCAGCTGATGTAATCTCCAACCTTCTTCAGGTGACTCTCGGACTATACTCTTTATTGTATCCATGGGGGTAGATTGTTCTCGTTTCATCAGCCATGAACGGGTAATGAGTAATTTTTATTTTATTCTTAGTATCGCCTGTAGTGAGAATTGAACCTTCAACCTATTTTTACTTAACACATTTATCCGTTATGCCACATGTCCATATGAACAATTCTTGTATGAATTTGGGAAGCTTTAGACCTAATCTTGATTTGCATGCATAGTATTACCATATATATATATATATAGTTTGTTTATTTTTCTGAAGGTCGGAGATTACATCGGCCGAAACCTTGTGACAATAGCATCCAAGATGAGAACAGTAGTCTGAATAATCTAAATAGAAATTTGGAATCTTCATCTAAAAAAAGCTTAATCAAAACTAGTGTTGGATTGGATATTTATTAGAGCTTATCTCCCTTCAATAATTATTTAAAACTTATTGTTACTTAACATCTTTATCCATTGCGCCAAGATGAGAAAAGTAGTCCAAATAATCCAAAATATCAATCCTTATCTAAAAAATTCTGAAACATCTATTTTTATGAAATATAAATAGTGTAAAAGAGGTATTCCTTAAAAATTGATAAATAACAGATTCTTATGCAAATCCGATATAGATTTGGAAAAGGGAAACACGAACATGCTTCCTGAAGTCTTTTCTGGTTGATATTCATTGGATTTGGAGGTGGGTGTAATGAAGTGGATAACAAAGCAGACTTATGACTTAGGTGTTCCAAGTTCGAATCCAGTAGGTTCTATAGCACCACTTTCACCCATGGATGTTGGAAATTTTCATGTGGCCCTACTTGTAAGAATCAGGGAAAACCAAAACCGGCAACAGAATCAAGCTGGTAAAAAAAAGTCGTACCATTGACATTTTATCAGAACAATACAACGTCTTCTATGAATAATAAAACGTTTGATCAATATAATAAACAAAAGAACTGAAGGGAAAACCACATTTATGAATGGTTTGTAGGAGAGTAAACAGTCGACCTTGGGTTTACTTTCGGCAGACTCGTAACTCTCGCTTTCCTTATTTTGTCTGGTAGTCCTCACATTCCATGAGCGATGTTTCTGACAAAGGGTTGAAAATTGCTGCTTTTAGTGTTGGAATCTATCTGACATTTATCGTTGGCTAGTTTCTGACCTTGAAATAGTATTTTTTTGTATTTTTTTAGCTCTTTACATCAAGTGGCTTCATGCCTTGTTTGGAGCGATTTCCATAAAAAAAAATAGAAAAAGTCATTATCATCATCATCATCATATACATCTGTTTAACATGCTGGCACTGAAACTGACAACAAAACTATCTCTGTCCAGGTCTTTATTTTCACTCCTACGCTTAAATTCATCCTTATCACTTCCCTGTATATTTTCCTTAACCTTCCCCTACCAACTGATCCTGCTACATCTACTAACGAAAGAACTCTCATCCATTATTTCAATGTGACCACACCAAGACGTTTCTTGTTTTGCACACATCTCCCTGTACTGTACAGATTTAATCTTACTCTGAGGTCATCAGATCTAAGCTGTCTTTAAGTCTCACATTACGCATCCATCGTATCATTCTCAGATCATTTCTCTCTACGCAACACATATCTTAAATCCTTACTGGCCAGGTTTCACTTCTATACATCACCATATTGCACACACATGACTAACAGACTCTTCCTTTGATCGACAGTGATAATGCTATGTTGGTTGATAATGACAAAAGTTCCCTTAACTTGCAGCAGAAGCGAGAAGTAGTAAAAAAACTCACAAAAACTCAATTTTAAGTCACTTTCATCAGGATTAAAGAAAAATAGACGATTATTTGATGTGAAAAGAGTTTGTTCAAAGATTTGTTTTCTTTTAATTTAAGAGTGCAAATGAAGAAAATGCTTGACTATTACCGTTAAACTTTAATTTGAGCTAAAAATTACTTTTTATTTAGCAGTTTGATGGTTTGACAATAACTTTCAAATTTCGCAATCACATGGTAAACACTGTACTAGCAATTTTAATACATTATTAAGACAAATGAAAAATGTCCGGCACTGTGTTTACTACATTACCATGCGAAATTCTATAGATTTTTGAAGCCTTCAAGCTGTTGATTAGAAAGCAATTTCGGGTTCGAATTAAAGTCTAAATCCCAAAATACAAGTATTATGGTTAATGTATGCTTCTAAACGACCAGGTTAAATTCAGGGTCATCTGAGCTACATGTAGCTCCATTTGTGTTGTTAAGGGCCGTATGCAGCGAATTAAGTCATTTAATAAAAATACATGCAGAATATTTTTGTTACTTAAACTTACAAACATAGTATGCACACAGATGACAAAGCTAGATTTACGAATGTGCAAAGTGACAAAAAAATTTAGTGGACAGAAAAATAGCAAAATTTTAAATGGCAAAGATTTGTATGCAACTACAGCAAATACATTTTGAAATCGATGAACTGCAATCTATCGTTTGTAAGTACAAAGGAGCGGTTTTGTATGAAGAAAAGCACACCGTTTTTCCAGTGAACGACAAACGTTTTTCCAGCTTAAATTATAACGACTGCAATTGTGACCATTAAAGTATCGTTTATGCAGGCCTCAAGTGTGCTTGCAAAGAGTTGCTAGCAGCTCACGGGCCACATGTTTGACATGCTTCTCCTAAACCAAAGGAAAACATGATTATATTAATGCACCTCTGTCATATCAAAGAACCAAATATTTTTCTATTTATACGAGGTTGGTTTCTAATGATTTATGCAAACCACTTTGAATACTTTTAAATGATTGATAGAGTGATCTGTATTGGGAATATACAGGGTGGGCCAAAATAAGGGTCCTATCTTTAAATTTGAATAACTTGAATTTGAATAACTTCCACAAAATAAAAGTTAAACTCACCAAACTTTATGTGTGTGTAGACTGACCCTTCCGAGATTTTTTGAAATAAACAAAACAAATTTTAGCCGAAAAACACTTCTTAAAACTTACTAAAACTAAAGTATTGTTTTTTACACTGTTTTGAGTTTTTTAAGCAAAAATAATGTTTTCTAAATGAGGGTACGTTCCTTAGGGCTAATACGGCTCATGCTTGCTTCGGAAGGGGTCCTTTACTTATTCTAAAAAAAAAAAATTTAAAAAATCAATAAATAAAAAAGTTATGAATTTTTAAAAATAGGACCCTTATTTTTGCCCACCCAATTACATTAGTCCATACCCAGGTTCGACTGAGTTGCTGATTCAGTTGTGCAATGACCTAAATATAAGGATTTAACATACAATAAGAAGTGCTGAAAAATCAGAATACGTTTGCTTTTTTTATACTAACAAGTCACCACTTATCAAGACCAAAAGCCACTCGAGGATAACGGTTAATAAGATGGACGGATTTTCAACTGAATGATGAGTAATATGAGAGGATTGAAAACGATAAATGGAGTGAATACTTATGGGTACGAATTAAGACAAATATTTATTGACATTGGATTTGAAGACCACAATGTTGTAATCTACAGGGAAGCAGTCTCATGGTAATATAATAGGCCGCATGTTTTACAGTCCTATCCTAAACCAACAGAAAAACATGATTTGTATTTTAATGCACCTCTGCCATATCGAATCAAGTATTCTTCCGCTTGTATAAGGTTGGTTTTCAGTTATTTATGCGTTTTTAATAATTTTTAATGCTTGATTGAGCAATCTATATTGGGAATACATAAATGCATCATTTCATTGTTGGTTTTTAACAAGATGCTGATTCAGCTTTGGAATGACGTAGGACAGGTATGAGGATTTAACCTTTAAATGCTTTTTGTTTCAAATATGACACATTCCAACAAAATGCCTACTTAATATAATATTCAACGAAAAATGTGTCAAACTGGAAATCGTTTCGCCTGTTTGAAAGTGTGAGTAGGTATTAGTATGATGTTGCATCAGTACATGCACTAAATGGGTAATAAGTATCTTTGATGTCACAGGCGAGTGTTATCGGTGTGTCATCTGCCTAATTCAAGAGCCTTAACTTTTAAATCTGGTCATTATAATAAGTAAAAACTATTTTATGATTCTCTAGTGTATTATGATTATTTAGATGCATATAGTGTAGTGTTTTGTTATACATGTAAAATTTTATGACATTTGTTGCACATTTACAACATTATTTTTGTTCAATAAATATTTTTTTTCCAAAATTCTTTTACCCCTATAAAACCTTTATCACTTGATTACATGTTTTTAAACCAATATAAAAAGCAAAGCATTTAGGGATTAACACACAATATGAAATGCTGAAGAATCTGAATATTTTGTTTTACTAATGAGTCACCGCTTATCAAGGTCAAAAGCTACTCGAGGACAAGGATTATGGATTGCCGATTTAATGATTAAAAACATTATGAGAGGATTGAAAACAATTCATAGCATGAACAAAGTTTAATTACTTATGGAGAAGGTAAACCCTGTTTATGACAAATATTTGTTGACAGTGAATTTGAAGTTGGTCATGTTATAGTTTGCAGAAAAGCCACCCTGGGATAATGTGTGGCACAGATTCTATTTGCAGATTTTTTTGAAGCGAGCACATGTTTGGGTTCTTTCCCAACAAGTGGTCGCGATTTCGAAGGTTGTGTTATTACCTTAACCAAGGAGGTTATATTTTCGGTTGAGTTTGTTTCTGTTTTTGTGCAACCTAGCATCCGCATCACTTTACAAATCATCACCAACCTAGGTCATGGTCTAACTTCGAACTGATTTAATTTTTGGAATATCTAGGTCAAAAATCAAGGTCAAGGAAAAGGTGAAAGTCACACTTTTAGCGATAACTTCAGTTCTCTTCTTTGTAGAGACTCACTTATTGGCCCATATTGCAGCCAACAAAGTCCTGTATCTTATATAACCTTGATCTTAAAACGTTACAAGATTTCAATTTCTAATTTTTCCAAATTTGATGTATGGATCCGATACTCTTTGATAACACTAACTACCATGCAAAATTTCAGCCTTATTAGATAAATAGTTTTTTTTTAGTAATCAACGTTTCGATGGCCGAACTTTGGGAATACTTCATGCAATATAGAAAAGTAAGGCCATGATAAGACTTTGGTCCATTATGTTGTCAGGTTGAAGTATGCAGTCTCACAACGGAGACGTAAGTTTTATATTTTGGTTTATCTTGTGACGTCATACAATTACATCCCACCCATGCATATAGACAGATTCTGCTTTATATAAAAAAGAACGATACATATACACGTGTACATACACACACGCGACTTTAAAAAAAACCCTGTGGAATTGTATAATAAATAAAGTAGTCACCAATCAGACTGTATTAATGTGTATTTTATTCACTTGAGTAACTATTGGAACACACCAAGACTATAGCATTATGACAAGTAACAAGATCATATAAGAAGCAGAGCCATAAAAGTGTCCTGCCTTTGTAAGGTTGGCATCACACTAGCATTTGAATTGGTAAATAAAATAACTTTTATGGTAGGCACGTCAGTGATCCTTATGAATAACAGCCGGAAAAATTGTTCCACTGTTGAAAATTACATAGAGTTTAACTCCGAAATAACAATGTTCTACATTTTTAGTAAATGGTCAGAAAACCTCTGGCCGATATTTGCGATCATAAATAGTTTTAAGTAGACTGGACATTTTAGTGGCTCAATTTGCTTATCTATATAATAATAAGCTAAGCTATTTCATGTTCATAACTATGTTATCAACTTTCACACACATTTAAAAAATGAGATCGTCCGCTTAGCAAAGATGGGGATTCATGATGAATCTGATGTCTCTAAAGTAACCATTTCCGACTTATTTAAAAATTAATTAGTAGCTTTTGACCTTGATAAGCGGTGACTCATTAGTAAAACAAAATATTCAGATTCTTCAGCATTTCATATTGGGTGTTAATCCCTAAATGCTTTGCTTTTTATATTGGTTTAAAAACATGTAATCAAGTGATAAAGGTTTTATAGGGGTAGTATAAAAGAATTTTGGAAAAAAAATATTTATTGAACAAAAATAATGTTGTAAATGTGCAACAAATGTCATAAAATTTTACATGTATAACAAAACACTACAATATATGCATCTAAATAATCATAATACACTAGAGAATCATAAAATAGTTTTTACTTATAATGACCAGATTTAAAAGTTAAGGCTCTTGAATTAGGCAGATGACACACCGATAACACTCGCCTGTGACATCAAAGATACTTATTACCCATTTAGTGCATGTACTGATGCAACATCATACTAATACCTACTCACACTTTCAAACAGGCGAAACGATTTCCAGTTTGACACATTTTCGTTGAATATTATATTAAGTAGGCATTTTGTTGGAATGTATCATATTTGAAACAAAAAGCATTTAAAGGTTAAATCCTCATACCTGTCCTACGTCATTCCCAAGCTGAATCAGCATCTTGTTAAAAACCAACAATGAAATGATGCATTTATGTATTCCCAATATAGATTGCTCAATCAAGCATTAAAAATTATTAAAAACGCATAAATAACTGAAAATCAACCTTATACAAGCGGAAGAATACTGATTCGATATGGCAGAGGTGCATTAAAATACAAATCATTTCCAACTATTTAAAAATTAATTGTTCCAAAATAAAATTATCCTATTAAATAAATAGTACAATTTTAAATAAATACATTTAAACAGTGACTTTCGTTTTATTGTTTTGAATAATAGTAAGCTGACAATGGTAAGAAAACAGAATATTTTTTAAAAAGGAATTTAATTGCTACAATTTTAAATAAAGAAAGAAACATATTTTATTTATTTAAAGAATATTTAGCTGATAATGACGATTATTTTACAAAAAGAGTGATTTTTTTTTCTTAATATTATTAATCGTGAGCGATATTTAATATTTCAAAATAAATATAATTATTAACAGATCATACAGATTGATGTAGAAAGCCCCGTGGAATTTCCACAGGTCCCGCTAGTCATTTATGGTTTTTAAAGTGGTAATGCAAAGGAATTTATGATGCAACTACTCTGACCGATTCACTAGATGAGGTCCAAATGGTAAACAAGAAGATAAGTCAGTCGTGAGACTGCATACGTTTTCCTGACAACGTAAGGATGGTCTAAAGCTTGATCTGGGCCTTACTTATCCATATTGTATGAAGTATTTCTGAAGTTATGGGGCAAAATTTGTTTTTTTCATGTTTTCTGTGACATTAACTTTGACCAAATAACTCTTGTACTAAGCCCATAAATGTATTGATGCCATATGTGAATTCCGGAGCTCTTATCCATAAAACTGTATACTATAGAGCCAAGAATTACTATATGAAAAAATATTTCTTATAGCAGAGGAATTTGTTTGCCATCGAAACATTGATAACGCAAAAACTGTTTATCCGATCAGGCTGATGCTGTATGTTTTCCAGTTTCAATGGCGTATTTATATTTTTCAGTGAAGATGCATGGTGTAATTTATTGGTCAGCATTTGGGTTAGATTCTGGTTAGGCTGATCAGGGCCGGCGGGACAGTTATAAAAGTGTGGGGGGGGAGGGCTCTTAAAAAGTGTGTGTGGGGGGGGGTTCGGTTAAACACATGCATTATCAACTTAATTATTGATGACCTTAAAGTGGGTGGACCCAAGTCAAAAAGTGAGGGGGCTTGAGCCCTCCTCTGCCTCCCTCCCCCCACGGTGCCACCGTCCATGCTGATTGTTATTAATTTACTGGATGGGGGTGAATTACCATTATTAAAAGGATTAAGTATTATATTTATTGGGGGGGGGTTATATTTGTGTATAAAACTTGTTATAATTGTAGTTTATTAGCTAAGTGAGGGATTGATGTTTAATCGAGAGGGTCAGTGAAAAAGATGTCCTAAGGGGTGGGGGTACGTGTATGGGGTCATGTGGAGTTCTTGTATTTAATTAATTCTGTTAACTCGTACCTAATTACGTTTATGAGCCTATCCAAGGGGCTGTATGAATCGGTAAGGTTTAAATCTCGGTCATATATATCTTTTCTTTAAGAATATTCGAAAATATATATTTCTAGGCATTTTACTAGCATGATTTTTTTAATATTTAAAACCTAAAAAAAATGACACTTGAGTAAATCCACCGGACGATTGATACCGGTGATCGTTGAACTCAATTCTTCGATTTGTTTTCAATTTGTGAGTTGCTGAGGATTTAGGATGAATTGTAAAACGCCTTTTCTAAACAGTAAAAGGTCAACCATATCGATGAAACTATGGTACGTTTTTTAAATCTGTAACAAAGAGTTTTTAAATAAATAGACCGTCTGAGATTGTTATTTCCCTGTGCTGATGAGAGTAATAAGCTTGAAACGACGTCGTACGTAGGTAAAAATATTTTTTTTAAATTTAATATTATTTGGTGGAGGAAATAATGGTTTGCATTTAGAACAAAAAGTAAGTTTAAACTTTTTCTTGAAATTTTTAAACTTTATGACTTGGATGAACTGTATAAGTTTAACAAAAAAGTG
>OY744515.1:218702777-218832777 GCA_963556195.1 Sepiola atlantica | reverse complement strand
TGTCAACGCGACAAACGAACAACCGTTTCTGTCAATGAAGAAGATAACAAGCATTATGGACCAGCGGTATATGATCCACATAAGGACCCATTAAATGTTGGTAAAAGTTTTTACAAAAAAGGTATTCATGCTAGACATTTTTTGTATTTAGTTTTTACAAGATTAAAAGCTGCAACTTGCACAGAATTTGAAGATTGCTCATGTGAAGTATCTGAAACTTAAAGCCACATAATTAAAGGTTTAGCATACTTAAAAAACGCAATTTTATAATCAAGGTGTAAAGAATAAAAGCTATAAAACATAACATACTACTTATATATATATATATATATATATATATATATATATTCACAAGACTCAAGATTAGACCACACCCATACGGGCGCACACACGCACACAGACGCGCCATCGTTCTTGGAGACGACGAAAGCAATAAAAAGTATTAAATTTCAAAGGAATCCTACACACCCTAGAAAACTGAAATGACTGATAGATCATGGATAGATAACACGTACTTGACCAGGAGAAGCAGGAAAAATGGCAAATAAAAAATAAATGAAAAAATAAAAGACACCCACACACCCGCAAACCCACGCATGCACAAAAACAATAACAAATTTCCTCAAATAAAACAACATTCTCTCAAATCGAAAGACATTTCTTCAAATGGATTTACATATCTGATGAAAGCGGACCACCGCTTGAAACGCGTTATATATAAAATTATAAAATGGTAAAAACAACAAAAATATGAAATTATAAAATGGTAAAACAACAAAATAATAAATAAATGTTGAGAAAAAAAACATTCTACAAATGTTGGTAGCCTTACTCCTTTACATATATATATATATATATATATATATATAGTAGAGAATGGTAGTTTGCTTGAAGCATTGCTGGGTATAGTAGTAGTATGTTTTGGAAAGGCTGTGGGCAATGCAAATTCCGGGTAAGATGCAAGTTGTAAGGAACAAAAACAATACATTTCTCCGACTGTGCAGAGAATCTTACAAGATTCTCTGCACAGTCGGAGAAATTTTTCTTCTGGTTTAATTATTTTTGACAAAGGGAAGTCTCCTTTCCCGAAATATTAAATAATGATTTTTAATCACCCGGACATCACACAAACAGCTAAAAACACTCTCGCTGTTATGTAAGATTTTAAGAAAAAATAAATAGTAAGTCATATTTCGTATTCGATTTATTGCTTTTGTTCCTTACAACTTGCATCTTACCTGGAATTTGCATTGCCCACAGCCTTTCAAAAACATACTACTAATATATATATATATACTTGATGAATACTCATCCTCGGATTGGTAAAATTAATTTCCCAAGTAGAACAGTTTTTCACTACTTTTATATCCACCTACGAATATTGAAACCAAGTAAAAATTGTACTAAACCTCATGTTATAATACTTATTCCAATTTTAATCAAAATTCATTACATGATTTTGATTTTAGAAAATCTAAAAATTTTAAGGAGTTTTAAGAGAGTGAAATTCATGGAATCTTGCTTAATTGGTGTCTGAGTGACTATGGATAAAATTGAATGCAAATCTGAAATATTTTAATGCATAGATCGGAGTTTGTCCCCATATTATTCTTCCCTAAAACTCCTTTAAAATGCTCCAAAGAAACTGAAATATGGGAAATATTTATTAATTGATGTCTCATAGCTATAGTTAAAATTTCACAAAAATCGGAGCTATCTAAATTTTTACGAAGGGTTTCCAACCTCTCTTGGCAAACTTTACATAAAACTAAATTAAACTAAATATAGCCCACATTTGTACCCCCTTACGTCTACCAGCTGTGTTCCAAAATTCATAATGATCGGTTAATTACTTTAGTAATGAATCTTGTACAAACACATATAAACATGTAAGTACACCTAACTTTATAAAGATGTGTGTGTGTGTGTTTTTAATTGCACATGACACCTGCCTGTTCATCACCGGATGTTCTTCAGCAGAAGAATGCATGACAAGAAACCTTATGCTGTTATTTAAAGTTACAATTTTATTTCAATTCTGTTTCTCCTTTCTGAAATACTTTTTCCCTAAGTTTATTAACGATTTCTGAGCAGCAATTTTCGGGTCATCCTATATGTAATCCCTAATAATTTATTTTATGACTCATCATCTGAACCAAATATATCAAATAATCGATAATAAATCTGAATAGGCAGAGTTAAAATAATGTTAGAAGTATGGAAACCAATCTTAAACATTTATTGGGTAGTAAAAAAAACACTGAGAATATTATGAAAGAACTCCAGACATTCTTAAGATATGAGTGTACACGCTGCGTTAAAAATGAACTATAAAAATTATCCTTTGACAGTATTCACACTAATATTCATATTAAATAACGTCTAAATCGATGAAGTTAAAAAAAGAACTAAGAAAGAAACAAAACATCTCAAACTGGAAAGTTTAAAAAAGAAAAAAAAACTTATAAATTAGAAACAGTAAAAGAAGAAAACGTCTCATTATGGGAAT
Source organism: Sepiola atlantica (assembly GCA_963556195.1). NCBI lineage: Eukaryota > Metazoa > Mollusca > Cephalopoda > Sepiida > Sepiolidae > Sepiola > Sepiola atlantica. Next base: position 218,830,268 of record OY744515.1, on the reverse strand, counting down.
AGATTGATGACGGAGGTGTTTGATTTGTTACTTGCTTTCTCTATTTCCCTAAATATAGATTCGCCCGGCAGTTTATTTTTACTTGCTAACTTTTGTGTGATGAGAAATATATATATATACTAATGATAATGGAATTAACGATAAGTGAAGTATCGATAAAGTAAATCTCAATACGTTAAGTAGAGCAATCAATTTTAAAGAAAGAAAGATGAAGATATAAGTTACATAAAATTAATACAAATTTTATTGCATCGAAAGTTAAGATGCAAGGAGTTACATTAATCCTTAAACCATGGTTTTTCAAAGATAAAACTCTTCTCGTCAGAAGATAAAATTTGGCAATGTGGTATTTATAAAAATAAATATTACCTAGTTCCATTTCACTTTGAAAAATTGAAGAATAAAACTAGAAAGGTTGGAGATAAAGAAACACCTCTATAACTGGATTAATCAAAGAATTTAAATCAAATAACACCCAATTTTCCCTACAATGGTCTATACTGAAGAAATCAAAGTCCTACACACCGGGCTCAAATAATTGCCACCTATGCACATCTGAAGCACTAATGATACTCACAACGGCAAGAGAGAAAAACGTTATAAACTCAAGAAACGAGATAATTTCCAGATGCCAACATAAGAGGAGATTTAAATACGCCCAGCTTGTAACCCCAATAACCCCCCCTGGCCCAGAACACATAAATACACATAACCCGACATCGTCTTGCTCCCTAGATATCTAGTTCATTCTCACTCCCCCATTAGAGTTAATTTTAACCCAATAGCAAAACATATAGTAAATAACCCAACCACACGACGTTTAAGCATTGATCTTCCAATACAGATAGACCCCACTGCCCCACCCAACAAATATCAACCTAATACTAAAAGCTAACAGCTAACAGCTTAGTAATACCCCCTGGCAGCCAGATAATTCAATATGATGTAATATAAGTTAATATAATATTAATATAAATACATACACCTTTTAATCCCACTAGAATCAGTTAACATAATTTAATATAATATTAGTCTAAGCAAAATTATAACCTGCCTTGCCTTCAGAATAAAACACTCACATGTTTTTAATACATCTGCTCTGAAAGTAATATTCCTTCTTTTTTATAATAATAATAATACCAATAATAATAATAATAATAATAATATCAATTAGGACTATTTATTAATCCCATTCACAATATCTCCCTATTTGATAGCCTCCCCGCACTTAGAAACCTTCCTTTAACCTCGAAATATAAGCAACTGAATTCCCCCCACCCCACAGGCACACCTTAGCTGACAACTCAAACTGAATTTATAGACTTTACCAATCCCCCAACCCTACCCACCCCTTCACACACAATCTTAAAACATTAGATGTACGCATTATTCCTTTTTGATTTCGGTGGATCCAGTTCTATTCTCTTCAGTCGGCAAAGCTTCCTACCATAAGCAGAATATTTAAGATGATATATAAAACTTTTGAAACATTTGTCTGCCCAGGAAGCCAGGTTTTTAAGGCAGATATGAACTTTTCCACTTAGCGCCTTTCAACAGACAATCTTCACCTCGGATTTGCGGAATTGGATATTTAAAATACCAGTCCAGGATTTTTATTTGTAACTCTATGGAACTATACACATAACGGAGTACGAATCCATACGGACCAAGGGAGATATTTTTTAATCCTCCACCTTTTACTGTAAAAATTGTTAAAAACTTTCCCCAATTCTACAAACTTTTGCTATTTTGCTGTCTGCACCATAGCGCCCCCTTTTGACTTCGAAAATGGCTACGCAATACTGCTAATTTTTCCTTCCAGGCCATTTCTTTCTTTATCCCCAACCTTCTAGTTTTATTCTTCAATTTTTCAAAGTGAAATGGAACTAGGTAATATTTATTTATCATAAATACCACATTACCAAATTTTATCCTCTGACGAGAATAGTTATCTTTGAAAAACCATGGTTTAAGGATTAATGTAACTCCTTGCATCTGAACATTCGATGCAATAAAGTTTGTATTAATTTCATGTAACTTTGTGTAATTTTATATAATTTTATGCAATTTTTTATCTTCATTTTATATATATATATATATTTTTTTTTTTCTCAAATCGAAAGACATTTCTTCAAATGGATTTTCATATCTGATGAAAGCGGACCACCGCTTGAAACGCGTTATATAAAATTATAAAATGGTAAAACAACAAAATAATAAATAAATGTTGAAAAAACAACAAAATAATAAATAAATGTTGAAAAAAACATTCTACAAATGTTGGTAGCCTTACTCCTTTACATATATACTTTTCTCTCGTTGGAACTTCACTAATACTGCACTACCCTCTTTTCTATATTTATATATATATATATATATATGAGAGAGAGAGTGAGTGAGTGAGAGAGAGTGAGAGAGAGATAAATGCATGTTGCTCTTTAGAGTAGATGATGTCTATTTAATTTGCTTGGATAACAATGAAAATGCTGTTAAAACAAAGCGAACAAACAGAGAGACCGACTCTGCCTCCCTGAGAGATGCAAAGATGCAGCTCACAACTTTTGAAATATAAAATATATTTTTGAATCACTTAAAAGCCAAACAAATTTTGCTTCAAATAATTACTAAGTGCCCCCCCCCCCTTTAAAAATGAATGACGGTCACATAAATTCACTGGTGACAGAATTGATGAATTCAATTCATTCCTTCACAAGAGAATAACAAAGAATTTTTCAGCAATAACAAGAGTTATCACCAGTTTTAAGAAGAAACTAATTTGAATAATGACTAGAAGCAGCGAGACAGGATGATAGGAAGAATTTAATGAAGTTTTGAGAATGGAAATATCATCTTGTATTGATCTACGCAACGCAGTCATCGATAATTTCATGTCTTTTAGTTGTTACAGGGGACAGACATTTAGATGTTTCCATACAGAAACAAGCTTTATGGTGCCATGTAGGGACATTATACTTACAACCGACAAAAACGTTTTAACCACTGAAGAGCCTAAACTCCGGTTGTTATAAGTGCGTCTCATTTTAAGTAGGTTTCTCTTCATGACAACTATTGTAAACATTTCTCCTTTTTTACAGCTACTGCCGGCTAAATGGTTAGAGCAAGGTGTCCCAACCAGGGTTCCCGAAATTCTGGGGTTTCTTCAAGAGATACTGATAAATAGCAAATGCATTTTTCAGGGGAGGGGGGGGGGAAGGGGAAAGGGGTCTGACTTCGAATTCGGCATTTATGTTCCAAAAGACCAGCACAAGTGCCACACTGTAGAAGCACATTTTATTCTGGGCCAATATATTTTTGTTCCTATTATTTTCATTGATACTGCCTCTTCAATAAATTATTTTAGTTACATTTGAATTGTGAATAAACTGGAAAAAGGATCCAGTTATTATGTTTTTTAACTTATCAGAAAAATATGATTTTTATTTTCAGAATTTTCAATAATTTGAGAAAGGCAATTTTTTTTAATGTGAAACGATTATAAAAAGAAAAACATTACTTGTATTATGAAGGAAAAATAAAAAAAATAAGATTGTAAAATATTTTTTATGTAGGGGTTCTTTAGCACATAACTATAATTGAAAGGGCTTCACAAAGGTAAAAAAAAAGTTGGGAAACACTGGGCCATTTGGCATAACGGTTGGAGTATTCGCTAATGGACCTGGAAACCGGGGTTCAATCTTCGGTCGAGTCATACTAAATACTCCAAAAATAGTACTGGATGGTTCCTTTCTAAACACTTAGCATTATCAGGTGATAAGGGTAAGCGGATAAGTCCAGGGAAAGGCGTGGCACCCTCTCCAACTTTTCGGTGTAGTAGCCAATGAAAAGGGAGCCTTCAGGTTGTTCTCAATGAATGGTAATTCAATTTTTGAATAAAAGTCACTTGTTTGAAAGACTACATCTAGGAGCAAAGTGTAGTAACTGTTCTGATACTATATTTCATCTTTTCTGTCCTCGGTCTAGTCTAGACTGACGCATTTTTTTATTCTCCTCTCAATCCAGAGTTCCCCTTTTGTGGGAGTTGGATTTTCTCGACATTAAAAACCGAATTTATGTCTAACTCTGCCCTCGTGAGGAGGCAAGTGAATAAAGGCTATACATTAGAAAATTATCAGAAAAATGATGTAGAATTGAATGTTTTTATTACACAAAAAACTGTACAGAAAAACATATGGAAAATTGGACAAACCACAAAATATAAATGAACAAATCATATGAAAGACATCAGTCGATTCATATTTTGTTTCTTTAATAACGAAAACTTTTTCAAAGTCTTGTTGTTTATTAACTTGTTCCTTTGTTTATTTCGCTATATTCTATCAGATTTGATCCTTATATTAATCTTATACTCATATAGAAATATAGTTTCTATGGTTGGATCACTCTACCACTCTAGAAAGTATCTGACTCCTGATGCATTCCTCTACCTATATAAGCATCAGATATGTCTTAAGATGGAGTACTGCTGGCACATCGGGCGAGGTGCCACTCAGTGCACTCGTTCTTGCATACCTTACATCATTCTTATGAAAACTGTGCATTCATTATTTTGTCTGAGAAGTGTAAAATATGTCTAATATTCTTCAAATAAACTAGTATTAGTAAATCAGAGAGGGTTGGGCATACATCTTGTTGTTTGGACTGATCTTGGTCCTTCCTAAAGTAGTACATGAAAAAATGATATACATATTTGAAAAAGTGTAAGTTCAATACAAATCGACAAATTAAGGAATATTTCATTTATCTTCAGTCATTTGATTTTGTTCTCTCTCTCTCATATATGTATACATATATATATTGTTCTCTCTCTCATATATATATATATATATATATATATATATATATTGTTCTCGCTCTCTCATATATATATATATACAATAATATTTTTATAAATAAATATTAATTATTTTTAAAATACCTAGAGACATCGATGTTTCATGCTAACGCAATCTTCAGTCTAGGAACTAATTCTCAACGGTCGGTAGGCGCGAACCCCGATCACAAATCGCCTTTGATTCGCAGTCGGGGATCTTATCCATCAGGCCATCGCCAATTAGTTAGTAAATATATAGGAACTTTAAATGTAAACAGCTGAATCGGCGACTGTTTACCAGGCAGTTAGAGTGATCTTATGAAGCGGCGCTCTGGATCGTGCATATAGCTATTTGTACTGCTTCTTATTAAAGCTACTAGAGAGTGCCCACCCTTTGGGGGGGGGGGGCTGATAAACAATAATATTTTTATAAATAAATATTAATTATTTTTAAAATATCTAGAGAGATCGATGTTTCATGCTAACGCAATCTTCAGTCTAGGAACTAATTCTCAACGGTCGGTAGGCGCAAACCCCGATCACAAATCGCCTTTGATTCGCAGTAAGTCACCACTTGGCATTTTTATATTGTTCATTTATTTAAGAGGTCAGGTTGGCATAAATGGTTACTAATCTAGAAATAGAAGCTTCATGTAAACTTTGAAGTCTAATCATGTCTATTATTATTCAGTCTGTGCTGATATTCTCAGGAAAGTTATACCATTGGCAGCACATCTAGGAAAAGAGTTCTTGCTGTGAATGTCTTATAAGGATGAATCAGAAATTGGAGCTGAGTTGAGCACATTTCTTGGAAACGATAGAAAAGAGAAAGACTAATAATGTCTCTTCTGTGATAAAGGAACCGTAGAGAACAGAAGACATCATCGCCCACTAGATTGTCAATTCGATTTCATACTCTGTCAAGGCAAGAGAAAGAGTGCTCTGAGTGACACCATTCCAGATGTAAAAACAGCAATCTATCTTAGGACGTATTTTTTACAAGAGTAGAGGATTGCATCAGAAGTAAGGTACATTCTGCAGTGGTAGAATGATCTTACAATTTTTGCAGAAAATAACTGACAGACTGACGAAAAATCTACTTTGAAACTTAAGTGTGACAGACTTACTGACAATGACGCATATAAAAAGGAATTGTTCTCAGAATTGTTAAAGATAAAACAACAGTTTGTTTTATTTCAAGTAATATTTAATTAAAAAAATAAATTATTAAATAGGCTGAAAAGACGAACATGTTTTCTGGGTGTAATCTACTTTGATTCCCTGTAACCCTCCTGCAATTTATCATCCATAATTTTCATTCAGCTTTCACTTTTGAAGTTTGGCTTATTCTTTATTTTTGTCAGCCTTGCCAAATATTGATTTCTTTTCTTTCAATACAGGGTAGGAAAAAGTTGACAAATACTGGCCTATGTTATCCGAGATTAACAAAGAGGGAGCCCTTTACTCTGACTAGAATTGGAAGTGAAAATAGTTGCTGATCCAAGGTAGAGAATGGGGGCCCAATGGGGAACCCATGGTATATAAAGAAATGAGTGTGGGTGTTAAATAATGTTAAAATACACTGAAAAAAAGTGAGCAATGTAAAACTTTTTATGTGTTTCAGGTCTTTATTTGTGAGCAAACCTGTTGAATTCCGAATTTACCGACTGAATAAAATATGTGCTGCTTTTCAGTTTTATGTAATTGGACATCGTCAAAAGAGAAAATGATGTCGAGACATGTAACCATAAGAAGCAACATCCAACGTGACCATTTGAGGAACTTAGTAAACTTTCATGTGTGGTCCCCTTTAAAAAAGTTAGCAGCACTATGCAACAGTCTTGCCATGGTTTGCGAATAGATTTTTTCGACTACTGTCTCATCTTGGATGTTATTCTCACAGCGTTTCGGCCGATGTAACCTGCGACTTTTCTCAGGTGCGTTTTGTCGAACTCACCCCTTTACTTCATCCACAAAGATATGCTGCTCTTGTTCCGTTAGCCATGAGCTGGTAGAAGTCTGAAGTAATTCTTTATTATATTCTTAGTATTGTCCCTACTGGCGATTGAACTTTCAACTTCTTGAAGACTGTTTCGGAACTTTTAAGATGGGGATTGATAATTTGTACAACTCAGACTACTGTTCTCATCTTGGATTTTATTCTCACAACGTTTCGGTCTAGTCAAACTCGGGAATCCGTACGGTCTAGTCAAACTCGGGAATCCGTACGGTCTAGTCAAACTCGGGAATCCGTACGGTCTAGTCAAACCCAGGGATCCGTACGGTCTAGTCAAACCCGGGAATCCGTACGGTCTAGTCAAACTCGGGAATCCGTACGGTCTAGTCAAACCCAGGGATCCGTATGGTCTAGTCAAACCCGGGAACATATACGGAACTTCGAATGCAACCCTTTATTTAATCCATGGGGAGATTGCTCTCGTTTCACCAGCAATGACTGGATAGAAGTCTTAAGTAATTCTTAATTATATTTTTAATATCGACCGTACTAGGGTTCGAGCCTTTAACCTTCAGAAAAATTGTCATTTAGAACTGATTATTACTTAGCACTGTATCCGTTGCGCTATGGGCCTACATAGATTGTTTTAAAAAAGGCGGTAATTATATTAGTTAACGTAACACGTTTAAAAAGATTTTATCATCGAATGCGCAATCTGTACCGGGTTTGATTCATAGTTAGTCGAAGAGACTGAATAATCAATGCTTTAAGAACTTGTAGTATAGACGTAATCAGATATTGTTGAGGACGTTGTTTTTACTTTTGGTGTTAATGGTGTTAGGGTTTTGGGGTAATTGTGAATTTTGTATGCTTTTGCACATTTCATATGAATGGTGCAAGTATTTCAGGGATTTGAATATATTTTTTTGTACTTCAGTTTCTTTTCTTGGTTTTTATGAGTACATATTCTAAGTTTTTATGAGTACATATTCTGAGATTTTATGAGTACATATTCTGAGATTTCTTTAATCAAAGTCATTTTTATTCGTCTATCTTGTTACATCTAGAAGAGTAACTAAAAAACTCTCGAAGACTCAATTTATTCCATTTAATAAATTTGACAAAAAAATAAAACAAGCATGCTTCAGTTGCCATGTAAGAAATGGGGGGGGGATGAAATTTACATAGAAGAGGATACACTGACCTAGCACCTGTCCAATTTCGCATTGAATTGCTGTGTCATTGGTGCATTTACTACATCTCCTCGAAGTCCATTTCAAGGTCAAGGGATCCTGATTGAGTTCAATCAAAATTGGCGCTAAAAACGTTTCAGATAATGCCCGCACTACTTTCTGGTGAAGAAATGAAGTGAAGGGAGATCATAATGGCCATTGAGGAGATTGAATAGTGTTTAGTTTAGTTTAGTTTTTGGATGCAAAAACAAAAAAAACACTATAATCTGTCATGGTAAAGTTCCATAGCATCAGAATAAGAGTCTTGACTGATCATATTTGCATGGGTTTCGAATCTCAGCATGAAAGAACTTGCCATATTGAGCAACACTGAACAGTCTTGATACAGGGAAACAGCTAAGTGTATTGTTATTTCTCCTGCATTTTAACCTGTTTTCCGTTTGTCATTTCTCACATATATATATATATGTGTGTGTGTGTGTGTGTGTGTGTGTGTGTTTGTTTGTGTTTCTTCTATTTTCCGTATTTCAACAACCAACCCATCCAGTTTCTTGTCTAAATATTTCTGTCATCTTGCATAAAAACATTTTTTGTTTTGTCAGTCGCCCACCCACACATACTACACACGCAACGCTTATTCAGTCACTTCTTATCCTTCGAGATACATTCAGAAATAGCAAGTATCTGAGATTGGAGCAAGGTCAGCCTGTCCATCATTCAAACGCCTAAGTAATCTGTATCTCACATTGTATCCTTTTTTCTAGGTGGCCATCTTCTAAAGACATTCTTTACAAACTTAACTGATTCGGTCAGAAAACGAATCTTACTTTTCCTTTTCTGACCAGACAACTTCAACACAATTCAGTTATTTACCAGTCACATCACACATTTTCTGCCTCCATTGTTCTTGCCTAGCAAATTGGACAAGGCATGTGTAAGAATCAAATCTTAACTGCCAGATTAAAAAATGGAAAACTTTTCTGCTTGTTCTTTCATAGAATACTGAAAATATATATTCATCTGTGTATCACACACTTATATATAGTCTAAAGAAGCTTTGAGTTATTTTAAACAAAAAGACAAAAAAAACAAAAGAAAAAGAAGGAAAATGCAGTTTAAATTCCCAGAGAAACTAACTAAATCCCAAATAATATTTATTGGAAAATTCATAAATAAATAATATATAATAGTAAGTAAATAAAATAAAAAGGGGATTAAGTATCTAACAGTGAAACAAAAGCAGGAGACCTTAACGTAAGCATCTAATATTAACACGGGGATCTTCAGCTGTTTACCATGTAACTGTTTCGGAGATTTAAAAACAGGACAGTTATATGCATGGCTCTCCAATGGTACAGATAAAACTACCATTTCCCCAATAATCAAGTCTCGAAATAATTCAGCTTAAAATGTTACTTATATATACATAAATAAATAATAATAAAATAATAATAATAATATACTACCCTTAAGACTACCGTGTGATATGGTAATTTGCATATCAAATAAAATCATTTATAACAATAGTAATACTAGTAATAATAATAATAATAATAATAAAATACTATCTAAACACTTCACCTACGAACCATTCTACGATATGGTAGCTAGAAATAAAATTATATAGGAATAAAGGTTGCATTAAAAAAAAAAAAAAAAAAAAGAAAAGCTTTAGTACCTTTGGTACCAGAAAGTATATATATATATGTTTACTTAAAAGTAATATTGTTATAAGCCTCTTTAATAAGATTGAAGCCGAGTCCTGTTCGGGGACGTTAAAAATAGACAGACACGTAGCTATAATGCATATTACGACAACGTTGAATACTCTAGTCAGTTTTTCTATATGTGCCTCCCTTCGCATAAATAGAAGTTAAATTCCCTTCTTGATGTGGTAATGTCTCGTGGCCGTATGGTTATGACGCTTGCGGAGTCTAAGTTGATTCTGTAGCAGGGTTTAGAACCTTGCGACCGTCTGAGATTATCATTCCCTACACTGATGAGAGCGAAAGCTTGACACGCTGGCGTATGTAGGTAAAATAATGTAATATTATTTACTTCAAATTAATATTATATATATATATAGGCACTTTGAAACATCGTTTCGTATTTTAATTACAATATAGAAGTTCAGAAAGCAAAATAATGTGTTTTTTTCTTTAAAATAAATTATTTATTTGCCTTAAGGACATAAATGAGCTTTCTAAAGTTTAGACATTTTATTATTTTTCTTTGTTCATCATCTTTTCTGTCGAGGATATACAGATCTCTCATGGATAGTAGTCAGTTGAGATGTTGGTCTGAATGTATGTGTACCACATGCAGCTACGTGAATTATGAGTATGGCACACGGACATTTAGACAAACCGTTATTATTATCTCAACGGAATACTATCCACGAGAAAATGTGATATCTCCGACAGGAAATATGATTAACAACAAGAAAAAACATAATGTCTAAACTTGAGGATTTATGCAAGTCAATAGCTTGTTCATGTCTAACATAAATAAATGATTTATTTTAAAGAAAAAAAACATCGTTATTTGGCTTTCGACATTTCTATATTTTCATATATATATATTTATATGAGTGAATAAATATGAAAAAAAAATTTAGACAAAAATGGAAAGTTAGTTATGGAATGGTGGATAAGAAAGCCAACATGCAAGTAGAAATAAGGACACAAACAACATTAAAGCTGGATTAAGATTTTTGTCCTTATCATTATCCATGAACTAATTTTCCATTTTTCTGAATTCCATAAACTTTAAGATATATATATATATATATATATTAATTAATTTATTACACAATATCTATATTCATCAGTTTATTTCATTATACACTAGCGAGACACGTGCTTTTGTGTTACCCGGGACTTTCAGAAGCTGGAAAGAGGACTTGGATGCTGTCAATAGATGAAAAGACCATCAGTCACCTCCCAAAGTTTATTTTACAGAATTAGGATGACAAAAAATCCGTTCCAAATTCTTTCCAGCTTATTTAAATCCATGGCAACGCCCGGACACGAGTCGCACTAGTCGTAACAACAATTATCTCGATTATCCAATGAGAACACATCTCACAAAGAGGGAGCATCCCTTGTTTTTCGCATGAAAAAAAAAGATTATTTAAGTTACAATTGCGAGATTTAAATATGAAATAATAATGATGGATCTAAGCCTGTCTTTAAAACATACATTAAAGATTCATTGTATCATTCTCATATCATTTCACTCCATGCATTGCATGTCCTCAACCATCACTGAAGACATTTTGTATCGCCTAATACAAGGGTAGATATATGACATAGAAATATTTAATGTGTAATTAATTACATTTAAACATGAGCGACGAAACATTAAATGTAAGGTCTGACATATGGGCTTTACACCATATTATTCCTATATATATATATATATATATATATATATATATATATATATATATATATATAGTGGTAATAAATAATGTATACTTTAATATAAAACGTTGTTGTTGTCCACTTCTTCATTATGAAAATGTTGACGTTACCTGTCTGAGAGAAGAAACAGGAAACGCCATCAATCCTGACCATCTAAAAGAGACATGAACAATACCCATGTATCACCACCCCATCGAGAGACATGTAAAAACTAAACTGCTTAACTATAAGAGAGAGGGGTGAATTCTTGAAAAGAGCTAAGAAATAAGAAGGGGAATTTTCTTTTTTAGCCTGATTTGAACAAGTCAGCAGCTGGGCGATTTTGCACTCAGAGACTAACTCAGTGATTCTAGAATCGTTCCTTGATCTCTTTTGCCAAACATGTAGGCATCAAGCTTTTGGTCAGCTCTCGGAACATAGTGTGGACAAGTATGGTGATAATCCTTAACAATGTGAGATAGATTGATGGTTTGGTTTGTTTTACGGCCTATCAGCCATCTATGGGTTATTTAATGCCGAATAAAGTTGTCAGATATAATTCTATAGGTAGGATAATTACTTATATTCCTCGAATACATTGCCCTCAGAATACTTAGAGATAGATTAAAGTGAGATCAGTTACATTTAAATGTTAGAAAGAAAACATAATATAAGGTCCTGTTAGATAGGCCAAGTTATATTCGTCTGTAGATAAACATCCTTAGCTAAGATTAATAAAGTATATTTTAATATAAAACAATGTCGTCGTTCCCCTTTCAAGTAGGAACATGCTCTATCCACCTGTCTGAGAGAAGAAACAGGAGAGCAGTATCAATCTTGACCTCCAACAAGAGAGGTGAACAATATCTATACCTCAGCACTACTTAAAAACTATATAACAATTAGATACCGATTGTTTTTTTTATAGTGTGGGGAAAATCAAATTATTTCCGACTTTAGATTTCAAATAGATCTCTATTTGGTTTTATTTTATTTGTTTATTTTGATGAAAGATAAACATTTGAACGCTGCCTAAAAGGTTGTTCATTTCTCATTTTTTTTTGTAAACCACTTGATTGACATTCAGCGGAAGAGGGAAATGAGTCAAGGTTTAACTAATGACAATCAATTTGTATCAGGATAATTGATTGCCATTTAGTATGATTTGAATAGAGAATCAAATTCTAACGCAAGCCATGATTGATGACTTGTTTATTCTGACTGAATCTTCGAAATCATTGCATACATTTTTAACATTGCTACCTTTCTTTTTTCTACTGTCAATCGTTCAAATAGTGATGTTGATCTCATTCTGTTTGGAGACAAAAGTTAAACTGATCAACATTCAGTGCATTATAAATTGTCAGTTTCAAATAGTATCTCATAGAAGTCAATATTGGCAGTCTATTTTCAAAAAAACAGACTATCTCCTAATATCATACAAATTTAAAAGGATTATATCAACTGAAATCTAGCTATAAAAGTTAGGCATATGCATATGTTTATATATTTATATGCATATGATTAATTCCTATACTAATTAACCGATCATTATGAATTTTGGAACACAGCTGCTAAGCATAAGGGATTCACATGGGGGTTATATTTAGTTTTATGCAAAGAGGGTAAAAATAGGGTGGAAGCTCTTTGTGAAAACCTAGATGAATCAAATTTTTTGTGAAATTTTAACAATAGGTATAAGACATCAATTAATACATATTTCCACAATTTTCAGTTTCTTTTGACTATTTTAAAGGGTGTTATGGGGAATAATATGAGCATAACCTTTCATTTAAAAATTCAAATATTTCAGATTTGCATTGAATTTGATCCATACTCATTGGACACCAATTAAGAAAGATTCCCTTAATTTCCATTTTTCTAAAGAGCTCTCAAGCTTAAAACTTAAATTTTAGATATTTTCTAAAACTACAATCATGTAATGGGTTTTGATAACAATTGGAATACTAATTCTAGACATAAGGTTTAGTAGAGTTATATCTTGATAGAGGCTAGTGTATAAAATCCCAATAATAGTTTTGCCATAATCAAATCGAGTAGATCCGGCCATGTTCTAAAAAATATATTTTGAATCGACTAAATCCTGATCGATACTACCACCACAATGAAGAAGTGGAAAATAAAATTAGTACCAAACATTTTGTCAATGCACCGTCATTAATTCTTACTTCAAACATGAATTACAAGTTAAATACTCTATATTAATAAAATTGTCTGACCATTTTATGGCCTCTTGCACCTGTGAACACAAGTTATTAATCGTCTATACATTCCACTTTTAACAATTTAGTTCATAGTAAAGTTGGCACGCTCTCTCATAAAAAAATTATACACACAGTTTTGATGTGAGGCGCGTTCTGATTGGCTAATCAACATGATTTGTGATAAATTTGACCAATCGCTTCGTTTGTTTCAAATTAGTGGACAGATGGCATCCATTTTTGAAAATTCGAGTAAAAACAAAGTTTGCAAATTTATGTTTCTTTTTAAAGATGGAATTAAAACATAAAATAAACATTGGATGAGTATATTCATGTAATTCCTTTGCAGGGATGATTCGAGTTTTACTAAATAATTTACTTGGCAAAATAGGAATTTACCCTCCCCCCCCACAAATAATAGTTAAATAGAGTTTTAAAAAAAACAGAAATTTCTAAAACGCCTTATGGTTCATATATAGAGATCTCTTCGATTTTCGAAAAGTGCTATTGCACCAGAGTTTTTTGATTAAATAGATTATAATGAGATGGAGGTAAAGTATGAAATAAATATTCGATGAAAGTTAATATTTAATTCCTTTGCATCGGAGATCATAGTTTCACTCTAGATAATTTACGTGACTAACATAGGAATTTGCACAAAAAAGAAAGAAAGACATTGAAAATTTCCGGTCCTTCATTAACAAGTCAGCCATTTTAATCTTTTGTTAATAGCTTTAAAAATGAATTATTTTTTGACGCTTTGAAAATTAGAAATATTCAAAATGTACCAATAAAGAGTTATTTCTGGCTTTAAAATTCTCAGCAAATCCTCATTATTAAGAGTTTTGGAGATTCAAACATTACTGTAACAATGAGTTATAGTTTTATAACAATTTGATCGAATTAACAATGTAATGACCAAACGATACGGTAATAATTAAATGTCATTTTTTTAAATCCCATTGAAAAAATAAGATAATCCTACTAAAAAAAAAAAACTTTCGAAAAACCCAAAATGCAGATTTTGCAAAAAAAACATAAAAATGAAAGTAAAACTCTAGGGCAATGCCTACATATAGTGTGTATGTATATATATATATATATAGAGAGAGAGAATCATTATGAATAAATAAATATTTTTATATCCATAAACATGTATTTTACGCTCATCAGTATGGAATTATGTACCTGTATCGGCGGTCGAACAATTCGAACCATGGATCTACATATTATGAACTCTGGTCTCGTAACCATTCGGCCAACGTGACGATCACATTTTAAATGCAAGAGAAATACGCCTTGTATTCTATCAATGTAAACACAAGTACTGTGATTCTAAAAAGAGTTCTATCTACCAAGGGGAGATTCAGGCAACGTGGTTAATTTATGAATTATCAATTATTATATCTCGAAATGACTCAACTTTATAGGAGCTTAATAGTTATTTTTAATAACTATTTTATATTCGTAGACATGTTTCGCGTTTTTATTTTACACATGCAATCACACACACATATATATATATATATATATATATATATATGTATATATATATGTATATATGTATGTGTGTGTGTGCGTGTCTATGTTTGAACTTATGAAATGCTAAAAAGTAGGAATATCACAGATAAATATTTATACATAAATATAAACAGATAAATTGTATTCTTATATTCATCAAATAGTAATAATATGTATATTTATCTTATATATATATGGCTGCGTTCATTGTAATTTCGGCTATTAATGAATTGAATAATATTTAGATATATGTTAAAGCCTTGGAGAGTCATTAATGCAAAGGCACCGAGTCAATAATAATTTCATGTATTAGTCTGATAATGCATAGCGCACAGATGATGAGAGCGATCACTGAAATAATGGTTTTTAGATACTTATAAATTATTAATCAGTATATTTTCTTTTCATTTTAGGGAGGCTGGGAATAGATGGAAATATTTTATTGGTATTTCAAAACACTTTGATGCCTCTTTGCGAATGCTAAATGTTTGACCTCAGTCTATAAATAAAACTATCATTTTATTGAAAGGATGTTCAACCAAGTTGGTTTCTTATTTCCTTTTCAAGGGTTCGCTGATAATCGAGATGTCATAGTATGGAATCACTGGAACGAAGACATAGCAATTCTTCACTTACGACAGCTGCAAGCAAGAATGTAATTGCCAATCAAAGGTGAAAAACTTAGCCCTTGTGAAACATTGAGAAAATCACCAACGTCAAGCTAATGTCCTCATTCGACACTTGAAAAAAGATATTGCCATGATTCAGATTTTCATTGAGTTGCATTTCGTTTTTAGCGGAGTCTCCTCGCATCTCTGGCTATCGATATGTTTGTAGCAGTTACATAATTATGATCTATTTTCTTTTGCACTTGCGTGTTTTCATTCACAGAGCGATTGATGCGTTGTTCGGCCAGAACACTTTTGAATGGAATTGCTATTCCGCACAAAAGTGTTCTGACCGAAAAACACATCAATCGCTCCGCGAGTAAGAACATACAAATGCAAAAGAAAATAGATCATAATTATCTAACTGCTATATGTTTACCATGCTTAATTTTGAATTCGTATTTTCGTTTGTCTGTCATACTTAAGTTCCATGAACAGAGTTTCTTACCAAGAACTCCCCATCTTCGTAACACACAATAGCACTGGACTGCTTCCTTTCTGACTATAACATGTTAGTCTTCAAATCCAATGTCAAGAACTTCCTGTCGAGCCGTCCTCCTAAGTAATTAAATTTTGTCCACTCCAATCATCTTTTCCAATCTTCTCGTGACAATCTCATTAACACTTATCTTGAGTAGTTTTTCGCCTTGGTAAATGGTGACTCACTAGTATATATAAAAAAAGCATTTATTCATTTATAGGAATCTAAACGATTAAAGTTTGTCTACAACAATTATGTATATCCTTTTTGTACATCTTGCCTAAATAACCCAGTCAATACAACAGAGGCCACATTTCTTCAAGATTCGATACTTCTACAGAATGCGAACCAAACTACACCGACACTTACCGAAGCAAATTTCTGGAACCATCCGGAAACAAACGAAGCAGTTTTAGAATCAGACAACAATTAAAGACAACGTCAAACCTAAAATCTGTATAACCACGTTAACACAGGGTATTCAATCTCCTACACTAGCCTATGTACTAATCGACTGTTTGCCTACGACCTTTCAAATGCAAAGAAAAAATAGGACAAATGTTTTGTCTTAATGATTAAAAAAAAAAAATTCGGGAGGAAAAAAATATGGAAAAGTATTTTCATTGTTTACCTGAAATAAATCCTCCTGCATTCAGGTGAGTGGTTTTTTTTCATGATAAAAACGATTTTTGTTTTTAATTCCTTAAGAAAAAGTTTTATTCGGTACTAATGGACCGTTTGACGACGGCTCGGTTTGAAGGCTTTTCCGGCTGTTCACATAAATCTCATTCGGCAGAAGTCGGTTTAGTTTAGTTCATATACTATAGAAGCATATAGTATATGATCTATATACTATAGAAGCATATAGTATATGATCTATATACTATAGAAGCATATAGTATATGATTTATATACTATAGAAGTATAGTATATAGCTCTATATATTCAGAATGTAACTGTTGGTCTCTGGTGTATTAACTGCTTATTTCAAAGTTGAATGCGAGTTTAATGTCCATCAGGTTATTTGGCAAATATGTAAGGAATATAATTTTTATTTTTAATATATAGCTATCACTATACTTCGCAAAACAATGCTACCCTAAAACTAACAAGAAAAAATAGCTAAAACAGAAAATCTCTTTTCATTTATTTGTTTTATAACAATTTACTTCTATAAAATGTTAAAAAATAGCAAAACTTATGGTACAAGTTTAGAATTCGATCGACATGAAAAAAGAAACCAAGAAATATCTTTATGATGTATGTACCCGTGATCGAAAGCATATATCGTATACCAACAATCACGTAAATTGACCATGTAGTTTTTTTTTCACAAAATTAAATAAAAATTTATAGGTAAACGAGGATCGCCGATATATGGACGCCATATTGGATATTGTGTTTGCCGGCCAAGTTGGAGTTATCTCCCTTGGTTGGCAAACACAAATAAATATCACTATCCGAAACATAAACAATCAAAAATAGCTAAAACAGAACATCTTCTCTTTGCATTAATTCGTTTTATAACAATTTACTTTTATAAAATATTGAAAAATATCAAAACTTAAAAACAAAACGTAAGGAGGATATGTCAATTCTTATTCTCGTTTCTTTTTTCTCTTTAACAAACTTCGTATCAGTTACTTACACTGATTATTGCGGTAGATCATCGATAAGAAAAAAGAAGATCATAATAAATGTTTCGTTTTTATCAACTTTTTAGACAAGCGTTATCCTATCTTCTGACAGCTGTGTAAAGTCATGTCACATCGTTTTTATCTATAGATTTCTTACATTCGCAGTCTTATTCTCATACGAGAAAAATATTTATTGATTTTCTTTTCTTTTCCTTTAATATTTTTCCACTCACTGATCTGTGATTTGACAGCTTCGCAGTGCCGCTGACATTTGAAAGAATTGTTTTTTTTTTCTGAATTAAGCCAATAACTTCTGGAAAATAAGAAACTTATTCAAAGAAGGGGAAAGTTTGTAGAAAGTCACTTTAACTGAAGAAATGTGTTAGCATTAGTTATTACCAATTTAGCAATCCTGGACCAAGCCAATTCTGCTAGCGTTTAAGCTAAGTCTCAATTCACATTCAAGCTAGGGCCCAATTCACATTCAAGCTAGGGCCCAATTCACATTCAAGCTAGGGCCCAATTCACATTCAAGCTAGGGCCCAATTCACATTCAAGCTAGGGCCCAATTCACATTCAAGCTAGGGCCCAATTCACATTCAAGCTAGGGCCCAATTCACATTCAAGCTAGGGCCCAATTCACATCATGTGATCAACATTGATGATCCGGTACTGCGTTACTTTCCCTTTTTCTCTTTAGAAAGGTATCAATCTATCTGTCCTCCCTCTCATTATGGGTACAATATTATGTTTCAAAATTTTTTAGATGAGGATTGACGTAACAGGATAAAGTGCTAAATAATAATCAGTTTATAAATGACTCGTGGAGGTTCAAGATTCAATCATCAGTACAGGCGATACTAAGAATTTTTATTAAGAATTATTTGAGACTTCTACCCGTTCATGGCTAACGAAAGGAGAGCAATCTACCCCCATGGATTAAATAAATAGTTCACTGAAATTCCGTACAAATTCTCGAGAAAGACAAGTTGCAGCTGAATACGGTCAGAGGTTACATCGACCGAAATGTTGTGACTAACTCATCCAAGATGAGAACAGTAATCCAAATACAAATGAATAAAACAATCTTAAGCCATGGAAAGGCTGTTACATAGTTACAGTGGCATGTAGAGGCATGCTGGTGCCTGGGGGAAACTCCTTGATTATATGCCTCAAAGAATAAGGTATAAGTCTTATTACTGAGAAATATTATGAGAAAGGGGGATAGTTTTAATACGATTAGATGCTCTCCTCCCACAATTTGAATTCTTTTCTAGCAGGTTGGATCACAAATGAAAACTCGAAACACAAAAAAGATTTTACAGTACTTATTGTTGGTGTATGACAACATTATCTGACTCCCACACATTTCTTTATGTACTATATGTTCCCTGTTTGGACCTACTAAGGGAGCAAAGCACAAAATGTCTTTGCATTTCGGTGACAATCTTTGTTCGCTCGTTTTTTAAATGGCTTATATTTATCAAATGTGGTTTTGTTTTTATACATAATTTCTTTCAACAAAGTATAAATGCTCATTTTTCAATTCAGCTCATAATTCATAACCTGTCAAAATACCTGAATTCCAAAAACGCACTGAGAATTACATTCCAATCTTAGCATTTATTTGTAACAGTATAACAAAACAGATCAAAAAAAGGTAACAAAAGCAAAAAGTATTGCAAATTACTTATCCACTATTTCAAATATAATTTTTGATAAAACATGAGGTGATAAGGATTGTATTATCTCATCTTGTATGTCAGGACTGAGAAATCTTACATCTTGATAACTCAGTACATATGTTGTTCAAATATTGTAACATTCTTAGCAAATAAGTGAAAAAATACCATCTTTTAAACTTGAGGAACCTAAACCTTGATATTTTCGCTAATTACAAAATTCCTGTTGGCTCAGAATAATCAGAAATGACCTCCCTTGAACCAAATCAAATTTATCTTCCTTGTATTATACTGAGCCACGAGAGAATTCACTCTCCTATCTAGAATTAGAAGAACTTTTTTCTCTTTCTGACTTTGACGCCAAAGTGATCGGATGTAGTTGCCTGTTTTTCAAGTTTATGCCATCAGGTGCCTTCTGGTTGCACTCAAACAGACTCTCAGACTGGCTTTACTCAACTGTAAAAACATATTTACTTATACATTGTCCATCTATTCATGATCATGGCTATACATGTTCTTTATCGATTGTGTTGGGACATTAATGTAATCTTTTCTTCAGTAACTACATCTGTGGTTTTCACAATTTTATGAATCATCTTTCATATCTCCCTCTTACGTTTGTTTTACAACTGTCTATGTGAGAATAAATTCATGTTAATTCAACAATTTCTTCTTCATTTTCCCTTTTATTTCGACCTCATATGTGGACGTGAGAAAACACAAAAAATAGTAACTCCAATAAAAAGGTAAAAATATGAATATAAAACATACATATTTTACATGCCAATACCTGCGTTTCCAAATAAACATTAGCATTTTTAATATGGGTTAGAATCATCCTTTTTATTTTTTCTGTATTTACAAGGCCAGCCAACACAACTCTGTCGTTGAATAAACAACTGAAACTCATAAGAATATGGAGAAATATCTTTTGATATATTTCTCCACATTCTTGTAGGTTTCAGTTGTTTGAATATTTTGTGCAACAAAATTCTTGCAACCAGTTGTTTTGATCGCTGCAACTCTTCAACTTTTGTGTTAGACACAAAATAAATTAGAACTGGCCTTATGATGATAGCAACTAGCCCTTTTTAGTATTCATCACATTACTTTTGGTACTTTTTCATGCTATAAATGAATAACATAAATACTTCTTTTTGTCAAAGAATTTGAAAGCATTCTACTCATCTACCTATTTTTATCTCATTAAATGTGCTAATAATAAAGTAATTACGTAAACATTCATACATAAATGAATACATGTTAGACTTTTAGAAATATATGGGATAAAGATAAATGTGACACTGGCAAGAGGAAAGTAAGAAAAACGATGTTTTAAATTGGAAAACTTTATATATGATATGCATGAGAGAAAATTAAAGAAAGTGAGAGAGACATAATCTGTGTTACAAATAATTATTATTGCAGGACTTAACTAGTGATAAGGATATTTTCGTCCAAGTAATAGTCCTTGAGTTCTTTGTATGATTCTATGATGTGTCTTGGGTTAAACGTGTTTCTTGTAGCTGATTCTGCCAGGCACATACCGCACGCATATTAAACGTCTATTACAGCAGTCGGAACGATATTTAACCGTCTAGATTCTGTAAACGCCAGGACAAAAGGAGGAAGAATATTCAAACCCACGCAGCCTTTTCAGTCATGTTGGTTTTGTTAGACGTTTTTTATTTGTTCTTTCTCGAACAACGGACATTATTATAATGGGGCCAGGTCAAAAGGATATGACTCTGAATGCCTTATAATAATTTGTATAGGAGAGATAGAGAGCATATATGCAGAATGATGACAGATATTGAGTAGTGTTTTTGTAAAATTTACAATGTTAGAAAAAGACTTTCAGTTGTCAACTAGATGTATGCAATTGTATCCAGTTGTGACATGAAATTATTAAACAATTGTCATGTCATGAATTGTGCCGAAATAAGAGAGTATGTGTATATAGAAGAGAGAGAAATGTATTAATAATAGAATATGTATATACACACAGATATATATATATATATATATATATATATATATAGTGGACCCCCACTATTTGCAAGCTCACCATTCGCGGTTTCACAAATTCACAGATGTTCAGCATAAGCACTAACTTAACATTTTCTTCATAAATCTGGTAGAACTTACAAATATCATAATCATTTAAGGCTAACATGACAGAAAAAAAACGAAATTAAATATGCTAATTATCAGGATTCATATTAGGGGTAGCTTATACAAAAGCATTGGTATTCCTAATTTTCGAACTTTATACGAAACTGAAATACTAAAAGGAAAATCAAATAACTTGCAAGCAGAAAAAGCTAATCTATGCAAAATTGGCAGCTTGCATGCACAAAGCACATGCTAATGTACAAAAAGCTGATTTTTAGTGAACTTTCAGGTATTAAAATCTATTTGTGGTTTTCGCTATTCACGGGTGTGTCTAGAACCTATCATCTGTGAATAGCGGTGAGGCTACTGTATGTATATATATATATATATATATATAGTCTCGGAAGTTTCTCAACCATTAAAACTATATTAAAAAAAAAAAACAAAAAAAAAAAACTTATAGTCCCAAGTCTTCCAGTGGAAAATCACTCATGTAAGTCAATTAATTTTTTACAGTTATTATATTAGTTTGTTTCTAACACTATTTTAAGGGATCATCAGTTGTTTACCATGAAAAACTGTTTCGGGAATATATATATATATATATAGTCTGGTTTTTTAAAGCTCAAATAAAGGCAATACAGTTATCATATATTCTAGCAAGTGAGTGAAGATCCCTACACATGACAGATGGATTCGGCTGCATATAAATATCTGGTTTCTATCAAGAGGCGATGGTCTTTCATATTACATGGCCCTCTCAGGATAGATGGGTCCTTAATAAGATTGTTTCTGTGCTATAAAGAGATTATTCCCAAATCGAATCATATGCAGACCAAAGATTGAGCATCGGTGGAAACGCTCAATAAATTACTGGTAACGATGGTAGGTAGCAAACGTTGATCAGTCCGACTGCTCTACATATGCCGATCTTGGTATATTTCTTAGGTGACTGTTTTTCTACACACATTTGTGCAATTTCCTTTATTGAAATCGATAACTGATTTTAATACTAAATATCGTATGACAACCTAAACGTTAATACAATGATTGTTTCCCTAAAGAATTTTCCAATATATTTTAATCACAAAATACATGTTAAAATATTCTTTTGTATTTGGATTGAGCTGTGTTTAAAAAGAATGATTTTAATTGTACCAATTAGCAGTAATTCTCTCTTACTAAGTTTCTGTCTATTATTATGACTGTATGTTGTTTGATCTTACTCCTATTCTTTCTTTGCTTTGAAGCATGTGGTCAGACAATAGTTTCTCAATTTTTTACGCAGTTCTTTTGCATTATTGTTGTACTCTGCAAGATCTTTCAAGCTACACCGGTTAAGCAGTAGAAGGCAGACAAGGCAGTGTTGCATCGTATGGTCCCCCTCTCCACATTCACAGATGGTTGAGTCAGTTTTGTAGTCCCATCTACTCATAGCAACATTTGATCGCCCTATTTTCGTTCTCAGGCGGTCAAATGCTATTTATAGAGTGTATATCACTCTCGTTTCCGTCTCTCTCTTTATTAGCAGTCAAACGTAATAAAGCTAACTATAAAATGGAAGATTGAAACCGTCCATTATAAACAATAGGAAATATCACCACACGTATTAATACTATTAAACACATAGTTAGAGATATAGCGAGAAAGAAGAGATATAGCGAACAGAAATAGACTAATTTTGGATTTCGTCTTTATTTTTAAAAATGTTACTGACTTTGTAAACTCACTTTTTCATGATTAAAACAATCTAATCCAAGGTTAATATGTGACCAAACTGGTCATATTTTTCAAAATCAAATATACAAAGGGCAAACGTTTGTGTGTATGCTTGTATGTCTGGAAAAAGCTCCCAGGATACTCGATATAACTCCATAAAGATGAGATCTTTTTAATATTTATATAAATTTGAATTTACAGGTAAGATTTATATATATGCTATGCTTGCAAAGATAATGTTCTGTTCATTACAAAAGAAGTAGTATTTTTTAGCCTCTCTTCATGAATATCAACCTTTCCTACACATCTAAACACAGCACAGAATAAATAGGGTGCCCGAAAATTCGTACTCAGAAAAAGAAACACGGAGAAAAAAAAATGTATGACTTGCAAGAAAAACGTCTACATAAATATTTAGGAAACGAATCAATATTTGTATCTTCTCTGAAAACATTTGAGAGATAAAAACAGAGATTTACTTGCTCAACCTTAATCTGGTTCAAAAACCTAAAACTCTCATGATCTAAAAGGATTGAGCAGTGCCAGCCTCCCAATGGGGGTTGTGATCAACATGCCATTAAACAAACAAAATAAAAAAACGTATCAAGAGATTGAATATAATCTGGATTCAGAGCCTGACTAAATTCTATGTTGCACACGAAGTACATCCAAAGATCTTTTCCCTTCTGTGTACAACATGCACAAGACATGTTTTATTATCTTTTATAGGTAACCTTTTTCAGAAAATATGAAATTGGCTTCTGTAGCAGTTTTGGAAACAAAAGAGATAATGCCAGGATTCAATTCTTTTTCTTTTTTTAGGAGCAAGGGGAGGGGAGAAAGTGCAGATATTTTTAAAATGCATCCATTCAACCATTTTGCTTTTATTTATTTATTTAATTTATTTAATTTTACTTCAGTTATTACTCACAGATCAAACCCCTCCCAATCTTGGGGCTAACACTTGATGTTTTTTATGAGTTAATTTTATATCCGAGGGTTTGTTTAAAGATTGGCGTTGTCCCCTTTAAAGTTGCTATGTGGACTCTGCAACAGCTTGATTTACCAAGAATTGTTTCTAGGTATTTTTAAAGATATTTTATTTTTAATTATTCAGCAATGATCTTTTCTTTTTTTTTTTTCAGAAGGCGCATTGTTTTTAAGTTACTTTTGAAGTCCTGGTATTTTGTATGTTTTTGTGCTCGGCTCTATTCAGACCAGAATCATTCAGGATTGTTACATCGATAATACATATACATCACAATCACGTTGACACACCGGTTCTCGTTAGATCACAGAAGTTAAGCAACGTTGAGTTTAGTCACTACCAGATGGGTGACCATTTGGGAATAGCAGGCGCTGTATGTTGGAAGACATCGACATCTCCATGTAAAAACTGCAAAATCCAACGTCGTCATTTTCCCTCTACTAGGATATGCATACGATGGGACTGCTTTTGAATTTAAACTTCCTCCTTCGTAGGAAGTCGGTTGAAACCGTCTAGATTGAATACCGCTTCGTTTCGTTCTGCGTTACATCGATAATGAAAGCAGTTCTTTCCTGTTATTCTATGTCTGGTTTGTCTTTCATGTGTTCTGCCTGCCTGTATATCTTCGTAATAGAACACTGTCACTTTTCTTTATGATGCCATGAGTTGACGTTCATGTTCCATCAAGTTGCATCTCTCAGCAGATCTTCCAGTAGAGGTATCTACATACTTTGTTGTTTATTTACTCCTCGCGGAGTTAGGCACAAGGCCAGTTTTATCTTACTCCCACAAGTAAGATGTGACCCAAGATCGGGTCGAGCAAGTGGGGTTAAAAGCCAGCGCTCGAGAGGTGAGCACTCTGGCCATTTAAAAATTGCCTGGGCAGCCCCGTCGGCATTCCCCGGTAGGGGCGCCTCAGACAGTAAGCAATAAACTTACTCCTCCCCAAAGAGGGGAGGCGAAGCCTGGGAGGGTGGACCTCCTAGAACTGCACAGGACAGGCGTGCAGTATCCATCGGAACAGATACTACACTTTGATCTTAGCCAAAAGGCAATATAGTGGGTATTGCCCAAAGGATCTTGCATCCAGACATTAGATGGCTCGGACTTTCAACAACCAAATGGCAAAATATACACTGGTTCTTTTTTTGTAGATCAGCCATTTTCTTGAATCTGTGTTTTTAGCAATGAAATATTCTAACTTAAGTATGACTAACTATATTTGCCTTTTCTTTGTATTTCCACTTTCTCTTTATATGCCCGTGTCTATCTCTTCTATTTTCCCCTATTTATTCGCCTCCCCACGAGGGCAGAATTTAACACAAGGTCGGTATTTAAGGGGGGGCTTTAGCAGCCCCCAAAAGGGGCACTCTGGATTGAGATAAAAATTTAAATTGTCTAGAAGAATCCCTCTTTTATTGACCAAAGACAGAACAGATGAAGTGTAGCACCAAAACAGGTACCACAACTTGATCCTTGCCAAAACATCTAACTGTTAGTCTGCCTTTCTGTTCAACTCTGAACTTAAATTTTTATTAAATGTTGATCTTTAAATCCTTGGGAATTATTTCTAAGCAAAACATTAGACTTCAAACTTATTTAAATCTCTAAAGCTAAAAGTAATTTCAATGACGTTTCGGAAATTTTTAGATGAGGATTGATAATTTGAATGATCTGGACTACTATTTTCATTATGGTCGCTATTTTCACAACAATTAGGCCAATGTAATCTTCAACCGTTCTTCAGTTGTATGTTTTTGAACTTAGAAAACTTTATGTCAAACTTCTGAACCTATACGGAATATCGAACTGAACAACGTTAGGTTTAAAGCTCTCAGTGTTCGAACTAGAACTGTTACATGGGCATGTGGGGCAACAGATAAAGGTGCTTATTAACAATCAGTCCTAAGTGATTGTCTTGTTACAGGCGATAATAACTAAGAATTACAATTAATTAACATTTCTGCCCGGTCATTGTTGATAGTACAAGAACAAGTTACTCTCTTCAATGAAATTTTAAAATTCCATTTTGTTCACAAGTTTAAAAATATGTACCTGAATAAAGTCAGCAATTACATCGGCTGAAACGTAAAAATAACAACCGAGATAAGAATAGTAATTTAAATAATAGAAATTATAGATGAGTATTGATGTTTCGTATTTATTACAACCGCTTGTTCTTTATTCACCGTGGAATTTGTATGGTACTGCTAGATTATTATAGAACAGTTTCTCTTTGCTCTAACATGTAAGTAATTTGATTGCAAATATGAATTCACAAAATTCTGTGGACTTTGTGAAAATATAAATTATATAATATTTTTTTTTTTTTTTACTTGGACTGGGCATAAAAATTAGATGTTTAAAAAAATATGAAAGAATGCACTTTTAGACAAATAAGCTTTGACATTTTCAGTTGAGTTCCTGAAACTAAACAGCTGTTATTTACATTTTTAGAAATTCTTTGTCATATTCCATTAGCTCAAGGAATGGTTTCTTTATAAATTCAAGTACTTTCCAATTTTACATTGGATGAAGTAGAATATACTACCCATCCTAAAATCTTGTTAGCAAGTTTCCTGTTTTTTTTTTAAATATTTAATTTTACTTGTTTTTTTTTATAATCGTTTGACTCAATTACAGGGAGTAGTTGAATTGAAAATAAGAATAAAACAAGAATCCTAAAAAGCATATATTATTTAAACGAAAGACAAAATATTGAAATTATAAAAACTTCATTATTTGCTATCAATTTAAATTTTAACAATCTCATTAATTTTTTTACATTTTTAATTTGTAAACTGTTGGATTTTTAATCCACTCCTATATGCATATATATTGAAATATATATATATATATATATATATATACAAGTATCATTTCCGTCTGAAACTAAGAACCTAATCAGAAAAACGGAAAGGATCTGAGAAAAAATAACCAGACACAAGATGTCCGTTATTTTTAATGATCCTTGTATAAAAGAAAAGATGTTGCCTATATATATATATATATATATACATATATATATATATATATATATATATATTTTGTCAAAATGTGAAGATAAAATATTTATTAGATACCAGCTGTATCTATCCGGCATTGCCCTGGATGCGCTAATATCATTTTAGATATAAATGTTTTTATTTGCATACTTTTAATATTATACACAAAAAAATAAAATGTTATCTCTATATTTTTTTAATTTAAATGAATATTAGATTAATATTATACCTCAAAAAATAATAATTCGTAAGTCATGTATAGCCGAGAAACGTTCACACTAAAACATACAAATTGGTCACATGTTATTACTATAAAGAGATGGGAAAGGAATGCTTATGTAAGATAGATAACTCCTATTAAATATTAAAATATGAGTGATTTCCTTTACTTTATTTGAGTTATGCTTAGAAATTATTAAATTAGAATTAGAGACACTGTTTATGAATAATATGTCACATGATGTCTTCCCTGCGAAAAATATTCAGAGCAGGAATAATTGTATTTGCAAAGTAAAATCGATTACATTTTTTGCTAAACAACATGGACCAACGATAAGGAATGCTTATGTAAGATAGATAACCCTTATTAAATATTGAAATATGAGTTCTCTCCCTTATTTTATTTTAGTTATATTTAGAAATAGAGACACTGTTTTCGAATAAAATGTCATATGATGGCTTACCTGCGAAAAATATTCAGAGCAGGAATAATTGTATTTGCAAACTTAAATCGAATTAAAATTATTTCTAAACATGAACTAACGATAAGGAAAAGGAAATGGCTATTCAGAATGAAATATTAATACTTAATAACAGAGTTATTCAGTTATAGTCGAAAATGACGGATTTAATTTTATACATTAGATATTAAGTATTATTTGAAAGTAAAAAATTGAATTGAAATTGAATAAATCAAAAAGAGAAATCAAAATACGTTTGTAAATCGAACAAATTATTCATATTTCAAACATTCAGGTTAAAATTATATGCACAACGATTCGCTCAGTGTTTAAGTGATTCGATGGCATTCGATGGTTGTTGTTTGCCAAAGGTTGGAAACATGTTGAAATAAAGTGTGGAGAAGACACACTAGACAGTGATAAATGATAATATATATTAAATTATGATGAAGAAATGTTTTTACACAACTAATTGTGTTTGTGGCTTAATTAAAAGATCAATTCATAGTAAAAATGAATCCCTTAGACTAGACGGCTCGCTCAATGGGTCCAATTCAGGTAAAGGATGATTCAAAAAGTGGACAGATACTTTTAGCATTTTGTTTGGCTGGTGACAACATTGATAAGAAGACGATCAAAGGCTTTTCGTCTTCATCGCACAAACATTATTTGCCTGTTCATTAGGCAAAATAATTTTCTTTGGCCAATCAGATGGAGCTATTTTAGAAGACAGGGAGTTAATTTGTTGCCACAATAGACAAAAGGAGATGATGTATATTAGACAAAGCGAAGTAACCTTAATAGTTTGATATATATCTATTGAAAATAGATAAAGAATTTACATATTAACAATTTGAGAAATTGTATCAGTTTAGAATTGAGAATTCTCCCAAAAGTTGGTGAAAATAATGTGAATAATAAATTAGGAACGAAAATAATTTTATAATATCAGATATTTTAATAATATTCAATTGAATAATTTTCTTAAGACGAAACGTCAATAAAAAAATGAATATTTACCGGCATTTACAGGAATACAATCTGTGTTGTAAATTTCAATATCAAATTGCAATATTTATATTGAGGGGAAAAATGGCTATTCTTTTGTTATAAGAAACTTATTTCAGACAGATGCAATATTCTGAATTGGACAATTCAGTCA
This sequence comes from Sepiola atlantica, assembly GCA_963556195.1. NCBI lineage: Eukaryota > Metazoa > Mollusca > Cephalopoda > Sepiida > Sepiolidae > Sepiola > Sepiola atlantica. The sequence goes on along the minus strand of OY744515.1, from coordinate 218,801,003 downwards.
AAAAGACAAAGAAAAACAAACATTGTTGAAGAATTGCAAAAAAATACAGTAGAAACAAAAACTATATTCTGGAATGTAATCTTTTGAATACGACCACTCAATTTTACCGAAGTTGTAATTTTATTTTAAAAAGCAATGGAAATATTACAAAGAAACTTATTTATTTGCATAGGAAAATTTAATAGTAGATGCTACTCTATGAAAAACTTACATATACATATATATATATATATATATATATATATATATATATATATATATATATCCTTATATCTCTACAAAGAAACCATCCGCCCATGCATGGAGTATTGTTGCCACATCAGGGCTAGTGAACCATCCACTAGTCTCTCCCTCTTAGACAAAGTCCAAAAAAGAGTTGATAACCTAATAGGCCCCTTACTAGCCACCAAGCTCAAGCCCTGTCCCATTGTGTTTGTTTTACAAGCACTCCAATGGAATGTGCTCTGACGAACTTGCTGCTCTGGTGCCTCTCTCGACGTAAATACACTCGACCAACTCGCCAATCAGATAAATCCTATCCATTCACTGTAGAGGTTCCCAGATGCCGGAGAGCCTTCTACTCCAATAGCTTATTTCCTCATGCTGCCGGCCTTTGAAACTCCCTCCCTGATCCGTTTCCCCGACTGTAATGTCATGCAGAAATTTAAAACTAATGTGAACAAGCATATCGCTGCATAGCTCACAATTTTGGATGACCCTCAAAACTTTCACCCTAATTCTCAGTAGCCCCTTACATCTAGTCGCAACAGCTTTGTTTGGGGTGAACAATGTTAATATATATATATATATATATATTAGATAAGTTATTTGCTTTGAAGTGTTAAATTAGAATCGTCTAAATTTTGTGTTAGAGAAAAAAAATGTAATTCTTAACTTTTATATATATTTTTTTTACTTTATTAAGCTTTTTAATCTCACATATCTTTGCCTAACAGAAAATGTAGACAATTCTAATTAAACAGTTCAAAGAAAATAACGTATCCAAACGAGAGTGATACGAGACAATCCATTTCCTTTACCAGATAACAAAAAGCTGAAGATAGCCGGGATGGAAACACTTTCTGAGCTTGAAACCAATGGTACTGATGTTGTACTGATTTTCTGTACCAAATAATTATATATATATATATATATATATATATATATATATATATATATATATAAGCATATTTATTTATTAATAAAAATTAATTAGCTCCTATAAAGTTGAGCCCTTCCGAGAGATAAATTGATGATTCATAAATTAGCCAGGTTGCATGGCTCTCCCCCTTGGGAGAGGGAACTCTCTTTAGAATCACAGTACTTGTGTTTACATCGAAAGAATACAAGGTGTATTTCTCTTGCATGAAAAGCATGATCGTAACGATGGTCGAATGGTGACGAGACCAGGGATTCATAATACGTGGATCCGGGGTTCGAATTGTTTGACCGGCGATACAATTACATAATTCAATACTGACGAGGTAAAATAAAAACGCGAAACATGTCTATGGATATAAAAACATTTATTTATTAATAATTATATATATATATATATATATATATATATATATATATATACATATAACATAGATCTTGTGTAAACTTTATGATATGAACATTTATTTGCGCTTCAAGAATTCAACATAACTGTTTGTGTACGATCATTTCTGACACGATATCTTTTTGTTAATATTGTTTTTCTTCATCAGTACAGGGTTTAGACATTAATTTAAAACCAAACAGTGTTTACTTCTCTTAATTATACAGTATTATAGAATCCATGACTCCTTATGTCTGACGGGAGGAGTTCATAGTCAAGCAAATGTTGTCACAACCAGTAGCTGCACTATTTGATCCGACAGAAATTAAATTCAAGTGAAACGATGAATACACTCAATGTCGGGGTAAGCAGAAATAGTGACATTTGAACACCGACAATTTTTTAGGCAAAGCGAGTGCTCTACTACAGAGCCATTTTCTCTCTCTCTCTCTCTCAAAAGTAGATATGTATATATATTATAAAGAATGGAAAAATGTTCCGACGTAATGGAAAATTAAATAAGAAAAACCAAAATCTCTATCTCTTTCTTTCTCTCTCTATATATAGAAAATGAAATCAAGAAAAACTAAAATATTAATTAAATATCCATCTACGTTTCACCTTTATTAGGACGGGAGATTGAAGAAAAAGAAATAATACAGCAACAAGTACCATGTATTTTTCAGACTTTGGTACTTGTTGCTGTATTTTTTCTTTTTCTTTTTCAATCTCCCGTCGTGATGAAACCTAATAAAGGTGAAACGTAGATGGATATTTAATTAATATTTTAGTTTTTCTTGATTTCATTTTATATATATATATATATATATATATATATATATAAGTTTTATTTATTAATTTATCTATTTATTTTAAAATAAATAAATAAAACTTTCGAGGGAATTACATGAAGGCCTTTCAAACACGAACTAACATCGAACACACTTAGGTCTTAGTTAATCACTGTCCCACACGGTTTTTTTTCGGGGACCTTTTCAGAGATATACCGTTTTCTGTCATTGTTGACGCCATTCCCCATCGAGCCGTAACTACAATCGTTTCAGCATACCGACGATTCCACTAAGCACAGAGATTTACTAAAGATGTCTAAATCTGCCCTTTTGGATGAAACCGCGGTACATTTCTGAAATAATATACAGTATTTAAATAAATTATATATATATATATATATATATATATATATATATATATATGAGATTTAGTGAATTAGAACAACAAGTCTATTATGGCGTACGGTCGTTTCCAAAACATTCTGGAAATACTTTATTTCATTCTTTAATTTTAAAAAAAACCAAAGTCTCGGAAGTATCTTAACCATTAAAACTGTATAAGGAAAAAAAAAAAAAAAAAAAACCTGAAGTCCGAAGTCGTTCAGTGAAAAATCACTCATGTAAGTCAATTTAATTTTTACAGTTATTATATTAGTTTGCTTCTAACATTATTTAAGGGATCATCAGTTGTTTACCATGAAAAACTGTTATATATATATATATATATGTGAGAGAACAAAAAAATTAAAATAGTATGTATATCTTTAAAATAGAACCTATTATGAAACAGATTTGATGCTCAATATACGAGATAGAGCAATTATATAGGCAAGTTAAAGAAATAGAATAAAAGTTGTAAAAAAGTTGAATTGGAATGTTATAAGATCAGTCATTTATAAAGAAACTGATTCAAACTTATAATTACATGACATCAGAAATTTGAAAAAAGTATATTTCTCTCGTAATATGATTTTCTTTTTAATGGGATCCATAGTTTTAAGAGTACGTATTTACTTACCTCCCCACGAGGACAGAGTAAAACAAAAGTTCGGTTTTTAATGTGGAGAAAATCCAGCTCTCAAGAAAGGGGCACTGGATTGAGACAAAAATAAAAATTTCCTTAGTGTAGAAGAATTAGTGCTTCACTGACCAAGGGAAGATGAGGTGTAGTATCAGAACAGATACTACACTTTGCTCCTAGCCAAAAATTGACCCAAAACAAGTGAAGAATTACCATAAGACTAACAAGAGGATTCATGCTAACTGTACCATATAACAAAATGGTAATCTCGAAAGTAGATTTTAAAAGATAATTTTGTTAAAACAAATCTGTTTTGATGAAGGCGTTTTTTTTTTAACTTTTATTCACCCCATACAAGGTATATTGCCTCTGAAATGTAAGAGGCTTCTGTGGTAGGGGTCAGATTTATATGCGAACAACCTTGGTGGAGATTTGGGTAGCAAGATGTTTGTTCACATTACATTCACGCATGTTAATACAGTTGGGGAAACAAGAAGGGAATTTCAAAGGAAGCGGTTTGAAGAAAGAATCTACCAGGGTAGAAAATCTCCCAGCATATAGGGACCTTTACAATGGAGTGTGATTTTGCAGATAGTCGGTGGGTTGGGGGTTCTTTTGTTTAAGGGGTAACAAAATTTACTTTGCTCCAAAATTCGAAATATTAATTCAGTCTTACAAAAATATTTTTGAAAAATTTTAAAGCCTTTGGTATTAATAATTTTTAATTAAAAAAGAAAATACCAAAACTGCATTTGCATTTTTTTGCGAGAGTATTTGATTTATGGGTTTTATTCTAATAATTTCAATGTCTCTAAGTTTGGTTTAACAACCTGTACTCTTCTCTGTGGAAATAAAGGATTGCAGCTTGAGCTATCATTTACTTCTGCCATTATTTTACTCACAGGAAAGTAAAGAGTCAAGATATTTTCTTGGAATATCAGTCAAAAAATTCCCTACCCTCAGGGGTCCATTATCCTGCCCAACATGCTTGAATTTTGTCGATGGATGTGATAGGGATCTGTTGACCTTCGGATTTTCCTTATGACTTTCAATTGAATTCTGTACATTATGTTATCTCTAAGGCCTTTCCGAAGTAATGTCATCTTCATAATTTGGTTTCCCCTGATAGTTCGGACAAGCTGTTAATCCCTCTGCTTGGTTGCCTGATTGGGTTATCTAAGTATTGAGTATGAGGAAAGCGGAATTTTCCAAACATGTTCTTCGTTTTCCAGTGTTTTTCCTTCATTCCATCAAGATCAGAGCTGTCGTTCTCTTTCTTTCTACAGGCACACTTAACCATAGCAGATGGCGGGAAACAATCCATCAACCTAAATGCAGGAAAGACTTGTTGGTGACAATGTATAGCAGGTGCTGAGTAATGCATTTAAATAATTTTGTGGTTAGTTTTTTGTTTACGGCATATCAACCATTTCCAGGTTATTTAATGCTGAATCCAGTCATCTAGAAACTATTAAAAACTTATGATGTTTTGGAGTTTGTCTGTTCGTACACAAATAGAAATAAACAGAAAAATAACGTTAAAAATAACTTGTAAAAACGAAGTTAAAAAAACTTTCCGATTATAACCCCACACAGAAAACTTCTTGCTAGCTTCTATCTACTGCATTGTAATGTCAATCGTAGGTGCTCGACTGATCTTCAATCTATGATCTGTAAAACAACTTGTCAAGCTATAAACGCAGCAAAGAACTTTTCTTTCTTTCATTTACCAAAAAATCAAACGAAACTTCCATGAACAAAGTTTCTTTCCTAGAACATCCCATCTGTGGAACAAGATACCGCGAGTCTGCTTCCCAACAGACTACAGCATGATCGTATTCAAGTCTAATGTGAAGAAATACTTGTTGAGCCGTCTCTTGAATAGTCAATTCCACCCATTATTTCCAATTCTTTTGTCGTGGCGTTCATAGTTCAGCTGACGATATCTTTAAACCTTATCCTCGAGTGACCCCCGAGTAGGTGGTAACCTATCATTAAAAACTAAAAAAAGAAAGCTTTGTGGGTTTAACTATCAGAATGTGATGCAATTGATGAATACTCATAGGATCGATCGCATGAGTGTCCATTAATCGGATCACATCTATCTTCTATTAAAAGTCATAGTATTTTTTAACTTTGTTCGTACACAAATAGAGACATATTATTGGTTGACAAAAAAGGAATAGGCAGAGTACACATTAATAAAGCAGTAGTTTTTATGATCTCAATACCAGAGTATAATATCACGTAAGTCTAAAGGATATTTTTTTACAACTGGATATGTGTTTTATAAATTTAAAGAGATTAACATAACATACAAATATTACATGGATATTTTTTTTTAACTAAGTGGCCTTATTGTTTGATAATCTGCAAAACTAGACAAATAGTATTCAGCATTAGTTTAAAACGAATTAGTTTTTGCTTAAATACAATTTCTAATATTTTTGCCAATAAACACGTAAATACATTAATCGTAGTTACTTACTCTCTATATAGTGATTTTATATATATATATATATATATATATATATATATATATATATTAGTCACTTTCTATATATTATATAATCTCTATATTATTGATTATATTTGAATATATTATATATTGATTGTCAGTTTTAAATAATGATTAATTTTGGTTGTACCTATAATCGTTTAAGGACGTGCTGTCTGGCAGAGTTAAAAGGCCAGACCAGTCAAACATGGGAACATAAGAAAATAAAACCGGAGGAGAGTGACATTATCAGGGAAGGGAGAAGAGATTTCTACATTATAGGTAATTTACCGACTGGTAGCAAATCTGATAACTCGTATTAAGAGTTCTAAATGCCGATTAAGTAAAAGGTTCTCGTTTTCTCTCCCTGTACTTATACAGAATGTGCTACAATGATCTCACTGCACTTGTACCCTCTAAACGAAAATAACCCCGATCCACTCGACTAGCATCAAAATCCCACCCGTCATTGTAGAGCTCTCTAGGTACCAGAAGATTTTCTACTTTGATAGCTTCTTTCTTTGGACCACTTACCTTCTTGCTCTCTGTTTCTACGGCAGTACCAAAGTGCAGAAATTAATATTCTTTTCTTTTACTTATGTTCACCCCAAACAAAGCACATTTCTACTGAGACGTAAGGGGATACTGTGAATTAGAGAATCCTAGGTGAGGAGTTGAGCAGTGAGATGTTTAGTCTTGGTCAACCAGCTTCCTAGAGTTGGAGACTTGAACAAAATACTTGGTTTGCAAACTTTAATGGCTTCAGGTGTAGATAGGCTCTGCCTATTGCCCAGCCTATGAACTCCTTTTTCTATTAGCTAGGTGCAGAGGTACCATCACAGAGACTCTTAAAAGACACCCAATGCTTGACCTTGTTTCCTCACTAGGACAATGAACGATGTCTCACTATCTCTTTCTCTCTATCTGGGCAAGTTGGAGACACTTGTTTATCACTTAGTTTCACATAACTAGTCTGGGCCGCCCTTGTCTGACAGGTTGAGGGTACAGGTTTGACAGCTTGTCTGGCTGCTGTTTCTAACTGGTAGTACACGAGCCCTAACTCTTAGATAGCGTTAAGAGCAGCTGCTGTCAACAGTTGTATAATATCGGACTAACTGTCGTGTCCTGTCACACATAGAATGAGACCTTGCACTTATTTCTCGTGGGCTTTTCAGAGGCCACAACCCCATAGATAAAGACACGGTTGTCTACTTTTTTTCTGGCATTTAACAAACACCCACTCTATCTAATATCAATATAAATGTAATGTGAAAAAACATGTTGCTGCCCAAATCCCCTTCAGAAAACTATAATTAAATGAATTATTGTAACAAGATCGTCTATGAAAAATAATAAAACTGAAAAAGAATTAGGAACATTTTAATAAAACCAATTAGAAATTACTCTTTTCTTCTTTTAGATTTTCAAGGTTTATACTGGAATTTTTAACATGGACCCGTGGCATAGTCGATAAAGGCGTTGATTAACTAACATTGTTAACTGATGGTCTTCTAGAAAGTGGAAGGTTCAATCCTTACTACAATCGATAATAACTAAGAATAACATCATGGTTGACGGAATGAGAACAATCTGCCCCTTTTACTAAAAGAGGGAGTCGGTTCAATGTCTGAAAAAGGGTGGAAGTTACATCGGCCGAAACGTTGTGAAAAAAGCAACAAAGATAGAAAAACTTAATCTAAATAATGCAATATTTTAGTAAGAAAACGTTTCATCTCAGAATAAAAAATATATAAATTAGTACTTATAACGAAATAACATTTAGCGATAATTTACATTTTCTGTTTAATTAAAAGATTAAGACAAATACAATCTACAACAGCAAAACACAGCTTTTATTTGTTGTTTTATGCTGAATCATCTTTCATTATGAAATTGCAGTGTAAGGTGAATTAACAAATTTAAATTTAAATAATCAAATTGCCTGATCAAAAAGAAAACGGAATTTTATTTCTTCTGTTTAGAAGAGAATTATCTCCCTTACTTTCAATTGATCATAAAATCATGATCCAACATTTAAATTGAAAATCGATCAATGCGAACATGTCAGTGTCAATTTTATGTTCCTATTAACAGTCACCAAGATAGGTAATAAAATTGGTATGGATTTGAAGCCTGCATTAAATGGGAAAAGTGTGAAAAGTTGACAGGCAGATAATTTTGTATCTAAAATTAACTTATTTTCTGAGATTTTAAAAGTTGGACCTGTATAGCATTTAAGCTTACAGATCGATATTTGTTTCTAACTAGCTAATCTTTGCTTTTTGTTGTTGTACCATGTTCCTATTTACTTTCCTTCCCACCAGAGCAAAGTTAGACACTAGGTCATTGTTTATGTAGGGATATCCATCTCTCTAAAAATTGTCCCAGTCAAGAAGGATAAAATAGATCCTACACTTTGTAACCTAGACCGAATGCCAGGAAAGCTATTTGACTTTAAAAAAGTACTTTGTTGAGGTTTCGTTAGAAAATTAATTATTCCAGTCTGGAAAAATTACCAGATGGGCACATTCTTCACTTATAACTTAAAAAGAAAACTCGGCTTACATCATTAATAAACACATTTCACATTTTTTTTTTGCTACCAAGTAAACAATTACATTTAATTTTAATACAATGTTAACACATTCATTTTTTAACATTACTTCATTATTGTAAACCATCTATTGTGAAGTCTTTAAACTAGATAACTATAAACATCAAGTACAACGTTTTACTTTATTTAAAAAATTAAAAAAAACAAAAAAAAATGGTAATATGGAGTTCAGATCTGACAGTAGGAGTGCACATCAATTCCCAAGTAGCACTGGGTGTTGATATATTCTTCTCCTACCAGGCTAGAAAGTCTAGTCTACCCTACTATTAAATCTAGAGGGAAGATATATAGATTCATACCCTTGTTAAGAGTATTAGTGAAACTTATGCAATAGACACGACTGAACTTGAACATTCTACGCTGAGCCTACATGATATATATCTTATTTATTTATATAAATTAGGTATGTGTATATGTTCATATACTTTTATGTAAAGGATTCACACCTAAACTAATTAACCTAAGCTAATTTTGGAACAGAGCTGCTAAACGTAATGGGAGCTATATTTAGGTTAAATTCCATTCATGCAACAGGGGCAAAGAGAGGGTAGACGTCCCTTTGTAAAAACTCGGATACATCTGATTTTTGTAAAATTTTAATAGATATTAGACATCATTTAATAAATATTCCCTAAACTTTAGTTTCTTTTGTGTATGTTCAAGTGATTTTAGGGGGCATAATATTAGCACAACCTCTTATTTAAAAATTCAAATATTTCAGATCTGTATTAAATTTGATCCATAGTAATCAGACACCAATTAAGCAAGAATCCAGGAGTCTCAATTTCTTTGTAAGAACTCTTAAGCTTAAGGCTTGAATTTAAGATATTTTCTAAAATAAAGTTCATGTAACGGATTTTGATCAAAATTGCAATAAGGATTCTAGACATAAGGTTTTGTAGCATTATATAATGTATCTTGATCTTCTTAAGGAGACATAAAAGTGATGCAAAACTGTTCTGTTCCAGGAATAAATTTTACCCATCCTATACGGATATTATTCTAATACGAGTACACATAAAAGATTACTAGCTAATGTTTTATTTTACATTTTTTTATGAATCTAGTTGATTCCACATTCTTAAATCAAATGAAGATCGAATTTAGTTGTTTTTTTTTTAGTTCATTCATTTATTTTATTTTAACAATTCATGCAGTGGAAATTTTATAATTCAATGAAGTGTTAATGATTCGAAATCATTATAAAATATTTGATTCCAAAGTTTGCTTTGTTCTCTGCTCGTTTTCTGTTTGTAAATCTGCAAAGAGCTTTCTTAAACGATTAGTTTTAATCTCTTGTATTCACTGTGAGATTGATGTTATAAAAGAGCATGAAGAAATACTTAATGAGAATTGTAACAATAAATATGGAAGCATTGTTAATGTCTGCATATTTTGTGACTAAGCCGAGTAGCAGATGGTTCACAGTAGATAGATCTCATCTATTATATAAAGAAGAGAGTGTCAATCTGTGTGTGTGTATCCAGTTAAAACACAGAAACTACCAAAAATATTATGTTTCAGAATTTTTCAGATAAGGATTAATAATTTGTATACTCCGACTACTATTTTCATCTTGGTTGTTATTTTCAGAACGTTTCGGCCTCTGTAACGCCTGAACTACTTCAGGTGCCTCTTTTCGAACTGAACCCTTTATTTATGGCTAACGGAACGAGAATAATCTACCTTCGTGGTTAAATAAAGAATATAGTTTGAAATTCCGTATAGGTTTTCGAGTTGGACAAAGATTCCAAAGTTAAAAAAGATGCACCTGAAGCAAGTTGGTGGTTACATCGACCGAAACGTTGTAGAAAATAACAATCAAGATGAGAATAGTAATACAGATAATACATACCGGGACCGTTATGGTGGAAGAATACTGTAATATTCATCCGTCTGATGTCGTCAAGGACTAAATTACTGCATGGGGGGGGGGGGGGGGGTAAGAAAAAATAGTTCTATTCTTATTGGTAGTTTTTCCCAAAAGAAAACACACTAGGTCAAATAATCAGTCAGATGATGTTTTCTCTTTCCTTCTTTTTTTCTATCATATTGAAAAAAAGAGAGGCAGTCGGAGATGGGGTCAAAAAGTAATCGACTGAAGATTTGTATTGGGAGAGAAAGAGATAAGTTTTAAAAGAAAATGTTCAACCCAATTTTTTAAACTTTCTCATTTCGTTATTCATGCTCATCGGGCAACGCCGGGTAGCCCTGCTAGTCTGAAATAAAAGGTGACAATAGAGCGACTTTGTTACCCTGCATTTCTTGCGATAGATGCTTTCGGCGAAAGTAAAATGGATCCTGATCAGTATTCAAGTACTTAAGTTGGGATAAAAATTATAGGAAAGATTAAAAATGAGAATAGGAATTTCAAATACACATTCATAAAAATTTCCTTGCTAAGGTGCATTTATTTGCATATTTAAAATATGCAGAAAGATAAATGTTTTCATTTCTTTTGTGGAATATTTTTACATGTTAATGCAGCATTTAAATTCTGGCTTGTACATTTTCTGCATTCTTCACACTTATTCTATGTAAAAAACACATGAATCATCCTCTTTTTCACAGCTCTTGTTAGATATGAAACAAGAAGAATTTACGATTCAGAGTGAAATATCGGGTTGTCAGATGCAATGCTATTTAGGTTCAGTCAGACAATCTTTTTATATTTTATAGAAGAGCAGATTTGGCTTCATGGACTTGGCTTGAAACTATAGAATCAACTTACCGACATAACAGGCTTCAATATTCCAGATGCAAATATTTCTTGAATGAAGCTATATTTATATAATGAATTATCCACTCGTGGACTGGCAGCCAATCAGAGTTCAGACAATTGACTTGCCCATTTTGGCATAGTAAAACATTCCAGCTTTCATATAAACCGGCTTTTTAGTATTCCTTCAGCTCTTTTAAACATTTTGTTACTAAACTGATCACACAGTTGAGCACTATGTAATAAATTATCTCATCTATATATATATATATATATATATATATATATATATATATATATGAAGCAATCCAACAAAAGATATAAGCGTCAACTAATATCTTATAATTAGTGAAACATCCGGATAAACACTGAAGCTCAATATACTGGATAGAGCATTAATATTATAATATAAAATGAAGTAATAAAATAAGGTGTCAATCAAATTTTATTAGAATTCAAAGTTCAAGCAAAGTATCCTTAAGTCCTTAGCTCATGAGTTTTCAAAGATAATTCTTCTCTTCAGAGGACCATTACCGCAGTTATACTACTACAGGTAATAACATTACGCTTTGAAAATATATAAAATTATATACACAAATACATAAAAATACATAACATCAAACATATCAACCCCAAAACATACTTTTTGTTGAATCCATATAGTCCATCCAGGTCATACATATTGAGAAGCATAATCAGGAAAGACAATTACTCCAAGTTACAAACAGCAGTCCAAATACGTGTAATTGAAGGGGCTGACAAAGTTATCCAGTCCCGAAATGTGTCAATATTCAATGTTAATGATAAATAAATCAAATAATATAGAGAGTCCAATCAAAGTTCCAAAATCCCGAAATGTGCAACCCAAGTCAAATCAAATTTGATTGACACCTTATTTTATTACTTCATTTTATATTATAATATATATATATATATATATATATATATATATATATATATATACTTCTGAATGGTCTACATTCAGCCACACTTATACAGCATAATCATGTTTAAATACTAGGTACTAAATTCTATAGAAACCTGTATAGAAAAAGTACATATAAAACTGGGTTAAGTTAGTTTTTCTACTTTATGGCATATCAACCCTATTTGGGTTATTCAAAGTGGAAATAATACTTATTGCCACCAAAAATTAGTATTATTTTGATTACTCGAACTAGCTGCTTGTTATTTTCACAACGTTTCGGCCGATGTAACCACCAATGTAACCTCCAACCTTTTTCAGGTGAATCTTTAAAAAATTGGGAATCTTCATGTCGAACTCTGGAATCTACGATGAGTTTCGAACTGAACCCTTTATTTAATCAACAGGTTAGATTATTCTCGTTCTGTCAGCCATGACCAGGTAGAAGTGCCAAATAATTTTTATTTTATTTTCAGTATGGCCTTCAACTCCCAGAAGACTTATTTAAAACTGATTGTATACAACTCGTTTATCTGTTGCGCCACGGGTCCATGTCCGAATAATCCAAACACAAGTTATCAATTATTATCTCAAGCATTCCGTTACATATGTATATGATTTTTTTAACACAATTGTAGCAATAGTTACGAAGAAGGAGACATTGTGGGTTAATACCTTTCCCGAGAGTATTAGTGCTTAATCGATCACAACAGATCTGATTTAAAGTCGCCATAGCACACGATGGTATCCATTAGTCCAGTTCCATAGGTTCTCTAAGATCTAGACCATTACAGCTGCTAAAACGGCAACCTAGATATCCATTATTGCAATTTATAAGACACGCATAGGTTGGTCAATATAGTTGTAGTCAGTTGTCCTTTGTAGGGTCGCATGGATTGGCCAAAAGGTTAACCCAATCACTGCTTTCTTAAGGATCACATGATAAACCTATATAAACGAAAACGTATAGGGCTCTTCATCTTTTTACCTTTGCTATTATTATGGTCGACATCAAATCCTGAGACTGCAACACACCAATTCTGAGACTGATGTTACGAGAACGTCCGTGCTACTACAGAAGAGCCAACAGCTACTTAACATTAAGGTCTACTATATCAAGAACACGTTAAACGGATACTTCTTTTACTAAAGATAAGTCATATTTCTATTTTTTTCTGATACAGTCATGACATTTTAATGAGAAACGTTTATGACTTCAATTGACATCCTCGTTATTTGTGAACTTTCTGGTACTTAAAATTATTTCAGTGGTTCAATCACCATAATAAATAATTTGATCTTCCATACTTGAACAACTGCATGGATGACGTCTATTCTGTTTTTCTATTGGCATTTCTGAACAAGATTGTGCATTTCTAACTGCAGGGTTCACCGACTCAAAAGAAATGGCATTTGTCATGTTTGACCAAATGTAAAACAAAACTCTTTGCAAGTGAGAAACCCCATCTTGCTATAAGAGTTGTTCGTACTGCTCTTTATAGTTGCTATAAAGCATATGGAACCCTGTTTCTACTCTCTTCTAACAATATGAATTTGAAAAAGAAAGTTTATATCTCTTGCCAGAGCTTTTTGCAGTTTATGCCAAATTCAAAAGTTTTAAGAAAACAAACATTTCTTCTTTTAATATAAACACATATGTATTTACAAATATTAGAAAAACTGTTGATAAGACTTGTTTTTAAGAATTGTGTGTGAAATTCAGTTGCTCTATTTGAGATTGTATCTAAAAAAACATCTTATAAAAAGGTTACAGAAACCTTCTCTTGCAGATATATTTGGCAGTTATCACCAGAAAATTCTATTAAGCATTAAAATTTAAAAAATGTTCGTACAAATGTAAAAGTTTCTAGTTGAAAATACTGAGAGGTTTTGTATAGTTATGTATAGAAATAAATTTCCAATTCGAAATTAGATTTCATAGAAAAAGGGAATTTCCACTAAAAATTAAGATGAAAAATTGTGTTGACGTGTTCAAGGAAGTGCCGTCACTAACAGGAAGTCTAAATAGAGGACTTGGAAAAAGTATAGTCTTTTTGTAATAATCAGTTTTTAAAAAGGTTCAAGAAATTCTGCCATCAATAAAGACATCTGACCAAAGGTGCTGATTCCAAATCTGTAGTTAGTTTGGCTCTTAGATCAACTGTTAAAATTTTATGCCATGACACACATGCACACAACTTTGATTCACACACACACATACATATATAAATAAATATATGTATTGATATACAGATATGGTAAAAGTAAATAGCCTTTATTATCATTAATAATGAACACTGCTCTCAGAGGGTTCTGATGAATCTACGCAAGATAATATTGATTATTTTCTCTCTCTGATGAATTGGATAATCGCCTGATTAACATTGGAAAGTGTAATCTTGAGGTTTGTTGCAATTTGACACTGATTAAATCCACTTTCATATTAGTATGGCTCTTTTGAAACAGAATTCTATTTCTTTTGTAATAGCTCCTTATATCAAGTGGACCCATGCCTTGTCCGGAGTGCTTTTCATAAAACAATAAAAATATGACTCCTAAAAATAGAATTTTAATGCTTCTTTGGTTTGTTTCATACTTAAATGATGATATATGATAAATATCTCAAACAAATCATGTAACTTAGTATAAAATATCGATATCTCAAACGTTTATTGATGTGTTGTACAGTTCTCAGTACTGGCTGTCGATGAAAGAAGCTGAAAGATGACTATCGCCCATGGCGACAAATAGAAGCTTCCTCAGCCATGTCGAACCCATAAAAACATCTAAGGAAGAGACCAGACTACAGCTGTGAACCAGACGGCTAAAAAATGCCTCCCCCTTCTATTGATATTGGAATCTCCCCGTCTGAGGCGCTCCCCCCCCCCATCGGTTCAGAAGCACTCATAGTTTCAGTGGAAAACACTTAACCACCTTAGAACAGGAATAGGGAGATCAAAAGTTCCTATAACCAGATTGGGCTACAAAACTGACCCAACCATTTTCGAATGTGAAAAGAAAGACAATACGATGCAACACTGCCTTGTCTGTCCTCTACTGCCCAACCGATGCAGCTTGAAATACCACAATAATGCAAAAGACTGCATAAAAAGTGTGAAACTGACACTTACAAACATGAAGTGCTCCAATAGTTTATATATAAATATTCCTTAATTCAAGCAAGTATTTTCGTATTAGATTATCCACTCATGAACTAGCAGCCAAATTGAACTCAGAGAATGAACTTGCCCATCTGATCATAATAGGAAATTCCAGTTCTTTTTAGTGTTATTTTCAATTTATTTGTTTGTAGCTCAACTGGAAAGACAGTTGAGCAGTGATTACCAAATTAAATATGGAGTTACGAACAGGATGTCTGAATCTTTAAGATTGGGAACATTACCTTATCAAGGTAAGGATCTCAATCAAAACCTGTGCTATCACATTTGCAAATGAAAAGCTGACAAAGTAGAACCTACAAATCATGGATCGGCCATCTTAAAAGAAGTAGGGGTCACATCAATGAGAGAAGCCCTGTCCATAGCAAGTAATGGCAAATAATGCATGGCCTTGTACCAAACTAGGCTGTTGAGAATATCGGATGTCGTTTAAGGTGTTATTTAAAAACCAACTTTCTTAAATTTCAATTCTGATCAAAAGATAATCACGGAATCTCCATCTATTATTCCCATACTTTTAAGATGATTCACCCCAAAACTGGTATCTCGACTTGCACGAAGGCATCTAATAAACTATTCACTTACTTTCAACTCCTCATCACCGAT
Source organism: Sepiola atlantica (assembly GCA_963556195.1). Classification (NCBI taxonomy): domain Eukaryota; kingdom Metazoa; phylum Mollusca; class Cephalopoda; order Sepiida; family Sepiolidae; genus Sepiola; species Sepiola atlantica. Next base: position 218,785,108 of record OY744515.1, on the reverse strand, counting down.
TTCATTCAATCGGCTCGTTTAGCTATGTAAATGCTATTTCACATTTTAACGTGACAGGCGTCCTACCGATCATGAAAAGGTGTAGACGTATCTAAAAGGAAATCACAAAATTAAGTTTTAGATCAATCGATATCGATGTTCGTGCAAGAAGAAAGTAAAAGAAAGGAAGAAAAGATTTGCAATCAGAACAGGTGAAATATGATTACTGTTAACACGAGTAGTCCATTTCACGGCGAAACTTGTTTTCTTTTTATTCTTTGGTGAGACACTAAAATTTGATGAGCCTGGCTTCCTCCTTCAAAATCTCTCCCTCTTTCTCTCGTCAATCTGTTTCAATTCTTTTGTAGCTATTTCAACTCAATGCCAGTTAACGTTACTCAGTCAGTAACTAATTTGTAGCCTTTATATCTGCTGCGAAGCTGTATGGCCGTCTCTTTCTAGTTATATGAGGTAAGACAGCCTACGCATATGCTTTTCGCCAAATTGAAAATGGCAGAGTAAGCATTCATTCTTGATTCCTGTAAAATACGTGTCGAGCCGTCCTCTTGGAAAATCAAGCCTTTTTAAGTAACATTCTGCCCATTCCACCCACCGTGTTCAATCCTCTTGTGACGGCGATCATCGTCCAACCAGCTATTTTTTAACCTTTATTCTCAAGAGGCACCCGGACCTTGATAAGCGGTGCCCTATCAGTACAAACAAAACACAGGGAATAATTTAGGATTACTGTCTAATAAACAGCCAAAGAAAATTGTGCACAAATTATCTACAAAAACTTCTGTCTTAATCTTAATACTGATTTGCTATTGCTTTTTAAGAGGTGACAGTGGTTAACGACATGTACTGATGGCCTCGGTGTGCCATGTTTAAATACAGCTCCTTTTATAGTCCCACTTTAACTTAAAGATGTTGCAAACCTTCACGTGGTCTTTTCCGTAAATACCTGATTCTTTCTAGAAAGAATCTGGGAAGCCAAAACCGACAACAGAATCCGGCCGATTCATACGAATATACTTAATTGATCGCTTTTTGAAACATTGTAGTAACAACATAATCTATTAGATCTAGCAACTATGACTACAATCAAATATGTATCATTAACGCCTTTATCAAGAAGATGTATATTTCTTACTTTAAAGTACACTTGGAAATCAGGACAAAAGCTGAAAGTTCTTAGAGCTAAGAAACGTGACGAATTAGGCAAAAAGTTGTACCAAATTTGGATTCAGAACCCCAATATTAGGTAAAATGCATGAGAATACCATGAACCAGAAATATATATCTATATAGAGGTCTTTATGGATCGTGAACAGGAGGAGGACACACCTGAGGTGCATTCCTGGTAGTAGGAGCCAACGGCTAATTCTTTTATTCAGATGGAACACTGTGAGATCATTTCCACTTCATTCTAAATAGGTAGCTAAACCACTCCTTTTATTGCTGCTTTAATCATTTCACTGCTTGTGACACACAATTAAATGATACTGTATGTTTAATAAAAGGGTGACCATCATATATTCATCATCGCTTTGGTCAGTTTTCGAGCCAAACTCTCTAGCTGATAATAAGTGGAGTAAATAACTTACATGAAAATACTGTAGGAACTTTATTGAAGTTGAACACGGATTATTGAAAGTATAGTGGAAGGTAGAACAGGAGCGGCTCTATAAAAAAGGAGCTTGAGGGAGCAAGATCTAAAAGGATTGGAATAGATTAAGCCCTATGTGTGCATATATATATATATATATATATACGCACACAGACAAATATAAAAATAAAAATTTATACTAAACTAAAAGACTTCAAGTAAAATGTATTCCCTAAACAGAACAGTTTTGCACCACTTCTATGTCCTCTTACAAAGATTAAAATAAAAAGCTACTAAACCCTATATCTAGAATCCTTATTCTAATTTGGATCAAAATTAATTACATCATTTTTATTCGAGAAAATGTTTAAAATTTAAGGCTTAAGCTTATGGGGTCTTAGGAAATTGAAATTTAGAGAATCTTGCTTTATTGGTATCTAATGACTACGGATGAAATTCAATGCAAATCTGAAATATATGAATTTTCAAATGGGAGGGTGTGCTCATATTATACCCCCTAAAATCTTTAAAATAGCCCCCAAAAACTGAAATTTAGGAAATATTTATTAATTGATGTCTAATACTTAGTGTTAAAATTTCACAAATTCGAAGATATCAGAATTTTCATGAAGGGCTTGCACCCCCTTTTGCATTAAACTATATATAACCCACATTACTTATCATTACGCAGAGTAGCTGTGTTCCAAAATTAATAATGATCGGTTAATTAGTTTAGGTGTAAATCCTATACATAGAAATATATAAACATATATACATACCTAACTTTATATAAATAGAGATAAATATACAGCTCTACTTGTTATTGAACACTATTATATAAACACAGTTAGGATTAACTGGATTGACTCTAATGAATAAAGCCTCACCGGAATTCATATATATATATATATATATATATATATATATATATATACATATATATATATATGTATGTGTTTGTCTGTGTGTGTAATATATATATATATATATATATATATATATATATTCAATTTGATATAATCATTGTTGTTTATTGATCAAAGGTTAGGGTTATATATAATATATATATATATATATATATATATATATATATGTGTGTGTGTGTATGTGTGTGTGTGTGTGTAATATATATATATGTTCAAGTTGATATAATCATTGTTGTTTATTGATCAAAGGTTAGGGTTATATATAATATATATATATATATGTGTGTGTGTGTGTGTGTGTGTGTGTGTGTGTGTGTGTGTGTGTGTGTGCGTAATATATATATATATATATATATATATATATATATATATATATATATATATATATGTTCAAGTTGATATAATCATTGTTGTTTATTGATCAAAGGTTTGACGAATATGTTGGAATTTCATATTAATGGAATTGGGCTTTCAATCTGCCCATCATTTTAAAGAACGAATGGAACTTCATATCTAGGTATACATTTTGATATGTATTTATTATCATATTAAATTCTATTTACCAAGAAAATGTGAAAAAGGAAAATGGCATAATTAAAGTTGGGTTCAGATTTGACAATCTTTAAAAAAAATACATCAATATTCTTAAAAAATATAGAAGATTTAATTTTTTTTTAGATATGAAATATTTTTTCAATATTATTTCGCTAATATCCTTAAAAAATGAGTTTACATATTTGTTAACCAAAGTTTTCAAGTTTCATCAGAGAAATTTTATTGAATTGGAAAATTACTTGTTCTCGGTTATTTCTAAGATGGTGCAAAGTGAAGGTAACTTGAAAAACATCAAATGCATTTCAAAATACATGCGAAAAGGAAAATAAGATGTTAATGCTGTAACATTAAACTGATCTGTAGCCATACAATTCATATATACACGCATATATATCTCTCATATATATATATATTGTTAAGACAACTAACGAAAACGGAATTATCTCCCTTGAACCATTTCGGGAGTTAGGAGTTATCGTCCTTGAAATAGTAGTGTGCCCAGAGAGAAAGATAAACAAAGATCACGGCATAAGACGGTGAATATAACAATCGCGCCCAGCGGCCAATTAACTCATTAATTCATTCTGTGTTCAGTCTTTAATAAATATGTTAAACGTTTCTCTTGATAGTTCATCCATGTCTTTACAAGTTATTTATTATAACCTAAATTACGAGGTTATAAAAGTTCTCTCATATATATATATATATATATATATATATATATATATATATATATATATAAAATATGTGAGTGAAAAATTAGATTATCGAAATATGGATAAGCAAGTTCACATGCTAGTAGAAATAAAGACACAAACATATTAAAGCTAGGCCAAGGTATTTCGGTCGATGGGTTCGATCTTCATTTGGTAAAATGGCTTTATTGAAGAAAAAAATTAAACACCATTCTTTTAATTGTTAAATTACTGCTACAAAAAGTACCGAATTTCATCACTTTGACACACTCCAAATCATTTTCGTAAAGTAATATGATATTTTCTTTATATTCTTGCTTTTAACTTTTTACGGTCGAATTTTATATTTGAAATATGCGCCTTTATAAAGTTTAATTTTTTTATTTCAAGAAATTGGATTTATCCCATTTTGTAGCCGAACTCTTCAAGTGCTCTGATGAAATTGTCTAACGTTTGTGACGAATTCTGGTTGAAATCCAAATTTGCCAAGAATTGTCTAAATGCTCTATTAACAGAGTTGAAAGCTTTCATCAGATCCACGCTTGCAATACACGTTTCCTAAAGTTGTCATGCAGAAAAGATCATTATCCATTGTAACATGAGTGGATCTAAAACTGCTCTCACATTCTAATAATCAATGGACACACCCACCTGTGAGCCTATTAAGCAAGATTTTCGAAAAGACCTAGCCCACTACTGTTAGAAGGCTTATACCTAGATAGTTGGCACAGGCTGACTGTACTCTTTCATGTTTATATAGTGAGATTAGAATTGTGTCTAGCTAGTCTTGGAGAATAAAAGAACCCATTCAGGCTTCAGATGCCAGACGGTAGACTTGTGTCGCGATCTTGTCAACCCCGTTGAGAAGAACTTCAGTGGAGATGTCATTAAGGTCAGGCACATTCCCAATGTTCATTTCCTTAAAAGTACTGTGAATATCCCAGATGATGGGAGGATCCATCCTCTCATAGTTTATATCCCTCTGAGGCAGGCTGTTGATGACCTCCATCGATCACTGAAGGGTTGTAAAAAAAATATGTGAAGTGCTCAGTCCACCATTTCATAATGCTCTCAAAGCTTTTATGGAGGAAATATCGGTCTCTTGGCTTGAGTGGTAGCATAAATGATGATTGAGGACAAAACACGTGCTTGATTAAAAGATGAATTGTTTGGGCATCCTTCTTAACCTTCATTCACCATTAGTTCTTCATTCCACGTATACTGCATCTCGGTGACGATTTTGCACTTTTGATAGTCTGATATAACGGTTCGTCATCTTTTCTAGGAAACGGATACTGATGCAAAACCTGCATTCAAGTGTCTTTCAGTCACACATACATATATATAACAATATATAACACACATAGACGTAAGTATATAATAAAACTATACCAATATATACGTATGTATATAAAATGAAGAGGAATTTCAAAGTGTTCTACAGTAATAGAGTAAAGAAGCCATATTTCATTTGCTGGACATTTTCTTTTGCTTTGAAGCCATACAAGTTGTACATGTCCATAAGCCTGGTCTTGTACTGCAAACCAGAATAGTGTATTTCTCATGTGACATAAAAGCTATTGACTTCATATAAATCAGTAATAATCAAATCTGAAATCCGAAGCCTCCGAGTACACTGTTGAAAGACAGGCCACACCTGTGAAGTTTAAAGAAAGTAAAACATTTTACTTTTCCGGATTCTTTCATCTCACTGTCCACAACTCTGTCTATGAGATAAGAAATGAATGAAAGAATCTATCAATAAGACAATTTGTTTCAAAAATGAAATCTAACTCATTATTTTTCTGTATATATATATATATATATATATATGGGACCGAATGGTTAGAAGCGTTTACTAAACTAGATGGGCGAGTTTCGATTAAGGCTTGAGGCACTTGCCTGTCTAGCTACATTGAAGAGCTGTGATACAGCCAAACAGTCTGTCTGTGGATGACTACATATGCCCCTCTTCTTGGGTTAAGCACTGTGATAAGCCAAAAATGCAGAGTTCTTCGCAAAACAAATGGAGCACTCTATGGGATCTCACAGTGTTTATAAATATTGAGATTTTGGTTACTCATGTCTTGTGACTAATGGTCAAATGGTTAGGAGAGCCGACTATCAACTAGACGGTCGAGTTTCAAGCCTGGCTTGAAGCACTTGCCTGTCTAGCTGCAATAAAGAACTGTGATAGAGCGAAACAGTTCGTAGATGACTAATAATATATTTATATATCCGCTTTGCTCTGCTCTGCTCACCCAACTACGAAGGTGGTTTAGCCATGCCAGGCGAATCAACGATGGGAAGATCCCAAAGGACATTCCTTATGGTGAGCTCGCAACAGGCTGCAGACCAGCAGGAAAATCTGTCCTACACTACAAGGATGTCTACAAGCGAGACATGAGTACAGGTGGCATCGACCCAACAGGCTGGGAGTTCGTGACTGAAGACTGCAGCCACTGAAGAAAAGCTGTAAATGCATGCTCCAAGAGGAGGGAGGAGAGACCAGCAGTGAAGGGAGAGAAAAGAGCACAGACGTCAGAGGGTTGCAACAGAGCTCTAACAATCAGACACTACCCACATCTGTTGCAACTGCAATAAAGTCTTCCGATCCAGGATAGGCTTGCACAATCACAGCAGATACTGCAATTCGGCAACGGACTAATCTGAGACGCAGAACTCCATTGTCTCCTGAGACAGACGAATGCCAACAATATATATCAACAGGCAATGAAAGTGAAAGTGTTGTTTTTTTAACAAAAAAAAATAATCCTGATAGAAAAAATAATTTACTAATAATCAGAAAATTATTTGATCTTACTGTAATATTAACTAGCAATATTCATCCGGCGTTGCTCGGGGGTGGGGATATATTGCTTGTTGGAAATAATTTTAAATATAGTCATGTTTACAATGTTTGCCTTGAAAGAAAAGTTTCAAATACCATTTGCAATATGAGGTCAAGTAATAAAAATTGTGTTTTTTAAAAAAAAACTACTTGCATTTCTCACAGACAACGATAAAACGGCAAGTGGTTTTAACGAATTGAAACGAATTAATTATTTTAAATCTTAAAAATACTAATAAAAATAATTATAATCTTCACTGACATCAGATTTGATTGTCGGATTTTAGAATTTAGATCCAAATAGCAACGCATCTGACACAACGAGATTTGATTTTTGCCGAAATATTTTGTCTTCTTTATACCTTTCAGCATATTTCTTTACAATGCCAAAATGTCTTTTGCTTCAGTTTGAAAAAATAAATATTCTGGATAGGAATATTTTCACGATGACAATCTTAAATAATGAATCATATAATGTAAGGGAGATAAATTTTCTAAAATATGACTCCTTTCTTTTAGATTGTTTTATTACTCATTGAGCATTTTTCCCCATCTCTTCTTCTCTATATTTATAACATTTTGTTACTACTTTGCGTTTTCCTATGTGTGATTCTCGCTTATATGTAACTTCCACATTATTATTTTTTTATTTTACTTTGTTTCTCACCTATTTTTATTTTAATGAAAATTTAAATAAAATGTGCACATAATTATTTTTTATTTTACTTTGTTTCTCACCGATTTTTATTTTAATGAAAATTTAAATAAAAATGTGCACATAATTATTTTTTATTTTACTTTGTTTCTCACCGATTTTTATTTTAATGAAAATTTAAATAAAAATGTGCACATAATTATTTTTTATTTTACTTTGTTTCTCACCGATTTTTATTTTAATGAAAATTTAAATAAAAATGTGCACATAATTATTTTTTATTTAACTTTGTTTCTCACCTATTTTTATTTTAATGAAAATTTAAATAAAAATGTGCACATCATGAATCCCAACCAACGCCGACTAGGTACTGTCAGTTCATAAGAATGATTACTGGTTATTCAAGTATTTTATCAAGCCTGTTTGCCATCATGGTGAAGCTATTCAGTAATCAGCTGGGAGGCTAGGGTTCAATCCGAGGTCGAGTGATACCAAAGACTAAAAATAAATGGTACCCGAAAAAAGGAGTGATGCCCTCCCTTACACTTCAGTGAAGTAACCAATGAAAATAGAATCTTTCGGGTCATCCATGATTATGGTCGACCACTTCACTTTTTTTTTTTTACTATAATTTTGAAACTGTACTGATTGACTCTGAGGTGAAGTGAAAAAATAAACTCTAAAAATAGTAATTGATGCCCCTTTGCTTAAACACACAGGTGAGTATCAGTATCAAGGATAAGTGGAGTGATCTTGGGAAAGGAATGGCACCCTCCTTACACCGCCAATGAAAAGGGAACCTTCGGGTCGCCCTCGACTATGGTCGACTACTATTTTCATTCAAGGATTTGATTACGTTTTTTTATACATAATTTTCAAACTATACTCATTTTATTTTTTAATTCCTTATTTTTCCCCTCGTGGTGCTTCATTCCGTCATGTCAGCTAAAATCTCAGCAGGGTTTCATTTTTAAAGATTACAAAGATGAAAAGGAAAGGTCGATTAATATCTATTTCAGTGGTATGAGTTTTATGCAAATATAAGTCGACAGTCGAAATTTCAACGTCATTTCAAAGTTGAACTTGCTGTGCCAATTTCTGTTAACCTCCTCACACTATCGCTGAAGAATCAATACAGATCAATGAATTCAGGTGATGATATTAGTTCTGTGATTTTTTCTTTATCATTACACCCTCCCCCACTCCACACACTTTATATTCTAGCTTATGAACATCTTCGATGTAAATGTTAAATATTTTCTCATGGGTTCCAGAGATTTAATAAAACAAAAAAATACCTTTTTAATTCAATGTTTTAATGAATGATGTTTATTGCATTACAAGCGACAGTCCAGCTAGGTACACTTATTTTGTTTAAAAGTTTGTTTAAAAAATAATTATTTGCAAGATGTTTGTTTCAAGAGAAATAACTAGCTAAAGAAAAATTAAATAAAAAGCAAAATATTTGGATGGATGCATATAATATATATATATATATATATATATATAGTCTTGGAAGTTTTACAACCTGTTTAACTATAAAAAAACACATTTAGTTCCAAATCGTTCGTTGGAAAACTCCTTTGCTTGTAAGTCAATCAATCTCTTGCAATCACTGCATTAGTTTGCTTCCAAGAATTTACTCTAGTCTTAATATTATGGTAGGGATCATCAGTTGTTTACCATGAAAAACTGTTTCAGAGAGTTAAAAACAAAACAGTATTTTACCTTATGGCTCTCAGCAGTGTTTATCAGACACCACTTCTCTTAAAAAACAAGAAACAAAAACGTTCCGGGTATAGTTTTGTGCTCCAGATTAATTTTTTTGCTAACCTAATTTTTTTATTAAAAATGTTCTCTTAACCTGTGTAGTTCGTCTTTGTGCAAGTAAAATGTGTTTCCTATTTACCAAACTACTGTATTTTATCGATTTCGGACGAATCCATTATACTACTTATCATCCCCCTTTGGTTATTCATATTATTTATTTTATAATATTTTTATATTTATTTCAGTTTCATTTAAAAATACTTAAGAATGAAATAATATATATATATATATAGTTTGGTTGTGTAGTCGAAAATCAACAAAGGCAAACTGTCATAAACTTAGCTCAATTGACTTCTCCTTGTCAGATCCAAGCATACTAGTAAATGTCTCTAGAGCAAAAATAAATTAATTTCGATTCCGACCGAACCGAAAAACAGTGTCATGTAAACTTTTTATTATTTTTTATGTAAAAATATCAAAATGTTTACTCCACACTGTTTTTGGTCCAATCGGAATAGAAACTGTGTGTGTGTGCGTGTGTGTGTGTGTGTGAAAAAGACTAAAGGAAAAACAAATTAGACACAGGAAGAAATCATCAAAAACGAGGAATTTACCGGTTGAAGACGTTCGTTGATCCGAACGAAACTGGTAAATTTCTCGTTTTTGATGATTTCTTCCTGTGTCTAATTTGTTTTTCCTTTAGTCTTTTTCACGCATTTTGTCTCCACGGCATTTTATTGTATGATATATCGTTTATTTTATCCTCATAAATAAATTATATATATATATATATAGTCTTGAAAGTCTTTCTACCTTAAACTATTCAAGATACTATTTAAAAATATATTTAGTCCGAAGCTCTTTGTTGGGAAATTTCCGTTCCTTGCAATTGCCATGCTAGTTTGCTCCCCAGAATTTACGCCGGTCTTCACAGAAACCATAACATTTATATTCTTGTGGGGATCATTAGTTGTTTACCATGAAAAACTGTTTTGGGGATTTAAAAACAAAGCCGGTAATTTTTTTCATGGCTCCCATCAGTTTTTATCAGACATAAATTCACTAAAAGCAAAGCGTCAATGGCCCGAATAACAGATCCCGATTCTGCTTTAGATTGCTAGTTTTTTAACATATATTTCCATTAAAAAATGTGTTACTAACCTGTGTGGCTCGTCTTTGCTCTTTGCTATGAGAAAATGTATTAATTATTTCAAAAACTAATATATTTTATAGCGTTTAGATTAATCGATTTATATTATTTATGCTATTTATCAACCTCCCTCGGTTATTTTTTATATTTTTTATTTTATATATTAATGGATATATTTAAAGAATGAAATCTCTTACTTTCACACAATGTATCATTTTTTGAACAAAAAGTCCCACAGACATTGAGACATTAAGGAAATGAATCACGAAAAAACTGAATTAATCACCCATTATTCATGATGTTCTTTATTATGTCTCATTAGATATTTCTTATTTTTATCAACAATCATATTGCAACTTTTAATAAAGAAATAAAAATTATATATATAAATAATTTTATATATATATATATATATATATATATATATATATATATATATAAAGAGTTAAATATACCTCTGATGATGGAGGTTGTATCCTTCGAAATTAATTGGAAAAAAAAGAAAAAAAGAAATAAATCTTTCACGCATTGTTAAAAGGGCTTCTAACGTCATTTATATATATATATATATATATATATATATATATATATATATTAGCATGTTAAACCCAGTAGATGAGACTTTGACAAGAATTAATTTTATTAAATACTCGTTATCTGTATCATTATTTGGAATATATTATAGCATGAAACATTGCAATTCATCATTGCATAGCAGGATTTTACGTGGGATGCATTAGATTATCTAAAAAGCAAATTTCACTTTCGAAATAAAATTATGCAAATTCCGTTCAAAAGGTAAGGTTAGAAATTTTGGTAATGTGTCAAAGAAAGTAATGTAAAAAAAGAGGAAGTCGAGATAAAGCATGTGGCAAAAAAGGAAGTCAAGTCTAGCCTCTTGAGTTCTTGCTCAGGAAAAAATCAGACATATTTCGGAGATCTTTTTCCTCCCCCTATTAGGGGGTGGACGCGGGGTGGGGGGTGGGAAGACCAAATGTATATCATGTAATATTAATGTATACCGTAAAGAAAAAGAAAACCTCAAAATAATAACTAAAACTTAAAATATAAGCTGTTTATATGTATAAAATAAACTCATATGCAAAATGATAAGACAACTATTACAAACCCTTCTAAAATAAAGGACTGACGTGCATTACATTAAACAAAAATAATAATTACATTAAGGAATGTTTGTGATATAGATTGTTATGATAGGTCAAGAAACCATTATAGTTAAGAAAACAAAAGTAATTTTCTTAGAGAGAAAACAAAACAGTGGGGCTGAATTATTATAACAAGTTACACAAAGCTAGGCACACACACTAGTATGAACACCGTCCCACAATATCATTTCTAGCAGCACGACATTTGATAAGAGTACTTATTTTATATTAATACTAAAAGAATAAAGAGACCAACTCTATACTGGTAGATATCAAAATTAACACCCAGACTCGGAACAGCAATGAGACAACTCTACACGACGTGTGCACCCATCCGTTTATCAGACGAAGATTCGTATTTTGGCTAAGCTGCAAATATTTAGGGGTGTTTCAGGCGATTAACAATAAACTATTCCATTCTAAGAAGGTAAAGCCTGGGAGGGTGGACCTCCTAGAACTGAACAGAACCATACCTCAGCCGGACAGCAACAAAGCCACTGTTCGACTGATTGTCGGGGACGTATTACCGATTGGTAGCAATTGTTAGTTATGTTTGTACAAAATATTCTAATTAGAAAAATGCTAACCTGTGTTCTTTTACAATATGTGTCTCTGCTTACAAGCAACCACAGAATTACAGTACGAAACGTTGAGTAAAATGAGCGATATCTGGAAATGCTTGTTGAAAATAAGAATTTATAGCCAATTAGCAATTGGTGTATTTATAGCCAATTAGCAATTGATGTATTTATAGCCAGCATAAAAGAAAATGTTTTAAACAAAATAAAATTTGCCTGGGTATTCTGCTCTTGCTTATTATTTATTTATAATATTTTAATTCAAACATCAAATGAGATTTCAAGTGATTGTCATTTGAAAAACGATAATTGAGGCTGATGTTAAGTGTTTTGTTTACTATCAAATCCTAGAATCAGAATTGACATTTTCGATATGCCACTGTTTTTTAGGGGGTGGAGTAGAAACTTACAATACATATTATGCTTATCATAATTTTATAAGTGAGTTTATACTTATAATTATAATTCAATATTCGTAACCAAGTGAAAAAATTTCCCAATAGATTAAACGTCTGAAAATGGCTAATTATTGTCTGAGATTTATTCATGCTTTGATTTTAAAGAAAACACGAATCATATGTATGTTATACAATGCTACTCAAATACATATGTATCAAGATTAAACGAGAGTGTGTAAAACTACTGTTTAAAACAGTATTTTTGTACAGAAGGCTAGAGTAAGCACAAGGTTGGATTAATGGAAAATTCCATTAGAAGTTAACCAATCAATGCTTTATTTCTTATATTGGTTTAACATCAAAGATACTGATTACCTATTTAGTAGCTGCGCAGATGCAACATCATACTAATACCTACTCACACTTGCCAACAGGCTCGTTGCAGATGTGAAACAGGTTGCAGTTTGACACATTTTCGTTGAATATTAAATAGGCATTTTGTTAGAATGTATCATATTTGAAACAAAAAGCATTTAAGGTTTAACTAAGTATATTGTGCTATAGACAGGATATTGCCAGAGATACATAGCGGATAAGTCGAGAACATCTTTCTTTTTTTTTCAAGAGCGCGAGAAAAACAGTTGTTAGATCGTAATGGGTACGTTGCTAGTATATATCTGATTTCAGTTCCCGGCGCGCCATTCACACGTATACATGATATCGGGGTTATGGCATCAATGATTATTTGCACTCAAATGTCACCTCAACCTGGTAGCAAGAAGCGGATGTGACGTCATATGGCTCAAGAGGAAGCGCAAGAGGAGTGAGCAGTCGTTTAGAAACTTGGAGGTGAACACCACGAGTGGAGATGTCTTAATACACATATAAGAAAACAATAATAATAATAATGTGAAAGCTATATTTAGAGAACAAATATCCGATAAAATATACAGGTATAAAATTGAAAAAGTATATAAGCAAAAAGACAAACTAAGTCAAGAGATTAACACAGCGACATGATTAGATTAGATTTATTTAATCCATGTGTCGATTTTATCAAGAAATGTGTGTTCATGTAACAGAGACAATATACACACAGTAAGAGTTGTGGTGAGAGTGAAGGATCCAAAATTCGAGGTAAGTGGGATAGGAAATAGTGTTAGAGTTGGAGGGAGTAGAGCAGGTGATGAGGAATCAATAGGTGTACAATAACAAATGATTGACCAGTTGAAATATCTTTTTTTGCTAATAAGTAGCTATCCCAACCAGGCATTGCCAGAGAATATTCGTACTTGCATTACCGTTTACCAACGAAATATTATTTGTAAATTAATGATTTTTATTTTTAGGTGATTATTGAAAAATGTATCCATATTACCAGTCCTCTGGGATGGAATAAGTACATTTTTAATAAATTGAAGCAAAATACATTTTATTGCAAAGAACATGGTTCAACAATAACAAATAAAAATTGGCTACTCAGTTACGTTGGTACGGTAATGTACCATCCTGTATGACCCGTTGCAGAAACATGAATGCCTTAGATCACAGGGAGGTTTTCAGTCAAGGTAAACTCGGAAGCAAGTGATTAGACAAGACTATAGAGACTTGAATTTGGACACAATTGACCCACTGAATTGTGATTGGAGAGTGATCTTGAAACCTATAAAAAAACGTCTGGCCCCTGGACAAGGAAAACGTGACAAAAAATGAATAGAAGTAGTATCAAATTTTGATTTGTCAGTTTAAACGCTATTAAGATAAACACAACTGGATTTGAGATGTTTTATGTAATAATACGCTCTTTTTTAAAACATGGAATCGTCACCTCGGAGTATAATACACATTTTTGGCGTCCATGCTGAGGATCAAAGTGTTGTATCTGTCTTGTTCAAAGATGGTATAATAATATTGTGTAGTCTGCATTCACGCCGTATGTCCATAAAATAAAAATATGTAAAAAATTCCCACAAGTATTTTGAAGATAGACACCTACACCATAACTAGATATATTCCGAAATTTCATTAACCAGAGTACTTAGATAAGTATGTTCCAGTTTGATTCGGTTTGGTTCATGGCATATCAACCATCTATGGGTTATTTAATGCCTAATAGAAGTGTCAAATACAATTCTATAGGTAGGATAATCATTTTATATTCCTAGAATACATTGCTCTTATAACATATCGCATTATTCCAAGATAACATTACTTCTAGAAAAAACTAGTCCAAAAAAACAGGAAATTTTATGGAGAGAGATCCGACATTACTCTCTGAAGACATTACTCTTAAAAAAATACATCTTGGCATTAACAATCTTCTTTGTTCAACACTATTGACCCTCAGCCATCGCCTTCTAGTATCTATTTTGGAAAAAAATAAAAAGGAGAAATAAGGTTTTGATATTTTGAAGAATCAGATTGAATAATACGGTTGGGGATTAATGTATAGATACTAGGGCATGACGCGACCAGCCGATTGATCAGATCGAGTCTCTCTGATCTCCCATTGGGCAAGATTAAGGAACGGAGTGGAAAAATAGCTCAGCCATCAGGATCCCATCCTAAAGTATCGCGGGTCGCCAGCCACGGCCTATAGGTGGACCCTTTTTCGGAAGGGGGGGAGCTTATCCCTCTGAATATGGTTGCAGTTGACGAATTTTGGACCCGCCAGCAGGGCGAATGTATCAGTTTGAAAAAGATGGTACAATACCGTTAGATCTATGTTCGCGTTCAACATCAATAGACATGGTGCCAATATATAACAGATGAAGGATACAAGTGTGGATTGATTTGGTTGGTTGGTTGGTTTGTTTTGTTTTATGGCATATCAACCCTTTTTGGGTTATTTAATGCCGAATCAGATCATTTTGGTAAAAGTTGTTATGCTTGAAGTTCTTTATATCTTCAAATATTTATTCATGGATTTTGGTATGTTTTTTTGTAGAGAAAAAATATCTTTGCTTTTAGCTGTGCAAAATATGATTGAGTTGTGCAAAGGAAAAAATAATAACATCAATGTTTGGCGTATTTAAAGTCAGGAAACTAGTATCTTCAAATAGCACTATATACAACTGTGGAATTTCCACAAGTCCCGCTAGTTTTATATATTAGAGTAGATAATGTCAGGCTTTGTTTTTTGCACTATTTTTATTTCTTAAGCATTGAAAGCAGCTGATAATCTTGAATCAGATTAATCACTGACAGAATGTAATTTGCTGTGTGTATAGAATACTTATCTACATTATATTTCAGCTGTACGTTGCAATTTTTATGATTATCGAGATTTGGCGCGTTTTTTCAACTGACACTATGTTACATTTCTCAAAGATATGTCAGATTTTCAAAGAGTTTTTCCTCGAGATCTGAAACAGTAAAGTATATTTTACTGTTTATGTTTCTTGAAGATTGGAAGGAGATTATTTTTTGTTTAAATAAATCGGAAATCGTTTAGCTCTACAAAGTGAGCGAAAATTTAATAAATACATTTTCATGTTTCTTTCCTCCGTAATTTATCAACAGCATCTCTTCATTATTTCGATTATTCAGATTACTATTCTCATCTTGGTGGTTATTTTTACATTGACGTGTGGCACAATGGATGAAGACGTTTAGGCAGAAAGGCAAATTATTTACAGTGGTTGTAGCTAGACAAGTTTTTGCTGTGAATGTTTTATAGGGGGGGGGGGACCATAAATTGGAGCTTAGTCGAGCAACTACCATGAAAATAACTATAGAGTAGAGAAAGATTAGCAACCTCTTCTGTAAGAAGGAGGCTGTAAGGAAGAGAACAGGACACTTCATACTAGATTTCGAAGTGGCCTTTTCACTCTGTCAAGGGAAGAAAGGATGCTCTGAGCAGTACCTCCACAGATGTGGCAACAGTACCCCATTTAAAGATGTATTTGGCTCTTATACAGGTAGAGGATTGCATCAGGAGTGAGATACCTCCTGGAGCGTTAGAATGATCCAACCATTTTTCCAGCTACCTTTGCAATGGCTTTGATGTAATTATTCCATTTCCAGTCTGGAGTGAAAGTCAGTCCTAGAAGCTTGACAAAGCAGGAGACTTCTTCAAGGACAGAGCCGTTCATTTCAATTGGATCAAAGTGAGGATCTGAGCGGCAGTGTTCCATTGTTTACCAAAGTGAACTGTGGGCTTTGAATGCCGTATTCAATTGTGCTTGTCACTATTGAATCACTGTCAATAATACTTTTGGATTTGCATATTATCACCGCGCACATAAACATTATATATGCTATCAGTCTATAATATATTTTTAACTAGCAGGCTTCTCCCATTCGCTATCACTTCGCAATTTAATTCCTATTCAGTACTTGAAATCATTGAAACGAAACTAATCGATTAGGAAAAGACATAACTCTTTCTCCATCCCTTCGTTCTGCTTAAATAATAAGGAAATATTTTTGTGTCTATATTAAAAATAAAAGAAATTCTTTCCTTTCTTTTTTATTATCAGATATTGAGATTAAGCCTCTCCTTTGTTTGTAAAATTTAATTTTGCATACGGGATTATTCTTTCCTTTCTATTAAGACTAGCGGGGCTACCCGGCGTTGCTCGGGGTCATAAAAACATATAATTGAAGAAAAATCGTGTCTGTAACATCTTTATATACAAACTTCTATTTCTCCCCCCCCCCCTTTCTCTATAGCCGTCTCTTCATCTTTCTACCTTTCTCTTCCCTGGTCGCCCCATTTCACCGCTACTTTCTAATTTTGCCTTTTGCGAAAGCTGTTTCTTCCCCACCATTTCTCCTACGTTGCCCAGGGCAATAGTATGACATATTTCTATAAAAAGTAACACCTCTATCTGCGCCTTCTATATAGGTACTTATCTCCGCCCCGGTGTTCATATTATATACGTATCTATCATCACCCCGGTGCGCATACTATATACGTACCTATCGCCGCCCCAGTTCAGATACTATTTAAGTACCTATCGCTGCCCCGGTGCGAATGCTAAATAGTACCTATCGCCGCCCCCGTGTGAATGCTAAATACGTACCTATTGCGCCCCGGTGTGCATGCTACAATAGTACCTATCGCTGCCCTAGTGGGAATAATTAATATGTACATATTGCCGCTTTGGTGCGAATGCTAAATACGTACATATCGCCGCTTTGGTGCGAATGATAAATACGTACCTATCGCCGCTTTGGTGCGAATGCTAAATACGTACCTATAGCCGCCCTGGTGCGAATGCTAAATACGTACCTATAGCCGCTTTGGTGCGAATGCTAAATAAGTACCTTTCCTTTCTATTAAGATTAAGCTTCTCCACCTTTGCTCATAAACATTAAATTTGCATACAGGATTATTGAAGTGAGCCGGACACATACGTTCACTTTTATTATATAGATGTAGTCTCATAGGGAAACTATCACGCATTAAACCAGGCGAATGTAATTTAGTTTCGATTTCTCAGATGAAACATTGTCAATTAACAATAATTTATAGACTTGTATTTCTTTCATCTGATTTCTATTGCTTTTTATGTCAACTGTAATATGATTATTTCACAATCGATTTGAAGCAAGAAAAAAAAAATAGAACTTTAAGAGGAAAATGAACTCCCAACATATTGCGTTGATAGAAAATATTTATTTTGACAGGGTTTTGTTATGCCTTGTTAGGTTTTGAGTTATTAATTTTGTATAACTTATTTATAACATTTAATAATGTATGTCTCCATAGGCACCTCAGTAAAAACAAAATGCGAAAAAAAAATCAAAATTAAGAAAAATAAATACATTTTTTTTTTATTATTTGATATTTTGGAACTTTCAGTTAATCCAGTTCTTTTAAAAGATCACATCAGAAATCTCCCAATAGTGTCCATAAAATCTATTCTTCATACAATAATCATGAAATCGGTCAATTATGATTTTCAGATCTATGTATACTAGTAAAATGTTTATACTAGTTAAATTTTTTACTTGCTCTGACAACTTGTTTCATTCTGTATATAATATATGGACGGCGGAACCGGAGGGCAGGGGGGGCAGGGGAGGCGGGCTCAAGCCCCCACCCCACACTTTTATAACAATCCCGCCGGCCCTGTAATACACTTGTACTTTTATGTGTATGTCCGTTATTAACTTCCGCAGCCATTCTCAAAAATAAGATCGTTCGATCATCAAAGATGAACAATAATTGTGGACTATCTTGTGTTGCTTAATGTTAAAAATAAATTGTACCAATTTCAAAATGAATTGTCAAAAAATCGAATAAGACGTCATAAATAAAATTCTTTCAGTGTCGAGATAAAAGTGACATTCGTTTTATTTAAAGGATATTTAACTGGCAACAATTTTTACTAAATGAGAACAGGACTATTTTTAAAAGAATTAAATTGTCACAATAAATAAAATAAAACGTTAAAAGTTTCGTTTTATTTATTTAAAAAATATTAACTTGAAAAGTATATTTATGGTTAGAAGAAAGAGAAGATGTTAGGTAAGAAAGATGAATTGATAATTCTACTTGCAAAACTTCAAAGCGTGAAAAGAAAACGCGGCAGATTTGATGACAACAAAAACACACATATTTAAAGAAGACAAGAAAAATTTTGTATCATTGGAATTTTATTCAGATACATTGATACCAGTCTAGAATACGTTCATGATGATCAGTCCAACAGAGGGTGGGCAGCTGTTGTTTATTCTGGCGCTGCTTTGTTCTGGGTAATCGTAGGAGGTTCCTCTCAGAATTTAATTTCTCTCTTTGAGAAAGGGTTGGTTTATGGCCAATCGGCTGAGGCGCTCCTACCGGAGAATGATGACGGGGGGGTGCTCAGGAATTTTTTGTGGGGACAGATATAATAATACCCCGGTACCTTCGCTTATACGTACGTTATTACCTTCCACTACCATTTAAAAATGAGATCGTCCAATCGCCAAGATGAAAGGGTAATTGCAAATTATTTAGACTTTACTAATTTTAAAATTAATTGTTTGAAAATCGAATATGCTATCATAAATAGAATTCTGTCGTGATAAAAAATTATTGATACTGCCTGGCCTTCATGCACAGATAAATCACCCCTTCAGAAAAGAGGTGTTTAGCCAGATACTGTCCCTATTTACTTACCTCACTACAAAGCAAAGTTAAATTCAAAATCAGAGATACATATATATAGTTCTAAAAAGGGGGGACTCTCGATGGTAACACAAATACACCAGCAACTCCCTCACTAATGTTTAGAGCGCTAGTGACAAACAACAATTTCACTCTCCTTTAATAAGACATACTAGCTGTCCAGACTCGACATTGTCCGGTAGTGTGTTTACTTGCAATTTGTTTTGCTTTCTTTTTTTTTTAAACTATACCATTTTTTGTCCGAAATATTGTTTTTTGTTTCAATCAAAGGGAAGTAAGTGTATGGAAAAATACAGAGTTACTTGCTTATTTTTACGATGGCCGCCATTTACAAATAATTTCGACCTGGATGTAATTTTAAATGTTTATTCTGAATTTTGTACAGACTGACCCCAACTCGACACATCTCCAAATATGAGTCAAAATAGCAGGTCATGGATGTGTGCACACACTGCGCATGACTGGCAGAACTTTTTTTCTTTTTTTTTTTTTACAAAACTCATTTTTCCATTAGTGGTTGGGCTCTTCTACAAACTATTTGTAATTTTCACACCACAAGTTTCAAATTGTTCTTGGCCCATAACTTCAGGTGTTTAATGTCGATTTTTACTCACATTCTACCATAGCAATATATTTTGATCGCTTTCAAGTGTTTTGGCGTCTGGTCTCTTGCACTTAAACTTACCAAATCTGTATCGTTATTATGGGCTTGTCCTGCGATGGGTATTCTGCCAGAATATAATCTCATTCAAATCCTGCATAAATATCGGTCAAAGGTTTTGTTCCGGTTTCAGAGGAGTCGTAAATTTTAAGCTTTTTATTCAGAGAGAGCACAGATTATGAATGTCGTCCCCGGTTTTACATTAGATTCTCGCAATGTTGTTTGCGTAAATAATCCAGACATAGTGAACATTTTAGAGATGTACACGACTGACCTTTACGGCTGAGGTTTTATGATCGACTCAGAAGTCTGAAAACTTATAAATTGTTTATATTTGACATGGCTCAATAAAAGAGATTAAAAAAAGAATAGAAGAACTGAGTTAGGTTACATTATATAAATTTGCATTATATAGATCGAAGACATGTAATATTAATAACTATGTTGTTCATGATCATCATCTATTTGATGTTCATTTTACCTTCTCGTATGTGTCGGACGACTTTTAAAAATTAACTTCCAAACTAACATATCTCTGACCAGGTCTTTATCTTTCTTTCTTTCAAATCTATTCTTATCACTTCCTTCCATGTGAACTGAACCTACTGTTCTACTCTTCTAATTCAAAAAATTCTCATCGATTCTTTCAATGTGGCCATACAATCGAAGTCTCCTGTTCTGCATACATCTACTTATATTGTACAGATTTAATCTTCTTCTGAGGTCATCAGATTTAAGCCTGTCTTTAAGAGTCACATTACAATACATCCATTGTATCATTCTCATATTATTTCTCTCCATGCAACCTTCACTAGCCAGGTTTCACTTCCATACCTCATCATACTTCGTACACATGCCTGATAGACTACTCCCTTGATCGACAGCGGTAACGCTCTGCTGGTTAGTAATGGCAGAAGTTCAGACAGAAAAATGCTTTTTTTACATGACAATAGATTTAATAGAAGTAACCGTAACTTGACCTTTTGGCCAAGATCAAAGTGTAGTATCTGCTCCGATGGATACTACACCCCATAAACTGGTATTGTCTTGGCCTTTGGGGCTTGATTTACGCCGGTCTATGGGTTTGTCTTGTGCAGTTCTAGGAGGTCCACCCTCCCAGGCTTTGCCTCCCCTCTTTGGGGAGGAGTAAGTTTATTGCTTACTGCCTGAGACGCTCCTACCGGGGAATGCCGACGGGGCTGCCCAGGCTATTTTTGCTAGCCAGAGTGCTCAACGTCTCGGGCGCTAGTTTATCAAATCCCACTTTCCCGACCTTGTGTCACATCTTACCGCTGTGGGAGGTAGATAAATAAAATAGAAGTAACCGTAACTGCGGTTTTGTGTCATGAAATAGTGAGCTTAATTTTGTTTGTAAACATGCACAACCCTAACCCGTATTCATTGGATTGCAGTCCTGAAATAGACAAATGTGTTATATAAGTAAAACAAAACAGATAAAGCAAAGAAACCATGTAGTACGTAATCCATAAGTTGGAAAAATATACCACAGAATATATATATATATATATATATATATATATATATATATACTCTTAAACAAAATAGATGGAAAGCTCTCCTAGGTCCTTTCACCTATCATCTCATCAGGAGAAAAATTGATAGTTTGAATGAATAAGAAACAATATTAGCGAAAGTAAAGAGCACAAAGGGGAAATTAAATGTGCCACTAGATTAAAATCTGAGATAGTCAAAGATCTTTGGATATTTCGAGAGAAAGACTTCCCTTCTCAAAAAAGAAAACAAAATTTGTCCGTCTAAGGGAAAAAACTATAGTTTTAAAGTATCATTTAAGCTAAATTCAAGAAAGAAAAGTTTATACCAAATAAATTCACAATCATTTCAAAATAATTTTAATTCAAATCCAGCATTCAATAATACAAGAATTCAAAATGTGCCAGTTTTTTTCTATTCGACAGTTTAAGAATCAACATCACTTTTCATCAGAATAATAACAGAAAAATATATAAAACCAGGAAATATCATGCAAACCCAACATAAACCGACAAATGAATTCTCACATAACCGTTTTAAAGAAAATCGCTGGAAAAAAAACCCAGTTCTTTGTTCAGGTATTTTAAAAGAATCAGACATATTGTTCACTTATTCAAAATAGCGACTTATGGTTAAAAATATACTCAGGGGAAGTAATTTATTATTAAAATTTTTTTCCATTTCTTTCATTAGCTTATTGGTTAATTAGCAATCAGGATATTAAGGATAAATTATTTTTAGAGAATAATTCATCTTAGCTATTTGAAATACATACTAGAAAAATAGTCTTTCAGTCAAAATTATATTTAACCTTTCAAACGATTTAAATTGCAATAAATCATTCTTGCATTAAAGGCTGCAAAGTTTTAAATATACATGAAAGGAAATTAGCTGTATCAACCAGGTGTTGCCCGAGATGTGAATATGTATTCTTATACTAAACCTGAGTTCATTAGGTTTGTTTTTACTAAGCTTTTTTCCTATGTATTTAGAAAATACATGTTCAAAAATGTATTTATTTCTAGGATTGAGTTATGCATTAAAAAAAATATATTTTAATTGTTCTAATTGGCTGTGATTTGAAATTTACTCCATCTCTCACTTAGGTATCTATATATTTCTCACATCCTCCTCACTATGTTCATGCAACAACTCTCGAATATTTCTTAATGTCTCTGTGAGCGTTTAAAGAACGAGTGACTTTTTTTCATAATTGCCATCTAATTTACAGTGTCTGTACACATCAGAAACACGTATGTAAATTAGATGGAAAAAGAATTAGTCCCTTTACATCTATATTATCCGTATTAGACTTGTTATTTTAAGTTATGCAAGAAGAATCATTTAAGATATGTCACAGTTTATAAATTTTGAATGAAATCAAAGTAGGATTAATAGTGATAGCGGTTTCGACCATACGGGTCACAAGTACGGCTGGTCCACTCTAAGGTTGCATCTGTGTTCAATCAAGAAATTGGAAATTGTAATAAATAATTAAGAAAATCCGTTTAACTCAATTTATCAAACCTTTAAACGAATCGATTTAGGATTTCATCTTTCCAATTTACATTTCTCAGTTCATTAAAGATATGCAAAATGTTTAAAAACAATAACTACATTTCATTCAATTCCATTTACTTCAATTGCAATTTCGTAAGACACTTATTTCTTTTCAGACAGTAGGCATTTGAGTTTTGGGTCCCCCAGGCAAATATGCACAACAAATTTGACCTTAAGGTTACAATTGTTTAAAAAAAAAAAAAAAATAGAACCCAGAGGAAAATTGTTCAGATTTATAAACTCAAAGCATATAAAGGGATTATTTTTGTTCAGATATTCAATTTTCTGTTTATTTTAGTTTTGCAAATTCAATTTTTATGAATTTGGTTCTTGCTTGAGGGAATGTTGCCGGTTGCAACCGTTTCACAACGTGGCATATCTAGAGAGATTAAAAAAAACTAAAAACTAAAAAAAGAAATCAAAATAAATAAAAGCATACATGTAAGCTTACAAGCTGATCTTTCTCGGTCTTAACTTTGCCTCGAAACTGCAGGAAAATTGTTCTGAATGCATATGAAACTCATAATAAAAGCATCTAGCTATTAGAGATAGAGATTAACACATATATAGATACAGAATTACAACAGCATGTTCCCGAACATATGTATGCATCTTCAAGTTTCTAGTCTAGAAACGGGCACCATAGGTAGCTATAACTGCATGAAAATGATGAAATATTAACATATATGAGTGCAAATATTTATCCTATCTTAATATCCTATATTTATAACCAAATACGCATATTAACACACATTATGATCTGCGTTTAGAAATTGACTTCAAAACTAAGCATTCCCTTGCTAAGTGTTTATCAATTTTTCTTACTTCTTTCTATGTTTTCCTTGGTCTTCCCATACAAACTGTTCTACATCTACCAACTCAAGAACTGTCACCCATTCTTTAAATGTGACCGTACCAACAAAGTCGCCCGTTCCGCATTTAACTCCCTATAATTTCCAGATTTAATCTTCTTATGAGGTAATCAGATCTAAGCCTGTCTTTAAGACTAACATCACACATCCATTGTATCCTTCCCATATCATTTCTCTCCATGCAAAACCTACATACATATTAGTAAAATGGCAGTTTGGTGACTGTAATTGAAACACTCATATTTCTCAAATATATTATATGTCATAGCATATTTTAAAATCAGAAATATTGGTATTTAGTGTCCTATGTTAATATTGCTACTGCTGTCACTACTTTTGCAGACTGATATTGATTATATATATGTAAAATCATATTTCTCAAATATATTATATGTCATAGCATCTTATAAAATCAGAAACATTGGTATTTAGTGTCTTATGTTAATATTGCTACTGCTGTCACTACTTGTGCAGACTGATATTGATTATATATCTATTTATATAAAGTTATGTATGTTTATATATTTGTATGTACAGGATTCAATCCTAAACTAATAAACCGATTATTATGATTTTTGAATACAGCTGCTAAACGTAAGAGTAGGAAATGTGGGCTATATTACATTTTATTTAGTTTTATGCAAAAGGGCAAAAAGGAAGTGGAGGCCCTTTGTTAATGTTTAAAAACTTTCAATCTGTGAAATTTTAACAAAAACAATTATATATCGATTAATAAATATTCCTCAAATTCCAGTTTCTTTGCAGTATATTAAGAGAGTTTTAGAGTGTATAATATGAGCACAAGCTCTAATTTGAAAAGTCAAATATTTCAGATTTGTATTAAATTTGATTAATAGTCATGCGCCACCAATTAAGCAAGATTCCTGAATTTTAATTTCTTAAGCCCCCTTAAGCCTTTAATTTTAGTCATTTTCTCACTAGAATCAAACCCATGTAATGGATTTTGATCAAAATCAAAACAAGATTCTAGACATAATCGTTAGTAGCATTATATATTGATTTAAATCTTTTTAAGAGGACACATGAATGTGCTGCAAAACCTCTGTTCTACGAATTCAGTGTATCCGTCCTGGGACGGTTATTCTTTTTTTTTCTTTATTTCTTTTCACAACTTACTTCACCTTAACAAGGCAAGTTGCCACTGTATATGTAAGGGGCTACTGAGAATTAGGGTGAAAGTTCTGGGGATCATCCTAAATTGGGAGCTGTGCAGCGAGATGCTTGGTCACGTGAGTTTTAAATTTCCGCACGTCGGTACAGTCGGGGAAACAGGGAGCTGGGGGAAGGAGTCTAAAATGGCGGCAGCTAAAGGAAAGAAACTATTGGAGTAGAAGGCTTTCCAGCATCTGGGAACCTCTACAGTGGATAGATGGGATTTAGCTTATTGTCAGGTTGGTTTAGTTTATTTACATTAAGGGGCACCAGAGCAGAAAGTTCATCGGAGCATATTCCATTCAAGTACTTGTAAAACAAGCACAAGGATGTAACATTGCAGCGATGGGAGAGGGACTGGAGCTTGGTGGATAGTGAGGGACCTATTAGATTAGATACTCTTTTATGAACCTT
The DNA here is from genome assembly GCA_963556195.1 of Sepiola atlantica. Taxonomy (NCBI): domain Eukaryota; kingdom Metazoa; phylum Mollusca; class Cephalopoda; order Sepiida; family Sepiolidae; genus Sepiola; species Sepiola atlantica. The sequence continues at coordinate 218,759,464 of OY744515.1, read as the reverse complement.
GTCTAAGAGGGAGAGACTAGTGGATGGTGCACCAGTCCAGATGTGACAACAGTAGTCCATGCCTGGACGGATGGTGGTTTTGTAAAGATATAGTATATTGTCAGGTGTGTGAAGTTTTCTAGTACAGTATAGGGATCCCACTTTCTTTGCAGCAGTCTTGGCATTGTCTTCTATGTATTTGTTTCAGTTTTTAATAAAAGTAATGTGAACGAAAACAAGTTAAGCCTTCAGATAAAAATGTTCAACTGAACTGCAATTGTTACGAGTAAACTTATTCTTTTAAGTCATATGGAAACACCAATTTATTGCAACTTCTATTCTTCTCATTTTATTTTAATCAATTATTTTCAATTGAGCCTATGCTTTATTAAACATTATTCTAATTCTCTTGCACTTATCAAAAGGTCAAAAAGTATCTCAGTATTCCATAATTCTCATTGATTATATATAATTATTTTTACAATAAATATTTTAATGTTGAATTTTAACCAAAACTCATCAGTGTGGCTATGTATAATTGTGCTACCAGTTACACAATTCGAACTCACAGGCTGAAGTCACCTATGACTTCCATCCAACGTTCTAATCACTATGGCTGTCATAGCAGCTCTATGAAATAGAAAAAAATCCTTTTTTTTTTATTTTACTGAATATATATATATATATATATATAAACATGTAAACCTTAGTTATTTGAAGAACAACATTCTAAATTTCTTTTAAAACACTTATTTAAAAGCAATTGTTCCTGCCCATCTCAAGAACATATTTTCATGTAAATAGAGATTTATACATACGAAAAATATCTTTACTGAAAAGCGTTTTTGAGGATAATAAAATATATTGTTTCGAAATTTTATACATTAAAATCCCCATTAGCTTCGATAAGGTATGGATCGTCTACATCAGATGGTCATTGTTCATATTGAACATTACTCTCTATGAAGATATTCAGAGATTATTTAGTGTGATTATTTATTCATCACATAATAATTGTATCTGATGTAAACAAACTTTCAAATTGTTCCTTCTGGTACGTGGTGTTCTTTTTCAATCAATCTCATCGACTTTTAGGAATACCACCAACGGTGTTTTGTACTTGCTGAATAAATTCTGGTTTTCTAATTCTATTAATGTGTCTAGAATATCCCTTTCATTTAGATAATTGTGATACGTTTCCATCTTAAGCCTTTACTCTTTGCAAACTTTCTAAAAAAAAAAAAAAGAAAGATCAACTGAATTTTAAAAAATGGCTCTTTTTCCAAATTGATATATTCAGGCATTAAAGTCAAGATAAGTGCCTGCCTTTTTATTTTATGTGTAATTATAGAGGTTGCCATTGCTAAATCTGAAATATTATAAATATTAAGTCAAATACGTTTCCTGCAAAATAAAAGTAACGTATATCGTCAAATACTATACACACCTTTTGTGTGAATGTATATATATATTCCAGAATGTATTTTACATTACCTTTTAATTTCTTTTCAGGTTGCCAAGTCCAAATTAAATAAAGGGAACACTTACCTAGAAAAAGGAAAGAAAAGAATTACTCTTAAATACCAATATATTAATATTTCGAAATGTGCATTTTCAAACTTAAAAGAATACTTAAAATAATCACAGGAAATTTCATTGATTAAACTAAATATTTTTCATAAGAAATAATTTTATTTTAGTTCATTAAAATTAAATCTATGCTGATAAACATTTATCATTTGTAATATTAGAAATAAACTTCTCGGAATGGATTGTTCAGATATGGATTCTGAAAACCAGCTGAATCAAAATACCAGAATTTGTACATCTTTATAAAGTTGGGACATTTCAGAATAGAACAATAATATATTGATCATATCTACGCAATCGATGTCTAAAGCTTAACTTATTTACAGACTGTATTGCAAAAGGATGTCTCATTAATTAAGGTAGGATTATGGAAGCCTCAAAACCTGTGTCCAATCACTTAGATAAGAAACTCCCAAGAGACAGGAACTCTCTACCTTCTCTGCCATGTACTTTGTTCCATGACACAACTTCTTGTTCTAACTTGACCTAATGAAAAAATTCCACTTGTTTAAACAAAGCTGATATGGAATTTTCAAATTTTAATTTTATTCTTACACACCTAAATCATGTTTTGCTACACTAATTGTGATTGGCTTTCTCTTGGCCAATCAACATCGTTTTGTTAGCAAAAATCTATAACTTTTACAAATACACAGTGTTAATGACCTACTTTTCAAGCCATTTTATAGATTGTGAATCTTTAATAATAGTTACTTTTTGTCAACATTGGCGTTATTCAAACCTAAATTACAAAAACTGAATCTGTCATCAAAAACATTGTTTCCGAAGAGTTTGAGAAAATCATAACTAAATTTACAATTCTATTAGACCGGACCATTGTCACTACGGTTAGAGTTTATAAATTTTAGTATTGCATAGATAGAGTCGAGATAAAAGGCAGAAAAATGTTAACGATTAAAATGTAAAAAATATCTATATAATAAAGCAAAGTCAGTGAAATTATTAAATATAGTCATTGATAGCTTTCCTCCTACAACATCAATATTTTATTCTGAGTCTTTAAATTTTTGTTGAAACTTGAACTCTGTTCTTAAACAACAAAATGTATTTCTATTCAATCTAAAAGAATTGCACCCCCTCGGAATACATTTAAAATGGTCGCACTTTTCAATAATGACTGACATAGCAATAGAAGCAGCAGCAGCAGCAACCGCCGTAGCCATTACAATTATTAATGCTTAGCTTCATAAATAATCCATCCTTGCGTATATATGGTAGATAATCTTAATTTCTCGTATCAATCTTGGATCTTAGCATCTGCCGTTTGTTTGTTTATTTCTTTATTACTTTTTGTAGTGAAAAAAAACAAAAAAACAAAAAAAAAACATAAGACCTACCCGTAATCTCGTCGGGCGGACGTGAATCTCGCGAGACTTCTATTAAACTCCAAAAATGGCAGGTATAAGTAATGCTGTATTGTCTTTGTTGGTTCAGTTCCTGATTGAGACCAGTGAAGGTGGAGGTCGGATTGGGTGCCCCAGGAAGAGAGACAAGAAGGTGTTTTTTTCGGACGACACTTTTGTTCATCTAAAACAAGGCATATTGGCACTGAGACGTGAGGAACTACTGTGATTAGGGTTCAGATTCATAGGGGTACTCCCAAATGGAGAATTTTGCAATAAGATGTTTGTTCACATTACATTTAAATTTCTGCATGTTCGTACAGTCGAGAAACAGGAAGCTGGGGAAATTTACTTACTACTTGTACATTGTTTACTTAAAACATAAATGCTGTAGCATAAATTACTAAAACCAAAACGCTTTTTTATGGAAGTCGCTCCAGACAAGGCATGAAGCCACTTGGTGTTAGGAGCTAAAAGAAAATACTAATTCAAGGTCAAAAATTAGCCAATATTATATACGTTATATCGATAAATTCTGACCCAGAAAACCGCAATTCTTCCCCCTTTGTCAGAAAGATCGCTCATGGAATGTGATGACTAAAGGAGAAGATAAGGTTAGCAAGAGTTACGAAAGTAAACCCAAAGTCCACTTTCTACTCTCCTTTTCGTTTCATCGAACAAAAACATCCTTTGAGAATATATCAATCACACATTTTCTTTATTATCGCGTATGTTTGAATTCATGTTTTGAAACATAGCGTAAATCATAAATCTATGACATCACATCAAGCTATAATTATTTTTATGGTAATGTTTTAAGATCTATTTATAAGAAAGTCCAAATGGCTCAGTTGGTAGAACCTCAAACTGAAGATCTCAAGGTTTCGGTTTCGATTTCCGGTCGTGGCATCTGCTTTATTTGTTGGGAATTTATTATTTAGTATTAATGTAATATTTTGCATTTCTAAAATAAGTTAAGATATTTCGATATCGATATGTATTTCTTACGTTTTAGCAAGTTGTGATTGACAGACAGACAGGCACACATACAGAGAAAATGCCTCTTATATTATGAGTAGATGTGCTTATCAATTTCATGCAGCTGTAACGGATTAAACAGTATTCAATAAATATCAGAATGTCTGTGTAAAAGAACTTGCAGCTTTTAACCCCAAGGACAATATATTGACATGCAATAGATTAGAAGTCTGTTTTTGGAAATCACTTAGTCTTATTCCTTGTCTTTAGCCAAAGTGCCTCTCATGCTCAGACCGCTTATTAAATCAATAAATATTGAAGCAGTCTTAATAGATTGAGTGGTTTTAGTCAATTGTACAAGAAAATGAAGTCAAATTTTACACCTGTTAGAAATTAGCTTTTAGTTTTTCAGTCATGCATTAGGGGGCTTGAACGATGTAATGCATTTTCACATCCAGAGCCAGTGCCAGCATTGTTCATGTTTATGATAAACATTGCCATGTTCCTTCAAATCTTGATTGCATGTCAACAGAAAGCATCATTTTGACAATAGAAATATGCATTAAAGAATAGTACAATAGGAATCTTGACAAACACTAAAATTACATCTTGATGAAAAGCGATCATCATGCAACACTAACAGGCGGTTCATATATTTATTTAATCTGTGGCTCGTGCTGATAGATTCAACATAACATTCTAGGGTGGTTGTTGATTCCCACAGTGTATTCTCCTCGATCCCTACGATTCGTTCACTTTTTTTGTGGTACCTATAAGGATTGGGTACACAAGTAGTACAGTGGAATTACTGGTAGGTTGAGAGAGGATAACCAATTTGTGTGCAAGAAGTGTAAGACAATGGAGATTAATGATAACTTAGATGTGGACAAAGTGTATCTGGATGGTGAAGCTATTGAGAAGTTATGTTACCTTGATACGATTGGAGCACAGGATGGAGTAAGTTCAGAGAACAGATGCCATTACTAACCAGCAGAACGTTATTACTGTTGACCAATGTAAGAGTTTATCAGACATGTGTACGCAGTGTGTTGATGTATTGAAATCAAATCTGGCCAGTCAAGGTACCACAAAAAAATTCAAATTTTTTTTATTACCACACTACATGAACATGTAAAACAGCCCATAAGTGACAGCCAAAGAACACCAGCCTTTTCAGAAAACACTCTTGGTTATCACTGGAACGACATGTTGATGAAAAACGATCATCATGCAACACTAAAGGCGGTTCATATATTTATCATGGTTTATCTGTAACTTGCTGATAGATTTCGATATAAAATAGAAACTGCATTATCGCTTGACAGAAGGGCAATGTGTACTGCTTGATCTTAAAATGATTGGCAATTTCAGTGTTGTAATCTAATGTACATACTTTTATCGTTACACACGACAAACACGTATGTAAATTAGATGGCAAAATAAGTCTTTACTTCTATATGAAAATAATAAAGAACTATAATACTTCTATATATATTAGTAATAGAGCTGTGATATCTGTCTGAAGTCGAAATTATACTTTTACTACATTTCAAGGCTCAATTCAGGTGTAGTATTTATTCTCGTGTCATGAGACCATCATCCCATGTATTACCTCCTATATGCTTGTTAATCATATATACTAGCAGAAATATGCGACTAGAGAGAACATTTTTGCTTATAATAATAACAATGATGATAAAAATGATAGAATTAAAGAGACTTATTATTTTTAGTTATGTAGTTAGTTTATGAATTTTTTAATGAAATCATCACTAGCGGTATTGGTAGTGATATTGACACAGCGGATCATAAGTACGTCTAGTGTATATATGTAGAGAAACAAAGAAAAACAGAGGAGAGAAAAATAGAGACAATGACTTCTACCATAGTTATGAGACTAATAGACAAAGATGTGGTTACCACTATTAATGTATAGAATGTATAGACCAATACTTATTTTTTAACAGATGATTCATTTAAAATGAATTGCTATTTTACTGAAGATTGAGTTACATACCTTGACAAGTGGTACTAGTGTGTAAGTGAACATATCACATATAATTGGATTTGAACTTATCTTTCTAATTTCATAGAGTTGTTATCTATTATACCCATTCATCTCATCCTGCAGAACTTTAAGTGTATTTGGCAAGATTCAACTTGAAGATAAAGGTAGAATTACAAATGTCAATAGTGATTTACCCACTTCTACATGCGAGTCCTTATTTACTTGTCTCCCCATGAGGACAGAGTTTGACACAGGATCGGTTTTTAATGTGGAGAAAATCCAGCTCCACGGCATTCTGGATTGGGACAAAAATAAAAATTGCCTCAGTCGAAAAAGGATTTCTCCTTTACTGACCGAGGACAGAAAAGTTGATGCATAGTATCAGAACAGATACTATACTTTGCATTATTTATTTGCAGAAAATATTTAAAAATTTACATTCAAAACAAATTAGCCACAAGTCTATCAAAAGTTTGGGTAAAATGAGTGTTGGTGATCATCCTTGGTCTATAGTGATAACAATGTCGGTACTTCTCCTGATTAGGACCAGAGCTAACTTTGACCCTAACACTGACCCTAATGATGCGGTCAATGTTAGCACGGGTCCAAATCTGGAGAAGAACCCAATGTCTATCCTACTCTTAACTAGAATCATCTCAGTCACAGATAACATGAATTGGAACAAATACATTGAAGACATTGCTAAGACTGCTGCAAAGAAATGGGATCCCTCTACTATACTAGTAAACTTCTCACACCTGACATTATCCTATATCTCTACAAAGCCACAATCCACCCATGCATGGAGTATTGTTGCCACATCTTGGCTGCTGCATCATCAACTAGTCTCTCTTTCTTAGACAAGATTTTAAAAAAAGAGTCGAAAATTTAATAGGTCCCTCACTATCCCCCAAGCTCCAGCCACTGTCCCATCGCCGAAATGTTGCATCCTTGTGCCTGTTTTACAAGTATTTCAATGGATTGTACTCCGACGAACTTGCTGCTCTAGTGGCCCCTTAACGTAAATACACTGGACCAACCTGACAATCAGCTAAGTCCCATCCATTCACTGTAGAGGTTTCTAGATGCTGGAGAGCCTTCTACTCCAATAGCTTCTTTCCTCGTGCTGCTGGCCTCTGAAACTCCCTCCCTTCTCCCTAAATGTTCTAACATGCAGAAATTTAAAACTAATGTGAACAAACATCTCGCTGTACAGCTCCCAACTAAGGATGCCCCCAAGACTTTCACCCTAATTCTCAGTAGCCCCTTACATATACAATGTCGGCCTGCCTTGTTTGCAGTGAACTATGTTAAAAAAAAAAAAAAGAAAAAACAATACCATATTTATACTAGGGATCGTCCTACTTTAGATATCCCCAAATAGATTGGAAATTGTATTCTTCATAAATTTACACTAAAATGTCTATATATTGCTTCTAGCTGAAAGGCCAATGAGCATAAAAATCAATTCAAGAGAAATGGTTCTTTACTGCAGAAAGCTCATCATTTTGGCAAAAATTGCACTTTTTTTCTGCAATTTAGGTGTGCCATATCGATCAGGAATTAACTCTTATCCTCTTCTTTGAGACAATGATGGAGATATTTCCTGAGAAAAACAAACCATTAGAGCTGAGCTATTCAATAATATTTATGCAAATGTGTTATGCTACGTCCTTTACTGGTCCCAAAACGCAAAAGATGTTGCAACAACAATACAGGATAGAAACAAGAAAGTTTTTTTTTATCTAGCTTGCAATTTATTGTAATAGAATATAAACATTCTCTTGATACACTCATGCATTAAACACGCAGTCAACAGTTTAAACCGGAACTTTTCATATGAATTACCTCCCTTGAAAATTAATGATAATGAAATTCTAACAAAGTTTTAAAACGTTATCCTTTTTTTTTTTATTAAATCGCTTTAATTAATATTATGAATAATTAAAATAATATTACTATCGACCAAACTGTTGCATATATGTAAGAAATATGAGAATACAAATTACAAATGTATATTAAAGAATATTAATTTATTAGAAACTGTTTATGAGATAAATATGAATGTTAGGAAATTAATAGCTATATCTGTTTGTGGGTGTTTGCAGATTACTATCTATACGGTATTTCAAAATGTTATGTTGTATCATAGAATTAAATAAGCATAAGCTGCTTTGATGTTAAAATAGTTAGGATAGAAGGAAAACCTTTCGCATTTATTCATTTATATATATATATATAAATATATACATACATATATATATATATATATATATATATATATATATATATAAATAAAGGGTGAAGTGTAAAAAAAGGGAAAGTAAAAACCTTTGGTACTGTATCACACACAGAAAAATAATGAGCTAGAAAATGACAAGTCAGACACCTATTTACAATTAGTCATGATTTTGCAGACAATTTTACTTTCGTTTATTTTATCTGTTTCAGTAGACTTCAAACTTATTTATTTAATGCTGAAGATATTAGAATGCTACATAGTGTAAATAAATAATTACTAAGGAATCACTTACATTACATCTGGTTTTCATATGTGAATTGGTTTGGCTGATCTTTTGGTACAAGAGATGTATATTTCCTAACATTATTAGTGTGTAAGTGACGGATATCTGATACAATTTGAACTTTACTCGCTAAGGTGTGAAAAAAATTAAATGAAGAACATCTTATTGGAAAAATAGCACCCACGCCAGGTATGTGCTTTTCCTACCTTCAGGTTCTGTAATATTCTGTGAATGTCGATAGATAAACGTTTTTAGAAGCATACTTACATATATTTAATTTTGTTATGTATACTATTGATAATATAAGATTACTAATCTGCTTTCTTACTGTAACATACAATAACTGTATGCAAATGTTTATTTGGTAAAATAAACCCTATTATAGGGACCCAGGTCTTTTTTTCCTTTTGGGAATTTTTTTCTATGCCATTTTTGGGTAAAGGGTTTACATTCGCTTGGTAAAAAAGTGGTAGACACCCAAATCTCGTCTGCCAATACGATAATATTGTGACAACTCTCGTACCAAAACATGGTCGAGAATTAAGATCAGAATTCTCCCTCAGTTGCTGGCCTACAACCCAACAAAAAAGACAAGAAAATATAAATCTATAATATTCTTTTTACATTAATAACGTGTGCATTTTATTGTATGGAAACAATGTATTTATTTGTGTTTGATCGATGTATACATATGCTCTTTATAACTATTAGTAAATGCAATATATTTGTTCTCCATAGCTTTTTTTTTTTTAACTATTGTGCTTTCTGACACATGCGTTATTGCCAATGTGATACACAACAACCTCATGTGCAGAAGTTTAATTTAAATTCACTACTCATGCGTTGCTAATCTTGCTAAAATAGAATATCAAATATTATAGTTTTAAACTATAATTTCACATGCAAATAACAATTTTAGCTGCATCCATCGGTCAGTTTGTCAAGCTAAATTTTTAAATAGCATCATGTTAGTCTGTCATGTTTAGGTTTAAGTTAGTTTTCATGGCTAAACACAGAATGGCTGCATCTTAAAAATATTTTTTCTTCTTTCAATCACTGCTGTATTGGCTGAGATTCTCTTCGATTTTTTTAATTTCACAAAAAAGTGAACATTTTGTTTGGAGTAATTAAAAGGCTTACTAAGTGATTTTATCCTATAAATGACACTATTTAATTGCAAAAGTAAGTACATTTAATTAAAGTTTCAAATTCTGACATTTAATTGCTAACATAGTTTGATTTGAATTTTTCCAAAGAACTTTCAACTCGGGGAGTATTAAAAATAGAAGGTGAGGGAAATAACTTTAAAAGGAATGGAAATAAACGGTTTTATCATAGATTTGCAACTTCCATAATTAATAAAATATTTCATATTTGAATAACAAATACATAACTTTTGAACTAAACTACTTTAGGGACTGTTAAAGACTATTTTCATGGATCTTGATTGAAAGAAACATTTATAGATCTAATATTTCGAACGTTAAATACTAATTGAATGTGGTGGTGGCGGCGGCGGTGTAGTTATAACTGGCATGAACTGCAGACTCGATATGTCATGCTCTCAGGATTATTGCATTGCCTCTCTTAAACCAGCATTGCTTAAGTCCTGAGTCAAGGATAATTACAGGACGACAGGAAACAATTCTGTGATAATGTTGAGAAAGATGGTGTTATTTCGGAGTTTTCCATCTCTTAGACTAGTTACACAACCAAGGCTTGAGAGTCTAGTCTAGTCTACTCTACTATTAAACCCATTTAGTAAAACGATGAATCTGTGAGTGAAATAATAGGGTAGACTAAACTATCACTCGTTTTACTATCACAACTATGAATAAGTTTTATTTTTGCCTACATGTGCCTAAAATCAATATGAATTTCCATGAACAGAGTTTCTTTCCAAGAACTTCCCATCTCTTCCCATCTCTGGGACATGCTGTCACAGAATTACTTACGTTTAGACCTAGAACATGGCCATCTTTAAACCGAATGTCAATAAACAGTTATCATAAATCTGTTCTTGTAAGTTATCAATTTTTGTTCATACCATTCATTATTTTCAATCCTCTCATAATATTCTTCATCATTAAACTGATAATATTTCCATCTCATTAATCATTATCTTTGTGTGGCTTTTAGCCTTGATAAGTGATGACTTATTAGTAAATAAAACAAAAAGTAAGACAACTTGTCTCGGAGAAGGAAAACTCGGAAATAACCTTAATCCTGGTAATTTTGGGGGTCTATTACAATCAGCTTCCTTGGAAAATCTGTCATGAAAAGCAAGATAATTGGTTGGAGAGATAAATGGTGGCCAAGCTTCAATTGTGAAGAGGCACTAAAAAGAAAAACTTACACTAATTGACTATTTACATTTTTTTATTAACGATTCATGCTATTATTACAATAATAGTACTATCACAAAATATTTTAATTGACTGGGAAAGATCCAAATTTAATAATTAAAATATTACGAATTATCTTTAAAGTATTAGAAATGGAAGTAGACGTTATTTGGTAATCCCTTCAAGGCCTCACTGTCTCGAAAGACAATGTATACTGCTTAAAACGAATCTATAGTGAAGCAAGCATCGCTCAATCAGCAAAGATAACTCTAAGAGAATCGGAAACCATGTGGAGATAAGCAGAAACAGACTATTATTTTTTTTATTTTTTACTTCTAGTCCAGTTGCACGACTATGGCTTCTCTTACATATATATTCACAACTGCAACCACAACCTTCGATAGAAATCTAATAAGACTGACAGAAGGGCCCCTCTTTCTGATCCTCTTTCAATCTTTCTTGTCTGTATCTTCTGTCTCGTTTCTATTTCTGTTTAGTAATGTAATTTTCAAGTCTAGACCGGATGTGTATGTTTTCTTTTCTACTTTTTCCCCCTCCCTTGCTAACATTTAATTAAGATAATCAAGGCACGATGGGAGTAGAAATATCGTTTATAATTTTTTGTCAAGCATTAAGTATTCTTTTTGACTTTTAAAATATTCTGTGATAGTACTATTATTGTAATAATAGCATGAATCGTTAATTAAAAAATGTAAATAGTCTGTTACATAGTATCACAAATAGTCTGCTATATAGTATCATAAATAGTCTGCTATGAAGTATAATAGTCTGCTATATAGTATCATAAATAGTCTGCTATATAGTATCATAAATAGTCTGCTATATAGTATCATAAATAGTCTGCTATATAGTATCATAAATAGTCTGCTATAAAGTATCATAAATAGTCTGCTATATAGTATCATAAATAGTCTGCTAAATAGTATCATAAATAGTCTGCTATAGTATCATAAATAGTCTGCTATAGTATCATAAATAGTCTGCTATAGTATCATAAATAGTCTGCTATATAGTATCATAAATAGTATCATAAATAGTCTGCTATAGTATCATAAATAGTCTGCTATATAGTATAATAAGTTGTGTTCCTTTTTTTGCTTTTAACGACAGTTGTTATTTATTCTTATATAAGAATCTCTGTAAACAACATTGAAAAATAAAGAACGTTTTAAAAATTCACTATTATTTGAATGTTTGTTTCCTTTATTAAGGAGTCATCAATTATCAAGGTCCAAAACCGCTTCAGTCTAAGAGATAATGAGATGGATAGACCTAGAGTTGAATGATGAGGAATACTATGAGAGCATAGGAAATCACCAAATAGCACCCACTCAAAACAGCTAACTCAGAAAACAGCAATTCTTCCCTCTTTGTTAGAAACATCGCTTATGGAATGTAACCACTAAACGATAAAATAGGAAAGAGTGAGAGTTACGAGACCGCTAAAAATAAACCCAATGTCCACTTTCTACTCTCCAATTTGTTTCCTTTTTAATAAATCACTAGAGGTTCTGTTTCTTTTTTTTTTAAATCTCATCTGAAAGCTCCCAATACTATCCATAAAATTTATTCTTTATGCCATAGTCCCAAAATTCTATTTGCATTAATTACGGTATTAACATGCTCCAGTAACTTGTTCCAATAATTAATTATACTTTCATTAAATAAATCTCGATATTTATTATAAGTAAGCCAACAAAATCATTTAAATAATACTTCATAGTTATGTCCATTTAAAATAGTAGTGGTGTTAATTAGAATTACCCTGCATCATGTGGTCTTTGTTTATGTACTAACGAGTCACCGTTAATCAAGGCTAAAGCCCACTCGAGGATAAGGGTTAATGAGTTTGTTGGGTGGACGATGAAACAACACCGTGTGGATTGATAACGATGGTTGAGACTCGGCAGAATTTGATCGGCTACACAAGAATTAAGCATTGAACTTGAATACAACCATATTGTAGTGAGTTGGGAAGCAGCCCTGTGGTATTGTGTTCCACAAATAGGTAGTTCTTAAAAAAAAAAACCTTGCTCAACTACAATTTCTCATGTCCTTGATAAACTCTGCAGAAGTCAACTGTATCCCTTGTGCATCCAGAATAATCTTTCAATTTCCATAACAAGCTTTTGGTACCTAAATTACTGATAAAAGTATGTAAGGTAGTGTCTCATGAGAAATTCAAATTTCTAAATGTGATATTTTTTGCATAACAAGATTAGATGTGGGTGTGTCAAAATAATGCTAAAAACGGAATTCTCGACATAAGGCTAGAGTATACATAAAAGTGGAAAATTCCATTAGAAGTTTAAATTAGAATTAGAAATACCTGTGAAAGATGTTGCATTTGACAGAAAGTCACCGGTAACACGTAGCAGAGAAGCTGATAAAATCTCTCTCTTGTTTCTGAATTGTGAAAGAGAGCAGCCATGTTTCGGATAGTTGCTTTCTATTACTATGGGGGATGGGTTGAGTGAATACCGACGTGGGGATTATGTAGCATCAAGGTAAACATGTATATAGTAAAGAAAAATACCCCTACCCTCCGAAAAAGAATTGTTGATCTCCAAATGATTTTGTTCTGCTATTTATAACTTTTACAACAGCTTCTATAAAAAGAAGACGAAAATGAAAACACACTACGACAGACATATGACGGCTGTTGACAACAATGAAGAATAAGAGAAAGAACAAACTACTGCTGTGTGTCAGTTACACAACACTCCAGCTGTTTATGTGATGAATCGCTGTCAGGATAATCTACTAAAAGACAAAAGTTGGTCCAGTGTAACTCTACATTGCAACAGTCATGCCATAGTTGGTTTAGGTTTCGCTATTAAAACCAATTTTAATTAATTAACCAAATAATTTCTACAGCTCATGTTAGTAAAAGAGTTTTATTTTAATTTAGCTTTAAAACTAATGAATAAAATATTTGGCATAAAAAAGTAATAAATGAAACGATTCTATTTGTAACGGAATGTTTGGTTGGCTGAGCATAAGTCAATGCATGACTGACTACAAAATCTTACATCATCCTTAGCAGATAATTAATTTTTCAAGGCCCTGTGGTGCACACTTTGAGAATCTCGGGTGGCAAACTAATGTTTACCCAGATGCCGAGGAAACCTGCTGTTGTACTTAATTTAAGCCGACGTGATAATTATTTACCTAAATATCATTATCTTCATTATTTTTTCTATTATTAGAATTTAATTAAAAAAGCTAATCATTATAAATTCCCAGGATACGTATTTTGAGATAAATATTCGTGTTTTGTACTTAAGTCTAATATTATACGATTTCTTTCTACAAGAAAATGGAGGGAAAAAAGAAAATAATATATGAAATTTTCACAGCAAACTGCTGATAAAGTTTTCCAAGTATTATCAAAACTCTTCATTTATTATTTTGGAAAGTTTGTAATGTTAGGATTTCAATTATTAAAAATTACATTATATATCAAAGAAAATCATATTAGTATTAAAGGTTGCCATCAACCAGGGTTTTTTACCCCGCCTAATAAAACCGGTATTGTCCGGGCCTTTGGGTCTGGATTTATGCCGTTCTATTGGGGGTTGCCGGTCCTGTGCAGTTCTATTAGGTGCATCCTCCCAGGCTTAGCCTCCCCTCTTTGGGGAGGAGTAAGTTTATTGCTTACTGTCTGAGGCGCCCCTACCGGGGAATGCCGACGGGGCTGCCCAGACAATTTTTAAATAGTCAGAGTGCTCACGTCTCGAGCGCTGGCTTATCTTATCCCACTTTTCCGACCTTGTGTCACAGCTTACCTTGTAGGAGGTAGATAAATAAATAAATATTAACATCCATAGACACGTGTGTCGTCTTTTGAAGACTCATCAGTGGTTTTATCCAGCCAACGCTCACACTCAAGACCTTCAGTTGCCACTAACTGAAAGTCCAACATTTTGTTGTCTCAGCTAGCTTGCCAGTTGATATAATGCAAGAGAAATGTTACTGTGTTTAATTACACTAATTGATTTCAATAGTGTATAATCTTCATTTATTTATATATAATGGTGTTACAGAAGGTCAAGTCAAACCAACATGATACCGTCGGTTTCAAGTCAGCATGTGTTCAAATCTTGCCGACTTCTCAACTATGACTGAAGATAGTCAGTGAGATTTGAACACTCTCTGACTTGAAACCGATGGTATCATGTTGGTTTGACGTGATCTTCTGTAACACCATTATATATAAATAAATATTATGCTCTTATTTTTTATTTCAATTTTTTTATGCATTTAATGACTTTAAATAATCGAACACATTGTTGTATTTCTTTGTACTAACCGTACTCAGTTATAATATAATCTTCCACGGTAGAGTAATGCGAATAAACATCTTGCGATACAATTCCAAACTTAGGATGCCCCCTATAAATCTGGCCCCTAATCGCAGTAGCCCCTTATGTCTCAGTGGCAATATGCCTTGTTTGTGGTGAAAAAAAGTAAACAAAAAATTATATATATATATATTTTAGGTAGACTTAATTACATGATATTTTATTTACGCTCCAAGAATTCAACATAAAATCAGGTTGTGTACGATTGTTTCTGAGAATATGTGTTTTTATTTAAAAATTTTTTTTATAGAAGTCGCACAAGACAAGGCATGAAGCCACTTGATGTAAGGAGTTAAAAAAAGTATTACTTACAGGTAAAAAACTAGCTAACAATTCCGACCCAGAAAACAGCAATTCTTCCACCTTTGTCAGAAACATAGCTCCTGAAATGTGAGGACTAAAGAACAAAATAAGGGAAGCGAGATTTACGACGTTGCCGAAAGTAAACCCAAGGTCCACTTTCTACTTTTTACTATTAATATCGAGTCTCTTCATCAGTACAGGGTATAGACACCAACTTAGAAGCCAACATTCAGCATCAAGACCATAGAGTAGAGGGTATGGATGAAGCAAATCAGTTCAGACAGTTTATAAAGCAGTTGACATAGATATACAAAGGGACACAAAAGGGGGGAAAACGGTTGTTAGATTACATGTAAGGGAAAAACACACCTCAAGGAAAAAGAAAATCTTTTTTATACAATTAGAAGCAAGATTCACTCCCTATGGAGAATTATGCAAATATATGATCATATACAGTGAAAAAAGTAGTTAAGAGTTCAATTCGCTATCTATCAAAGGGGGAGAGATTCAATTAATATAACGCTTGTAAGAAGTATTATCAAAAACTTAAAATAGAAATTTTAAAATTAAAGAATTAGAAGCTTTAAAAATTGAAAAGTTGAATAAGATTTACTATTTAAATTTAAAATTAAAAATTAAAATATTTTAAATTAATTTTTTTTTAAAATGTTTATTTTTATTTAAAAACAAAACAAATGAAATTTTAAAAATTCAAAACCACAATAAAATAAGTAATAGTAATAAAGAAATGCTCTGTTTAACTGGCCCCTGTCCTCTCCAAACTCCACAACAAATGCTTTGCTGAATCTTGCTTCCCTGATAGCTGGAAAATTGCCTCTGTGGTACCAGTCTGCAAGAATTCTGGGGATAGAACTGATCCTCAGAACTACTGCCCAATCAGTCTACTCCCGATCTTTGCTAAAATCTTTGAATCTTTAATCAATCTAGCAATAGTCCGGCATCTCGTTAATGTTATACATCTTTCTGACCGTCAGTATGTATTAAGGCAAGCACGATCTACTGCGGATATCGTAACGGTCATCTCTAAACGCATATATCATACACTGGACAAAGCAGGTGAAGTTAGGGCGATAGCACTTGATATATCCAAAGCCTTTGACAAGGTCTGGCATATAGGGCTTCTCTTAAAACTTCACTCATATGGTATTACTGGACGAATAGTTAATATAATTAGATTCTTCCTAACCAAAAGAAAGATCCAGGTCGTCCTCGATGGCTGTTCATCTAAGCAACATAACATAAATGCTGGTGTGCTCCGGAGATCCATCTTTGGACCTCCTTTCCTTCAATAACTATAAGAAACCTCTTCAACCACAGATTGCCATGGCAAATAACACGACCTGAGAGTCTAACGTTCAAACTCCTCATCCTAACATTCACAGGTAACATGAATTGGAACAAATACATTGAAGACATTGCCAAGGCTGCTGCAAAAAGTAGGCTGCCTGTACCATGCTAGAAAACGTCTCACACCTGCCATTATCCTATATCTCTACAAAGCTACCATCCGCCCATGCATGGAGTATTGTTGCCACATCTGGGTCGGTGCATCACCCACTAGTCTCTCCCTCTTAGACAAGGTTAAAAAAAGAGTTGCAAATTTAATAGGTCCCTCACTATCCCACTAAGCTCCAGCCCCATAGCCGCAATGTTGCATCTTTATGTCTGTTTTACAAGTACTTCAATGGATTGTGCTCCGACGAACTTGCTGCTCTAGTGGCCCCTTAACGTAAGTACACTGGACCAACCCGACAATCAGCGAAGTCCCATCCATTCACTGTGGAGAATCCTAGAGAACCTTCTACTCCTTGTGCTGCTGACCTCAAACTCCCTCCCTCCTCCTTGTTTCCCCGACATTACTGACATGCAGAAATTTAAAACTAATGTAAACGGACATCTCACTGCACAGCTCCCAACTTAGGATGACCCCCAAAACTTACACTCTAAATCTCAGTAGCCCCTTACGTCTGCAGTGCCGTCCTGTCTTGTTTGGTTTGGTTGGCTTGGTTGTTTTATTTTACGGCATATCAACCCTTTTCGGGTAATTTACTGCCGAATCAGATCATTTTGGTACAAGTCTCCATGCTTCAAGATCATGCTATGTTCAAGTATTCATTCATGGTGTTTGGTTTGGTTGTTGTTTTATGGCAGATCAACCCTTTTCAGGTCATTTAATGCTGAATATGGTCATTTTGGTGAAGGTTTTTATACTTCAAGTTATTTATATGTTTAAGTATTTACTCATGGTGTTTGGTTGAGTGAAAGGAGGGAAGGGAAAGGGAGGGAAATTGTTTTTTGTTTTGGATTTTGCAGAACATGATTGAGGTTAGCAAAGAAAAAAATATCAATGTTTGGTGCATTTTGAGTCAGGAAGTCAATAACTTCACACAGCCTGATCTGGTAGCGCCAATACGTTTTATTTGACCCATAGATGGGGTCTTTACAGGTACTACTACTCCGGGCCAGAGTGGACCTGGAAGCAATGGCAACTAAGGGGCAAGTCCACATTCCCCACAGTTCCCAAATGGAGGCCTCACCACTGGATGTCTTTTAAGGTCATACCAAGGATTGGGTTAACTATGTTAAAAGAATTCTTTTTAAACAGCTGGTTATTTTCTCTTGCAAGAATGACATATAGCTCTTGATGGATGCCATGTATCTTTTTTTCTTCTTTCTTGTGGGCAGCTGAAACATATTTATCCATTAAGAAGATCGATAACATTTTTTACTTAAATTATATCTTGCATTATTTGAATTATGGTTGTTATTTTGCGAACGTTTTGAACAATGTAAGCTCCGACCTTCTTCAAGTACATCATTTTGAACTTTGAATCTTTATGTTGAACTAAGAAACTTATACAGAATTTCAAAATTATCCTTTAGTTAATCTACGGAGATAGATTGTTCTCGTTATGTTAACCATGAGCCCATGGGGCAAGGATAACGGCGTTGATTAACAATCAGTACTAAGTGACAGTCTTCTGGAGGTTGAAAGTTTAAATTATTACAGGCGATAATAATAAATAATAATATAATAATTAACGCTTCTACACGGTCATGGGTGATGAAACGAGAACAAACTACCCCCTATTGTTTGATATAAAGGATTCAGTTTCAAATTCTGTATAGGTTCAGAGTTCGACATGAAGATTCACAAGTTCAAAATATGCATATGAAAAATGTCAGAGGTTACATTGGCTGAAACGTTGTGAAAACAACCACCAAGCTGAGAATAGTAGTCCGAATATTTTTTTGGGTTTTTTTACTGTACTGGATGATGGCCTTTATCAACAATCAGTTCTAAGTTAGCTTTCTAGAGGTTGAAGGTTTAATTCTTACTAAATACGATAAGTATACAATAAAAATGACTTTATAGTTTATGGCTAACGGAATTAGAATACTCAAGTGGCTTTTAGTCTGGATAAGTGGTGACTCATCCATAAGAAATAAAGAAAATAAAACTTAATTTCTCATAGAGTACAAACCGGAAGTTATTAAGTTAATCAATTTTGTGCAACACATTTGATTTTACCAGAAGCATTGGTTCATATACAAGTTCAAATATGCATTTATATATATGCAAACATTGCTATCCTTGGACAATAACTCCCAATTGGGCCTTGTATCTAAGTGAGGTTGCACTCTAAGAATAATTTACTGATGCATCTGTATTACAGGGCTGAAAACAAAAAAGTTTCATCTTTATTTTTGAAGAGTCAAATGACAGGGGGAGATAATTCAAAGTGTTCCCCCAGGATTCATCTTCAAATGGATGTTACCGCAATGCATTGCAATTAGCTTAAAGTAAAGTAAAAAAATATATACGTAAAAGGATTATTTAGGAATCAAACAATCACAACGCTTTATGGTATTCGGTACCAATAAAAATTAAGATTTATTGAAATAAATTAAGCATCACAGAAAGTAAAAAATAGAAAAATATGTAAATGAAAGGAAAAATACATGAAACATGGGAAATAAAGTTTTTGAAATAAATGAAAGTTTTTCACTCGGTAAAATTCAGCAAGCTGTGTGAACATGACCACAGATGTAGGTCTTTGCATCTGAAATTAACCTGTGTGCTTGCAAGAAGTCTATTATTTTGGCATTATCTCTGGTTAAATATTAAATACCTGTCAAGTTCAGAGCGTCAAAATCCATTTTTATATAAATCCTTGGGGAACACTTTGAATTATCTCCCCCTGTCATTTGACTCTTCAAAATTAAAGATTAATTTTTTTTTCGGTCCTGTAATACAGAAGTACTAATTTACTCTGCTGATCGGAACTTGAGATTCTCAGTTGTGCAAAGTTTGGGGATAAACTTAGTTCTAATCCAATCAGATTTATTATATTCACTAATGCTGCAGAGGTCCAAACTCCAAATCTAAAAAAGTTATCTTGCCGGATTTTCAATGTCAGACACAAATAGCAATGCGTCTTTCATATTGATACTTGATTCGGACTAGCCTATTCTTTCATTTATTCCTTACACTATTTCATTGGCACGAATATATTATATTTAGCATCGTTTTATTTCTAAAATCATTAATTCTGAAAAAGAAAATATTTTGCCAAATATTATACATTAAAGGAAACTAATCATGTTATGAGCTATTTCTCTTGATTCCTGCAAAAATAGATATCTGAAAACAGGTTATATTTTAAAATTTTCTTTCAAAATTAAAGTCACCAAAACCACTTTCTATTTTTTTGTAAACAGGTCAAACATTCTTTTACTGGCATGGAACGCCAGATCGCTACAGCTCGTTGTATACAATATACTGTTATATTTTTGGAACAAATTTACCAATCAAGTCAAGAACAGAACTCGTGCAGAACATTTGAAGAATAAACTGGATTAATTATGAAGATTTTACTGTCTATCGAATGAGAATGTGATCTATATATGCGTATTATATATTTTCTGAGGTTGTAGGTTTATTAAAAGTTGAAAAATTGATTAAGAGTAAGTGATGTCCAAGGAGACATAAAAATGAGAAAATTATTGGTCATATTCAATGAAAAATGAGAATTATACAGACCCCTCCCCACAAATGCCACCACACATGGAATCGTTAATAACATTCATAATCCTTACTGCGATCCAACGATAGCGTGCCCCATTTAAAAGTAGTCCGCTTTTTCAATCACAATATTTTGTTTGTGATCAAATTTTTTTTATTGTTGTTTGCCTCTGTGCACAAGTAATCACAAACAATGAAAGACCTACTTGCCCTGCCTCATTCTTTCAGTCAACTAATATTCAGATTAATTTCAAGTGGCCTGTACACCAAGTTTCAATTGGGAATGTTCAACAGTCTTTGTTTTAGCATCGTTCAAGGATGTGCTCTAAATGCACACCTCTATAACAACTGATTTTGATAGCCGTTTCCAGTTCAGGAATAGTCTGCAGATAGTTTTGATAGATATTATCTTTGAAATAAACCAAAAGATAACAGCATAGGAGTTAAGATCTGGCCATTCTGGTCTATTTAAAATCACACCTACTGATGAGACGATCACCAAAGTAATCCATATCATTAAACAGCGATAAAACAGACTTTTTTTTCCAAAGAAGGCACATTGTCACTGAGACGTAAGGGGCTACTGTGAATTGGGAACCATACCTACCGTGGCATACTAATTAATAAGTTGTGCATCAAGACGTTTGTTCACATTACATTTAAATTTCTGCATGTTGGTACAGTCAGGGAAACATGGAGCAGGGAGATAATTCCAAAGGCTAGCACTACTAGGAAAGCTATTAGAGTACAAAGCCTTCCAACATCTGGGGACCTCTACAGTGAAGGCGAGGAATTTTGCTCATTGTCGAGTTGGTCAGGGGTATTTATGTCGAGTGGGAACCAGTGCAGCAAGTTCGTTGGAGCATATTATATTGAAGTAAAAAAAAAAGAATAAGGATAAAACAGGGGCTGGAGCTTGTTAAATAATGTGGGACCTATTATATTAGCTCTTTTTTGGACCCTGTCTAAGAGGGAGAGGCTAGTAGTCGATGCACCTACCCAGATGTGACAACAATACTCCATGCATGAGAAAATGGTGGCTTTGTAGAGACATAGGATACTGGCAGGTGTGAGAAGTTTGCTAGCACGGTAGAGGGAGCTCACCTTCTTTGCAGAAACCTTCGACAATGTCTTTTGTATTTGTTCCACAGACATTTATGACTTGGTGGATAATTTAGGGATAAACTTAAGTTTATTTGCACCAAATATGATTGTACTCCAGAATGAATTTTGAATTGTAATTGACTATTTAATTGAGAATTAAATATATATATATGGCATAAAACAGAAGAAAAAAAACAGTAAAAATTCGCATTAGTTTAAATATTGACAAAATTATAAAAGAAGTTTTAAAGAGAAAAGTTTCACAATATAACATGAGTACAGATGTGAATTCAGTATTAGACCAATTTGACATATGTACAACAAATGGGTGTATGTTATTAAGGAGAAGTCCTCACGGATGAGTGAAGACAAAATCTGTTCAGAAGTTATGAATGCAGATCTACAAAAAGAAAACAAAAAGTACTTTGGACTTACACATGTTTCATAACAGATATAGGTTTGAAATTAGTAGTAATTCTGAAATTGACGAATCTAAAATACTTATATTTGGTTGGTTAGATTCGACTATAAGCATTAATAGAAGAACGAATATTTCAATATGAAAACTGCAGTAACAATTAAGGATTTCTCAGAATTTTGAACCGAGATATGTATTCCAGCTTTATATATATATGTCTACGTTTATATAAAAAATATATATTTTTTCGATATATATCCTTTAATAAGACATAACAACTTGTTCAAACTACAAGCTCGTGAAAATTTCAGAGCATATCTAATGATTATTTAAATTTCAATGACCAAAACTAAATTTTTTATTCATATTTATTTTTACAATGGAAAAATTGACGATGGTTTTAAAAGTTTTGGTCATTGGAATTTAAATAATCATATATATATATATATATATGAATAATATTGTCATCCGCTGATCGCTCTTTCATTGTTTCACTACTCAGTGTGGCTATTCATAGTGAGTCTTCTTTGTAGAAGGGTGTGTTCGTTAAAGACTTGTAGCTCTTGTCCAGTCATCTGTCACCTTTAATAAAGGATGGTAACTCGTCTTACCTTTGCAGTCAGGGTATAAGCAATATCTTGACCCAATTTATAAAGTCATTCCCTATTAAAAATAGGTGGCTAATGGTAAATCATAGCAAAAGAAAAACTCGTTATGAAGTTATTCATCTGGCACATTTATGTTGAAGGTAGGCCAATATCAAATGAAAGAATGACAAAGTCTATCCATAGAAAATTATTAATTTAGCATAGACAACTTGTTAAGACAATTAAAAATTAAGAGTTGGTAAATATTGAGAGTGCAGAATCACCCAAGAACGTTCTGCATGAAAGAAGAGTTGTTTTGTTTATAAGGAAAAATTAAGTAGCCATGTTTGTTTCGGCTAACCTTGTGTGAGTGTTTGTATAAATTGGATAGGTATGGTATATGCGCGTGTATATTAGCGTGCTTATTTTGTTAGTGAGATAGTGCGTGTATGAACTGTGTACACGAATTCGGTTAGTAGTGTGTATATGCTGTGACTATGTTTAGTAACTGATTTTTTTTCAGAAAAACAGCTATCATCGACCGGGAGCTGATAAGGTTCAACATCGACGTAGCTGCACGACAAGAAACAAGACTTGCGTCAAGCGGCAGCCTCAGAGAGCAGAACTACACGTTTTTCTGGCATGGCAAGGAACCTGAGGCACCAAGACTGCATGGTGTTGGATTCGCAGTGAAAAATTCACTACTCACCATCATCCAGTGGCACAGCCAGAATCTTTTCTCTCCGCTTACCAGCCGCCTCAGGCCCAAGTGATCATCCTGAGCGTTTACGCTCCCACGCTAACCATCTCCAGTCAAGACTAAAGACCAATTCTAAGAGGATCTTGACACCACGATCAAAGACATCCCTGTCACGGATAAATTGTATCTGCTCGGTAACTTCAATGCACAAGTGGGTTCTGACAATGACTATCGGCCCAACTCCCCCTAAGATTCGAAACCTGAACACTAGGTCACTCTCAATCAGGATTACTGGTGTCGGATGGCTTACCATTTGAGCTAATAAATCTGCGACTGGGAGTGGAAGAAATTGTCATAATTAATTTATTCATTTGCTTACAAACTTTTAAAATACTGATAACCGATAAGATTTAATTATTTTTACAGAAAAGAGTTGCATTACACTAAATGGACACCAGCAGCATTTCTTCGACAAGGGTGCTACACCCATAGACGAGTGTATATATATGATGGGCTTAGGCTTATTAATAGGCAATAAGTTGTTACATATCCAATCATAACTTTAGCATTATATACTAAATTATTACCCATTAATAAACATAAACCTATTCTTTTTTTTGGTGGGGGGGGGGTCATCCTATACATCACTGCAGCTGTGAATTCAGTGTAAAACCAATTCGACATGTTCAACAAATATCAGTCTGCTTTTAAAGAATAAACCTCACCGCCGAGAGGAGAACAAAGTAATCGGACTGTTGCCATAGCTATGAAGGCAGATCTACTAAAAACAAACAAGAACTACTTTGTACTTACAAGTGTTGCATAATTGTTTTGTTTTTTGTTCGATCAGAACTAATGAACTTCGCTGTTGAAATTGACTATGGCAAATTACTTATCTCTGTCATAGACTCGTTGGTTGCTTAACCGGTCACAGACAATTAACATTCTGATATGAAAACTACAATCACATTTTAGGGTTTATCAGGATTTAGCTATGAATTCATATGTAGAAAATACTTATATCTGATTAAATAGACTCGACTTTAAACATTGATAGGTTAACAGGTCCAGTATGAAAACTGCAATCATAATTAAGGCTTTATCCCTATCTCTTTCATTTCCAGCTAACCTTTTTCACTGGTTCGTCTGATTTGAAATGTAATCAGCGACTAATGTTGATGAAACGTTTGGCAACCTACTATCTGGCAAACGTAACTTACCCTGAAGAACTTTGTGCCCGTTTCTTCATATATTGGCCTTGTACCTGATGTCCTGCCCCGAGACTTTATTAAATTACTGATCCGATTTATATTTTTGTCTGGCAACAGGACGCTTGTTGTAGTTTGGTCAGATTTTACCAGCCCATAAGTCTGGCAGTGATTAACGCTGTTTATTGATTTAGCCATCGCTTTGGTCATCTGCGCCATGCTGATGTTTCTGACTGACGCATCCAACTGCAATTAGTGCCTTTGTTTTTGCTGACGTCTTAGTTACTTTGACATGCTGCTCCCATTGGTGTTCTGATACCTTCAGTTTGCTATTGACTACGTCCCGTCTGTCTGGCTCTTGACACAAGCAGCCCATGAACCTATCACAGCAACTTAATTCCGTCTTTTCTGATAACACACTGGTATTCTATTTATCCTTTTCAGGACAGTCTTACTAATAACAATTTGATGTGTTACCCGTCTTTACGAAGACAACTACATTATGAGTCTACCCAGCTGTCACCCAAATTTAGAACGACATCCACACCCAACTAGTAGCATCGAAAACGACCAAATCGAGCTTTTTTTCTCTAACCGCAGTGATATCTACGCTTTGACCAATGTTGAAGAAGTACCCTCCCAGTCACTCAGCACTTACGACCTCGTGACGTCAGCAGCTAATCCAATCCATTTATCTCTAACTTTACGGCCTAATAAATTGGCTATTTGTTACTTACTTATTTAATTTACTTTCTGTGTGTGTCAGCTCTATTTACCATTGCCCTATTTGTCTTGTGTCTAACAAGGTGTAAGGCTGATCACCATCATTGACCGTGCAGAATTCCCTCCCTGCTCTATGTTTCCCTTAGTGTACCAACATGTATAAATTTAAATGTAATGTGAACAAACATCTCGCTGCACAACTCTCCACTTAGGATGCCACGAGGGATATGGTCCCGAATTCACAGTAGGCTTTTACGTCAGTGGTAATGTGCTTTGTTTGGAGTGAATTAAAGTAATAATAAAAAAACAAACAGTAACTATACAGAACATTTATAAGTATTAAACTATTTAATTATTCTTGTGGTGTGTTATTTTACCTTATTCTTGTCGTGTGTTATTTTACCTTATTCTTGTCGTGTGTTATTTTACCTTATTCTTGTCGTGTGTTATTTTACCTTATTCTTGTCGTGTGTTATTTTACCTTATTCTTGTCGTGTGTTATTTTACCTTATTCTTGTCGTGTGTTATTTTACCTTATTCTTGTCGTGTGTTATTTTACCTTATTCTTGTCGTGTGTTATTTTACCTTATTCTTGTCGTGTTTTATTTTACCTTATTCTTGTCGTGTTTTATTTTACCTTATTCTTGTCGTGTTTTATTTTACCTTATTCTTGTCGTGTTTTATTTTACCTTATTCTTGTCGTGTTTTATTTTACCTTATTCTTGTCGTGTATTATTTTACATTATTCTTGTCGTGTATTATTTTACCTTATTCTTGTCATGTATTATTTTACCTTATTCTTGTCGTGTATTATCTTACCTTATTCTTGTGTATTATCTTACCTTATTCTTGTTGTGTATTATTTTACCTTATTCTTGTCGTGTATTATTTTACCTTATTCTTGTCGTGTATTATCTTACCTTATTATTGCCGTGTATCATTTTACCTTATTATTGCCGTGTATCATTTTACCTTATTATTGTCGTGTATCTTTTTACCTATTGTGAATGCAAGTTTATAATTTTTTTGTGTGCTAGTGTCCTGTTGGTCATGCAACCTAAATTTGTCAGAGCAATTCCTGTTCATTTTAACTGTGGCTATTATTCACATAACATTTTAACAGTAATCTTTATTGTAAGCTCATCATAAAAATTCTATCAACTTTAAGTTAAAACTTTTCTACTTTCTTGTTAACAGACCCTTTTTAATCTTTGGAGACATGTTGTAATAATATTTAAATGTAGATGTTGTAATAATATTAATATTTAATAATATTAGTGTGAAGATCGGGTTTGTGTTGTAAATTTCCATATAAGGTTAAAAATTAAGTAGAGTGAAATTTTTCCATTAGAATTCGAGTAAGAGATAATGTTCTGGCAGTGACGTCACATAGGAAGCTACCAGTCTTATGTGGCGAATGAGCAGCAAAGATGTTCCACTTGCCACTGAATCACCAAAGAGAGCAGTTGAGTTTCGATAGCCGCTGCTTTCTTCCCATGGAGGGAGGGGTTGGTTATTTTATGCTTATACCTGCATGTATTATAGAAAGAATAAAACCCCAGGGAGATTTTTTAAATCCAAGTGCATTTGTGATGTTTTTTTATTCTTAACATTTATAAAAGCTGTTATGAAGAAAACAATGTCTACAATAACAGAGAGAGGAAAATGAAAACTTCGGCTGCCACATCACCACTGTGACTTAAGACATTCGACCAGCTGATTCTCCCAACAAAGTGGACGCACTGTGAGGATTGAAGAACGCCTCAACTACCTAACACTGTGATTTGACTTGATCTATGCCAATGTATACGGATCAGTTTCATGCAGATTAATTAAAATGGCTATTTATTTCCTTTAATTTCTCTAGTAAGGTTGGGGAAATCATAATGAACTATTTCGATTCAGTCTTCATGGGGTTTACTGTTAAAAATTATACTACAAAGTGACACTCGGTTAGTTTCTTCCTTTTAAAAATAAGCAGCATTTGCCAAAGTTTGAAAAGTGTTTCTCATCGTCTTCAGACCACAGCTCAACAAGCTCTAGATTTGATCAAAACAAAAACAAACATAAAACATACACGACAAATTATCATTTCATTGTGTTTATGTGACCTTGAACGTAAATGACGCGTAATCACATCAACGCAGGAAAATAAAGGTGTTTCAATAAGACATTATAAATATAAAAAGATGAACAAATGTTTTTATACTCAGTCCGGTGGCGAAAAGTTCAGCTCGTGGTGTCAGGGGTGGGAGTACCACCTTAGCCATCGGAACTGTGCTACCACCCAGGTTGGCAGCTCATATAGACAGGGTATCACACAATGTATGTTAAAAATAAAATGTGCAGTTTTTCCTGAGATTTTTCGGCTCTTTATACTGTATTCTCACACAGCCTGGTGGCCTATAATACATTCTCTTCTGTACAATCTCTTTGTCACAGAATAGACGTTCGTATTCTCTGTATTCTATTGTTATTTGCATGGAAAGTGCTCGACTTTGGTTCCTCCATGTGAAACTTTCAAAGCAGGAACTCGTTTTTTACCATATCGAAAAAAAACTTTCCTTTCTCCCTCCATGTGCCTAACGTGAGGCAGAAATTCTATGGACAGACCTTATTTGCAAAAGCGTCTCGGCTGTGCTACAATATTATCACAGGGCTGCTTCCCTGCTTATTACATCTTGGTCATCTTTAAATGGAATGTAAAAAATTCCTTGTCAAAAACCACCCCATAAATAATAATCATTTCATACCAGAGAACAATATTAGTGCTATCATACTGTTCCTCATTTTTTGGCTGGCAATCTTTTCCATCTTAGCCGTTATCCTTGAACGGCTCTTGGCCTTGATAAGTGGTGATCCAATAATGAAGAAAAAATACCCACATGACCGTTATGTGTGACTGTAAAGAAATATAAATAGTAAATATAACTCAATAATAGAAGTTTAGTGAAATTGTAAATGCTAATTCCAAAGAAATTTGCTGGCAGAGCGAAAACAAGATGTTGTTCAGGCTGTTTTAAAAGTGTACACAATTCTCCGTCCAATTGGCATTATTAATGTGTTTGGTTGTAAACAAATGTATTTGTCTTGCCAGCCAGATTTGGCCTGGTCCGTCTTAATTGATTTATGAGCACAACACTGAGTAAATAAAAATCTGACACTTTTCTCAAATTAAGGTTAATTATTTTTCCAGACTATTTTGGGAAAGAAAAACACAAAGAAAAAGAAACAGTTCTTAAGGAGTATTGAACGTTTCTCAAAGTGATATTTTCATACTAGCAATATTGCTTTGGAAATTGAGACTTTGATCACTGGCCAAGTCAACATGCAGACAAAAATATTTCCAACCTTTGTCTGAGGTGTGAGAAATACCTTGCTAAAAGCAAGAGTGTGTGTTTAGAAACGTCCATGCAACCCTCGACTGAGTACAAAATTGACTTCGCAATCTAGTGGGAGATGTTCTCAAGCATGAATGGGAAGGAATAGTATTGAAAGATCGAGAACGAGAGAGGAAGATGTAAAGGCGTGCTATAAGACAAGAGATTTTTATTAGACTGGAGTTTACACAAACAGCAGAGTTCCAACTGTTTCTGTAACAATGGAAATAACTGGGCGACGCTAATTGTCTTGTGCATGCCCCACATGATGATGATGATGATGATGATGATGATGTTGTTGATGTTGATGATGTACAGATATCAACATTCCCTACCGAAAAGACGCTGCTAGTCTTACTTTACTCTATCGTTATTTCTATTCAAGATCTCAACTGAGCTCCAATCTCTGGTTGGTTCCTTCCTGTAAAACATTCACAAAGATAGAAGTTAATTTCTAAAAGCCGTCTTGCACATTACAGCATAGAAAACGGACATTAAACCGAATATAATGATGAAAAAAAACTGATATGTAATGTCATAAGTTACCTCTTGTAAATTATATCTATTGTTTTAAAACTAGTTCATAGATGACTATAAATAGTTATTTATGTTTGTATATGGTAGTCTAAACTGAATTAAGTTTCAAAAGCAATATGGAAGTTTCTCGGGAAACTTAAATTCACAAGCGGTCTCCAGTCGCATGTATATACCACTCATGGGAGATCACGACATAGTTTTTTTACAGTGAGGTGTAGCTGTCCTCCCGCATACGGCGTCTGGTATTCCTAAATTGTCATCCATCAAGTACTGGCCAGATTCAACGTCGGTTAACTTTGGTGATCTCACGAAAACCGGCATATCAACGTGATTATGCCATATTCGTTAATATTAGTATTCAGTAAGAGGAGTAATAAACAATGTCATGAGTTACTCTTGTTGTAGAACATATACATTGGTTTAGAACTCTCTACTTCATTAAAGACAAGGAAGTGGATCTTTTCGTGGCTCTGAACAGCCTGAAGTCGTTGGTTTCATGACGTTTTTTTTTTTTAAATCAACAACGGTGTAGAGACGTTTTTTGCAATTTTCGCTCCACTTTGCAAACAATGAAGTAAATATCTACTGGGAACTTATCCACTTTCTGTCTTCTTTATAAATGTTAGTGGTTTGGCTTCAGAATAGCTACCCTATAAACTTTTCTTGCTATGAAAACAGTCAGAAGTATGCCAAATTCAAATTTTCATGAATGCGATGGATGACTTTGATTGTCTCAAGTGGCTCAGGACATGGGTGTACCTAACTAAGTGTATAGCTAACTATAGTTATTTATGTTTGTATATGGTGAATAAAGTTTCAAAAGTGATACCATGCTCAATTGTTTTTAGTACTTTGCTTCTAAAATCTCATCTATTCTTTTCTGATCCAATTCCAAATCTTTTAGCGAAATTCTGTTACAGTTTAAAATAAATGAATAAAAAAAAATTGCCATACAACATTCACCAGCTTAGAATAGGTAAGTGGGCAATGAAATTCCTCTCAAAAATATTCTCGAATAATAGAAATATTCAATTTTCCTATCATATAGCAAAAAGCAAACAAAACAAGAAAAAAATCACCTCTTCATAAAAAGAGAATAAAATAGTTTCTCGAGTAGCAGATTATTATGAATTTAGATGTACAGACCTCAAATCAGAGGTTTTGAAGTGAGTCAATTGCAGTCAAAGATATTTCTTATTTATATATATTTTATTTTAATCTTTGCAATTGTGTTCTTGTTGCATCAAACAAAATTGCTTTTGGGCAGGATTTTCTCATTTTTAACTGAATAGTTTCGTACCTTTCTGGGAAAGAATACAAATAAATACTCATTTCTTCTCAAGTACAAGTAAAAATTGTTTTCCCTTTTTTATCACAGACTCAAAGGAATATTTCTTTTCTTCTTTTAGTTAGACCAAAACTGAATTATTACCAGCCAAGTTTCAGTTCATTATTCGGAGGAAAACTCTATGAAGAAAGTTAAGAATAACATTTTTCTTCTTTTCCATGATGCATTTCTGGTAGGGATTTTACAATTAAGTGCTTACCGAGATAAGGTCACATATGGAAAACGCAATTCCAAATTAGGCAATAATTAGTATACACAGAAAAAAATAGGAGAAATTATAGAGTAAATTTTTAATAAAAAATAAAAATCTGTTTTATTGTATTTTGCCGATAGTACATGTTAATATGACAGACTGGGTTACGTCCTCCTGCTTTCCATGTTTTTTGCTGCAAACAATGGTGGATCCATAATATACGCTAAGACTGATTTTTATTTTTAATTAAAATTCTACTCGATAATCTTTGCTAATGTTTGGTGTAGATACTTATTTTTGTCTGATACATAAGTATAACAAAGAGTATTCTGGTTAATTTATTTGCAACTGCGATTTTCATATGTGACCTCATCTCGATAAGCACTTACAATTGCTCTGGGTACAGGAATACTGTGGAATTTGTGAAGGGAAGAAAGCGAGAAGGCAGACAGTGAATGTCTACTCGCTTGACCTATTGACAGCAAAACTTATTAAAAGATCAGGGAATCAAAGGAAGAGAGAACTGCAAATGAAAATGAGGAAAGATGTGTGGGTGAGATCAAAAATGGAAAGGGAGATTATTTAAAAGGAAAAAATTATTATTCAATTGATTTTTAGCATAAAAGATTATAATTATTAAATTTATAAATATAGGATAACCATTATAGTTTTTTAAAAGTCATTCAAATTTTTAAATACCATTATAAATATATGATAGCCATTAAAACATAGATGAAATTAAAAATGGAAAAGCGGATTATTTAAAAAATGAGAAAATGGTCACTAAATTAGTTTAAAGATTATTTATAGAATTCATAATTTTTTATTATATAGGATGACCATTAAAATTTAAAAAAACCGTTTAGTTTTTCAAAGCCATTAAAAATTTCAAAAGCTATTAAATCAATATTTAAAAAATAAAACTAAGTAAAAAAGCCATTATAAATATAGGGTAGCCATTAAAAGATAATTGGAATATTTATTACATTATTCATTAATATACCTTTAAGTTTTATAAGACAAATTAAAAATACCAAAGAGGTTTAAATTTTCAGAGTAGGATTTATTGATAATATGGACCAGTGGAACTGTAGACATACCAAGTAGTTTTATTTCATATTTAAATGTATTCACTTTCAGGGATTTCATTTTTCTCGATATTTTTAGATTATGCATTATTATTTACATGCTGTTATTTTGAGTAGGTGGTATGTGGATAATTTTATCTTTTTATAGTATTAATCATAATTCAACTCTCAATCATCTTATTAATCTTCGAGTATGTTTTTTAGCCTTTATAATTTGTGACGCATTAGTAAAAAAAAAGTTCCTTTGTGAAATGATTTGATGCAGTATCCAAAACTTGAGAAGCTGGTGGCGAATTCAGACGGCCATATTGAATTCAAATTGCTATACACTTTGTTATATGTATTTATTTGTTGTAAGAATTATATTTCACTAATACATTATGAGAACTTAATAATAGGGAGTTGCTTTCCAATCACCTTGGAGATGTTATGTTATGTAAATTAAGCTGTAATTCTTTAAAAAGAAAACATAAAATGTTAATGTTTATATATTATTAAATTGAAGAATATGATACGTTTTTTTTTTGTGAAATGTTTTCCTCATTAGTGTTAAGCCTTCTCAGATCTTTTTTTGCTAAGTGGTGCATTCGTTTTTGACCAGAAAAATTTCATTAAACATTGAAGAGATGGCTTTTGGTTCCATATGAAATCAGTTGATGCGTCTCCCTTACTATACACTTAACATATTCATTTCTTGTAAGAATTATATTTCATCAATAAACTACAAGCACTTGATAATAGCGAGTTACTTTCCAATCACACTGTATATCTAAATGTCTCATAGTTCATTTCTATTGATCAATTCAAACTAACAAGGACAGAACACACCACAGATAGGTTCCTGCTACAACCTCAGAATTTATTTGCTTCCTACTACAGGAAGATATGGAACAAAGTCGGAAGATGTGTTAAACTAGTTCCGCCAAGTGGGCACTGATTTGATACAAAAATAGCCGTGAAAAGACCCCTCGGCATTCCCCGGTAGGAGCACTTCAAGTGATTGCTAATAAACCAACCTCAATTCCCGAGGGGGGAGTTAATGCCTCAGAGGTAATACCTCCTATGGCAATGCCGGATCATATCTCATCTCGACAAAGAAAGGTCTGATGATCCAAGTCAGCTCCTAGGTTGCCATAATGATACTAAGGCTTCATATTTGATGCATGTCAAAAGACAAAAAAGAAAGTTTTGTTGTCTCTTTCGACGAGGAAAATTGGGTTTTCATTAACTACAGCATGGTCACTTTGAAGATATTTTTGATGTTGAAAGATCATGAAATACGAATGTCTTCAAGTATCCAGCATCAGTGAGGATGCATCCTAATGCATTTATAAGATGTCTCCTAAAATAACTATAACATATCAACTCAAATGGAAAGCAAATTCTATGGCTGTGATAAAAAGCAATATGAGAAAGGTCAATGAAGCATGTAGTCAATTTACAATGTTGACAAAACCAACAGGTTGATACTTAAAAAAAAGTACCTGTTCTGATTGAAATATATTGTTAATAAAACCATTTTACCTTTGAACATGAATGATAGTCTTGTCGTGAAACACGTTGGCTCGTTTTCAAATTGCTTCTGATAAAAAGTGCCGCCAAAAGATATTACTTTTCATAGAGGAAAACAATAGCTTAAGCAAGAAAATATTTTATAGATTACGTTCTAATAATATCGAAGCCACAAAGTATAAAAGATTATTTATTCTTTGATGTTGTTATTGTATTTTTAGCAGTATCTTAAAAAGGTAGGTTTTCTTTCTTGCGTAATGGCTTCAAAGCTAAGGTCTTATAGGATTGACATGTATCCCAATCCTATTAATTGACCAACGGCATGTGCGAAAACACACAAGCCACACCTAAAAAGTTATATCTGAAAACGAAATTACATTTTTTGTATAAACCGTCTCCCAACGGAATATTTACAAAAAAAATCCAAAAAAACAAGAATAGCGGTCATATGATGTGCTTAAAAATACGTCTGCGCAATCGAAATCACTTTTTGCGCCCAAAGTAAAACTTACTTTTTTGGAGCCGATGGCGAAGCATTTAAGGATGGAAAATTTCAAATTTCAGTCAGTAGACACAGTGAGCCAGATAGTACCAGCCAAAACACGATATTTTGCTCAGCTAAGCTCCCTTGAGGGAAGCGAATTTTCAACTCATTCACATACTGTCACACGTATATGCACACTGACAAAGGCAGCACACAATGCCGAATTCTCTCACACTCTCACAAGCATGAACAATTTACTCACGCAAAAAAAAACAATTGTGAATTTGTACATATATAAATATATTATGTTCGTTAACCATGTTTTATCTCTTTTATTGAAAATTCATGGTTTTATCTGTTTTCATTCATTTTCCAAACTTTAGTACAATTTAAGAGTTGGTGTGGGCCTTGGTGCATTTTCGAAGAAGCAAAAATCGTCATCACTTTATCCAAGCTGTGGTCTATGCTGCTACATACATGTTTGCCCCAATTCTACAGTCTCTCCAAAATAAATAAAATGGAAGTAGCATCTGGTCTTTTACCAAAGACTTGCAGAAGAAAATTGATGGTGTGTACACCAGTATGTTAAGAGCTGCTCGTAACATCTCCTGTGGCCATCACTGCATGGAAGAACGACTCTACGAACACTTTCCTCGTATCTCAGCTTTGATCAGAGAGAGAAGAATGAGATATCTGCTCACTGCTGGAGGGCTAAGTATGAAATAGTCAGCCACGTTCTTTTGTAGAGACCAAAACAGTGATTTAGTCTAGTGGGGAGACCACACAGAACTTACATCAACCAACCAACAGTGGACTCACGATGCACATATGAAGCCCTATATGGTGTGATGGAGACTAAAACAAGATGGTGTGAAAGAGTTAGGAAGATCCGTGACAATACCACAGCTAGATCATAATGATTTGATTATTAATTTCATTTTTGGAATTTTTCAGATTAAGATTACTAATGGCTGAGAACATATAGAGGGAAAAAGAAACTTTGTGGCACAAAAAAATCATAGACTGAAGAATGGTGGAGAGTAAGATGTCTCACAGAAGAAGTGCATATGTTGGGTGACAATCATCTCTTAAGTAGATCTAGTATAGAACTAAATAAAATATACAACCAAAAATTATGAACAGTAGATCAGAAAAACTAATATATATATATATATATATATATAATAGTAAGTAGAAGAATACCCATCACAGGACGAGTAAAATTAATTCCTCATACAGAAGCGCTTTGCACTACTTTTATGTCCCCTTACGATAATTAAAATCATGATAAATGCTACTATACCTTATGGCTAGAATCTTTATTCTAATTTTGATCTAGAAAATGTCTAAAGTATCAGGCTTAAGAGGTAGTAAGAAGTAATTGAAATCCAGGGAATTTTGCCTAATTTGGGTCTAATGACGATAGATCAAATCCAATGCAAATCTGATATACTTGAATTTTCAAATGAGAGATTGTGCCCATATTATTATTATACCCTCGTAAAAGCCCTTTAAAATAGTTAAAAACAACTGAAATTTGGGGAATATTTATTAATTGATGTTTTATAAATATTGTTAAATTTTATAAAAATCGGAGGTATCTGAATTTTCACGAAGGACTTCCGACTCTTTTAGACCCCCTTTGCATAAAACTAAATTAAAATGAATATAGCCCACATTTAGACTCTTTCTGTGTTCCAAAATTCATAATGATCGGTTAATTAGTTTAGGAATGAATCCTGTACATACACATATATAAATATATACACATACCTAACTTTATAAAAAGGTACAGATAAGTTGTAATACTACACATTGCAAAGAAGTCTAGGTTTAATGTTCCTCAAAATTCATACAGGAATTGTCCACACGTACCGTGACACAACGGATAACGCCGTTGATTAACAATCAGTTCTAAGTGACAGTCTGCTAGAAGTTGTAGGTTTAAATTATTACAGGTGATAATAATAATAAATAATTAACACTTCTACACGGTCATGGGTGATGAAACGAGAACAATCTACCCCCCCCCCCCATGGTTTGATATAAAGGATTCAGTTTCAAATTCTGTATAGGTTCAAAGTTCGACATTAAGATTTACAAGTTCAAAATATGCACCTGAAACATGTCAGAGATTACATTGGCTGAAATGCTGTGGAAACAACCACTAAGCTGAGAATAGTAGTCCGAATATTTTTATTGGTTTTATTACTGTAACGGATAAATTATTTTGACATAAAGAGATAAATATTTTCTTGGTAAAAGATGAAATAAACTTTCAGAAACAAAGATTGTAAACAAAGGCTTTCAAAACATTTTTTAAAAATAGCTTTAAACTTAAAAGAAATCGTTTAGCAATGACGAGAAGTAAGATAACGTTTTTGTGATCTTTTTCGAGAAAAAGATGTTTATTTTACAAGAGTTTATTCATGACAGAAACAAGACAATATTTTACAACAGAAACATCAACGACTAACCTATAAAACATCAGCATAGAAAATGTTATTAAATTGTAGACTGATCTAAAAATCTATTATTATACTAAAGCTGAGTTGACTAACGTTTGTTTCCCATAGTCGGTTTTCCTGATCACACAGAAGATGTACCAAAATATTATTCAATTATAGGATTAATTTATATTGAAAAATGTTCCATTTTAATTGTTTTAATTGACTACACTTTGCAATTTACTCATCAAGTTACACATCTCTGACCAACTTTCTATCACTGCATTCAATACGTCTCTATCACTCTCATTTCCGTCTCTCTCTATTTAACAGTCGAAGGCAATAAAAAAAGAAAAGCATAAAAGATTGCAATAGCTCATTATAAATATAAGGGAATATTAACACATTGTAATACTATTTAAATCGTAATTGGAGAGGAACAAAGATAGATGGAGTTAGATGTATTGCGTTGGCCAAAAAGTTCGTTCGTTTTTTAATGTCATCTTTCCTGCCTACGAAAGATCGTTTTATATTCCTATTCTTCTAATCCTGTATTTGGTGTAGAGAGTATTTTGTCGCGAGTGTGTAATAAGCTTCCGAGCAGAGGAGTTCTTACATTTTAGCTTGTATTTCATGGCGTGAAATTGAAGATCAAGCAGACTACTAGCGACATCTGATGCTTTTGTTTTTATACAGAAAAGGAAAAAAAAAGCTCCAGAAACTTGCATAAGGATATGTCATATGTATGAGGAGAATGCTGTTACAGAACAGGTGTGCCGAAATGGTTGCCTCGATTCCGAAAAGGAATTTTATTTTCAGTGACAGATGCCCCCCCCCCCCCACTCTGGCCGGCCAAAGATGATCGACAGTGACGAAGTGAAAGCCGTAGTTGAACAAGATTGCTGTTTGACAACCAGACAAATCGCAGACATTCTCAAGATTTCCAAAGCGAGCGTGGAAAATGAATTGTATAAACTCGGTTATGTTTCTAAACTTGATATTTGGATTCTCTATAAACACAGAAGCCATAAAACGAACAAACATTTTGGCCAACCCAATAGAAACGGAATGATAGAGAGAGAGAGAGTGAATGATAGAGAGAGAGAGTGAATTATAGAGAGAGAGAGTGAATGATAGAGAGAGAGAGTGAATGATAGAGAGAGAGAGTGAATGATAGAGAGAGAGAGAGAGTGAATGATAGAGAGAGAGAGAGAGTGTGAATGATAGAGAGAGAGAGAGAGTGTGAATGATAGAGAGAGAGAGAGAGTGAATGATAGAGAGAGAGAGAGAGTGAATGATAGAGAGAGAGAGAGAGTGAATGATAGAGAGAGAGAGATTGAATGATAGAGAGAGAGAGTGAATGATAGAGAGAGAGAGTGAATGATAGAGAGAGAGAGAGAGTGAATGATAGAGAGAGAGAGAGAGTGAATGATAGAGAGAGAGAGAGAGAGTGAATGATAGAGAGAGAGAGAGAGAGAGAGAGAGAGAGTGAATGATAGAGAGAGAGAGAGTGAATGATAGAGAGAGAGAGAGAGTGAATGATAGAGAGAGAGAGAGTGAATGATAGAGAGAGAGAGAGAGTGAATGATAGAGAGAGAGAGAGAGAGTGAATGATAGAGAGAGAGAGAGAGAGTGAATGATAGAGAGAGAGAGAGTGAATGATAGAGAGAGAGAGAGAGTGAATGATAGAGAGAGAGAGAGAGAGTGAATGATAGAGAGAGAGAGAGAGAGTGAATGATAGAGAGAGAGAGAGAGTGAATGATAGAGAGAGAGAGAGAGAGTGAATGATAGAGAGAGAGAGAGAGAGTGAATGATAGAGAGAGAGAGAGTGAATGATAGAGAGAGAGAGAGTGGATGATAGAGAGAGAGAGAGAGTGAATGATAGAGAGAGAGAGAGAGAGTGAATGATAGAGAGAGAGAGTGAATGATAGAGAGAGAGAGAGAGAGTGAATGATAGAGAGAGAGTGAATGATAGAGAGAGAGAGAGAGTGAATGATAGAGAGAGAGTGAATGATAGAGAGAGAGAGAGAGTGAATGATAGAGAGAGTGAATGATAGAGAGAGAGAGAGAGTGAATGATAGAGAGAGAGAGAGAGTGAATGATAGAGAGAGAGAGTGAATGATAGAGAGAGAGAGAGAGTGAATGATAGAGAGAGAGAGAGAGTGAATGATAGAGAGAGAGAGAGAGTGAATGATAGAGAGAGAGAGAGTGAATGATAGAGAGAGAGAGAGTGAATGATAGAGAGAGAGAGAGTGAATGATAGAGAGAGAGAGAGTGAATGATAGAGAGAGAGAGAGAGTGAATGATAGAGAGAGAGAGTGAATGATAGATAGAGAGAGAGAGTGAATGATAGAGAGAGAGAGAGTGAATGATAGAGAGAGAGAGAGTGAATGATAGAGAGAGAGTGAATGATAGAGAGAGAGTGAATTAGAGAGAGAGAGTGAATGATAGAGAGAGAGTGAATGATAGAGAGAGAGAGAGTGAATGATAGAGAGAGAGAGAGAGTGAATGATAGAGAGAGAGAGAGAGTGAATGATAGAGAGAGAGAGAGTGAATGATAGAGAGAGAGAGAGAGTGAATGATAGAGAGAGAGAGAGAGTGAATGATAGAGAGAGAGAGAGAGTGAATGATAGAGAGAGAGAGTGAATGATAGAGAGAGAGAGAGTGAATGATAGAGAGAGAGAGAGAGCGAATGATAGAGAGAGAGAGAGAGTGAATGATAGAGAGAGAGAGAGAGTGAATGATAGAGAGAGAGAGAGAGTGAATGATAGAGAGGGAGAGAGAGAGTGAATGATAGAGAGAGAGAGTGAATGAGAGAGAGAGTGAATGAGAGAGAGAGAGTGAATGAGAGAGAGAGAGAGTGAATGAGAGAGAGAGAGAGTGAATGAGAGAGAGAGAGAGAGTGAATGAGAGAGAGAGAGAGTGAATGAGAGAGAGAGAGAGTGAATGAGAGAGAGAGAGAGTGAATGAGAGAGAGAGAGTGAATGAGAGAGAGTGAATGAGAGAGAGAGAGTGAATGATAGAGAGAGTGAATGATAGAGAGAGAGAGTGAATGATAGAGAGAGAGAGTGAATGATAGAGAGAGAGAGTGAATGATAGAGAGAGAGAGTGAATGATAGAGAGAGAGAGAGTGAATGATAGAGAGAGAGAGAGTGAATGATAGAGAGAGAGAGAGTGAATGATAGAGAGAGAGAGAGTGAATGATAGAGAGAGAGAGAGTGAATGATAGAGAGAGAGAGAGTGAATGATAGAGAGAGAGAGTGAATGATAGAGAGAGAGAGAGTGAATGATAGAGAGAGAGAGAGTGAATGATAGAGAGAGAGAGAGTGAATGATAGATAGAGAGAGAGTGAATGATAGAGAGAAGGTGAATGATAGAGAGAAGGTGAATGATAAAGAAAAGAAATGATAGAGAAAAGAAATGATAGAGAAAAGAAATGATAGAGAAAAGAAATGATAGAGAAAAAATTCAGAAGTTCAAAAAAGACTTGCTTTATGCATGTGTGAGATTAAAAATGAGGCTTTTCCTCTTTCAGGCTTTGGAGTTGAAGTGCGTCGGACGTGTCCGGCTAGTGTTTTATCTTAACATGGTATTCACGACTGTTGTGGTTCTGGCAAACGTCCTATATCTGGGTTGTGTCTATCGTTCCAATATATTCATCCATGGCCTTTTTTTACTGGTTGTAGCTATCATCCCAGGTAAATATTCAACCATTGTGGTTTTCTTTGGATCACATCTATTATTCCTATATATCAACAAAGTAAGTCGTATTTTCGTTACATCCCCCATGCATATTTATAAATTATTTGCCCTGGCAATTCATGTTTATTTTTATTGTGTTCAGAACATTAATGTAGAATTACCTTTAGTAATTACGTCTATGATTTTCATCTCTTTTTATGTATTGTGTTTTATGATGTGCTTATTACGTTTGTCTTTGATAAACATTCTGTGATATATTCCTTTAGAAAATATTCAAGTTATCTCGCCTGAATTACTAATTGCCAACTTAAGAATTCCCTTTTCCATTTTGAAGTACGGAAAAGACTTGCTCTACACACGTGCAAGATTCAACACAAGGATTTTTCTCTTTCTGGCTTTGGGTTTGAAACTAGTCATACATGTCCGGGTGCCGCTCTATCTTAGCATGGTTTTCTTCTGTCAGATGTCCGATTCATGGGTTATAGCTATTGTTTCGATGTGTTCATCTATGCCCTTTGCTTACTGACTGCAGCTATCCTTCACAGATATTTAACCATTGTCATTTTCTCCTGATCACAGATATCATTAAAAATATCATCGAAGTCACGTTTACTTTACATCACCCATACATCTCTCTATAAATTGTTTGCCCTGGCAACACTTGTTTATTTTGATTATGTTTGGAACATTTACATAGAATTACTTTTAGCAATTATGTCTGTGATTTCCATCCCTTTTTATTCATCATGTCGCCATTACGTTTGTCTTTGGTAAACCTTCTGTGAGAAAGAAATGTATATATTATGTAAATTCAACAATTTTTTCATCATTGTCTTCCACCTCCTGTACATCCCAACCTTATGCACACTAAAGTGAACACGTTACATAGCAGCGCTCATGCTGGAAAGAGATATCAATTCGTACATTGCTAAAAACATAAAACAAAGGATATCAAATATTCATTTATTTTATATGAACTGGAAATTATCAATCATTTTGGAGGGCCGGGTAGTATTTAATAAGTGAAGATTTCGAATACAAAATGCTATAAATCCAATTCCCATCAATTTAGATATTAAAAAAAAATAGGATGAACATATAGGATTTAGATTTATCCCAATCGTATAAGATTGACTGACCGACAGTGTGGGCGAAAACACAAGCCACGCCCCAAAATTCCAGCTAAAAGCAAAACTAGAATTTTGTTTCCAAAAACCAGCTTACAGGACCAACTTAGCATTTTTTACCAAAAAACAAAACAAAAATGCTCGTCACATAGCCTGCTCTCTACTACGTCCGTACGACCATGCGTAATAAAATATAAAAGCATCACACTACGAGAAAATCTTTCTCTTTCTTTCCTTCGACGCTGAACAGAAGGATATGACTAGACTATCATCGCCCTTCTGTGTGAGGGACGTCTCAGGTGACTAATATTCACCATTTAACTTTCAAACACATGCTTACCCACACTGCTGACAAAGGCACACACACAAAGGCCTACATGACCTATCAATTCTCATGAACGCACTCACATACAAACAGTCGACACTTACGCACCATGAAAAAATCTTAACTCACACACATTCGTACAACTATGCAGCATGCATACACTCCTAATTACAGGCATAAACATTTTATTACTTTTCTAATGGAACTTTCAAGTGAAAAATTAATATCTTGTATTTTGTATATATATAAATATTCGGTTTCTTTAAAGACTAATTTCTTTTTCTATTCTTTATTCAACTTTCATGCATATTTTTATCTGTTTTTCTGTTTTAAACATTCTTTACAATTCTTATGTAAGTGTGGATATTACCATTTTCTCTAGGATACAACAACTTAACCAGCTAGGATCCACACTGCTATATAAATGGTGACGCTGGTCGCTACTTAAATAGTGACCCCAGTTGCTACAAACATATCAAATCTAAACTTTGATTTTTTAATCAAAGTTTAGATTTGATATGTTTGTAGCTTATTTTAATTTAAAACAAAGAGAAATTATTACCAAACATGATTTTGATGGGTGCAACACTTTTTATAGTAATAGCTTCGCAATTTTAAAAATAGCGTTTAACGCCCTTTTTTAATTCAAACTCTTATAAGTATACACCTTATGAATTTTAATATTTGATATCTAAATAATAAATAGTTGCATATATGTTCGGAATATATTATTCTTACACGCCTTGCATCAATGTTTGATAATACCAATTCAACTTTCAGCACTTATCTTTGAATACGTGTTTTTTTTTGGTTGTATAGAAACTGAACATTTTTCGGTGATAAAAATTCCCACACATGCAATAATGATTACAATAAACGAATTTTCCCAAGTCCAGCAAAAATGATTTACTTACCAATTAAAGACAGTAAATATTGCAGTAGAAAGACTTACCTGTAAAATAAAAAAAAAACAAAGAAATATAATTATAAGAATAAGAGTTTACAAAAATAAATTCTGTACATTTCAGCAGTAAAGTAATAATCGCTGCTGCAATATATATAAAACATTACATTATGTACAAGAATATCATGCAATACCTTGAAAAAAGTATATATTACTACAAAACAAATTTACAAATCACATGAGAAGGATTAAATCTGGACAGAACACAGATGGATCTAAATAAATTATCATATTGGGAGGACATTTGGAAATTGGGATTTAACCTAGACAAATGTAAAGTACTACATGTAGGATCCAGAAATGTTGGAGTTGAATATGTACAAACAACAGAGAAATCAAAGAAGTAGATGGAGTCTGCGATTTGGGAGTGGCGTTTTATAATACATTTAAGGCAAATGATCATATTTTGACCATTGTATCGAGGGCAAATAGAATGATCGGGTGGATGGTTAGGAATATTATTTCGAGGGGGACAAATGTGTTAAGGATATATAAAGCTCTAATAAGACCTTATAGAATACTGCACCCAGGCCTGGGCTCCAGCGACTAGACATGGAAATTGGAATGTAATATTAAAATTGTAAGGCGTACAAAGAAGGGTGACAAAACTAATAAGTAAAGTAAAGGAGTGCAGTTACAGAGAGAGATTGGACAAATTGGGATTGACTACTTTGCTGGAGAGAAGAATGAGAGGTAATATGATTGAGACTTTCAAGATAATTAATGGCATTGCTAACTCGGTGGGCATTTTTTGAGTATTTCTCCTAGATCTGGAAGGTTATTGTCAAGACAGTTTTCAAAAACTAGATCTGTTAACCAGTTAAGTTTTTTTGCTCACAGAGTAATATGTTTTTGGAATAAGTTGCCAGACTGGATTAAGAACAGCAATAATGTGGATCGGTTTAAGATGAGGTTGGATACATTCAGAGAAAGTGGTAGGAAGGAAAAATTGAGGGGACACTTTTGGGAGTTGTCAAATGAAATATTTGACATAATTTAATCTGGATATCGATACTGTACTAAGAGTTTAATTTTTTTCTAACAGTTGAATTGAGAAGATAGTTAAAAGGGAGATGCCCAAGGAGGCATAACAGACAAATAATAATAATGTTTGTTTGTGTCATTGTCTCAGGGACCCGATACAAGTAGTCGATAAAGAAAGGAAAAAAGGAACAGTCATTAACAATACATTTAATGTTTA
This sequence comes from Sepiola atlantica, assembly GCA_963556195.1. NCBI lineage: Eukaryota > Metazoa > Mollusca > Cephalopoda > Sepiida > Sepiolidae > Sepiola > Sepiola atlantica. Next base: position 218,715,892 of record OY744515.1, on the reverse strand, counting down.
TAAAAAGATGCCAGTATTATATTAATAATGCCGACCGAACATGAAAAGCATGTTCGAGAGATAACATAAAAATACATGAAAATGCACACAAAAATGTAAAAGAAAGAGAAATGTTAAGAAATACATTATTCACCATACAATATTAATTACACGTATTCTTCAATTTAGATGATAAAATAAATTAAAACGTGCATTGCACAATGTCAAATTTATATGTTCTCATATATAGAAATCTTTCACACAGTGTGGACAGAAAACGTCCTAATCCATCAAATGTAATAGTTGGAAGAGGTTGAAGCCTCGTTTTTACTTTCAACCATGTGAAAACCAATCACGTTATCAAAACGCCCCCTAGTATCAATGGTGATAACTCAAGGTCCTAAAACCTGAAAAACAGATAGCTTCAAATTTGAGCACACACATTATTTATGTGCCATAAGTTTAGACTCATTGCATGCAATGTTTTTCTTTCATCATTAAACTACAGACTTTATTCTGACATTTTTACGAGTTGTCATCAAAGAAAAGATTCAGAATGTACATCATTTTTTGTTTTTATAAGTTTAACTTCTGGTGTTGTGTCAGTGCAAATAAAAAAAACTTGAATGTCGTTGATGATAATCTATCATTTAGTGAAAAAAAAAACTATCATGTTTAATATTGGAAACATCTGTGATAAGTATACGTTTCATGTCTGCTAGCAAATAATCTCATCTGTTTCCATTTATTCTCCAAAGAGTAATCAAAGTAATTATTTCTTTCAATGTTCTTTTAATGTCTATCTAAAATGCAATACTCCACAGGGAATCTTGCTTGGTCTGTTATTCAAGAGATGCAACAATTCGTTTTGGCGCTATGCATCTTTTGACATTTGTTTAATATTAACATAATTATGTTGATTTTTAAATAGGATGTTTAATATTAACATAATTATGTTGATTTTTAAATAGGATGTTTAATATTAACATAATTATGTTGATTTTTAAATAGGATGTTTAATATTTTCAAATATTTAGATCTGTAAAATAGGCCATGAAAACAAAATGCATCTATTTATATATATATTAGCAGGGGTACCAGGCGTTGTTTCCGAGTGAATGAGGAATACTGTGCCCTTTTGTGCATATCTCAGCGCACCATATTATCTTAAAACGGTGTTACAGACCAGTCAAAATGCAGTTGTTTTTTTTATAAATTAACATTTATTTAACAATCTCATTTTTGACCCATATAAAAGTCTTCACTAGAAAAATACAATTTTTTTTCGACGCTGCATGTTCTCACTTTATTCTTTTCAAAGATTCAGGTTTTTATGTCTGATTCCAGTGGTTCTGTGTACTGGTAGGAATGTGTGAGTTAGAAGTGGAAGTATTTGTACTGTTTGAATACATTGAAATTAAAACGGTTTAAAGACCAGTCAAGACCGTCGAAAAAAAAAAAAAAAAAAAAGAAAGGAAAGAAATAATTTTTTAATTTTTTTAAAAACTTAGTTCTCCCCAAACAAGGCAAGTTGCCACTGTAGACGTATGGGCTACTGAGAATTAGGGTGAAAGTTTAGAGGGTCATCATAAACTTGGAGCTGTGCAGCGATATGTTTGTTCACATTAGTTTTAAATTTCTGTATGTCGGTACAGTCGGAGAAACAGGGAGCATGGGGGGGGGGTTCCAAAGGCCGGCAGCTCGAGGAAAGAAGCTATTGGAGTTGAAGGCTCTCCGGCATCTAGAGACCTCCACAGTGAATGGATGGAATTTAGCTGGTCGAATGTATTTACGTCGAGGGGGCTCCAGAGCAGCAAGTTCATCGGAGCACATTCAATTGAAGTACTTGTAAAATAAGCACAAAAATGCAACATTGCGGTGATGGAACAGAGGCTGGAGGTTGGTGGATAGTGAGGAACCTATTAGATTAGATACTGTTCTTTGGACCTTGTCTAAGAGGGAGAGACTAGTGGATGGTGTACCAACCTAGATGTGACAATATTCCATGCATGGGCGGATAGTAATTTTGTAGAGATATAGGATACTGTCAGGTGTGAGATGTTTTCTAGCACGTAGAGGAAGCCCACTTTCTTTTCTGCAGCCTTGGCTTCTATGTATTTGTACCAATTCATGTTACCTGCGAATGTTAGGCCGAGGAGTTTAAACATTGGACTCTCAGATAGGGTGTTATTTGCCATGGCAATCGGTGATTGAAGAGGTTCCTTGTAGTTGTTGAAGGAAAGGAGCTTTGTCTTAGCAGCATTAAATGTTACCATCTATATTGTCTGTATTCTCCTGATGAAGACTCTTATATAGATCGAAAATTATAATTTTAAACGTTAGTTTATAAAAGAAATATCTGCATTTTGGTGGGTCTCTAAACCGTTATAATTTCAAATTTCAATGCATACACAAGTGTAAATAATTTCACTTCTAACCATATTATCTGTTTTATTATTTTTACATTACATTCTATTCACGGATTGGAGCCGAAGCATGTGCTAAGCCTTGATTGGGCAGCGCAATTTAAAGTGACATTAATTGAAATAAATATCGGTTATTTTAAAGCCTTTAACCCCTCTTGAAGCACACCAGACGCTTACCGAGTATCAATGAGGACCGCTGTGCACTTCTGCTCCAAACGCGCAACCCTTTCATTAAGATTTTCTATTCTTATTTTGTAATGTCCAATTTTTAAGTTATGAATAAAGTAAAAGGTTACATCTTCTTTTTATGGATATTAAGCTCAAACACTAAACTTAAGATATTGTTTTACCCCCCCTTTGATAAAAATTAAGTATACTTATCCAAGTATTCTGGTTAAGGTAGTTTCAGAATATATATAGTTATGAAGGTTTATCTCAATTTTCAAGTAAAGAATTTGTACAGTGCAGACACAGATTCCATGATAATATTGTTCTCTCTTTGAACAAAATGTATACTTATTCAAGTATCCTAGGAATATGGCATAATCACTTTGACACAACAGTTCTCGTTATCTAACTGAAAGTAAGCAACGGTGAGCCTGGTCTACCCAGATGAATGATCATTTGAGAATACCAGGCGTGGTATGTGGGTGGACGGCGACACGTCCCTTCAAAAGCTATTATTGTTGAAATTATCTAGCTGAGCAGCATACACATGTGACTAGGGACCACTATTCTCAGAATATTTATTGGTCATAGAGGGTCTACCTTAAAAATCAGAGGATGTCATGGAAAATAAAACAAGCGAAGGTCTTTGAAAATGAAACATGTAATAACACTAGTTTATACTCGTTCCTTGAGTGGTGTTGTTACAGTACCTGGGTATGTTAATATCCACCTTTACCTAACTCCTACCGCTTTATAGTAAGTATGAAGAAATATACCTGTGAAATTTCGTGGAAAATACTCTTAGTATTTGCATTAGAAAGTAAGTAACTATGATGAATGTATTTACGTATTGCTTTTATCAGTAAAAGGTGTTAGAAATTTAAACAAAAATAATTAACTTTGAACACATGACGAATATCCTTTATGTCTACTTTTTTGTGGATTATGAAAAAGGGCACTTAGTTTGAAACAATGCATTTATGTAATGTTTTTTTTATTATATTATGTCAATTTCTTTTAATTTATAAAACACATCCAATGTATAAAAACCATTATAATTTGTGAGATGTCTAATGTGAGATAAAAACTCAAGTATTGACATTTTAAAAACTGCTGCCTTAGTAAGGCGTACTCTGCCTATTCCTTTTTGTCAACAAATCAGGTGTTTCTATATACAGACAAAATCCAAAAGCACCATAACCTTTTAATAGTATATACATGAATTAGATACAATCAATATGGCAATATCATTTCAGCATTTCAAAAGTGATGATATTAAAAAAAATGAATATATTTTAGTGATCTTAACTGTGCATTTGTATATTGTTAAAACTACTTTTAATATAAAACATACAATATATATATATTTAAATGGATAAATAGTAAAGACGTTCAATTGCAAATAATTTATCCTGACTTAGTCCATTACTAGATGGATGGTAACTGTTTATTTTTTCTGCTAGACTTTCTAATCATATATTTTTTTACCAGTGAAGGTTGGGGATATGCGTTGCATGGAAGAAAATATCTGAATGATACGATGTGTAATAAAAATGTTAAAACAGGCTTAGATTTGATGACCTCAGAGGAAGATTAAATCTCGACTGTATAGGGAGATGTGTGCAGAACAGGAGACTTTGTTGGTATGGTCATGTTGAAAGAATGGATGAAAATTCTTGGGTTAGTAAATGTAGAACAGTTGAGGTAGCAGAGTTAGTTGAAAGTAGAAGGCCATGAATAACATGGGAGTAAGTGATAAGGATTGACTTGAAAAAAGGAGGGATAAATAAAAACCTGGCCAGATATAGGTTAGTTTGAAAGTCCATTTCTAAAAGCTGTCGAACACATGCCAGCATGTAAAACGAACGTTTAATCGAACATGATGATAACTACTCATTTGTATATAATAGAGGAAACACGTCTTACAGATATGCTAGTAAATATATAAACAGATGTTCCATGCTGGCAATTATCTGATCTCTGATTGCATTCACCTGGGGTGGCTTGAGCCAGCTCCAAGTGAATTTGCGACATCGATTTCATTGGAGTGTCATGAGAAAAGACAAGAGGCTGTGAAAATGGTTCTCCTTTATAGCCTTAAGTCGTAGTCAGTTGAAACCCCTGGAACTTTTGTATTAACCTGAGAGCAGTAGCATACAGCACCTGGTATCTCCAATTCTTCACCTTCTAATCAGACTCCATTGATGCATAACTTTGGTTATATTATGAATACCGGTGTATGAACCTGATTATAGACAAAATCTTGACACTAGTGGATCATAACTCCATCCTCACCTATTATGATAAGCAACTAAGAGACTTCTTTGTAAACAAACTAATTTTCGGATATTTTTAGATGAGGATTAAAAATTTGAATTATTTGAACTACTATTCTCATCTTGGTTATTTTCATTACGTTTCGGTCAATGTAACCTCTGACCTACTTTGGGTGCATCATTTCGAACTAGGCAATCTTTATGTTGAAAGTGTTTAGTTCGAAATCTCATACAGTTTCTAAAAGTTCACTTGAAGAAGGTCGGCACTTGCATCAGCCGAAACGTTGTGAAAATAACAACCAAAATTAGAATAGTAGTTTAAATAATCCAATTAAAACGAATGTGTTAATTCTTTTTTAGTAACCATTATCTATTATTTAGTTTAAATATCGCCGTCAAATCTATTACTAATGGAGATTTGCTTGTCTGAAGCCGAAACTATACTATTACTTCCATTAATGTACTATTGCACTATCTCTTAATGCTTAATTCAGCTTACTATATTATTTCACACTAATGTACGTTCAATGCTCTATTCTAGGGGGAATAGTGTAGTATCTGTTTTGTCATGATACCATCTTCCCCAGGCATTATATCCTCCTTGGGGACGTGTAGTATCTGTTCTCTAATAATTATACCATCCTCTCAGGCATTATCTCCTCCTTTAGAGGTGTAGTGTTGTATATTTATTCATCATAATACCATCCTCCCAGACTAGCAACAATTATTTGCTAGTAATTTTAAGTTTACAGTATTTATTCACTAAATTGCATATTCTATAAGGAATACCCTTGGAACAAAAAATGAGGAAAGAATGCCTGGGGGAAGATAGTATCATGACCAGAACAGATACCACACTATGCTCCTCTGAATAAAGCATTGAGAGTACATTAGTCTGAAATAGTATAGTAAATTGAACTGCGCATTAAAAGATAGTACATTAGTACATTAATAGAAGTAATAGTATAGTTTCGGTTTCAGATAGGTTAGTTTGGAAGTAAATTTCTTAAAGCCGTCCAACACATGTCAGCATGTAAAACGGACGTTAAACCGAATATGACGAATACAACTTTTAAAATTTATCATAGCAATTTTCCCAAAAGTTGAAGTTTAACAGTATTTACATTTAGTCCAGATAAACACACAAAATTGATTTTTTTTCTGTATTAATGTTATTACTGTTAAAGGCGACCCTGTAAACATTATTCTAAAAACATTTTGGGTAAGGGAACCCAAAAATAATACTTAGAATTCCTTCAAAGCGCTACTGAAACCATCGTTTCTGGATGACTTTTTCGAGGCGCTTCAAGGACATGTAATATCTGCTCTGGAGATGTTAGATAAAAGTAAATGTTGGTAAAAATAAATAAAAGTCAACATTAACATTTTTTTTTCACTTTTCGTCACCCTAAACAAAGCATTTTACCACTGAAGCGTAAGGGACTACTCTGATACAGGCCAAGTTTATAGGGGCCACCTGGGTGAGGTGTTGAGCAGCAAGATAGTTGCTCACATTACATTTAAATTTCTGCATGTTGTTATGGTCGGGGAAGCAAGGATGGAATTCCAAAGGTAAGTAATCCTTGGAATAAAGCTATTAGAGTAGGAAATGTTTTAGCATCTAGGTTCTTCTAAAAATAAGGGGTGGGATTTTGATGCTCGTCCGCTGGGTCGAGTGTATTGTCATTTAGAGAGTACAAGTGCAATAAGTTTATCAGAGAACATTCCGTGAAAGTACTTGTAAAACAAGCAATAGGATGCAACACTGTGGCGATGTGATAGGACTGGAGTTTGGCAGACAGAACAGAACCTATTAGGTTATTATTTAGTTCGTAATATTATTTGACAAGATTTGTTTAACTAAAACGGAAATTTAAAACTTGCGCTTAGAAATAAGGAAGGTTTGATTTATGTATTGCAGGCGATGTTTTACTTTTATTCATTCTGTATAAAAAAGAAAAAAAATTGTAAGAAAATCTACGATTTAACACCCACATGATTGAACATTGTTCTGCAAACGATGTTTTGTGAATCAGAGTAAATAGTTCAAGCTCCCGTTTTTGTAAATGTATGGATTTGGTTGGGTTTTTTTATAGAAATTTGTCCAGAATGAGCAATTCCTTAGAAAACAAATAAAATGCACAAAACAAGTTTTCAATTTCCTTTTTACTTATCTTGACGGATATTTATCCATATTGTTCTTATTAAGCATATTTATATATAGATTGTGGTTCATACGTGTGAACAATGCATATTCTATTATAAACAGACACATACACATGTGTGTGTGCGTGCATATATATAGTGTATTTGGGCAACATTTTCTCATTTATGTAAACATTGTTAAAAATAACAGAATTCGTCTGTTTAATTATATATTTTTAATTTTTTCAATTTTTCTGATGGTCTTGCTTTGTATTAAAATTTAAAAAATTAAATGTTCCATAGGTTTCACGAACGTTTCTGATTCTTCCTCGAAATATTGCAGTCGATGTTTTACTTTCGATTTTATTCTGTGATGCCATTCCAGCGTCACTGAATTTAAATCGTCAACAATTTTCCTGGAACAATGCGAAAAACGTTCTCTGCGCGTTTTTCCAGCTTTTTTTTAATTTGCTTTTGACACCTAAGGATGATTCAACGAAGAATCGAAAACATTCGGGAAACCTATGGAACATTTATTATTTTATTTTTATTTTAATACAAAAAAGACCATAAGAAATATAAAAACTTTTTAAAAAAGTATAATTAAACAGACGAATTCTGTTATTTTTAACAATGTTCGCATATATATATATATATATATATATATATATATATATATATATATATATATAGAGAGAGAGAGAGAGAGAGAGAGAGATAACAAATAATTTAAAACTGAATTTATATAGTTAAATATAGATTCGTATTGACTTTTATTTTCAGTCGCAGTGTTCATTTTTAAGCAAATTAATTGGTTGGTTGTTTTATTTTATGTCACAACCATTTTTGAGCGATTCAGTGTTGAAATCTGTCACCCCTGTAAAGGACTTTATATTTCAAGTTGCAAATATCTTCAAATACTTATGAATTAATTTGCTTTGCAGATTCATATTTTTCAAATAAACCGTCTGCAAATGATAGGTTCCATTTAGCCCATAAATGACACCCTGACAGGTAACCGTGAAGTGAAGTGTAAAGTGAAATGTAAATTCTTATGTTAATAATCGGAAAGTGTTCAGTTTGTGCATCATCACTAATAGTAGTTGGTGATATCACAATCAAAGAAGTGAAATAGACATACACATGTTGAAAAAGTTATATGCCTCACACAAAAGGAATCCGAAAAAATGACAGTTTTTCACTATTTTCAATACGGATTTCTGTTACATAAATGCCCTTGGTCCAACGATGCTTAATCATTTCAATCACACCATGGTAGAAAGTGCCATCCTGGTCCTTTAAAAACTCTTCCACACACTGATGACGCTATCATGAAAATAGTGAAAAACTGTCATTTCTATGATTTCTTTTGGGTAAGGCATATAACCTCTTGAACATCCCTTGTGTGTGTATATGTGTATGTATATTTCTCTTCTTGGATTGAGCACTGTGGTAAGTGATATCATCAACTACTATTAGCGATAAGGCTTGTTTTACAAATACTTCAATGGATTGTGCTCCAATGAACTAGCTGCTCTGGTGCCCCCCCTCGACGTAAATACACTTGACCAACCTGACAATCAGCTAAATCCCATCCATTCACTGTGGAGGTCCCCAGATGCCGGAGAGTCTTCTACTTCAATAGCTTCTTTCCTTGTGCCGCCGGCCTCTAAAACTCCTTCCCTGCTCCCTGTTTCCCCGACTGTACCGACATGCAGAAGTTTAAAACTAATGTAAACAGACATCTCGCTGCACAGCTCCTAATATAGGATGACACCCAAAACTTGCACCCTAATTCTCAGTAGCCCCTTACGTCTACAGTGGTGGCCTGCCTAGTTTGGGGTGAAATATGTAAAAAAAAAAAAAGGCAAAGCAGGTGGAATTTATGTTTAAGAAACAGGAAGAATTCAGATGGAGCTAAGTCTGGTGTTTAAAAAAGGATGAGGTAATTTAAAAGCCACAGTTGGCTGCTTCAGCCACCCGAGTAATGTGAATGGGTGCATTATCCTGGAGAAAGAACACACTGACCCATAGTTTCTCTTTGAGCTTCAACTTGATTTCTTCCTTTATAATTGTCTTAATTGTGATGCTTAAGACTTCCCAATAATAGTGTTCCCCTTTATTCCTTTAGTTTTATCACATCTTTAGAATTAAAAAGAAAACAGAGAAGCAATCACCTTACCAACTGATGTGGCCTGTGGTGAATCTGTTTGCTTTGAAGCAGGTATGAAATGGAATATAAATTTATGTGTGTTTTAGTTTGTGTTGTTAGAGTGGAGGCTTTTTTTCCGTACGGACAAACACAGATTAAAGGGAAGTTATTGTGTGCAATTCTACAGAGTTTTTTTTCCTTGTGTTCTTCAAAAGTAAATATCATCACCACCATCATCATCATATTCGGTTTAATGTTCGTTTTGCATAGTGGCATGCGTTGGACGGCTTTAAGAAACTGACTTCCAAACTAACCAGGATGTATATATTAATTACATATAAGATGTCTGTATGTGTTATGTACTGTGAATAAAATTTTTAAAAAATCCTATTTCACAAAATAATTTAATAACGAAATCAAAGTCACCAAAATTAATTTCCGTTTCTTCTGTAAACAAGTCACACAACAACTGGCTTTTTAGCCAAGATCAAAGTGTAGTATCTGTTCCGATAGATACTACACCCTATAGACCGGTATCGTCTTGGCTCTCGGGCCTTGATTCCGCCGGTCTGTGGGTTTGTCCTGTGCATTTCTAGGAGGTTCACCCTCCCAGGCTTTGCCTCCCCTCTTTGGGGTGGAGTAAGTTTATCGCTTACTGCTTGAGGCGCCCTTACCGGGGAATGCCGACGGGGCTGCCCAGGCATTTTTTGTAGGCCAGAGTACTCACCTTGTCGGGCGCTGGCTTTTCAAATCCCACTTTCCCGACCTTGTGTCACATCTTACCTTGTGGGAGGAAGATAAATAAAACAGCTATATTTTTAGAATATATCATACCCACAGGGTTATCTATTATGGAAAAGGCAGTTATTTGTTTAGGTGTGGGGGAGTGGAGGAGAGAAGTTTTAAAAGAAAGATGTTACACACACTTTTTACCTATTTTGTAAGCCATGGCCCCGGGCAACGTCGGGTAGCCATGCTAGTAAATCTATGGAAGATATTAATGAGACACAAATAGACGATCCTTATTATTACAATAACTATCATTATTGTTATTATTATTGAAATATTTTTTCTTTGCTTCCTATTTTTGTTAGTTCGTTCTTCTCAAATGTGTAATTCTACACGAACCATTTTTTCTATCATTTTCTATTGTTCTTTCATGATTGCTAGCCATGTTATATCTTCATTTGAATTTCAGAAATGTTCTTTTCTTTGTTTTCCAACAATTTTTCTTCATGGGGATCATTATAATTTAGAATTTTCTGTATTCTGGGATTGGTGTTAGCCGCTATTATTATCATGATTATTGTTATTACTGACGTCAGAACAAATATAATTTCCGTCTGACCTTTTATGTGCGATTAATATTTAGCCATCATCGAACTATTTCTTGAGAAGTTTTGTTTTATCGACACTGTCTATATTGTTAGGGTAATGTTTTGATATTAAATAGTTCAAAATGAAACTCTAGCTTTTTAAAATAATTATTTATAGAGTCTTAGAGAGAGAAAGAGGGTAAATAACATCCATGATAGATTAATTAATGCATGTAACAGTTATCTTTGACCATGTTTTTGGAATGAGTTCTATTCTGACGAATCTTAGATAGGATAAATGTATAATATAAATGTTTTTGTTTGTACACTCTAAAGAAGAGACGATCATAAAGTGAAAACCATGTGGAACATATATAATTCGTTGTATTTATAAATACACACACACACATATATATATATATATATATATATATATATATATATATATACTAGCTGATATGCCCCAGATGTTCGCGTGAATATCTATACTTAAATTTTTGTCTTACATTGCCGTGAAAAATGAGTGACTAAAGATTATTAAAATTAAATATTTATGACATCTTATAAAGATTGAAAGTTAAATCGCATATTTAATAATATAGTGGAAGAAAAAAATAGTCTAGCCTAAATTAATTATATTCGTACCAATAATATAGTGGAAGAAAAAAGACAGGTTCTCTTCTTGGTCAGGAAGCTATTGTCTATAAATAGTGGAATCATTCGTGTACTTCGGGCCCACTATTGTTCCATCTGGGCAAAATGCATATTGGTCAATCGTCAATTTGTAGCCCACTATATCTGTTTTTGTGCGCCTCCAGCGGTCCTTGTGAGGGCATTGGGAGATTTTCATATCAACCAAGAGGTGTGTCTACCAACCTTATCGTCCAGTACATCTTCTATAACTGTGAGACATGGCCAAGGAATATTACTTCCTCCTTTTGGGGCCAATGTAATATATGTTCGTTGGTCATATATACTAACAAAAATATTCTCCTTTGGTCGCATATCTTTGTTGGCATATATGTATATGAGTAATATATTATATGTACTTATGATGTATGTTAGTAATTATGATCGGATAACTTCCCAAACATTTGTATGTAACAGAATTATAGATATCTATATATCTTTAGCTAGGAGTTGCTGCTGGCTGTTTATGAGGAGGTAATGCCTGGGGAGATAATATGACGAATGAATATATACAATGCTAACCCCTCCAAAGGACAAATTCCTGGGAGGATGGTTTCATGACAACAGGACATATACTATGCTACTACTCCCCCCCCCGAAAAAAAAGTAATGCTTGGGAGGAAGGTATCATGACAAAAGAAAAAGATACATTAGCCCCTATGAATTAAGCATTGAAAGATAGAGCATTATTCTTAAATAGCATAGAGCATAGCAAATTGAACTGAGCATTAAAAGATAGTAATAGTATAGTTTCGGATTCAGATATAGAAGTAATAGTATAGGTTGGGATTCAAACATGCAGATACCGAATCTCCATTAGAAATAGATTACATGGAGAGTATAAAGTGGTCATTGTGTTTAGTTTCGGCAACCTCATAACTCTCTCTCCCCTGATTTTTTCTTTAGTCCTCACATTCAATGAGCAATATTTCTGAATTAATTCTATGAGCGATGTTGCTGTTTTCTCTGGTCGGTTGTTGTTTTAAATAGGTGGCATGTTCAGATTTTCAATCTTCTCATAGTATTCATCATCATCATTTAACTCTTAATCTATCCATCTCATTGTCCCTCATCCTCGAGTGTTTTTTTAACCCAGATAAATAGTGACTCATTAACTAAAATAATGTTTTATTTTTCTAAAATGATCAAAATTCTTGAAATAGAAAACATTATTTCCATGAAAATGAAAATGCTAAATAACAGGGAAATAAATATCAGCATATCATGAAAGCATCCTAATAAGAGAAATTCTGTAAAGAGAGTTTTCTTCCTATGAGAGTGGTTTTAATAGTCGTAGCTTTTAGGACCGGAAGCAGCGTTTGATTGGTGGATGTGGTTCCACTGAGATCGCACATGGCTTCCGGTTAGAAAACTGTTTAAAAGCTGAGTCTCTGCGGAGATCGTTCATTTGTTATGCTATAAAGAGAGGAGCATACTTCTTGGTAATAACCTGTGAGCATATCAATATCCGATCAATATCAATAGGGTCACAACAGAGAGATGGTATGATGTGAAAGAGCTGAAGACATCGAGGACAGCATGGCGCATACTTCAGATGTATTTGGTTCAGTTTCAAAATCTAAAAGTTATGGTACTAATGATTTAGCATCAATTAACTGTTCGTGATTCTATGATATTTATATACCTTGTTTCTCAAGTTTGGACTGTTGAGCGGATCCATAGATGCTGTCGAAATTGGATGGCATAAAAAGAGTTTGAGTTCATGATTAGTGTGTCATTTTGCACTTGGGCAGGAATGGCATTTATTGATTTTCATGCAAGTAACTTAAAGACGTACCAACATTTTTTGCCGTCCATATTTTTGACAGCATAAAAGCAGACAAAAAAATGACGAGCCAATTAGTTATGAATGTGATCAAATTGCTGCAGTTTGAGTGACATATGGGAACATTAATAAATAACATTTATTGGCTTCACAAAATTGTTCGTTATTATGACTTAT
>OY744515.1:218527777-218697777 GCA_963556195.1 Sepiola atlantica | reverse complement strand
AAAAGCAAGGAAATTCCCAAATTTTTACACTTTTATTGTCATTAATTAAAGGTATGACTACATATCAACCAAACCATTTCATTATCACATCACTACAGTATGAATCTCTATGCATGAGTGGATGAAGTGTGTGAGGTGCGCTGAAGAAAAATTCTTACCAGTAAAATACATAGCCCTGTTGTGCTCGCATACCCTTAATGACAATAAAAGTGTAAAAATTTGGGAATTTCTTTGCTTTTGTACATTTAGTGTATATGAATTTTCATCTTAACCCTATTAAGGGCATATGATTTCAGTATACTGGCATTTATCATGGAATGTCACTACTTTTGTAAAGGCTATGCCTCAAGACAATGGCCATTTTTAAGTTTTTTTTTAATTTTCTGGAAAACTAAGGTATATGGTAAACTGAAATTAAAATGCCATCTACTACACCCTAGAACCTCTATCTCTGGCAAAAATCAGCTGAATCCATCAAATAGTTGATGAGATACAGGGTGGCACATACGTACGTACGTACACACGGATAATATGATTTCGTGATTGAACTTTCCGGATCTCTGGGTTGCCTTGACTAATGATGCTGAAATTCTACACACTTATAGAACCTATCAAATAAAAATTTTGTGCAAAGTTTTAACTAATTTAGTTCATTGGTTTTTGAGTTATGATTGATCAAAGAAATGAGATTTCCAGCATAAGCCATTCTTGAAGTCTATTAAGGGATACGGCGCTCTCGCGCCTCCCTTGATAATATGCTAAGGCATTTGATGTTCGTACGTACGTTATCACCTTTCATATATACATTAAAAAAATGAGATCATTTAATCAGTAAAGATGGTATTAGTGATTAATCTGATGTCACTAAGATTTTTTATTTTGTTTTACTCATTTTGAAATAAATTTTTCGAAATTAAATTATGCTGTTCCGTCGATTAAAACAGTACACTTTTAAATACATTTCAAACAATGACATTCGTTTTATATATTTGAAGATTATTTAACTGACAATTATTTCTATGGCAAAATACAGATAATATTTATTTCAAAAAGTATTAAATTGCTACAATTTTAAATAAGGAAAGACATGTTCGTTTTATTTATGTAAAGAATATTTAGCTGACAATGACATTTTTATGGAAGAAGAAATAATTTCTTCTTCATAGTATTGACTCTAACAGATATTATTTAAAAACGAATATTATTAACAGTAAATTACACAGATTGATGCAGAAAGCACTGTGTAATTTCCACAGGGTCCTGCTAGTATATATATAATGTATTTATTTCCAATTATGGACAAATCTCAGGGAAGATGGAGATCTTCAGGCCATAGGCGGACGGACCATTTAGGAGAATGCTGTTTAGTATAAAATATTTACAGCTTCTTTCCTATCATCTCAGGCGTGTCTACTTGCTGAGCTTCTGACAAAGTTTACCAAGCACACATAGTTGATATCTACTTCGCAGATAATATATCTGTGGTCGAATGTTGTTTGTCAAGTACGATCTCTTCTTGGAAAACATTTACATTGTCTTGCTGTTGATATTTTCTCAAATTGATTTTGATACTTGCTAGTGACCTCTGCTGTAATTCACAAAATGTATAGGATAGAATAGGACATTATATATATATATATACACACACTAGAAGAATAGCTGTCGCATGACTAATAACATTAATTCCCCAAATAGAACAATTTGGTACCAGTTTTATGTCCCCTCACGAAGAGTAAAATCATTTTTAGATAACGAATATTTCATCTCTTTTATTAAAAGAACTTTCTAATGACCTATCGTTGTAAGAATAGCTAAATGTTAATATAAATTCATTCATATATATATATATATATATATATATATATATATATATATATATATCATCCATCCACAGACTGTTTCGTTGTATCACAGCTCTTCAGTGTGGATACACCAGTACTCATTCGAAGCATAGGATCGAACTTACAACCATTGAGATAATAGTCAGTAGCTCTAACCACCTGCCAATGGGGACAGGCGCTGCTAGTAAATGATATCTACAATTCTTTTATACAAACATTGACCACCACTCCAACAGTGTTCTATTTGTTTATTTACGAAGAGCTCTGCATTATGCTAAAGTAGTAGCAGGCGATAGCATTAACGACAGTGCTCAACCCGAGAATAGGGGCATATATATATATATATATATATATATATATATATATATATATATATATAAATACACACACACACATATATATATAACTATTAAAGGAACTGTGTTGGAACTCAATCATTCCTGAAATATGACTTCTCAGGGGAAAAGTATCTATTTAGATGATAATAAAATCGTTCCCACTATTTTTATCTTGATATATATTCTGCGGTTATAAAAATGAGAATCGAATTGAAGATAATAAATAAATATTAAAAAAGTGATATTTTATGGCAAATAAAAGTATATTTCTCTTAAAGTTTCAGGAAGTTAATACAAGCATTAATATACGTGTGCGTGTGTGTTTGATACACTTTCCTGGACATATTCTGCTCTATACACAATGGTATAGGGAGAATTTAAATGGCTACTAGACACCATACCCAAGTGTCTTCAGTTTCTCTGTGCAGGGGTTTGTCAGGACAACCTGACATGAGTTTAATTTACCTTACAAGTAAACCCTGAGCACATATGCAAAAATAACATAGTATTCGAAGCCCAAATAACATCACCTCGACATAACTACAAACTGGCTCATATGAGGAATGGTGCACCTTCTCCTAGTGATGCTACCTCAAGTAACAGCGCTAAAATAGATACTCGACCAGACCAGATGAATTCTTCTAGAATCCGGCAAGACCAACTAAAGATGATGAGAAAGTAACATAGTTAAGTGCTCAATTGGGGAGAGAAAAACATTCTTCTTCACTGCTTTACATACTCAAGGTTTGAAAAGTAGAGCACCTTTAATAAACACTCGGATATCTATGTATCTGATAAAGAAATCGAATGTAACCCCACAAAAGTTGCTGCTTGATCTCTGAGAACTTACCGAAGTAAAATAAAATCAAAACGTCAAATCACACAGCCTGTCTTCTGCAACAGTTATAAGCTTAAGTTGGCAAAGTGTATGTATGTTCTTTAACTACTTTCAGGTTATTACAATCTTGAAATTTTGTCGGAATGATACTTTGTATATGCTGATTTTCCTGCAGAGGTCATATTTATTTGTTTCCTTTAAGGAGACCTCCGAGGGATAATAAAACATCCCAGTGAATATCATCACATTAAACAACAATAATAATAATGATAATAATAATGATAATAATAATGATAATAAAAGTGTTCATAGATATATTTTATTCTCAATCTATTTACTTTTTATTTAACAGTGGAAATAAGTAAAATCTACCCATTTTTTTTTTATTGAATAATATTTTAATATCTATATGAAATATCGTAGATGAAACATTGATGCTTTTGTCATATACAGGGTGTTTGTAAAATCGATAGCATAACTTCGGGATTATGTTCCATGTGTGTAAAGGAAGCTCTTTGTATGGGAGTTGCTTTCATAATAGCACTCCATTACTAATCTATTTTTTTGTGGTTCATTTCTTCCTTTGCGGGGTCTTGAGGTTGAGCTAATAATATTTATCTACCTCTATTTGGTCTGCTGTTTTCTGTTACCTGAAATAATAGAGCCAATATTCGCAGGATACCGCCCAGGTCCTTGATGTTGGCTATCAAAGGATCCTTGTCTCTACTATAACAATGCATAATGTCGATGCATTTTGCTTCATGTAGTTCCAGCCAGAAAAAGCGTTAAAGTCTTCAGACTACAACATTAGCAACAATAATGTACTGAACATACATACATCACTGGCAATTCTCTCGACCATAACAGAGTGCAGGTCATCATCTTGTCTACAGAAACAGCTAAAATCTTGTTGAAGCTTCGTAGGTAGACAGCTCAATGAGTAGTGAAGTGTCTCTAGTCGTGACAGTATTAACTGTTTTGTTTTCTTTGTCTCTTGTTATGATGATAACAGCAGGATTGTTTCTTTGTCTTTTTCTTGGTTCTTCTGGTGGGGAATGTAACAAAAGATGTTCTTGCTCTATGGTCTGATGTTCTTTTGTTGTTTCATTCTTTACAGCCTTAGCTCTTCACGGAGGTAGAGGAGATAAAGCTTTGTAAAATGCGTGTGAATTCAATCAACCTGTCAGCCTCCAAAAAGATTTTACTGGACTTCCTGCGCATGACGTTATATCCTGCCACGTATACTTTATTTATAATCTTATATTTCTAGTAGGATTTTCTGCTTTTATTTAATCTAACGTAATATAGAAATTTCGGCTTTTAACACACCCACGACCAAACAAACATTGAAAGTTTTAATGTTTTATTACCAGTTATAAGTTACAATGAAACCCGAGGATAGAACTGAATTGTTTCATAGCCTTCACACTATAAAGAATCTTTGTGAGCACTGAACGCACATTAATTCACAATATTATGCTCTACTCGAGCACGTTCATGGCTCGCTTTGAAAAGATCTGTTTAATCGGCTTAAAACCCACTGTTACGAATTAAATCATTAAAACCTTCAAGGATATTGAATTTGACAGATAAAAAATACAAAATAGTGAACTTTTTGGATATAACCTTAAAAAATGTGTAGCACTTGCAAACCATATGGAATGGAAAATATGTTGACCTCTATTCAGAAGCATTTCTTCTAACTCTAACCCACCTATAATGATGTTAGAAACAGAGTAAAAAAACAAAAAGAAACATGAATGTTCAATGAAAGAAGAATAGAAGAAATATTATTTAAAGAACACACTATTTATTTATATATATATATATATATATATATATATATATTTATACAGGGTGAGCCAAAAGTAAGTGGACAGTAAAACACATTTATTTTGTCGAAGCGTAAGAGGCAGACTTCAAACCTGTGTAAATCAAGAAGGAAAATGGTTTTACTGTCCACCTACTTTTGGCTCACCCTGTATGTATATATATATATATATATACAAATTACAAGACATTAATTGTTCATTTAAAATATTCAGTTAGAAGTTTATAAATGTGTATATGCGTGCAACTGTGTAGACATTTGTGTGATGCTTTGCGTTAGAGTACATACGTGTATGAAAGTGTGTATTTGCCTTTTTACATGGTGCGTAAGTGTACAAATGTTTGTGTGTGTGAACTGAGAATTCATAGGGCATGTAGGTATTTGTGTGTGTGTGACGCAGGGTGTGTAAGCATGTGTGTGTGCGCGAGTTGAATAGTAGTCTCCCCCCCCCCCCGACGAGCCAGAAAGGAAGGTAAGGGGCGAGGGTAGTTAAAATGTTGTCCTCTGGTTCCGTGTGCTTATTTTTCCAACCCCCTCTCTGATTCTTGATGAAAACCTAAGGTTTCAATCGGCTCCAGGAAGGACCTTGAAGTGGTGCAAAAATGGGATGGTGTGGCGAACGTAATAGAAAGCATAGCATGTGACAGCCATTTTTGTTTTTTGCTAACTAGTGTCTGTTGGAGCCGGTTTTTGAAACAAAAATCGAATTTCGTTTTTGATGAAATATTTTGGGCGTGGCTTGCGTGTTTTTGCCCATGTCGTCGGTTAGTCAACATTAGAGAATTGGGATACACATGAATCCCATAATATTTATGATTATACGTATAAGAATAACATAACCTATCCAATGCCTGAACAATATTATTGTAACTCGGGTGCCTTTTGGCTAGGGACAAAGTATAATATATATATATATATATATATATATTCTGATGCTACACTTAGTCTATTCTGTTCTTGGTAAGTAAAGACTGAGGCAATTGTTATTCTTGTTCCAATCCAGAGTGACCCTTTTTTGTGAGCTGGATTTTCGGCTCCATTAAAAAGTGACGTGTCTAACTTTGCCTTTGTGGGGAGGCAAGTAAATAGGAACTCAGGTATCAAGATTAATGAAAAATGTAATGGGGGTAAACTCCAAGTATTGAGGATAGGAAAGAGGTTTTACTAACAGAAAATACAAGGTGAACAGAGTAATTTAACAATCGTTAGGTTGAGCTAGCAAGTCCTGTCGGACATCGTTAGTTCTCCATCTTTTTTAATAACAGAAGATTCTATTTTCTATATTTAGCTACTATATGATCAATATCTCTTAAAATAACAGATTGACTTTTCCCAAAATCAAATATTCTAAATCCAATATTAAATATTAACATAGAAAGAATCAGTCAAACTGAGGTGTTGCCATCAGATGAAGTTTTGTGTGATGTCCAAGATAGTTGGGGTAAGAGAGAGTGATAGGACTGGGAAATAAGGTAAGTAGAAATGAAAAGGAATTTGTAGAAAGAGCTGGGAAAGATAGATTCCCCTTAGGTGGGGGTGGTGTACGGGGGATGAACACCTGACCAAAGGATATCCGAGGCAGTTTAGCGTCAAATTCTAGATGGGACCCTGACAGGTATTATTACTCCAGGTCAGAGCGAACCTGAGAATAATGATAACTAAGAGGTGACTCCATGCTCTCTGAACCTCCTGGCTTATCGATCTGTTAATTCAATTTTATAATACTTCTAATACGTCTTTTTATCTCGGGATAAGTTTTGCATGAAAAAACAATTTTATATATCACGTAGAGTGAGAGTTTACCCCTGTACCATAGACGGATACAACTTTCATACCAGAAGTTACACAATAAAAATTTTGACATAATGGCATAACGACCAAGAATTGCTATTTCCGGCTAAGAATGCGTTCAGCAGTGAATTGTGAAAATCAGTCTTCTGTGTATTTTACACATATACGAAAATGTAGGTTAACACATAATTGTGAAAAGTGATTTCTTTCCTTGGAAATTTTGAATTTTATTTTTATTACAAATATATTTATTATAACTGGAATGTATGTTTTTTTTACAAATACTCAAAGTAAATATTTTTAACAAAGCCTTCCCTCATGTTAAGAATAGCTTTCTAAATAACATTATGGGGACGAGGGGTGCTTTGTTAATTATTCTGTATTTTTACCTAACAATAAACAAAAGAAAATGTTTTTTTTTTCCAAAATAAGAATAGTAAACTAAGCCCTTGGCGGGAACGTAATATAGTGAGGACTGACTTTTGAAATTCATTGCTAACGGATGAATACATTCTTAGCCGGAAGTAGCAATTCTCGATCGATATGCCATTTTCCACTCATTTCCGTCATCAATTGATTGGTGTTCTGGAAAAGAAAACTTAATTTCCCATCAGTTTTAAGATTATTATATTTAATCCTATTCTATATTCTTCTGGCATTAGTCACATTTCCAGATAGAAGGATTACAGTCGATTACAATATTCCATATATATACTATTTCTGGTATGCACGTGTCTTACACTTAATTCACTCTGTTATCGAACGGACTACATGTTTTGTAAATTTTTGTATCTGGTACTTTTAGTTCTTATTTACTTGCCTCCGCACGAGGGCAGAGTAAGACACAAGGCCAGTTTTTAATTTTGTTGGGAAAATCCAGCTTCCAAAAAAAGAGGCACATGCATTGGGGCAAAAATTTAAATTGTCTCAGTCTAGAAGGATCCCTCTTTCACCGACCGAAGACAGAACAGACGAAGCACAGCATAACAGATACTACACCTTGATCCAAGCCAAAAAGCTTAATTTTTCATACGTATTTAAGTACTAATGATACTGACTATTTCCGCATTTTCTGCCAATCTCAAATTACTGTAGACCATAGTTTGATGCTGTGATACTTTGCTATGATGTAGCATATGTGCAGTATGTGTTCAAACATAGGTCCCTCATACCTACTTGTGCATCTATGCAGTGTTTTTGTTTTAACAACTTCTAACGAAGAAGAGACAGTAAAATAGCATCCATTCCAGCTGCCGGCCATGTGTACATTTTTCATGTCCTAAATTTAATATTATACCATGAAATAAATAAAAGATAAAGAAAACACTTAATTAACCCTAAAACAGCTTCGACTACAGTAACTTATATGGGGTTCAGGCATAGGAGCAAACGTTTATTCGGTTCGGCTCCTTTTTCCCCTGGGAAACGCCGGGACACTGTTCCCTCTAGTTTTTTCTAAACCTAGTTCTTTCGATTTCACCTAGAATCATTTTCAGGTTATTAAAAACTTATCAACATAAATCAAACTGTTCGAATCCGTAACAATTCAATTGTTTAAACAAGAAAATGCTGCATTGAAGGATACACATGGGTGCGAGTGTGAACGCAATATATATATATATATATATATATATATATATATATATATACATATACATATGGATAGCCCAACTGGTGGGATTTCTCTTTAAATTGCCCCTGATCAAAATGCAGCTCTTTATGCTTAGGCACAATTGAGTAGAATAGATGATCCTTCAAATAAACACTGACACGTCTACAAATGACTGTTCTAGAGCATTCATTTCTTATAGTAAAAGAGAATGCCTTGCCACTAACTGAGGCAAAGATAAATTTGCGTACACACTTTGAATACAAAGCATGAAAGTTTAACAAAATAAATTGTTCATCTGACCACGTGTTATGGTTAAAATAAATGGGTTTCCATGCTGGATGTCAGTTTCTTTTGTTTGTTTCGCTGGAGCTTTGATTCAATTCTTTTATTTTTTCTTCTTCCTTGCTTCTCGCGTGTGGATTGACTCCTTGAGCAGCCCAAGAACAAAGCCTTTTTTTCCTGCATGAATTTTTATTTCATCAATTGTGTTGCTTTGAAAATAAGAATGTTTCTTCTTTTTTTTTCATGTAAAACTATGAAAATCAATGCCGATAAGAAACCTTTCTGAAATATTAATTATACATTACTAGTTTTTACCTGCTCCTTGAGCGGTGAGGGTACAGTACCTGGGTATGTCACTTTCCATATTTACCTAGCTTCTACTGCCTTATAGCTAATACAAAGAAGTACATTTGTGGAATTTTGTTGAAAAAGATATACTACTTCGTATTTTGATGTGAGAGATAGTAACTACGAAGTATGTATTTATGTATTGTTTCATTAATAAAAAAAATAGTAAAAATATTAGAAATTATAAGAAATCAATTTAGAAACCAAATTCTATGCTAGAAGATGTATGTTTAGTTTTTTTTTTTCAATAAATGAAAACTAAATATAAATAAAATATTTTGGCCTTATATATATATATACATATATATATATATATATATATATATATATATATATATATATATATAGATAGATAGATAGATAGATATGTATATAGATAGATATGTATATATATATACCCAACGAAAATTGATGACATCATTGAAGCACACATAAAAATATATTTAAATGAAATTTTGAAAATCCAACACATGGTGCAATTTTAAATGATAAAATCATTTATTCAATTTTATTTTGGCAAGCTTTATATGAATAACATCTTTGTCAGGCGAGACTGTTCTTTAATTGTTTTGTTTTTTACTCTTCTTAATTCGATGGTATTACCCCACCCCCAGGGGTATAATCGACGTTAGAGTCAGAAAAACACGTCTAGTTTTTAAGGGCATAAGTTTAAAAGTTAAGTCTGGTTGATGTTTCGTGCTGGTGGCGCTTTTTGAATAAAGAAATTGATAACATCTTTGACGCATACATAAAAATGTATTTAAATGAAATTTTGAAAAACCAGTCTCGCCTGGCAAAGATATTATTCATCGATAGCTTGCAAAAAAAAAAAAAATTAATAAATGATTTTATCATTTAAAATTGCACCATGTGTTGATTTTTCAAAATTTCCGTTTACCTTCCATTGGAAAGTCACGCCATCTGTTGATTTTTTTTGCTGACCCATATCCGGTCGATCAGTTTGATGATAAAGAAAACGCGATCGACTAATTTTTAGCCGAGATGTTTCTAAATACATTCAACAAAAACCCTGGGTAACAAATACCTTAGACATTTATTTCAGTTGCTTTTTGTTGTTGCTGGCCTGTGAAGGTGTTCCTACAACTCACCAATGAATTCAGCGACTTTTGTCCAAAAAGCTTTCTTCCCAATACAGGGCAAGGGTCAAGGGCTACCCAACCCCATCCCCACTGTGATCAGTCGTCGAGCCAGAAGCGGATGTCAGCAGCAGCCAAAGAAATTACCCTTTGTATTTAACTTTCACTCTTTGCTGCTCTCTGCTTCCTGAGATATCCACTTTACCTCAGCCTACCTCTCCAGTCCTGCGTCTGCTCCGACTCCTTCCAGCACCTCCAGCACCTTTCCAGCGGCTCCAGCTCCTAGTCTGCTCTGGCTCTTTCCAGAATCTCCTTGCTCTGGTTCCTTACCTGCTCTAGCTCTGGCTCTGGCTCTTTCCAGCGGCTCCAGTTCCTAGCCTGCTCCTACTCCTTTCCAGCGGCTCCTGCTCCTTGTTCCAGCATCAGCATCTCCAGCTCCTTTTCCAGTGCCCGTCGATGTCCTGCTTTTCCAGTTCCTGTCAACGCCCTGATTCATGCTGATTCAGCCCATGGCCATGTGCACACTGACTGGACTGACCTCAGGCACATCCTTACACCTCAGGGACGTCCATATCAAACCCAGTGTGACGACATCCCAAGCTGCCCAGATTCCAGATATCTTTCCTGTCGATCCAGCATCTCCTGCTTTCCAAGATCCAGATATCTTTCCTATCCATCCAGCCTTTCTTGCTGATCACCCCGGTGGTCATGTCCACACGGACTGGACCGACCTCAGGCACATCATTACTCCTCAGGAACGTTCACATCAAACCTTGTGTGACATCATCCAAAGCTGCCTCAGGTTCCAGATGTCTTTCCTGTCGATCCAGCACCCTTCTATCCAGGATCCAGATATTTTTCCTGTCAAATCAGCCCTTTCCAGCTATCCAGCTTCAATCAACCCTTCTTCTCCAGCTCTCCATTATTGTACATTTGGTGCAAATAAACTCTGATCCTTTTACACTGTTCATCTGAGTTGGTCCTCTCTTCTTTGCCATTGCCGTTATTTTTGCCTGTGTCTGTGTTTTATTAGTTGTAAGACAATTCACCCAAGTGATGGGCCCCTGCGACACCATAAATTAATGCATTAAACACAGTTAATAATTATCCAATAGTCAATTACAAATCAAAAGAAAATAGACGTAATGCAATGACTATAAATAGATTGCCTTGCTATAATCATATGCAAGTAAATATGCATTGATATTACACGCTACACGTCAGGTAGACGTAGAGAATCCTTATCAGCATCATCTTGTGTGTTAGTGAAAAAATGTGTTTGTGTACTTGTAGTGAAGTGAGGTAGAGAATTCTTTGTATTATATTGTTGATTTGCTTATATTTAATGCACATTTTATCAGTAATTAAAAATGATGCTTTTTGTTTTATGATTAATTAGCATTATGTTTTAATACTGTATATAATTTTAATTCTTGATTCCTGCAAGGCCCCCACTAATCTGAGGCCCTAGGTGACTACCTCGTTTGCCTATACCTAAGGCCGGCTCTGGTAAGAGCGTTTCCCAATGGGCCTGGAAACGAGGATTCAATCCTTGGATGAGTCATACTAAAGACTTAAAAAAAAGATACGGTACTTGATACCCCCTTTTTTATGGAAATCGCTCCAGACAAGGCATGAAGCCACTTTATGTAAGGAGCTAACAAGAACAAAAGATGATTATCACAGACAGAAGATGTCTATCGGCCTTAGTCTTGAAGAGACCAAGATTATAGGTAGGAGGAAAACAGTCAGCAGAAAAAGAGTTCCACAAGCCTGAAAGGGTAGGGCCAATCAAATTACAGATACGTTTCTGCACCTTATCAAGAACCCTCAAATGAGACAGAGATTCACCAGCCCAAATATGACAACAGTAATTTATACATGGTCTGATAGTAGCATTATAAGGTGAGGATCAAGCGCAAGTTGAGTAATCCTGCAAAAGTAGTGGCATCCTCCCCTACATTTTACTTTTAAGACATTCTAATTGGGGCTTAACTCTATAAATTTAAAACTTCTATAAGCTTATTTCAATTGTTTAATCTATTTCCACCATTATGCCGTATCAAAATGATTGATTTGAAGTAATTAAAGGACTTGTCTCTTGGACTCATTAAAATTCCCAAAATGAGTATTAACATGGACCTTTACCTGGTAGGTGCATAATAATTCCCAAAAGAATTTATATGATCCATAAATAAATAAAAATAACAGTTCATCAATAAGATTGGAACTACAGGGTGATTGGAAAATAACTCCCTATTATTAAGTGTTCGTAATTTATTACTGCAATTATTACATGAAATGAATATGATATGGACATGTATTTTATTTAGAATTTAATGTGGGTGCCAGAATTCGCCACCAGCTTACTACTTATTTCTATATATTTTTCCAGCTTCCTGGGTTTGAGACAGATTCCAAAGTTCGACTAAAAGGTTCCTAAAAAGGTCGGAGATTACATCGGTCAAAACGTTGCAAATATAACTAAGATGAGAATAGTAAATGTTCATTCCTCATCTAAAATATTTCCGAAATACAAATTAAAAAAAAAATTATTAAAGAGATGCAAGTTTACTTTAAATGCAGCATGTATATCTCACAATCGTATGTGTCAACAAAAAAAGTGTCCATTTTTAAAGAATGAACGAAGTCTCAAACCTATTTTTATAATCTCTCGAGAAGATTAATGATCTATTGACACTTCGATTCTACCTTAGATTGCCGCCAATATTTTTCTATGCAGCTAAAATTACGTTATCATTAAAAGAATCAAAGGGTTTCTTGTCTGCTTTATTCCATATTAATTATAAACGAAACGAAATATTTTGAAATTTTATAAAACATGTTTTTAAGAGTTCATTTTAAACAATCTTTCCTTTTAGTTACAAAAAATTCAAGAATGTGGTCCATGAAAACATCAATCATTCCAGTGGTAATTGAGTCAATATGTAGGACTACTGTGGACTAATTCTATAAATCCAGAAGCTTATCTGGACAACGACTTATTACGTAAACAGCTGGAGACTTGTTGTGTAGATGGCACGTAGCAGTAGTAAGCGTTGAAGTCTCTTTTTCTTTGTTTTGTAGTCGTCTTTGTTGTAGCAGTGGTTGTAGTATTCATTAATAATCATTTGGGATTTAATAATTCTTTCAGGGTTTTTTCTTTTAGAGTATACATACGTTATATCAAGTGAGTCTTCACTAAACCTGTCATCCATAGAATGAGGCAGCGTTGTCCCAAACATGCCTGCTTTCCTTCACAGTTAATAAACAATAACATGATTTTATCAGCTTATCACCTACATGTCACTGAAGACTTCCTGTCTGTGATTCAACATCCTGTACACGTCAGCTGATCTTCGAACTTAACCTTTAATATAAAATACCTTTCTCTTAATCTAACCATACATAGAAAATTCCGTTATTAACGCACTCACGACCAAGTATTTCTATAACTGGATTTAATTAGTAAAGATTCAAATAGGCTAATTATATATATATATATATATATATATATATATATATCTGGCAGTCTACATCTTAAGAAAAAACAGAAAATTGTTCTTACAAGTACACCCAGTGAAGAACTTTGTCTATGTAAAGTGCGCATAAAATTTTGCAATAGAAATATGATGATATTACTGACCCTAGGTCTGTGGTAGACAGATGAGCATTACTGAATATACATCAGCGATCAAAGAAAATAGAAATAAAGATAATAATAAAAGCAATAAAATAACTTTGTAAATTACAGAATCTTGCTAAAAAAATAAACGGAATGAATAATTAGATGAAGAATGTTGAATTAGAATAAACAACATTGATTTGTAAGCTTAATTTTTTTGCAAATAACAGTTTTGAAATTATACATTTTGTTTTAGAAACTCAGTGCGGCATTTAGGATTTGTGCCACATGAAAGATTTTGTTGGTCAATAGGAAAAAAGAAAGTATCCATTCAATCTATTTTAAACTCAAGCATGACTGATCAAAAGACAGACAGATCCTTTTTTACAGATGTATCGACATATTTATCTTAAAATGCTATTTCAAACTTCAGCATGACAGACAAACAAAATGCTTTTTCAAACGTAAAAATGAGAGACCGACAAAAATGTAATTTCAAACATAAGCTGTACATCACCACGGTGTTCAGAGAGGAGGCGACGGTGCAGTGGGGGTAGGCATCCAATCATATTCAAACTATCTATTTTTCTAATAATACTACTACTCAGATTTATACTCGAGTCTTTGAGGTATAAAATCAAGAAGTTAGCCCAGGACATTACCAGACATCTGCCGCTACTGTTGAGATGAAAGAAAATATTTTGTTGTTTTTTTCAAACTAAAGCATGACAAACTGAAAATGCTATTTCTCACTTAAGCATGACAAACTGAAAATGCTATTTCTCACTTAAGCATGACAAACTGAAAATGCTATTTCTCACTTAAGCATGACAAACTGAAAATGCTATTTCTCACTTAAGCATGACAAACTGAAAATGCTATTTCTCACTTAAGCATGACAAACTGAAAATGCTATTTCTCACTTAAGCATGACAAACTGAAAATGCTATTTCTCACTTAAGCATGACAAACTGAAAATGCTATTTCTCACTTAAGCATGACAAACTGAAAATGCTATTTCTCACTTAAGCATGACAAACTGAAAATGCTATTTCTCACTTAAGCATGACAAACTGAAAATGCTATTTCTCACTTAAGCATGACAAACTGAAAATGCTATTTCTCACTTAAGCATGACAAACTGAAAATGCTATTTCTCACTTAAGCATGACAAACTGAAAATGCTATTTCTCACTTAAGCATGACAAACTGAAAATGCTATTTCTCACTTAAGCATGACAAACAGAAAATGCTATTTCTCACTTAAGCATGACAAACAAATAGTAAATGCTATTTCTCACTTAAGCATGACAAACAAATAGAAAATGCTATTTCAAACTTAAGCATGACAAACAAATAGAAAATGCTATTTCTCACTTAAGCATGACAAACAAATAGAAAATGCTATTTCAAACTTAAGCATGACAAACAAATAGAAAATGCTATTTCAAACTTAAGCATGACAAACAAATAGAAAAGGCTATTTCAAACTTAAGCATAACAGACCAGCAAAAATGCTTTTTCAAACTTAAGCATGACAGATCGACCAACAGAATGAGATGTTTATATAACTTTTTGGAAGCATAAAACGTAAAATAGATTCAATCAGTTTGCACGTTTAACAATGAAAATTCTATATGAAAGTAAAGCTTGAGGTACTGACTGACAAAGCCTCTCAGACAGATGAATGGGCGCATCTAAAAAAATTGATTCTTCAAATGGACAAAAAAAAAGATAAGCTATGATTGCATCGAAGCATTCGGTTAAGGAATAACTTAAATAAAAGTAAATTATGTAAGTCTACATAAATTAAGACTTAATTTTTGTTTTCTCTCAAAGCCGATTTTCTTCAAGAATTAAAAAAGCAAACGGTTTTTGTCTTGAAAATAAAAAAAGATTGAAGCATTTCTTTTACCCAAGAATGATTCTTTCTTTCAAAATATTGCTAAAAAGATATATTTGTCTGTATAATATATCAGAGTAAAGAGGGATGCAATTTGCATAATGGATGCCATCATGGCTTGGGGAAATTTGCTCTTCTAAGTTCATGTTTTATCTTTTGCATTGTGGTCATTTACACACTAATACTTCTGGGAGGTGGTCGTGGTGAAGTGGACTGGGTGTGCGAAGTTCGAATCCAGTCGGTTCCATAGCACCACTTTCACGTATGGATGTTAGCAACCTTCCCAGGGTACCTGTTTCTGGAAAGAATAGGGAAACTCATACCAACAACAGAATCACGATGGTAAAAAATATTGTACCATGCCGATTCATACAAATTTACTTTTACTGTAGGGAAAAGTATGAACCAACTATCCCCCTCCAGCTATGGGTAAAATATCAACTGGTTTTTAATTAATCGTATGTGCTGAATCGGTTATGATAGATATTGTGCCTCAGGATTAAATAACCGAAAATGTTTTAAATTGTTGTAAAATAGTTGAATCCAACAAAACCAAAAACGTACTTTTATGAGAGAACTATTATATCTAAGTAATTTTAAACGAAAAACTTATTGAATCTTTTCACGAAAAAGAGAAATTATTTTTCTGATAATTTAATAAAGGGACGCAATACTTAATTTGCTGTCGAGATTTGCTATTTTTATAACCGATATATCTTTCAATATTAACCAACTACAAATTATACAGATGGACATTCCCATAATAATAATTCACATTTCTTTGCATTAATATATATGCTTAAAGAATTCTTTCAATAATTCTTTACCTTACTACACAGCACAATATTTTGATGGACCAAAACGACTTTTGCCGATGCAGAATTACGTAAACAGATGGAAAAAGCCGAATGAAAACAAGCTGACCTCAAAATCAAAACAAGAAAAAAATATTAATTATTTTTTGGACGAAAAAAATTAATGAAACAGCTGTTATAATTTTTTTGTTTCACGAGAAAGTTAAAATTTCCACATTTTGTTTTTCACCCCTTTTTTTCGGCAATTTACGATTGTATCAATCGAGTTAAATTGTCGTCTGCTGGCCTTCTGATTAGATAGGCGCTTCAAGATCTTCCAGCTGTTCACGTTAACAGTCGGAAAAAGCTGAACAAAAAGTCGGTTTTGTCCGGTTCAAAAGCTGTACCAGTATTAAAATATAATATCGACGGATATGGCATAAAAATTAACTTCATATGAATCAGCATGGCACGACTTTTCGACTGGCTTGATTCGGTTTTCATTGGTTTTTCCAGTTCCTTCTAGAATCAAGTACTTATAAGACTTGAAGGTTGCCAACATCTATAAGTGAAAATGGTGCTACAAAATCAACTGGATTCGAACTTGATGCACCCAAGTCGTCAGTCTGCATTGTTATCCACTTCACAACCGTCACCTCCCGTGAGATCTCTTAATTTGCATATAATGTGTATCTAAATTATCGCATGGACATTCAATCTGAATATCAAGCTGTAAACTTATGCTGGCAGATGGCGGCTTTACAACGTGACACGATGATGTGTACAAATACATCAACTAGATCATTTGTAAAATACTTAACATCCAGTGTAGCATTGAGTCCTGGGAACATATACCAGAAACAACTATAGGAAATGATATGTATCTCATACATTATGACTATGTAAGCCTCACAGCCACCTATTTAGCTAATGCAGCAGCAAAAACCTGACATTGTGATACTAAATAAAGCCGAAATAGCGGCAACTTTGATTGAGGTGAGTGTTCCTAATGACAGTGACCTTATCAGAGCAAAATGGGAGAACGTGAAAAAGTAACCAGACCTCATGTATGATATGAAAAGAAAATGGACAATATCATCTCAGTTATAATTAGTGCTAAAGGCATAATGAAGAATTTGTAAAAGTGTTTCAGATGCTTCTCCCGTGAATAAAGAGGTTCCTTTCGAAATATCATACAGATTCTCGAGTTCTACAAGACACACTTGAAGACGGTCGGAGATTAGATCGACCGAAACGTTGTGAGAATGACATCCAAAATGACAACAGTAATCCGAATAATCTAAATAATACAAAATTCAAGTATTTGAAAAATTTTCTTAGGAGAACCAAGTGCAAAAGAAAACGAAATAATTGCACTTAAGGGAATGGGCAACATCTTAAAAAGGGATAGCCAAAATCTTTAAAAGGGAATGGGCAAAATCTTTAAAAGGGAATGGCCAAAATCTTTAAAAGAGTTCTCGGTTGGGGCCTTTAAATAGAAGGCGATTTTTTAGCATTTAGAAGAATGCTTCGTCCCTATGCTAATGAAAAAAAAGCAAGAAAGGAATGAAAAAGCGAAATATTGACAACGTTTTGGACACTGTAATCTCTGGTCTTCAGATGTCTTTTTTGCATCACAGTCCTAAACATGCCAATACTGTGAATGTTAGGCACACGTCATTTAAAACAAGTTAAAATGTAAATGCTATCATTATAAAGATGGTGTTGGTGGGGTAGAGTAATAGTAGAAATAGTACTAATAGTTTGCCACTAATTTGCATATGTCCTGTCCCGATTGGTCGTGTCGCTTAATGCACACATGAGCAGTCAATCTGAATATTTGATTCTGTTCACAAACGCATGCATTTCAAAATCTCTGCCAGTGGAACCAAGTTAATGGTGTGCGATTGTGTTTGAAGTCTCTCTTTCATTGATTAATTTCGATCTTGCAACGGTTTTCTTTTTCTTTTTTTAAATTTTTTTTTTTTTTTTAATTTTCACAATTCTTGTTTTGTAGCCCGTTACCATTTCTTCCCCAAAAGACATATTCCATCAAGCAGTTTCTTTTTTTATTATTCATTTTCAGTTACATCTATATATATAAAGCAAAGTTGTCTGTATGTGTGTCGCAGCATTACAGTTAAACTTTTTTTTTTCTAAGAAAAATCCGATGTCCTTATCGGTGTCAGAAGTTCTTGAACCTTTTTTAAAACTTCTAGCAGTCATGAATGATGTTTACTTTTTAATGCATATCTGTGTCCCTGTGAGGTGGTTTTGCCAAATGTTGACCAAT
Source organism: Sepiola atlantica (assembly GCA_963556195.1). Classification (NCBI taxonomy): domain Eukaryota; kingdom Metazoa; phylum Mollusca; class Cephalopoda; order Sepiida; family Sepiolidae; genus Sepiola; species Sepiola atlantica. The sequence continues at coordinate 218,679,184 of OY744515.1, read as the reverse complement.
CAGCTTGAAAGGCGCATTGAAATCCTTAGTCCCCTAAAAGACTACTTCAACCCCTTTAGAAATTGCAGACAATCGGTAAACGGTTCTCTAGCACCAACCAAAACGGATCGTCTCATCATCTTCTCTGCCTTCATCACCGACATCCCCTGATGTTATCTTCACCCGAGATATATTTATCAACTAAGCGGTAGCAGACTTTTTACTTATCCCTATTTCAATAAACCTTTAGTTGTTGTTATAAAAGAAGTGTTGTTTTTCTTTCGTGAAACGTTTTCGTTTTTCTCTATATTAATATATTCCTATATTTATTTCTATGAATTCATCATTCAAATTTAAATGTACATAAAAATAACATTCGAAAGAAATGTTTCAAGATTTTTAGCATTCCCTTTCCAAGCCGACCGAACAACATGCTTATAATAATCTGAACCTTTTCACTAAGAAAAATAAATTAACATAAAAATAAGTATTTGACATCCTTTTTTTAAACGTTTATTTATTTTAGACAATCAAACAAATTTTTATCTCTGGGGAGAGGTAAAACAGACCTTAAATTTTGTATTCCTATTCTTCAATTTTATGAGTGAGTTATGTTAAAACCTTCCATTTTAATTTTTCTAATTAGTCGTAATTTGCAATTAACTTTTCAAGTGACCCATCTCTTACTAACTTTCTATCTATCACTTTCACACTGTATGTTGTTTGACACCCACTCCACACTTACTTCCGTCATTCTGTTTATGAACAGTTGAAGGTAGTCCAAGTCTTCTTTGGTCTGTCTTTTCCCTGGTTCTTCTCAACTGGAATATGTGTACATTTATTCATCCCACTTGAGCTTCGTTCAACATGTCCATACCACCGCAACCAGTTGCAATGCAGATCCAATCTGAGCACCTTCAGCCTCACTAAATGTTGTCAAGATGTACATCACAAATCAACTGAATCATAGCAGTTTCATTAGTCTGCATCCTCAGAAAGACTAAATTACTTTGACCCAGTAATATGCATAGTGTTGGAATTTGTTAAAGCCCACCTCACTGATTGGCTGTTGCCATGTCCCTTTGGCTGTCAGGCATTGCAACCCCTTTTTAGTAAAGGTGTCACGTTAGCCAGCCCTTAAAAACCCTTGTATACGGCTTCCTGGCCTCTTTTTCGACATCTCCGCTCAAGTCAGCAATACATCGGGCGGTCTTCTCTGTGATACAGCCCACGACGGCCTCACAGAGAATGACCTCCCACTTCTATACAGACTCTTTTCCACGACTCTGCTCGAGTCAAGAACACATCGGCTGGTCTTCTTAGCGATACAGCCCACGACGGCATCACAGAGAATGACCTCCCGCCGATACCCGAACTCTATGCAGGCTCCTTTTCAACGACTCCACTCCAGTCAACAACACATCGGGCGGTCTTCTTAGTGATACAGCCCACGATGGCATCACCGAGAATGATCTCCCGCCGTTACCAGAACTCTAAAACAGATAAGTTCTAGCGAACCACGTTTTCGCAACAAACCTCAAACCCACCTCTCTACCATCCTCTTTTCCATCCTCTCTATGATTTACCAATGCCTAAATGAACTTTATGAAACTGTAAATACTCGATCCAACTTTCTCTTTCTTACTAAATTGATATGGAATTACACCCTTGTGTTTTGTGTTCCTTCTTCAGACTTCCGTCCTATACATATCTTTGATGATTTTATCTGCACATGGTTACCTCATTCTCACGTGGGAGAATTGAACTTTATTTCAGGATTATTTTAATCCTAACATTTAGGGGAGAGGCACATCTCATCATATTCAAATTATCTCCCTTATAATATTTCTCAGGACTAGGACTTATACGTGAATCTTTAAGGCATACGATCAAAGAGTTTGTTCGGAGCATCACCAGACCTCTACATACTACTGGTGTGAACTAAGCATTTACTCACATGCAAGGCGGTACTGCTAACATAGCTGTTGGAAATTCGACCCAAAGTAACAAGTGAAAGTGAACGACAGATTAAAATGAGAAAACTCCCACAAAACTCCCCCATGTAGTCCGTACACACGAGATCGAACTTAATTCTCACCCTCTACCAAAATAACCAAACATCTGAATAAATTAACACAAATCAAAATTTACACATATTCAGATGAAAGTTAAAATGAATTCTTGTAAGTTCTGTTAAATTCTCTATCTACTACCTGACAGTAAATTTACCTGGAATGTTCCGAGGATAAATGAATTAGGAAAGTTTATTACAGCAAAGTTTAATTTAAAAACGAAAATAGGTCTGTCACATTTATTTTCGATATTAGCAAATTGGAAATGACAGTTCTTCCTCCCTGGGAGCAGAAGACACACATTTTCTTTGCATAGTGTAATTCATTTCATTTCTAAATCATAATTTCCACATATCGTTTCGTTGCAAACTTATCTCTAACAAGATATTTTATTTTCAAAACCATCATTATCTAAGCATGCAAATTACGTAGATAATTAAAAGAGAAAAGAAAATAGGAGAAAGAGGAGAGGGAGAGGAAAAGAGAGAAAGGAACAGAGATAGAGGGAGAGAGAGCAGACAAATAAATAGTCATGCTTATCTTACAAGAAACAAAATATATTTACTTGAAAATGGATGTCACAAAATGTACTTTTTTTTTCAACAGTTGCCAAAAGCTACCATTCAGCTTTGATGACGTCATCAATTTGCTAGTAAATATTCTCTTGTGAAAACATGATTACCAATCAATGTCAGGTTAAGAAATTATCTATTTGGTCTAGTGACCCAGTTGTGTCGTTCTTTCTTCGGATGCTCGGCCTTTTGGTCGAGATCAAAGTGTAGTATCTGTTCCGATGGATACTGCACCCTATAGACTGGTATTGTCTTGGCCTTCGGGGCTTGATTTACGCCGGTCTATGGGATTGTCCTGTGCAGTTCTAGGAGGTCCACCCTCCCAGGCTTTGCCTCCCCTCTTTGGGGAGGAGTAAGTTAATTGCTTACTGCTTGAGGCGCCCCTACCGGGGAATACCGACGGGGCTGCCGAGGCAATTTTTGATGGTCAGAGTGCTCACCTCTCGGGCGCTGGCTTTTCAAACCCCACTTTCCGACCCTAGCTTGGGTCACATCTTACTTGTGGGAGTAGGATAAAAACTGGCCTTGTGCCTAACTCCTGGAGAGGAGTAAATTACTCTTTCTCTCTCTCTCAAGGGATTTTAAGAAATTGAAATTCAGGGAAACTTGCTTAATTGAGGTCTAAATAACTGGATCAAATTCAATGCAAATCTGATTATTTGAATTTTCAAATAGGAGGTTGTGCCCATATTATGCCCCCCCCCCCAAAAAAAGACATTTTACAATGCTATAAAGAAACTGACATTTAGGGAATATTCATATAATACTAAAACTTTGATACTCTTGTTAAAACACTGAATCTTTTAGATACTTTTTTGGTTAATGAGATGAGGACTGGTGGAAGGATGGAAATAAAGGTAGTAATAAATAATAAAGCGGTATAAGAGAAGGAGAGTAAGAAGATGTAAATACATAAATGATAAAGGAAAAGAAAAGGAGCAGCAGCGTATGGTTGGTGGTAAAAGGCGATTGAGACAAATAGTGAGAGGAGAGGGATAGAGGTAGCAGGAGAGTAAGAGGATGACAAAGAAATAAGCGACGTAAATAAAGACGAAAAAAAGAGTAAAAGGAGAAAGAAAAAATGTTCAATGTGCCAACGCTTACACAGCAAGCCATGGATTGTAAAAAAGACAAAAAGTAGATTAATAAGGTCCTCCCAACACTCTGCTAAGTGTTAGGCCGCCCACTGCTTGTTTTCAGAGCATCCAAAAACAGTGGGCGACCTAACACTTAACAGAAGGTTGGGAGGGCCTTACTAATCTACATTGTTTTTTCTTTTTTGAATATTTGTCCCACTCCCCACAATGAATCTTTTGTAAATAAAATATTTTAAAAACAAATTGAGGATCATCTAAGTAAGATCAAGCCACAGAGTGAATGTGGTATTTTGGTGAGTGCCTAGCATAGGGTAAGCCCAACAATTATGACAAAATTGGATGACCATCAACCTTCCCCCTTTCCCCCAAAACAATTCGGCCTCATGCCTAAGGCAAAGGATGAACTTTGATTGGTTTTGTTTAGGGAACAACAACCTTGTTGTGAATGTACATAACTTACATGAATATCTGATTGTTAGTTAATTTCAAACAGGTAATAATTTGATCAGTTGTTACAGAGTAATCCAAATTGAATACCATCCACCCATGAAATTGTTAATAAAATTCAGTATCCCTTCTGCAATCCAACCTTATTTGGTACAAATAATATTCACTCTATGCCTGACTTGTCCACCAAGTTTCAGTCATGAATGTTCAACAGACTTAGTTTTAGCACCATTGAATGATATACTCCAAATGTGCCCTTCTGCGTTGATCAATACAGTGCACCACGTTTTTGTTCACCCCAAACAAGCCATAAAAACGTCAGGGGCTACTGATATAAGGACCAGATTTATAAGGAGTCACAACCTAAGTGGGGAGTGGGGCAGCAAAATATTCGTTTATATTACATTTACATTTCTGCATGTTGGTACGATCGGGGAAACAGAGAGCAGGGAGTGAATGCCAAAGGCAAATAGTTCGAAGAAGCTATTAGAGTAGAACATTTTCCGGTCCCTCTACAGTAAAGTGGGGGGGGGGATTTTGCTTCTAGTCGAGTGGGTCGGATATATTTTTGTTGAGAGGATAGAAGTGCAGTAAGTTCATCAGAACACATTCCGTGGAAGTACTTGTAAAACAAGCACGGGGATGCAACACAGCGGCGATGTGACAGGGACTGCAATTTGGAAGACAGTGCTAGACTTAGAAGGTTAGAGACTATTTTTTTGCACTTTGTATCACGGTTGTTCCACTAGTATCCATATGCAAGCTGTCACTTCGAATTTCTAGTGAAAAATTATTTGCTGACAATTTTTTGACCAAACCAAAAATCAATATTAATTTGTCTAAGTGGAACATGAAATCGAACAATGGAGGCTATAGCAACTAATGAAATTCTCCTGGTCTGCTTTTCTCAAAATCTGCATATTACAAAAGATGATCAAATAAATGAAAATGCTCTTCGACTAAGTTATTTTCCTTGATTCTTTACTTATTTTATTTTTAGTGTATTCTCTATTAAATATCGGTAAATCTTTTGGAGTCAAAATAGTAAAGACCTATGAACGTCAATGCATTTATTTTTTAATTTCAAAATTGCAACCAAGTTATGTCTGTTTGGTCCTATCAAATGCATATATGAACTATAGCAAAAACGATATGAAATATCAAATGATACCATGTGGAAAGTATCTTACCTTATTGAAAATATCACATCAAACAAAATGTAAAAAATATACCAAATCAATATATTAAATGTTTTAATACTTTCTGTTTTCTTTTATATAAACATTTTATTGCGGTAAACAGTTTCTCATTTGGGAATATGAAAACTGAAAATATCTGAAAGCCAAAGAGTTTGTTTTTGCTTCATTTTTCTTATTTTCTTTACATTTTTGTCGCATCCACACTAATGGTTAGTGCCAATATTTGAGTTGAGCTATACAACTTCCATTAGATTGGTAATTCAGTTCTCTCGGCATTTATACTAGTTGGTTCTGACACTGTTTCTTAGATATTGTTAACTTTTGATTATTTATTAATCAAAATATTGTAGCAAGATAAGAGACGGGTGTGTAAGAATAGGATTTGTCTGGGAAATTTCCATCTAAATGAGATGGCGTGGAATTTTCTAATTAGAATTCAAGAAAGGCAACATGTCCTGGTTGTGACGTCATGGGAACAGGAAGCAGGTAGGCGGATGTGTCAAATTGATAGAGATAATCACTCTCTTTCGTCTGAACCACAAGAGAGTTTGGTTGGGCTTTGAATAGCTGTTTCTTCGCCCTCCATCCACAACGAGGGTGGAGGTGGGAAGTTGTTTTATGCAGGGTACATGAATGTGCTGAAGAAAAAATAGACACCCCCCAAAAAAATGTTTACAGCCCAATTGTATTTCTTGATGCTTCTTCTTTTATATATAACGTTCGTAAAAGTGGTTATTAAGAAGAAGAAGAAGACAGTGATGGAGACGAGATGGGATGCCCACCTTGATTGTCACATCAGCACTGAAACCTGATCAGTGAATCCCATCGACAAAATGAATGAACCATGGGAATCGAGGGGAACGCACAGTCTCATTATGGCCTCGGTTCAGTCTTGAGAAACAATGGATACCCCCTGTAAGGGTGGCTGCACATGTAATTGTGAAGCAAGGGTTGTGCAACTCCAACTACACCTCTGCTGAGTCGGCACTGCCTGATTACAGTGACAAGGATAAATCCAGGACGACTGGAAACAATGACGAGATAAGCCGAGCGCACATACAGCACCTGGTATTCCCAAATAGTCACCCATTTTAGTACTGACCAGTCTCAACGTTGCTTAACTTCGGTGATCTAATGGAAACGGGTGTTTCAACGTGATTATGCTGTATATTATATAGAAGAATGCACAGTGGAGATCCAAGAACAGCCCATCATATTACAATATTAAAAATACTCTAATTTATTAGTAATTTTTAATAATTAACAGAAGACCCATCTGTAGCAGTATGGGAGGTGTGGTTATATAATAAAAGGAAATGTCTTGTCTAAGTAAAAATAGTTCATTTCCACTACAAGTTAAGGTTAGAAATTTAATTTGACGTGTTAAGGAAATGACGTCATGTACAGGAAGTGCCGAGTGACACGTACCTAATAAACGAGTAAAATATTTGTATTTAGCGTTTGGTCTGAAAATAAGCTGGACATGTTTTTAAGAGCTCTCGCTCAGTTATTCTGCCAAGGAGCCGGCAAGGTGAAGCTTAATATCATGCAAGATTGAGTTGCTCCCAACTCCCTTCCCGCACACTGGGCAGAGAAACTTTACTCTTTCTGGGGGCTTTTCAACACATAACATCAACACAACTTTCCACTTGTAAAAATCCCTTGCTTCATCCCTGGGAAGACATTCTTATTCCCAACTCTGTAATTTCTAGAAATATGTTCACAATGTCTCATCCGAATTCATTCTTTGGGTTGCTGATTATCTTTGTTTTTCATGAAGCAATTCAATATTTCCACTCAACTTGAGATTGGATTCCTGGTTACAAGAGCCAGATAAATGAAAGTTCTCTTACAGTTTTGTATTATTTTACTTTTTCTGTTTTTTTTTCTCAAAGAATTTCACGTCAATATTTCTCATATAAATTATTAATTCTATTATTTCCTATAATCAATATTTTCAATTCTTTCATTAAATATATCATTTTCATTCTGTTCTCTAATTTAAATCACATTTTTTGCTCTCCTAGCAAGACATGTAAATTGGGATGGCCTATTTAAATTGGAAGGAACATAAAGAAAAATGATTAAATAAATAAAACATAGGTGGGAGTCTTTAACTTTAACTACTTTATCAGATCAATGAAGGTAGATTGAATTCAGACTTTCAAAATAATGATTGTTCTTTATACGAAACGTTTTTTTCATATTTCTCCTCGTACTGGACATTGGCAAGAAAAACTTTTCAAAACTAAATCCATCACATAATTTGATTGTTTTTCTAATAGAGCAATATAATCTTTGAACAAATTACTTCATGTAAAAATAGAGTTAATGTGGAAAATTCAAATAAATTGAAGAAATTTCAAAATAATAGTAAAAGAATGATTTTACAAATCCAGTTATGAAATATTCAGGAGAGTTATCCATATATTCCTCCTCCTCCTCCTCCTCCTCATATTCGTTTTAACTTAGGTTTTACATGCTGGCATGCATTGGATGGCTTTGAGAAATTGTCGTCAAAACTTATATATTTCTGCCAGGTGTTAATTTATCCCTGAGGTCCATTTTTATCACTTCCTCCCATGTTTCATTTGGCCTTCACCTGTGAACTGAACCTGATACCTTAATTGTTATTCATCTACTCACCCAAGAAGTCTCATCTATTCTTTCCACTTGACCATACCATCGAAATGTACCCTTCTGCACACATCTCCCTATACATTCCAAATTAAATCTTCCTCTTAGGCCATCAAAACTAAGCCCATCTTTAAGACTCACATTGCACATTCATCGTATCATTCTCATATCATTTCTCCCCATGCAACGCATGTCATCAACCCTCACTGGTCAAGTTTAACTTGCAGGCATGATTACACTGTCTATACTTCCCTTGGTCAACAGTGGTAACGCTCTGTTGGTTTGTACTGAACTTACTCCAGCCGCTACTAATGTTTGCAATCACACTAGCACCTGCTCCACCCTGTGCTCCAATTGTATCACCAAATTAAAACTCCCAACAACCTCAACATCTTCGCCATTTAGATAAACTTTAGTTATACTTTCTCCACATCTGATTCCCCATTCATCTCCATTGTCTTAAACTTCTTGCACAAAAATTGATTATCCTCTCTCAACCTACCAGTAATTTCACTGCACTTCTTGTGAACCCAATGTTTACAGGTACCACAAAATATTTAATTGCACTTGACTCTCTTTTCCACAAACTGAGTGGGGAACTTTCCTCTTTTGGGGAGCTTTCTAACACTACAACCACTGAGCATCACTTTCGTCTGTGTCACATTCACTTTCAGACCATTACTTTTCATAGCATTCCTCTAAGTCTTCAACTTAACAAGTAGGTCTTCCATTGTTTCACAAGCAAGTACTAAATAATCAGGATGCAGCATCTTTTTCTGGACAGCCCATACGGAACTCTCTGGACAATTCTTCTAAGATACAAATGAAAAGCAACGGACTCAGTACACAGCCCCGATTTTTTCCTACTTTAACATTAAAGACGTTTAAATTCCTATCTCTGATATTGTGTATACACGAAGTGATGTGTGTATAAAATGAGGTGACAAGTAAGGAAACACTTTGCAGAAATGCTAACAGAAAACATACTTAAAATGTAAATTACTTCCAATATTTCGAACCAATGACGAGTCTTAATGATGGAATGAATTTTATAAGTCAGTTTTATACAGAGAATGGGTAAGGTCATAAAAGTGGGGGAATGGGTTAGATGAAGGAGAGTGTGGAAGCAGTGATAAGTGTTATTTATGGGGGCATTACTCATTGGGTCAAGTATTTTGATAGTATGATACCGGATCATGCAAAGAGAGGATAGGGAGAAGAACAGGGTAAGATATGAAAAAGCAGGGAGGAAAAACTGGAAAAAAGGAGAAAGAGAAGACGAAAGAGCAGGGTACTGGAACTGGGTCATCCAGTATTGATGGTACTAAGTTTCTATTAGACTAAGATAAAAGCGACACTAGCTATAAAGGCCTCATTGAGTCCAGTCTCATCTTACAAAACAGAACAAGCATAATACAAAGACATGGGATTTTCAAATATCTCTAATTATTGCTAAAAAATTCTAAACGAACAGAAACTAACTACCATTTATACCAGTTGACCCAATCCCAGTCCCCTGCCTCTTTTTCTTATTTTTCCCTCTGTTTTTCTTTCTTACTTAACACCTCATTCTTTACAAATTCATTTATTCGGAAATTCAGATACCTTTAAACAAACTCCCTCATATTAATATAAAATTTTTTAATTAAAAGTTCAAATAGAATCAGTAATTAAAATAAGAGATGCCCATAAAGTATTAAATAAATATCACACCAATATTTTACCCATAAATTATTATTCAATTATTTTCTATTATTAATACTTACATTTCTTTCGTTTAGTATATCATTTTCATCTGTCTCCTAATGTAGCATACATTTTGTGTCCTTAAGGGTACTTGATTACACTTGTGCATAGGATGTGAATAAGTCGTTGCAGTTTTAGAGAAAGGATGATCAGAAATTAAAAAAATAAAAATAATCTTTTGTAAACTAATAATTTTGACTAACGAACATGCTATAATAGTTTCATTGTAGAAATATCTAGTATTACTAAAAGAATTATCAGAAACAACTTTATATCTTTAAAAAAAATGGGGTTTAATATTGAGTATGTACGGTATGAGTATGATATCATTGAGAATATAAAAAAAATCTTGAAATCTCTCGCGTCCCGAGGGTCTCAGCTAAGAGATTGCTTCCCGTACAATCTAGGAATCAATTGAGATATTTTTGAACAGGGATTAAGCAAAAACCTGATCTCATTTTTATTTAAACCATTTTTCATTTTCATGTTTTTTACCACTTTTATCCATCTTATAGGGAGGAGGAGGAGGAGGAGGAGGAGGAGGTGAAGGCAAAATAATTCGCAGTGTGACTCAACCTAAGTATTCTACCGAACAAATATGCGTTACAAAACCAATTCTGCTCTCATTAATGCAATTATTTTTATTTATTTTTTTTCATTAATATGGAGATGTTGCAGTAGTTAACTGCGCAGTAACTGTGGATTTGGTGTGCAGTGTTCGAGTTCAGTTATGGCTATAACAACGTTTTCATTAAAAACTCATGAAAATAATAATGATTACAATAAATGAATTTTCCCAAGTCCAACAAAAATGATTTACTTACCAATTAAAGACAGAAAATATTGCAGTAGAAAGACTTACCTGTAAAATAAAAAAAAACAAAGAAATATAATTATAAGAATAAGAGTTTACAAAAATAAATTCTGTACATTTCAACAGTAAAGTAATAATCGCTGCTGCAATATATATAAAACATTACATTATGTACAAGAATATCATGCAATACCTTGAAAAAAGTATATATTACTACAAAACAAATTTACAAATCACATGAGAAGGATTAAATCTGGACATTATAGAAAGATGTGTGCAGAAAAGGAGATTATGATGCTTTTGTCACAGTGAAAGAACAGAGAGTGTGATTGGGTTAGTAGATGTAGAACAGTTTAGGTAGCAGGTTCAGTTCATAAGGGAAGACCAAGGAAAATATAAGAGGAAGTAATAAGGATTGATTTGAGAGAAAGTGATAAAGATCTGGCCACAAATGGGTTAGTTTGGAAATCAGTTTCTAAAAGCCGTCCAACACATGCCATTATTTAAAACAGATGCTAAACCGATGATATGTGCGTTTTCAGTATAAAATGACCCAAGTGTTGACATGCCATAGAAATCCAGTAACCAAACAACGTTTTAAAAACAAATAAAAATTACACTTTTTCTACTGGACACAACAGAAAATGTCAATTATTAAAAATTTATTGGTCATCTTTCTTTTCTGTGTTGATCTTTAATCTTAGTTCCTCCTTGTAAGACATTCATAGCAAACACTTGTCTTCCTATCGCAAAAAAAAGACGTTCAATTCGCCCCTTATGTCTTTAGCACTAGGCGAATTTAAATGGACAGAGCTTCCTTGCAACATTACCACAGGACTGCTTCCCTGCTGATTACAACTGCATTGTCTTCAAATCCAATATCAATAAATTCTTGTCAGGAACCGCCCGAAAACTAATCAAACGTAGTTCATACCATTGATCAATGTTTGTACTGTCATAGTGTTTCATCCTTCAGCTGGTTTTCTTCCCAGTTTCATTAACCCTTATCCACGAGTAGCTTTTGGCCTTGCTATGTGATGACCCTGATAGTAAAAAGCAAACCAATATAGTGTATTTTTTTACTTATAACTCAAAAACAACTAATACAACATGAAATAACTAAAACTACCTAATTTAATGACATCATTCTGATGAGTATACCTTTCTTTTGTCAGAATGAGGTAGGGTCCCATTCAGTTTTAGGGGGCGAACCCGCCCAGGCATTACCGCCTCCTTTAGGTGGGCGTAGGTTTATTGCCGTTCGCCTAAGCCGCTATTACCAGGGAATGCCGACGGAGCCCATTCTCAGCCATTTTTGTATCCAATTAGGGTGCCCCTCGAGAGAGCTGGGTTTCCTCACTTTCCTGCTTTGGTTCATATCTGGCATCTGTTGGAAGCAAGTAAATCCAGCCTAATTACATTTAGGAAATGATGTTGTAACAGTTGTCTGAAAGTATGCTTAAATGCTTTTGAACACTGCCAAGGCAGGAAAAGGTGCTGTGAGCGGCATCTCCTTGATGTGGCAGCAGTACTCCATCTTAGCACGTATCTGACTTTTATACAGGTAGAGGCTTGCATCAGGAGTCAGGTACTTTGTGGAGCAGTAGAACGATCCATTTTTCTAGCAACTTAATTAACAGATTGTATATAAGTCTTCCATTTTAGAGATGAAGTTAAAGTCAGACCTAGCTTATAGAAACAAAGGGCTTATTCAAAGAGAACAATTCTCTTCGAGTTGATTAAAACAATGATCTGAGCATTGATGGTGAAAAGAAAAGCTTGATTTTAGGTGTAAAAAGTAACAAGCCCCTTTTCAACCGATTGCATTACATTCTCCTTATTGAAAGAGAGAATCAGGAAGATCTTGATCACCAATGCTCTTCAAAGTGCTGCCATGGAGCGTTGTGTCGTCAGCATACATGTCAACAAATAATCTCAGAATATTATTTGAAAGATCATTAATGATGATCAAGAAGATGGTTTTGGTTCAGAATAGATTCTTGATGCATGTCAGCATTGGTTATTTATACTTCAGATTTCTGTCCATCAGCAACTACTTTTATAGACTTAGCGAGAAAAGATTTGATTGTTGAGAATACATTGCCAGATATGCTATAGCTAGCTAATCTATCTGAAGCCTGCTTCTACCCATTTGCCCGCCATTTCTCACTTTAATTCTCCTTCCAAAATGATCACTCTGTTTAATGGTTCACAGTATATAAATCTTTAAACTATTTCTGGAAAGTTGTTTTCCTCACAAATCACTTCCAATTATTTTTCTTTAGCAAAATTTTCACACACCCAAAATCTAAAAAGGTTTTTCATTTCTCCAACAACTCCACTTAGTGATGAAAAGAAAAATCCCTTTCAGCTTTCAAATGTGCAGATAAAATCTTCAAAACATATAGTCTAAATGGAGAAAAATCTGTACTGGAAAATAATATTGACAAAATGGATAGATACAAAAAAAAGGCAGCAGTTAACTCGATTCAGATTTAAAATAGCAACAAGAATTTCTTTTCATTCAAAGACAAAGTTTAAACATTGAAATCTAATTTGTGACTCGCTCCTACCCACCTTACAGTCAACCATTTTATCAACCATAAAAAAGCAGTTTTTCAGATTTATTTAGGCATTAGTTAAAATCTTCTGATTTTTTTGTTTTTAGTTAAAACCAAAAAATAAGTGAAAAAATATGTAAAAAAAGTATTTTTAATATAATAAAAATAGTTATAAAATTAATTTTTTTTCTTTCTAGGCATTCAAAGTCTTTTTGCTTTTATTTTAAATTCAAAGACAAAGTTTAAACATTGAAATCTAATTTGTGACCCGCTCCTCCCCACCTTGCAGTTAATCATTTTATTAAACATAACAAAATATATTTTAAAAATGAAAAATAAAGTTTTTCAGATCTATTTATGTATTAGTTAAAATCTGATTTTTTTTGTTTTAAGTTAAAACCCCAAAATAAAAAATAGGTAAAAGATGTTTCTTTGAATAAAATAAAAAGAAAGTTATTATAAAACCATTTTTTTTTCTTTCTAGTCATTCTGAATCTTTTTTTTTTTCTTTAATTTCCTCACTTCTCATCTCTTTTATCAAGATCGTTAAACTCAAAACAAATGAGATTCGGATAATCAATAAATTTCCATGTGTTAATGGCTTTTTCAAGACAAACCTCTTCCAGGTTTCACTGCCAATCAGATCTTTGAAAAGATTAATGTCATGTATTCTCGGTTTGAAAAAAATCAAAGACTCCTTTCCTGGAACTAAAGAACATAAACAAGTAATGGCTGCCGAGTGTCTAAGATCTTCCCATCATTAAAACATACTGGTTTCCTCTTCTATAGGAGTAAAAGTTAATCTGCGTTTATTTGTATGTGGGTTTACAAAGAAATCTAACAAAAGAGTCCTAATAAAAGTGAATATTTGATTGGTTAAAACCATGATGGTGTTAACCACTATGTTGACACTATATAAAAAACAACCTCGATTCTATGTTCTAATTGGATGATATGCAGTTAATTTTACATTGTATGTTGCGATAGAACACACACATATACATTTGCTTTGTTTTCTTCTCTCTCTACTACTTAAATTCTGTTACTGCTTTTTCATGAATAACTTTCGACTATGCCCCATTCCACAAACTACCATACCACTCACCATAACATTCATCTTTACTTCCTTTCACTCCCAGCAGCAAGTATGCATACTTTTTCTTTGCATAACCATAATATAATATTCAATTGGCTGTAACTACGATTATGATATTAATCACTATACTGATACTATATAGGTCAGGGGTGTCCATGCTGTTAGCCACAGCCATTACCATAGTGATGTCAATTCAACTTTAGGTTATACTCATGTTGACTCAAAAGAAATAAGCGTTTATAAAAAACAAAACAACTCCATTCTATGTTTATTTGATGATATGCAATTAATTTCACATTCAATTTAGTAATAGCTCACATACACATACATTTTTCTTCTTCTCTATCTGATTAAAGTTTCTTATTACTTTCTCACGAATAACCTTCCACCATCTTGCATACTACAAACTACTATACAACCAAAACTACCATCCCTCCTTTTTCCACACCCACTAGTACACCTCCCCTTTTTCTACATACTCACTCACAAACAAAACCCTGCCATCATCAAATCATCTTTAATCACAAACACTAAATTCGACCTCTCACCAAACCTACTCTCTCCCACCTTAACATTACCGTCACCACTATTTCCAACTTTATGTATATCTGCCTTGACTCTGTTCAATTAGTGTTTTTCTTGACAAAGTTTCATAAATGAAATGAAATATCGAAATGAAGTAATCATGATTCTGTGTTTATTATTTTTTTTTGTTTCATAGTTTGTTCTTTGCTTATAACCTTTATTCCTGTGTATACCCCCCCACACACATATATATATATGTAAGCATTATTATATTTTATAAAGGTTTATATACGGGTATTTTAAAAATAAAATATGAAAACTCAGTGTTTAGTGGTCACAATATTTTTTTTCGATATTTCGAAATAAATGGTTATTTGTCCCTTTAAGGGTTGCGTGGAATGACCAAAGGTAAACCCCATCACTTCTCCCTTAGAAGTCATGTGAGCCAATCTATAAACTCAAATGCTTAGGGCTTCCACTTTTATTCCAGTTTCACTACTATGGTCAATGTCTGTTAACGTTTGACTGCATTAGTACACCAACCCTACACGGCTTCCACAAGCAACGCTTTTCTCCTCTGAAGCCAACAACTGCATAAGCCTCGAAGCATGTGCCAACAGAACACTTCATATAACTTCTGCAGATGCCTGTGTTTGCTAACCCTTTTTCGGTATATTAACCATTTACTATTTTGTATCGTATTCTTTGTTACTTGCCAACGTAAAATTATTTAATTAATATACATGGTTGTTGTTCCTTTTCTTTGAAATCTGTCGCCCCAATTTAACTTTCAGTATTTTTCGTCAACTGCACATCCTTTTTTTCTCCTGCAACAACTGAACTTTCTTTCAGTGATAGAAACTTCTACATAAAAGAAATACACTTGTTGTCTCTATTGCCCTTAGAAGATGTGTATGAATGAACAAGTTGAAAAAAAAAGTCAGATAAAATTAGGATATGTGTGTGTGATGCTTTACTTGCAAAGAGTCTATGAAATGTGGAATGGTTTATGCACTTATTTCTCAACTGTAACAATATGGTCGAAAGAGTTAATGAAATCAAGCATAAACTAAAAGCAATAATACTTTGTGCTCAACGCAACCGTATCTAAACTATTAAGAGTTACTTTTTCTTGAGTATCAGACAAAGCGATAGTTAACATCGCCTTGTGGGGTTCTCATTTGAGTTCGTTTTAATCAGCAATGACAGACTACCCCATGATCCTTTGGCGTTTTCACTAGGAGCAAATTGTTTTTTTTCGGTTCTGAACAAACCGGAAAACAGTGGGCAGTCTATTATTTAGAAATGGTTTGTAGGGTCTTATTAACCGTTTTTTTTCTCACTCCTCTCTACCAATGAATTTGTACATAAATATCAAGACCGGCGGGACAGTTATAAAAGTGTGTGGGGGGGGGGGGGCTCTCCTAAAAAGTGTGGTGGGGGTCGGTTAAACACATACATATATAACTTCATTATTGATGACCGTAAAGTGGGGGGGGGGCAAGTCAAAAAGTGGGGGGCTTCAGCCCCCCCCCTGCCCCCCTCCCTCCGGTGCCGCCGTCCATGAATATATTTATGAAAAAATAAATTTCAAATAAATTTGGGGATGTTTTATGTAGGAGTGTCCATGGAGTAAGTGTGGTATCTTGGTGACTGAGATAATTCTGGTTAAGAGTAGAAGAGACAACTTTATTATATTTGACCAGGAATGATCAGCCACCCCCAATAATCCCCACATTTGTTATGGCCTTGTGCCTAATTTGTTTTAAATTCTATTTTTTATTTTTTCTGAAAATAAATGATGCAAAGTGTAGTATCTGTTCTGATACTACACTTAATCTTTTCTGTCCTCGGTCAGTGAGGAAGAGATCCTTCTAAATTGAGGCAATTTTTATTTGTATCCCAATCCAGAGTGCCCCTTTTCTGTGAACAGAATTCTCACCACATTAAGAACCGACTTTTAACTCTGCCCTCGTGGGGAGGCTAGTCAATAGGGACTACATTTGTTGCTAATTAGAGTTAGCAATGATTGACTAATCTTGTTTCTTTACAATATTGGTATGTAAATCTATAAAGTACCATTTTTAAAATTTTTAACTAGTTCTGACAAAAGCAGATAATTATTACATTCAACAGAACGAACTTGTCTTGATTCATCGATTAAGTTAGAATTATTTTTCCCAACATTTGGAAACCAACTGCAATTTATTTAATTTAAAGAATCACCATAAACAGCGTTACCATTTTTGTGCTGTTTCTATTGCATGATTAACTCTTGGTTTATAACACACATGCTCAGTAGACACTAACACATTTCAGAGGAGAAAAAAAATGAGTAAATTAAATTATTCTGCAACGAAATAATTTATGAGTTCAAATGCACATACATTAAGTTGAGCGTAAATTGTTACATTTTCAGCAATTTAAGAACAGCATCAAAATTATTAAATCTATAGATATCAGATGACCATTAAAGTTTATCATGAATAACTATTTTTATATACCCGCATACCGCATAGGCGCCCCCCTCCCCCGAGATTGCCGGAGTTTCTACATGCACTCTGAACCCCATCTTACAATTTTTATTCTATTCATTTCTGAAATAAAGTAAAACATTAGCTTTGATTTTCATGGCTATCTTGCATGAACAACAACCACACTATATTATTATTAAAGCAGTTAGTATTTCAAATTATATATATATATATATATATATATATATATACACACACACACACATACAAACAAGTATTCTTTATAGTTCTGATCGTTTATGGGAATAAAATTACAATGCAAAATAAAGCTCAATATTCACAGTATGATATAACTGATCTGTAATTATATATATATATATATATATATAAGTTCATATTATATTCCAATAACCATGTTTTTATTTTATTATTTTAATTTTAATTTTTTCACATTTCCCAAAAACATAACATTTCTGTGAGATATATTTTTTACAATCCGTTTCATTTGTCTTGTGCCAAACATTTTTATGTTAATATCGTCTCTGCAACATTACAAAATCATCAGAAAAATTCACAAACAGTAAAAAGTTATTGGATTAAAGTGTCTTGAAAAAACATACACATATATGTGTGTGTGTGTGTTATTTGGACTACTATTCTCATCTTGGTTGTTATTTTCACAGCGTTTCGGTTGATGTAACCTCTGACCTTCAGGTATATCTTTTCAAAAGGTTATATCCGCCGAAACGTTGTGAAAATAATAACCAATTGGAGAATAGGAATAGTTTTCCCGGATAATCCAAACACAAGACGAACAGAAGAAAACTCAAATACTTTGGATTTTCGGTTTAGTTGTTTTAGTACATTTGGAAATTCGGAGAATTGTTAACTTTAATATTGTAACTAAAAAAATGCGTAAATTATAAATTAAATTTTCAATATATTGTTTTCCTCTTAAAACTAAATGTTAGTTTTCCCTCAACTGGTTATTTAGTTTTTAACTGAAACAATTACACACAGTGTAAAATTTAGAAAGTTTTAACAGGATACGGCTTGCATTCTGACTTCTGGATTTTCACTTCATGGTACCCAAATGAAATATGTTTAGTAATCCAACAAACAAAAGCTGCATCTTTCACAGCAACACCACCTTGAACAAAACACCTGTTATCACTAAATCTCTCTCAAATAACCTGGATGCTAGAGCTGTTCTGAGGCGAATCATCTAATGTTATATGAAGCTACAAATGACGAATCATTTGAAACCTTAGTCGATACTTCGAACCAGCCTCACTGCATTTCACTTTTGTGTTCAGGGCTTATATGTACAGCACAGGCCCTTGTTTGTTTACTTTGGGGCTGGAAGGATCGGTTTTGCCCTTTACATGCAAGAAAGGTAAAAAAATGGAACCGAATTTATTCCTACTTGTGGCAAAAAGAAACTAAATATATTGAAATTTCCTGTGTCAAAAATGTTATTAAAACCTGCACTAACGTTTAATGCGCTCTTCTGTGGCTCATGTGACACCTTTCCACTAAATATTGGGAAACTTAAGTTGTTTTGCCGAATATTGTTACCATAAAAGTATATGGACAAGTACGATAGTATAGAGGTAGATTATTGAATGCTAATCAGATATATCCACATTGGACGTAGTCAGTGTAAAAATAGTGTTAAAAACGGAAATTTTCACGTAAGGTTAGAGTAAGTATGAAAAGGAATTTACCATTAGAGAGTAAGTTGCATTATGAGAGGAAGTACATGACGGAAGCCAGATCGATTTTTGCCTCGGATGTTCGACGTCAAGGTGAATGGACGTTGGTTTTCAATGCTTTTTCACTAACCCCAAGACGAGAAGATAGATTACTGTAAGTAGTAAACCAAATCCCAGAGCAAATAATGTAGTTATTTGCTATTCTTTTTCATTTCTTTTACATTAGTATAGCAGTTAGGAAAAAGAGGAAGACATACTTTGGCTTCTACATCACTACTACGGCCACCTTTACAACTAGACGTCACTATCCATTGATCAACTACTTACGCATCAACGAGAAAATTACGGGCCACCTGGAGGGGATCGAAAAACACTCCCAATACAATGTTACACACAGTTGCAAGTGATCTGACAATGAGGTTTCCAATCTCAGTGTAAATATTTGCCACCTAATTACACACGAGAGTGTGATATGGCTAAAAACAGCTGTATTTGGATGACATTCCTTCTTCCATCGGGTTTTTTTTATAAACGTGTAGATTGAGGACATACTCCCTACTAGTGGCCCCCGTATAGGTAGCTGGTTAGCTACATGCATGGCCGATCTCACTCCACACCTCGAAGAAACTATCATAAGGATCAACAATAGAGAGTGTCCACACTATGCGATCTCTTCAAAGCAGTTATTTCTAGGGCAACTTAGGTCGGTCTCTTCCCCGCCAACCGAGACTTTCAAATCTCGAGCTATCTTGACAGAACCACTCAAGCATTCCATGTGTCCATACCAACGAAGCCTCTGCCTCTCTGCCTCTCTCTCTGCCTCTCTCTCTCTCTCTCTCTCATATATGTGTGTGTGTGTGTGAACTCATGAACAAACCAACATGAACGAACACTATACTTTGTTGATGTAATAAAGAATAAGAAAAAGGCGTCCCAAAACTTTCCAAACTTAATTACAGGATTTAGTATTCAAGCCATAGGAAAAAAAACAACGAATCTAACATTTAAATTCAACCCGTGCGTGTTTATGAAGGACCAACTAAGCAAAATAGCAACAAAGAAATAGAGATCGAATGGGAACGAATGGGAATTGAAGTGATTTCCTATACAAAAACCACTTAACTGTAACCTCATTTTTAACACAATACCGCACAGCCTAAGGATAAGTAGACTTTTAAGTCAGACTCATAGATCAAAGTTTTGTAACACTCATCTGTAACTGCTATCGTTGTTCTCTCAAATGTAAAAATATGTGTAATTTATTTAAATGATGGAAATTAAATCTTGCAAGTCTTGGAAAGATTTTCATCACGTATTTAGATAAATCCCCACATCATCTTTGGATTAGAGTCCCAAACCAACAATATAATGCTACTTGGGGCGATAGTAAGAACAATTCAATTCGGTCGAAGAAATAAAACAGTGTTCTCCATAGATTAACAACCGTTCTTGGTAAAATAAGTGAAAGATTTGGTTTGTATTATATAAGTAAATTATGCACTTTATCTTTCTCATATATAAAAAGTTTTAAATAATTATTGTCTGGTATGTGTTAAGTTTTTCATTATATATAATTATATATAAGTTTTTCATTATATATAATTATATATATGTAAGATTCTCTGCACAGTCGGAGAAATTTTTCTTCTGGTTTAATTATTTTTGACAAAGGGAAGTCTCTTTTCACGAAATATTAAATAATGATTTTTAATCACCCGGACATCACACAAACAGCTAAAAACACTCTTGCTGTTATGTAAGATTTTAGGAAAAATAAATAGTAAGTCATATTTCGTATTCGATCGATTTATTGTTTTTGTTCCTTACAACTTGCATCTTACCCGGAATTTGCATTGCCCACAGCCTTTCAAAAACTTACTACTAATATATATATATATATACACACACTTATTTATAAAAATATATACCTAGTTTCATTATAAAAAATAAAATACAATGTTAGCTATACTCACGTTATGAAAAATCTTTTCAAAATTCTTCATATATATATATATATATATATATATATATATATATATATATGTAATTATTTCATGTATATACATATATAATAGTATAAATAGACCTCAATACGTGAATAGTAGTTAGTACTTAGTAGTAATATGAACATATAGTTATGGCAAATAAATTACACAGAAACGTTTTATTTCAGAGGGAAATCATAAGGCTAACCTGAAGATGAAGTGAATCCTGTATGACAGATCTACAACCATAGAACCGATTCTTGTGAGATTTCAAAAGGAAATACTTTCTATCGAAATAGGTACTTTATATATATATACAGGGTGGGCAAAAATAAGGGTCCTATTTTTAAAAATTCATAACTTTTTTATTTATTGATTTTTTTTTTTTTTTTTTTTTTTTTAGAATAAGTAAAGGACCCCTTCCGAAGCAAGCATGAGCCGTATTAGCCCTAAGGAACGTACCCTCATTTAGAAAACATTATTTTTGCTTAAAAAACTCAAAACAGTGTAAAAAACAATACTTTAGTTTTTGTAAGTTTTAAGAAGTGTTTTTCGGCTAAAATTTGTTTTGTTTATTTCAAAAAATCTCGGAAGGGTCAGTCTACACACACATAAAGTTTGGTGAGTTTAACTTTTATTTTGTGGAAGTTATTCAAATTCAAGTTATTCAAATTTAAAGATAGGACCCTTATTTTGGCCCACCCTGTATATATATATATATATTTATATATATATATTATTTTAATGTATTAACGCACTGGGTAGGAATATAGGTGCCCTATGATAAATTATGTATGTTGACACTTGCTGTCAATACTAAACTATAAATATTTGTAATTGGAAAATGTATAGTTAGCATGTGTTTCACAATGATAATGGACTATCCAATATCTTACTACAGAAAAATCCAATAATCAGCAATTAAGTGTGTCGTGTAGAAGGCCACAGTTGCTGACATTTCTCGTTTCTGCAAATTAAATTATGGATGAGAATGCAGTGAGGTCAGAGAATTGGTGTCTATGGAACCTGCGAAGCGAAATACAAAATAAATCTCCTTTTTTAATGTTTAAATATACATTTTGTTAGAATACGAATAAGCTTTGATATTGGATTTTTTTTTTAAAGTATGTTATATATTATGCTGTTTTTTCTGTTGATGCTAATGTTTTTGCAAGTAATATCACTAAACAGATTGTTTATTTAGGCCACGGGACTGGGGATAAAGAAAGAATAGCACAAAGTGAAATATGAGACTAGTATAAGATACAACTCTGACTAACGAGATGAACGTCTATAGAAAGACGAAATTGTACAAATAACTCATCTTTCAAGCTTTGTTGATGTTTTTACTAGAGATGTAACCATATCTGATTGCTGCATCAAGCGAGCGAAATACAGTGAACAGATTATCTGTTTGGTTTAGTCAAGAAAAAACTGATACAAATGGATACATTGCTCATTTCACTTCTCCCTCTTCCACCCTGAAAATCTCTCTATGATTTTCAGATAGCTGCAAGGCAAATATTCCCCATTACTCTGTTAATCAAGAATCTTGAGACCACCTTGCCAACAACCTTCAATAAGGTGATTCAACGATAGTTAGCACATATTGATTTGTCAACCTTCCCTTGTATAAGGATAACAGGATATCATTGATCCAATCTTGTGGAATCGGAGTCCCATTCCAAATATTGATGAAGGTTGTTATCGCTTCTGTTACCATTCTTGTTTCCGATCTTATATATTTATGTAGAAATAAGTGGAAAAAACAGATAGACCAAATAATGCAATGAAATAAACTCATATAATG
This sequence comes from Sepiola atlantica, assembly GCA_963556195.1. Taxonomy (NCBI): domain Eukaryota; kingdom Metazoa; phylum Mollusca; class Cephalopoda; order Sepiida; family Sepiolidae; genus Sepiola; species Sepiola atlantica. Next base: position 218,656,455 of record OY744515.1, on the reverse strand, counting down.
ATTTTATATTTGGTCTTGATTATCAAGAATACTTCATGAGAAATGTGTGAAACTATTTTTATTTTCAAATTTACAAAAATCATGTTCAAATGAAAGGTAAGAGAGAAGAGACATGAGAAAAAATGATGAAGAAAAATAAAGTGAGTTATATCTCGTGAATTAGCAGAAATTGACAACAGTGAGGTAGCGTTGAAAGCATGCTATATATCTTTCTTTGGTAGTGGCTTTGCAGTCTCATAAGCCAGTGATTTTTATGATATCGTAGTGTCATAGTTTTTGTTCGGTTTGGTAGTTTTGTTTTACAGCAAATCAACTCTTTTCAAGCTATTTAATGCCGAATCCTGTCATTTTGGTAAAGGTTTTTATGCTTCAAGTTCTATATATCTTTAAATATTTATTCATGGTGTTTCGATTCGTTGTTTTGTTTCCCTGCATATCACCCCTTTTCAGTTTATTTGATGCTAAATACGGTTATTTTGGTAAAAGTTTTCTTTAAATATTTATTCATAGCTTGTTTGTTTCGTAGATGAAAATTGATGTGTTTAGCTTTGCAGAACATGATTGAGTTTTGTGAAGGGAAAGGAAAAAATAATAACATCAATGTTTGGTGCATTTTTGGTCAGGAAGCCAGTATCTTCAAACAGCCTGATCTGGTAGCACCAACGTATTTTTGCATTTCATCCTTATTCTCTTAGCTTCTCTATGCTGTGAACATATACTATACAGTTGGAGAAACGAATTCATATTCAAATTCCTTTGTATCATAATGATGTTATTTAATGCTATGTGTATGTATTTATATATAGTTGTATTAGTTGGTATATTCATAAGGGAGAGTGTTTTATATCGGTGATACAGCTAAAAACCTACTAGGCAGCAGGCATTGCTTACTTCAAGTCTCCAAACTGTATATAAAACATGAAAATCAACTTCTTAAAATAGGAACCGAGCCGGATCAAGACATCAGACTTCATAGATATCAGGTTCAATATATTATCAGAGCTTTATAACAATAACAAATAATAATAAAGACAAATTATCATTACAATTTTCTGCAGTTGCATGGATAATCCAATCCTATAAAGTGTTTTTATACATTTCTGAATGACTTATTTTTGTTAATTTTTATAATAAATAGCACATCCACTGTTTATCCAGTGGAAGCATAACATTAACACTGAAATCTATGTGACCATTAACTAAATTGTTGTGTAATATGGGGTTCCAAAGTGGGAGCAGGAGTTTCACGGGTTTCTCAATTTTCATGTGCAACCCCAAGTCATGAGTAACATTAGCATCATGATATTCTGTTTAAAATCTGTTTTACATGCTGACGTGTGTTGGACAGTGTGCATCATATATATATATATATATATATATATATATATCTATGAGTAAATGATAGAATTTTCTTAGCAACCTCTTTTCTCTGACTCCGTATTAAGAAGGAAACTAATATATAGCCAAATGATATGATTTTCAGGGAGATATTGATATCCAACATTTTTTTTTAAAAGTGTATATTCTACCTTTAATACATTTGGTTAAAGAATTTTAATTTAATAAGTTTCATGAAAATGCTGTAAAAGACTTTAATCAATGATTAGCATTCAAAACTATAAAATCAGCAAATCTGGTGCTGCAATTTTGGTATTATACAAGGAATTTCTCAAAATAACCAAAGAATTCAATTATTGACTTTACCGAATGATTATGTTTGAGTCTCTTTGATTCCATCTTTTGTTCTGGCTGTTTTGTTTTATTTTTATATTCCTATATTTAATACATTTCTACAAGCTGCATCTTCAATATTTCCTAAGGATAAAGAATCCAGTTTTATATTATGGAATAATCTAATTAATTTTCTGAGAATGGAAAGAGTTTCATTCATCATTGTTAACTATTTCTTCATGCAACATAGGATATCATTGTTGAAAATGATTAAAATATCAATGTCAGATATTTTGTTTCTGAATTTTTGAGATGAGGATTGATAATTTGTATAATTTGGATTATTCGAACTACTGTTCTCATCTTGAGTGTTATTCTCACAACGTTTCGGCTGATGTAACCCCCAAACTTTTTCAGGTGTATTTTGTTGAACTCGGGAATCTGAACGGAATTTTGAATTGAACCCTTTTATTTATTCCAATGAGGTATTATTATTTCGTTCCCTCAGCCATGCCCGGGTAAAAGTCTTCAGTAATTCGCAATTCCTAGTATCTTCCACACTGAGGATTGAAATTCAGTTCTAGGTGCAGTCTTCTGAAGGTTGAAGGTTCAATCCTCAGTGCGGGCGATACTAGGAATTGCGAATTATTGAAAACTTCTACCCGGTCATGACTGATGGAACGAGAACATGCTACCCCATTGGATTAAATAAAGGGCCCAGTTCGAAATTCCGTGCAGATTCCAGAGTTCGACAAAATACATCTGAAGAAGGTCGAAGGTTTCATCAGCCGAAATGTCAGATATTTTGTTCAACTTAATAAACTTGCATACGAGAGTGCACAAATAAAGTAGTTATGTTATTTATTAAAGAAGTGTCCACTTGCATAATTGGTCTAATAGATAAATAGTACCTTCCTTCCAGTGTTTATTTATTTTTTTGTTTTTAGACATTTAATTCCACTTTATTTTCTACTTTAAGTTTAATCTAATTTAGATATCAATTATTATTCTAATCAAGAAGTGGTGCTTACACTAAATAGTTGCTTACTCTTCAATTAAACGCTTAAAAATAATACTTAGAAATATTACTTTATTTACGAAATACTACTTTTTCTTATTAAATATTACCTGCCTTCCAGTGTGTGTGCATAGGTACAATTATTTAAATAAATTAAAATTAAATTCCTTGCCTCTATGTAAGTACGTTGTTGCTCAGATGCACTTTCCTAGTTATGAAATAATACAAACGTTTAAACGCTCATTATTATTTATAAATTTAATGTTTGCAGAATAATACAGTTAATATTTATAGATAATTGAAGCAATCGACTAAAAGTACTGATATGGGGTTCAGAGGTGATAGCATCATTTTCTTGCATTCTTCGATTGGTTAACATATTCTAAAGCGAATCCTATGGATGTAATAACATTTAGATGCGGTCTCTAAAATTAAGGTAAAAATCAAAAGTTTCCATTTAACGTTAAAATTAAGTCAAAATGTGTAAAATTACATTAGAAGTTTTCGAATTCGGACTACGTGAAAGTATATGACGTCATTAGCAGTAAGTTCGAAATGAGAGGTGGTGAAGAAGAGAGAAAGATCTGTCTCCTTAATCTGTGAGCTGACTGTGTTCCACTGTTTTTCGAAGCTTTGTCTTCGTTCACCTTTCCGGATAACAGGAGAGAGAAAGCTCACATAATGCGTAAAAGTATACGACATGAAGAAAAACATGACGCCATTGAGCAAATAATCATTGGCAGAAACTTTGGTTGCTTCTGTCATTAATTTGACAATCTTAGCAACTAGCTGTTTTGTGTCAACAACACAACGCCGGCTAGTTGTTCACAATATGAATAGTAGAATATTTCATGCTATGCAACACCGAGAGGTTGTTATATTTATCTACCTCCCACAAGGTAAGATGTGACACAAGGTCGGGAAAGTGGGATTAGATAAGCCAGCGCTCGAAAGGTGAGCACTCTCTGGCTATTTAAAAATTGCCTGGACAGCCCCGTCGGCATTCCCCGGTAGGGGCGCCTCAGACAGTAAGCAATAAACTTACTCCTCCCCAAAGAGGGGAGGCAAAGCCTGGGAGGGTGCACCTCCTAGAACTGCACAGGACCAGACAACCCCCAATAGACCGGCGTAAATCCAGACCCAAAGGCCCGGAAATACCGGTTTATTAGGCGGGGTAGGTTGTGAGTTCAGTAAATAAAAGAACTAATTATTGCGTCAGCAGTTAGATACTTTCTGGAGTCGTAGAATGATCCAAACTTCTTCCACTTTACACTATGAATAATACACCGTAACTAACTTTACACTATGAATAATAAACTTTAAATAAATTGACATTATGAATTATAAACCGTAACTAACTTTACACTATGCATTATAAACCTTAAATAACTTTACACTATAAATTATGATATTTATCTAATTTCATTTTTACACTAGGAATTGTAAATCTTAGATAATTTTTATAAATATAATATTTACCATAAATTTGTCAGAAAGGAAGGAAATAATTATTCTTGTCGGATTCCAATTTCTTTCACTAAGATTTAATCTTTGATTTTATATCGAGACGCAGCCTCAAAACACTTTCTTGGATTATCTGCTTGTCATACCTGAAATATTTCTGTTTGATTATTCACTGAGTCACAATAAATAAAAAGAAGTGAAAATAATAGTGCCATGAACGGTCATGTTTGTGTCACTGTCCACTGAAAACGTGTTTGGTCAATCAGCCATAATTCCATTACAGCTCTGGACCAATCAGCTGGAAATATTCTGAGAACATTTTTGTCTGCTGGATAAAAAAGACGAGAAAAAAAGTCTATTGTGGCGGCCATTATTATTGATAGAAAGGTTTATCTGAATTGGATTGTACATCAAATATTTTCATTTGCATTACGATAATTGTTTTCATATTTATGGTTCGGGGTGAAAGCTGAATGATAAACAGTTTGATTAAAAATAACGAATTGCCAAAATAGTTGAGAAAAAAAAATCAATAAAAATCAAGAAATAACAACAAAAAAGATATTTATGTTTTAAGTTATATATTGAACTATTAAAAGTACCCAACATTGTTCAATTGCCGAATTTGTAGAAGAAAATATCATCAGACAAGTTAGAATAACCCCCACTTTCCGACCCGACCTTGGGTCACATCTTACTTGTGGGAGTAGGATAAAACTGGCCTTGTGCCTAACTACTGGAGAGGAGTAAATAATACTTATTTCAGGATCTATATGCTATGGCAATTTCATATTCGTAAATACGTTATCACCCATCCTTCTTTTTAACGATGCAATTGCCCGATCACCGAAAATACAAAACAAAATGTAATTTTTTAGATTGAGATTCGTTTTATTTATTAAAAGAATATTTAGCTGACAATTATTCTTACGGCAAGAAGGAAGAGAGGATTTTTTTAAAATGATTCAAATTGTAACAATACACAGTTTAAAAATTTCGTTTTTACTTATTAAAATTTTTTTTTTAGCTGCCAATTATTTTATGGTGTAGCGGTTACATGAGTGACCTATTTTGTATCGGTCTATGTGATTCGGCTTGACAATTATGTAATCATCGCCTCTTCACCACGTGCGCATATAGCACGTCTGCATGTAACGAGATTCATATGCGATGAATCATCTTAGCATTAAAACCAGATCAAGTGATCAACAGTACACTTCAGTTCCAGCCTGTATTTCAAACAGACAAGACGTACATTCCTGCGCTCTCTACCTTCTCTGCAGTAGGCGAGTCGATGAACTCCAGGATAAGATTATTTCGTTTTGTCTATCAACCTATCGTACAACCTTTATTTTGTTCCTGTGTTTCCTGTAAAAAAATCTTCAAACCTCTTTAGTTGTGAAGCCATCGTTTATTTCGTGAGGGATGGTGATCCCATTTTGCTTATTATATTTCAGTCAGATTTAGCCAGGCGAATTACTCTCCCAAGCAGGTTTGTCTTACTGATTTTCTTCGAGGTAAACCCCAAACTAACATTGGCTATACCAACTAAAATGGTAACAAGAAAGAGAATATTTAGTTTTGTACAAAGATATAAATTCTAACAATTTTCAATAAATAAAGAAGAGACATATTCGTTTTATTTATTTAAAGAATATCTTATTTAACTGACATTATATTTATGGGAGAAGAAAGACAATTTTTCTGAATATTATTAAAGCTTATATAAGTGCAAACGAAATATCATTAAAAGTAAAAGATCGATGAAGAAGGGAAGCATCGAATTGTCATGGGTCACGCCAGTAGGTTAAGAATACAAAGACACTCCTGGATGCCTAAAGACATTCGACTAAAATCAAAGTGTTGTATCTGTTCTGATACGGTTCTGTCCGCGGTCAGTGAAGGAGAAATCCTTTTAGACTGGGGCAATTTTTATTTTTGCATTTATCAAAGTTCCTCTGTTTAGGGAACTGGAATTTTCTCACATTAAAAACCAACCTTGTATCTAACTCTGCCGTCGTGTGGAGGCAAGTAAATAGAGACTAAAAAAATCTTCAAAGCAATTCAAATATGACTTCGGTGATAAAGGTATAAAAATAGAGTTTGCCCGACTTAAATCATGGGTTTGAGGCTAAAAGACTTCGAGGATAAGCTTCAATGGGACGGATAGATTTGAAGTTGAATGATGATGTCGATTATAAGATTGAAGAAAAAGTAAAAGGAATGAATAAAATTTAATTACTTATGAGGACAGTTTAATTACAAGTATGTATTGACATTGGATTTGAAAACGACCATGAGCAACTAGGAAAGCAATCCCGTGGTAACGTGTTCCACAAATGGTAAGTTTTTAATAAACTCTGTTCATGGAAATTCCCTTTGATGTTAGACACACTGTAGAAGAAAGGAAGCTTCTTTGCAGTTGCGGTAGTAGGACGAGTTCTTGCCACGAATACCTTACAAGAAAGAACTAGATGATGAAACACATTACATGGAAATTATGATAAATTAGAGAAAGACTAGTAATGGCTCTTCTGTGAGAAAAGTGCTGTAAAAAACAGAAGAGATCATCCCCCACTAGATTGTGTAGTCAATTTTGAAGTTTGTCAAAGCAAGAAAAAGTACTATAAGCAGCAGCTCCCCAGAGGTTGCAGCAGTATTTCATCTCAATGCGTATCTGGCTCTTATACAGGATTCCATCAGGAGTCAGATACTTTCTGGAGAGGTAGAATGTTCCAACCATTTTTCCAGCAAATGTTCAAAGTTTGGAAATCTGTAATATGTGCTTTATTTAAGTTTAAAATCTCTTTACAATTGAAACTAAAATACATTTAGGTGGGTTTTATTATCTCAATAGATCCTTATAATAAGCGCAAAGGAATTGGATGATAAAATAGTTTAAAGCAAAAAAACAACATACTGATAATGCGAAAACTGTGGAAAGAGAGATTGTATCAAAAGTTAAAATTTAGTGAATGAAAATCTCATCAAATGGTTTTAAAAAGATTGAAATTTGCTGAAAGTCTGGGAATCGGCATTATTTTGTGAAAGCTACCTCCTGTAAATTTCAATAATATCAGGGACAAAAAAGAATGTTCACTGCAGATTCATGCTCTTTTATAAAAAAAGCAGATCAATATGAGTTTCTTATGAAAATTTGGATGAGGTTCGTTTCTACGCAATTTCATGTTTCTATGTCTAATAATCTAAAGTAGTTAGCAGAAATGCAAAAAGACAGATCTCTCTACTGTAATAATATAGCAGACGTCTGTCTTAGTAGTACATAAATGACCACACTAAATCAGATGAATTAAATCTGTGCATTTCCATCAGATAACTTCAAGGGTTGGTTTACGCAAACACTCCGGAACGAAACAGGGACATTTAGATCTTCATAAACGGAACACCATAATGGACGAAAATAGCAGGATCACCGATATTGTGAACAGGAGAATAAGAGACATCAGCACTATCATACATCCAAGATACCAGATAAGGTTTCCGTGGCCATTTGTTTAAATTCAAGCACTTCCGGGTTTGTGCACCTTCGCTTGTTTTGGCAAAAGCCACCATCCTTTTACCACTGCAGGTAAAACACACAAGGCGATGATTCTCCTGACGAGAACGCCCGTCTCGATGGAGAGAGTTTTAACTAAAACTTTATTTACTTTTTTTTTCTTCTTTCAAATAAATCATTCAGTGATTATAGAATGCAAATAGCTTCCTGAACTTTCAATCTTTTTATACATGAGGATTTGCTAAGAATTTTAAAACCAGTTTAACTGACTTTCTATTCGATAGTTTAAATACTTCAGAATTCCTTATGAATTCCGAAAAGTCACGAATTGTTTTTTTTTTAAATTATTAACAAAATATAAAAATGGCTGACTTGTTCACGAAGAAATCGAAATGCATTATGATGGATTTACTCTCGTAATAGGATTTGAATTTACTACTTTTTTATTAAAATAATAATTGGAAAAGATAATACAAGAAAAGTGTTCTTAGAACACTTAGATCGATTTTATTTGTTTTAAAACAGTAAATATTTTAAAATATTTATTTTTAAATATTTGGGGGAGGGAGCTTAGACCTTATTTAAAACTATACGGTCTTAAAATTTATTTCCAATCGATATTTATTCCATAACTGCCTAATTTTCCTATCTTGCTCAAATTACCTAATTTTCCATTGCCTAATTTTCCAGGCACCGTACTGATACTACATTTTATTGTTTCTGTCCTAAGGAGAAATCTTTCTCGACTGAGGCAATTTTTATTTTTGTCCTAATTCAGCGTGTGCTATTTTGGAGAGCTGACATTAAAAACGGACATTGTGTCTAACCCTGCCCTTGTGGGGGGACATAATTTAATAGGATCATACATCATTAATAACACCAACTAAATCAAAATGAGATGTGTGAATATCCTGAAAAAATAGTATTCAGAGTGAGGGATATATATATATATATATATATATATATATATATACATCTTTATGTTGGCAAATTTTCAGTCTTTCAAGAAGTTTCAAAAGAGTGTACTAGTGTCTAGTCAATGGGAGAAAAAAATGTAACAACTGAATTGTCAAACAGTCTCAATAATATAAATAACGAAGAATCATTTTATTTGATTTTATTGCTTTCTATCGCCTCCCTAATCCACCTTTTATATCTTTAGAAATTTTGTTTTACGACCACACATACATGAAAACTCAAAATCGAAGAAGAACTGATGCCAAAGTGTGTTCTAGCACAGAGCTTTGAAAATCTTTAAATTCACTATTCTTCTATACCTAATTCAACTTCATACCAAGCCTTTCATGTTCAAATTTAAAAGGTTTTTTTTCGCACTTCATTGTAAGGTTGTTTGCCAGCACTGAGGAACCGGACAAAAAGTCCATCGGACAAAAGGCTATCATATAAAAAAAATTGACAAATGTTTTTTACATTTTACTTTTAATTTAATTATCAATGATGTTTGTCAGTATTTTTCTTGACAAAAATGTTTATTTAATTCTGAAACATTTTTCTAGACCTTGAAAATCAACTGCATTCATTTAAACGTTACTAAGCAAATTCATGCAAATTTTCATTTATTTTGTACACAAGTAAAATAAATTTACATCGTATTTTGGTGTTATTATGATCGATAGATTTTTAGTTTTACTAGTAGTTTGAAAACCACAAATATTTATCATTAGTACCAGCAATGGAAAATTAAGTTTTAAAATAAAATTAAAAGAATCGGTTTTGGAATCGAACAATAGGCTCAAATTTTCTCAATTCAGATACAAATTTCGATACTCCCAAAAGTTTTGATATTTTATGAATCCCGATTCCGATTTCCATTTCGATTAATCGTCCCAACACTAGTCTAATCAAGCACCCCCACATCCCATGTTGAAAAAAATAGAGCGAGAGGGTGTGTGTAAGAAGGGAATAGTGATAATTTGTGTCAGGCTTCTTAGATTTATAGAGATGGTTGTGACTATCACTATCATCATACAGATTGTTTATATAAATACATACATTGGGGTAGTTCTTCTTTTATTATGTTAAGATGGTTGAAAAGACTAACCAACACATGCTAAGTGTTATTAACACAATTAAGGTGTCATTAGCTGGATTGAAGCTGGTAAATTGACAATCGTGACAGCATGGAACAGAGATGAAATGAAACAAAATAAAAACGATTCAACACAGACAAGTGAAATCAAAAGGAAATTTGATTAAAAAACGTTTTTTCCTGATTGAGAATCCGTATTTTCAATTCACTAATTAAAAATCAATGTTGGCAATAAAGACATGTGGTCACATGATGTTTCATGCTTGCTTTTCAGAATTCATGCTCAGCTGAGCAATCATAGATTATTTTTAAAAAGATTTTACAACCACCGTGAAAACGTCAAACTATAAACTTTCTAGGCTGCCATAAAAATATATTAAATAGTTTTTTCGTATGCATATAAACAGGTAACTGTTATACCACTTTTATTATAATATCTTTATCAAAAAAGTTATACACAAAGCTGTTGAGTATATGTATGAAATTAAAAGAATAGAATTATAAATCAATAATAGCAGACATATATTCTGAATATACAACATAATTATATTGACACACTGCTTCTTGTTATATGCATTAAGTTAAGCAACGTTTAGCTTAGTTAGTATTAGATGGGTGACTACTTGAGAATACTAGGTGAGATGAAAACTCTGTCCACAAGCAATGTTGGACAAAATCACGGGTTGCCCTTTGGCAAATCATAGCACCCGGAAGCTACTCTTCAAAGGTTATAGTGAAGCCATGGAAAGCTTGGTGAATGTGTGGTCTCTGCAGAAGAACTTGCCAGATTAAATCACTGGTTGAAGATATATTAAAAATAAGATAACTACCTTACCCTTTTATATTAAAAATATATCTTCGAACTACTAACCATAATTTTTTTAAATTTTTACCTTATTTTACCCTATGTTTACCGATATTGACTATATTCTTTTTGCTATAATTGCTGTACATAATTTTAATGCCTTGAACACTTGTGTTTTTCCATGTAACAATTTCCACCCTATTTTTTTCTGTTTTTTTTTTTATGTATCTTAATCGAGTATTCCGATGACAAGGGAGTGTTTCATGAAATAAACTACTTTTCAACTCCTCGAAGAACATGTGTAAATCTAGGAATTTTGGGGTATTTATTGTTCTGAAATTATACAAAATATTCATTTTGAAATAAATATATTTATAAGCACTATTTAATATTTGACTATTCTATTTAGCGCATTTTACACAACAAAAAGTCTCAAAGTCTCAGAAATTGTAAACAATTAAAATAGATATGGTTCAATTGTACACTAGAGGCGCTTGATTTCTCACCTATTTCAATTAGTTTCTTCACACAGTTTGAATCAACTTCATCAGTCTTCAAATTTCGTCTTGAAATACTTTTGTACTTTGCTTTGAAAAATCTATAAAATCAAAGTTTTGTTAATAATAATTATTCTGATTTTAATATTTAATCCTGATCAGTATTTAATTCTTATGAGTAATATTAAGAGGAGGGCGGTCGAAATTTTGTTCTCTATCTCCCACACTCGTCAATTGTTTAAGGAGTAGATGGGCTCTGCGTATCGCCCGGCCTTTGAACTCCTCCTTTGTCTATTAGCCAGACGCAGAGGTACTAGCGCAGGGACACATCAAAGACACCCAGTGTTTGGCCTTGTTTCCTGACTAGGACAATGAACGCCATTTCTCTTTCTATGTGGGCAACTTAGAGAAAGTTTTTGTCACTAAGTCTCACATGACTAGTCTGGGCCACAATCCCCATTGATCAAGTCTCAACTAATGGTCTAGTTGTGTGAGCTTATTGGAACAAAAGAAGCACCCACTTCGCCCTCCCCACTATTTAAAACCAAAATAACAATACAAAGAAACTGAAACAAACCTAAACGAGACAACCACCAAAAAACATCTCCTCCACCCTTGAGACTAGCATTCACAAATATCCAAGGGCTTAGAACCAAAATCAACAACGTAGAAACCTTTCTCCTAGTAAACTCCTCAGATATCCTAGCACTAAGTGAAACAAACCTACACTCCTCAATCTTCTCACACCATTTTGGCATGACTGAATACCTCCCACTCTACCGTAAAGACTCTGGCTAGGAGTTTATGTTTAGAACACTATCCCCTTGACTAGAGAACACAGGCTAGAATCAGATGATCAAGTCTACATTTGCTTTAGATCAACCTTACAGCACAGCGTTAGTTACTTATATTTCTTATACCGTTCTCCTTCGACTCAGGACTGTACCCGGCTTAACTTTGTCCCTGAAAACAAATACAGCACTCTCACTTGACTCGAGTTCCCAAATACATGTATTTAGGGATTTTAATGTACATCCCCGTGACTGGCTTGGATTCTTCAGTTATACAGACGCAGCTGGTAACTCCACGTATAGTTTCTTCATAGTGCACACCCTCACAGATTGTCACTTTCCTGCCACGCCTTTCAGATCGTGTGGACCAGCAAGCCTCATTTCTCGACCTGTCCTTAACCTCACTGCCTGAGGCTTGTGTGACGAATGCCTATAGCTTGCTTGGGAACACTGATCACCTTGTGGTAAGGATTGATATCGCCCTAAAATCTCGTCTTAAAGCTGATTAGCAGTTCCCCAGAACGACGAGATACTATTAGCAGGCCAATTGTGATTACATCAGAATTGACATTAGAGACGCCCCATAGAGTAAAAATGTTTGTCACCCTGCTGATCAATGCGCAAATGAGGTAACTGAATGGGTCAATCCAGGCATTGAAGCCTATGTCCCTATGCAAAAATTCTACAGCAAGCCCCACTTTACTGAATGGCTCACCTTGAAATGTGAAGCTGCTATTGCTCAGAAGCAGCAAATACTTCAACAATTCAACCGCCATAATTCAACTACAAAAAGACAAACTTATAGTGTCAAGAATTCATTGTAAGACTGTAATAGATGAAACAAAGAGAAAGTATACAGAGATAACCAGAAAACGCATTCAGTCACAGAAAATAGGTACTCATTATTTCTGGAATATCTTCAATAGTGTGGTGTACAATGGGCAATCAACAATTCCCCAGCTATCCAACCACAATGATGTCGTTTGCACAGCAACTGATTAGGCGTTCTGCCTTAAATTCCACTTTGGACTCTGCAAACCACTCCCTCCCAAATATCTCATTGCAAACTGAAGCCAGACGTGATGACCTGACCATCACCTGATCTCATATCCGAAACATCATAAAAAACCTCAACACCTCCAAAACATGTGGGCCTGATCTTATACCAGTAATAGTAATAAGGAAATGCTCTGCTGAACTGGCCCCTTTCCTCTCTAACAAATGTCTTGCTGAATGTTGCTTCCCTGATAGCTAGAAAAGTTGCCTCTGTGATATTAATCTTCAACAATTCTAGAGATAGAACTGACCCTCAGAATTATCGCCCCATCAGTCTACTCCTGTTCTTTGCTAAAATCTTTGAATCCTTAATCAATCTAGCGATAGTCCGTCACCTTGTTAATGCTAAACTCTTTTCTGACTATCAGTATGAATTTAAGCAAGCACAGTCTACTGCAGACATGTTAATGGTCATTTCTTAATGCATATACCATACACTGGACAAGGCAGGTGAAGCTAGGGTAGTAGCGCTTGATATATCTAAAGACTTTGACAAGGTCTGGCATAAAGGTCCTCTCATAAAAATGAAATGATATATTACTACTGGATGAATATTTAATATAATAAGATCCTTTCCATCCAAAAGAAAGATCCAGGTTGCCCTTGACGGCCGTTCATCCAAACAACATGACATGAATGCAGGTGTACTCCAGGGATCGATCCTTGAATCTTTATTGTTCCTGATTTGCATAAACTACTTCCCTGATGACATTGTGTCTTAGATGAGTATATTTGCTGACAAAATCACGCTCTACTCTTGTTATGTGGGTAAAACAGACACACACACACACCCATTCAAGGCAATGGCTGAATCGTTAGAAAGTGATCTCCAGTCTGTAGTGGAATGGGGGCATGAATAGATACTAACATTTTATGCTGCTCAGGCAAAGCTTCTTTCCTTCAATAACTATAAGAAACCTCTTCAAGCACCGATTGTCATGGCAAACAGCACCCTACCTGAGATTCCAACGTTCAAACTTCTTGGCCTAACATTCACAGATAACATGAATTATAACAAATACATAAAACACATTGCCAAGTCTGCTGCAAAGAAAGTGGGATCCCTCTACCGAGCTAGAAAACTTCTCACATCTGACAGTATCCTATATCTCTACAAAGCAACCATCCGCCCATGTATGGAATATTGTTGTCACATCTTGGCTGGTGAACCATCCACTAGTCTCTCCCTTTTAAACAAGGTCCAAAAAAGAGGTACTAATCTAATAGTTCCCTCACTATCCACCATGCTCCAGCCCCTGTCCCATCGACACAATGTTGCATTCTTATGCTTGTTTTACAATGGAATGTGCTCTGATGAACTTGCTGCTCTGGTGCCCTAAATGACATAAATAAACTCGACCAACCCAACAATTATCTAAGTACCATCCATTCACTGTAGATTTGCCCAAATGTCAGAGAGCCTTCTACTCCAATAGCTTCTTTACTTGAGCTGCCGACCTTTGAAACTACCTCCCTGCTCCCTGTTTCCCTGACTGTACCGACATGCAGAAATTTAAAACTAATGTGAACAAACATCTCGCTGCACAGCTCACATATATAAAGAATTGATTTAAACCTAAATTTGAAAATCATGAGAATTAGAAACAGTATTTACATTCTAAGTCCTATTTGTTTCTGTGAAAAAATAAATATTGTATGATAATAGTATGCACAAATAGTCGAATCTGTTTTAATTAGATCGAACAGGCTACAGTGTGGATTAAAGCAGTATTCATATAAATGTAAGACATCCATTCTCAGTGTTTTCCGAAAGACATTTTCAAGGAAGTGTTACTTGCTCCCTGAGACAGAAGAGAAATATAATCCACCAACAACAATTCACATGTTTAAAGTATATAGGTTTAATAGTAGTTAACAGACAGACATACACACGGCTCATGTTACCATATTTATATACACAGATATATTGGCATATCAATATTATGCACAAATATATGTATGTATACATAAGCATAAATGTAGACATACGTGCACAGACATTATATATATATATATATATATATATATATGTATATTTAGGCAGCAAGTCATTATCTAAGCAAGCGTTGTTGAACATGACGGAACTTTCGCGTTTGTATATTTTCATCGTGAGGTTCTCAAACCGTCGAGCCATCTTTCTGGTTTCAGGTGGCAATCCGTATATCTATATATATATATACATATATATAAATGTAGACATACACGGGCACAGACACAAATATAAATGTAGACATATACACACACATACATACAGACACACAAATATAAATGTAGATATATACATATACACACATACATATAAATATACACACACATACATATAAATATACACACACACATATATGAGCACACATATATATATGTGCGCGGGCACACACATACGTATATATATGTGGTCACACACATATATATATGTGGTCACACACACACACACACATATATATATGTGTGCACACACACACACACACATATATATATGTGTGCACACACACACACACACACATATATGTGTGCACACACACACACACACACATATATATGTGTGCACACACACACATATGTGTGCACACACACACATATATATGTGTGCACACACACACATATATATGTGTGCACACACACACATATATGTGTGCACACACACACATATATGTGTGCACACACACACACATATATATATGTGTGCACACACACACACATCTATATATATATATATATATATGTGCACACACACACACACATCTATATATATATATATGTGCACACACACACATCTATATATATATATATGTGCACACACACACACATCTATATATATATATGTGCACACACACACATCTATATATATATATGTGCACACACATATATATGTATATATATATATACATATATATATATATATATGTGTGTGTGTGTGTGTGCACACACACAATTCATCGTCAGTTGGTTAATGTAAGATATTGTTTGGTCCTGGTGGAGATAAACATTCTTCAAGGGCTTTTGTTTTAATTTCTATCTTGAGCTTTGTACAAATTCTCAACATACCTATTATTCTGACATGCTTTTTTCACCACATTTCGAATTTCCAACAACAAACAATAAATGTGGAAAGTCTTACAATGTTTAAATTTTAGAATTTCGGCCCTGTTAACAGCCACTTCTACTAAATGCCTTGTCAAGCAACTGACGAGATATGTCTTGAAAATATTAGCACTGTTCAACCACCACGAACTGATTGCATATCTTATTCGTAGCAACTATTTCATTATGACTGCCTGCCCCATATCTCGGCCTGGCACATCATAATTCCAACAACGAAGGGAAATGCCAATGCTGATTCTCATCAGAACATTATTCCTTTCGTCAATTGATAAGGTCACATCTAAATTTACTGGTATTTGTTGGTGAATAATGCCACTACGTTTCATTGTTGCTATCCATGTAAAGAATTCTGCTATTCAAATACTAGTTATATAATAAGCATAAACAGCGTGATGATGTATGGAAGTTAAACCTAGACAGTGAGGATTGAGAACATGCGTTGCCTGGAGAGAAATAATCCAATGGATGTGTAATGTGAGTCTTAAAGACATGCTTAGTTCTTATGGCCTCGGGGGAAGATTAAACCTGGACAGTACAGGAAAATGTGTGCAGAACAGGAGACTTCCCTAGTATAGCCACATTAAACGAATGGATGAAAGTTCTTGGGTTATAGATGTAGAACAGTTAAAGTAGCAGGTCCAGTTCACAGAGGAAGGCCAAGGTAGACATGCAAGTGATAAGGATTGATTTAAGAGAAATACAGATAAATAAAGACCTGGCCAGATATCGGTTAGTTTGGAAGTCAATGTCTAAAAGCCGTCCAGTGCATGGCAGCATGTAAAACGGATGGTAAACCGATGATGAAGCTTACATTGGAGTTGAGTTATAGATTACTATCCTAAAATACATGGTTTTGTTTTGCCTCTTATTTGAATCAATTTGATACTTATAAAATTTTAAAATAACCATTCAAAGAGTCTGGTTTATCTGTTTTAGAGCAAAACGACCTTCTTGGGACTATTTCATACCGAATCATAATCTTCTTCGTCCAGTTTCATTATTTAGGGTGCTGCAAGTGTTCTTAACTCCGGGCGGGCAACGTTAGGCAATTTCCACGCCTTCTATACATTCAGTCCAAAATAGTTCACATCAGCAAGATTGAATGCAGTTCTATCGCTTCTTACTAAATCGAAAAACGTCTTCCTAGTTTGCACTGGAAGCACTCAATGACATTTAAACCTACATCCCTGGGAAAGACTGCACAATGAAACATGCTAATATCTTACAGGAGGTCAAGACCAACACTGGAAGTAAGGAACAGTTTTCCTGTTGACCAAGCCCTTTGTTCTCCATACCAGTCTTCCATGTCCTCAAATACCTTACACACTCTGTATATATATTAATAATGGAGATTTCATATCTCTCTGAAGCCGAAACTATACTATTTAAGACTATTGTACTTTGAATTGAATAGTATAGTTTCAGCTCCAGACTATTTTATAGTACAGAGAAACTTGCCATAGTCTCACAGAAGGTCGAGACCTATATCAGAGATTAGACACTTTGTTTTCTTCATGTTGCCTCTAAGACCTTTGCTCTCGATATCAGTTTTCCCTGTCTGCAACTTGAAGATGCACTCGACAATCCCGATCTTGAACTATTAATTGAACAAAAGTTGCTATGTTCTACCAAGCTAAGGGAAAACTTCAGCTTCACACATCTCTCAAGTGTATTAGGTTGTAAACGACTAGAATTTATCTAACCTTAACCTCAACGATCCTTGGCATTTTGTCTATATTTTGATTAAGATGGATCCTAGATTATATGTGGTACTGTGGTAACTGCAATGATTCTAGCTATGAATAGAGACACAGGGGATGACCACCGACCCATTCACTCCACTTTTGATGGCCGTGTGCCTAATTCGTTGAAAACATTTTTTTTTTTTTTTAAATAAATATATTGCAAAGTTTAGTATCTGTTTTGATAGGTTGTGGATATATCTGATGTATGAGAATACATCTTTACTGTTATATTTCCTATATTATAATCATTTAGTAGCTTATTCTTTTTACTTAGAATTGGACCTTACTAAAAATCTATAAATGTTTTGTAATACTAGTTAGTGGAGTCACTTAATTGCTATTACAGTCTCTACCCGAATCATAAATTCACTGCTAAGACACTGGAGAAAAAAAACTATATATCGGCTTATGCTTATCTAATCAACTCAAAACCAATTTCACTTTCACTGCCAGATGTATTTAAAGCTATTCAATTGTAGTATAATCGTGACTTCTCTGTGACACACTTGGCAAGCTAGGGGTGCTTCATATGAAATTTGATGCAATTCTGGTCAGTAGTTTCGGATAATATAAGTTTTTAATATTATTATTAGTCGTAGAAATAGTATTATTTTTACTTTTCTCTGACACACACTCTCTGCCGAATTTGCTGCAAATCAGTTGAGTAATTTTGAAGCCTATAACTTTTTATTCTTATTTATTCACTAGGCGTTCTCACACAAGGCAACATCAGTGGTGTTCTCTGGAGTCTGGGTGACACCAAGTCTCTCCAGATTTCCACTACTAGCCACCTCTTTCAATAACCATTGCAAATGACTTAGCATTATTGCAACAGCCACTTACCATTGCTTTCTCGCTGGTCATTGGGCTTTTCTGGGATTTGGGTGGCAACAAGCCTCACCAAGGTCACAGAACCCTCCGCACTCTTCCAGTGGAGGTCTGGTTAGTGCTCTTCCTCCTCGGTCTGTTCGTCCTTCTTAACCTTTCAAGACTATTTTGTGTGGTATCAGCCGAGGCTGATGCCAATTAATAATAATAATAGTATGTTTACCACCTCTGAAGCAAGATTAGATGTTGGGTGTATTAAAATAAGGTTAAATTAATGTAAGTTTGGTTTAAGTTAGATGGAATTTTCCATTAGAAGTTATAATTAGAGCTACGTGTACAGAAACTGAAATATGTGGCAGAGAAACTAGAGAGTTCCTTCCTCTTGGGAGTGAAGCATCAAAGTAAATGCCTGTAGGTTTTGAGGCTTTCCACCACCCTATGAAGGTTGATCTGGAAGATTCAGTGCATCGTGATGTACTTGCTGTAATTTGCTCACATCAAATAGTAAAACAAATCACAGAGCAAATATTAGAGTTTTTATTGCACATTTAATTGCTCCCATTATTCCAGCCACAACAGAAAAAAAGAAACCACCTCTACAACTGTTACATGACCACCCAGAGACATCACTTCCCACTGAGCAACTACTTACATGTTAAAGATACAAACAGTTGTTTCTGTCCACAATAGAGACCGGACATGAAATGGTACATCACATTCAGCATCCCAAAGGCTATTTTCATTTCACGACTAAATTTGGAGTCTATAAACACACACAGAGAGGAAATGTTCCATTATAACATAGGTAATATAAATCTTAGTGGGAATTGATTTATACTTACATATGTATCTATTTATATAAAGTTAGGTATATGTTTATGAATTTTAAAACACAGCTTCTAGTCGTAATGTAGGTTATATTTAGTTTACCGCAGAGGGAGTAAAAGGATATGGAAGCCCTTCATGAAAATTCTGATACCTCCGATTTTTGTGAAATTTTAACAGATATAAGACATTAATAAATATTCCCTGAATTTAAAATACTGAAATGAATTTGAAAGAGTTAATAAAGAGCATAATATGGGCACAACCACCCATTTAAAAATTCAAATATTTCCTGATTTGCATTTAATTTGAGCCATAGCAAGATTCCATGAATTTACATTACTTCCTAAGACCTGTTAAGCCATAAATATTTCCTAGAATCAAAATCATGTAATGGATTTTGATCATTTTTTATCAAAATTAGAATAAGGATTCTAAACATAATCCTTAGTAGCATTATATCTTGATTTTAATCATCAACTGTTTTGGCAATTACCTGTCCTGAGATGGTGTCTTATTTCAAGCTTTCCCTTTATGAGAGAAGTACCATGTATATGAGGGATTGTGTATATTAATTATTTGAGCTTTTATTATAAAATTAAAACCCAGTCGGACTTTAAAATTCCTTTTCAAACAGTAAAGGCCTGTCCATAACAATGAAACTATGGTTCATCTACAGAAACTGTAATGTATAGTTTTTAAATAAATAATTTGTATATTAGCTCTCACAAATCTTACCATCGAGCAGTCGTAATTCTTTTCTACATATCTTGACATATATATATATATATATATATATATATATATATATTACAGGGTCGTCAGCTAAATTGGTACTTTTGTATTTTTACAAAATTCATAATTTAAAGGATTAAATATGGAAAGATATCATTTTTAACATTTATTTATTTAATTATTACAGTCTATTGAACAAAATTATTCAATATGAGCACCCTTTGCATCAATTATTTTGGAGATTCTTTGACGAAACCGTAAACAGCTCATTTCATTGGGATCGAGATTGCGAAATGCTCGTTGAATGGCTGTCTTCAATGAGTTTATATTTGGGTGTGGATTGACATTAGTCTGTCCCTCGACGATGCCGAATAGATAATAGTCGCAAACATTTAGATCTGGAGAGCTGCTGGGCCAAATATCCTTCAGAACAAACAAGGGAAGATTCTCCTTCATGAAATCTTGGACTTTTTTTGATCCATGCGCTGGTGCCGAGTCTTAGATGAGCATGACTTTCGTAGAGTCGTAGTTTCTACGGATCCAAGGCAATAAAACATTATTAAGAATGTTTAAATACCTAGCTGTGTTGATTTTAAGACCCGCTTCGATGAAATGAGGAAACATCACCTTTCCATCACTTGCCACGGCTGAAAAAACCATCACAGAAGCAGGATTTTTGCTCTGCATCACAGGAGAAACTTCCAAAGGGGCACAGGCAATAACTCGAGTGTTCTGGCGATTTGGAACCTCATCCACGATGAACTTTTTCTCATCAACAAAAATGCGCACATGTTCTTTGTGTTTCAGATGGTTGATAAGCTTGGGGCATCTTTCAACTCTGATAGCTTTTGAATGGGCAGTGAGGAGATTACGGCGTCTCCTAACGTAGGACTTCATCCCAAGGTGTTCGTTGATTGCTCTGCTGATAGTTCTGCGACTCACATTGCACTTTTTTGCCAGTTTCGACATCGACTGACTTGGGTCTGCCTTTATCGACCTTTTTAGTCCCACCAGGAAAGTTTTTGTGCGCTTTTGATCACTACGAGTACTGTGCCGACTTCTCTCAACCTTACACTCGGCATCGAAATTAACCGCATAGTCAGTGCTCTTAATGTCTGAAGGAGAACTCCTGGCGCGTCTCATTTCGCATATAGTTATTCTTCGTGCTAATTTCACCATATTAAAACAAATTTAAGTAAATATAATTACGCTATCTTGCAATAAAGTGTTTAAGGATCCTTAGTAAAAAAAACTAATCATACGATCAAAAATAAAAAAGATATTAGCATTTTAAATTAGTTCCAATTTATTAGCCCGACCCTCTATATATGTATTCTAGAGATGAAAGATGAGAATAAAAATTGTAAAGATACAATAATTATTAGAACATCAAAAGTTCAGAGCAAGGAGCTTCATATCCTTAATTAAGGATTGATTAAGAATTGATTGCTCTATTCAATATATTGAGCTTTATATTATCATGATAGATTATTATTAAACGATAATTCAATCATCGTTAATTTAATTCAGCATTTAAATATCATATATATATATATATATATATATATATATATTACCCAGTAAAGACAGATGTTTCGCTAAGTCGATATCAAGTCAACAACCTCAACTATTCTAAACTGAATCAAAAAATATTTTGAAGAACAAGAAGTATATTCTGAAAGGACAACATTATATTTAATCTGTTTTGTAGGAAATAAATGTTTTTTGCATTCCAGTATATTTTATATTCTTATTGACGAAGCCAATTTTCATACATATATATATATATATATATATATATATATATACATACATACATTAATTAATTTTTACATTAAAGCTAAACATGCCAAAATAAATAATATCAATTACGAAACTAGTAATACAATTTTACAGTGCCTAACGTAGGAATTAAGATTAACAATTCATAGCCGTTAAACACATCCTGTTTAATTTTCATGTGAACATAATCATGTTAAAAAGCTTAACAGTTGTAAACACACAAAGACTAATCCCACCTGACGATGATTTGGTGAACCAAATCTAAAGTACTCGAGATAAAAGAAAAATGGAAAAAGAAACCCACGGAACTTATATACACCAAGTTGACCTAAATACTAAATTTGAAAAATTGAAAAAATAGTTAAAACGAAAAGACTGTTATTTAATAACACATGCCTTAATACACGCACACACACATATATATATATATATATATATATATATATATATATATATATATATATGTAAGAGAGAGAGAGAGAGAGTGATTGGAAAATAACTTCCTATTATTAAGTGCTCGTAATGTATCATTGAAATATTTTTACAAGAAATGAATATGATAAGTGTATAGCATGGGGTTTTATTCAAAATTCGATATGGGTGCCAGCAATCGTCACTATATTCTACAGTTGCCTGGAAACCGCATCAACTGATTTCACAATGAACTTTTATTTTTTTTAATAATGAGACAACACTTATCAAGGCTAAAAACTCACCTGAAAATTAGGGTCAACAAGATGGATAGATTGACAGATGAATAGTAATGAATACTATGAGAGTATTGAAAACAGCAGCCGACCCAGAAAACGGCATATTTTCCCCATTGTTAAAAACATCACTCGTGGAATGTGGGGACTAAAGGAATAAGTAATGTATAATTCATAACTCTTGCTTCTTCCATTAATTTCTTATAAGAATTATATTTCAGTAATAACTTACAAGTATAGGGCGTTACTTTCCAATCATCCCGTACTACCCGCACGCATACACCCCCCCCCACACACACACAAAAGACAACACGGCACCAAGGCCATACAAAATAATAAATTTCAACAGAAAACCCGAAACACTTCTAGAAATGGAGATGACCGATAAAATAAAGGTCAGAATCACACGTACTTCAAAAAACACACACGACTTTGACCCAGAGAAGCAAAAAATAAAATTAAAATATATATAAACACATACACACACGTGCAGAAACGCCAAACAATAACACATTTCCTCAAATGAAACACTTTCAAATCGAAAGACATTTCTTCAAATGGATTTACACATCTGATGAGAGCACACCACGCTCGAAACGCGTTATAAAATTATAAAATAATAAATAACTGTTAAAAAATTTTTTTTACAAATGTTGGTAGCCTTTACATATATACTTTTCTCTCGTTGGAACTGCACTACCCTCTTTTCTCTCTCTCATATATATATATATATATATATGTCAATAAGAATATAAAATATAGTGGAATAAAAAAGCATTTATTTTCTACAAAAATGATTTAATATAACTTTCTCCTTTCACAATATACTTTCTTCTCTTCAAAATGTTTTTTTTATTCAGTTTCTAATAGGTTTGGAATGTTAACATGTTATCGACTAAGCGAGAAACACACGTCTTTGCTGGGTAATAACTTATTGTTATAAGCTAAAAAAAGCTTTATTTACGTATGTTTATAACGCTGAGTTATATTAATACTAGTTAGTCTGTACCAAGACAGACTCATAATACTGTGACATATTCTGACCCTTTAACAAGTAGAACTGAATAAATCAAATAAATCAATAACATAATGATGGGAGAAAAAACGTTTCACGGTGACGAAGTCGTGAAGTGTTAATTGACCGTAAGGTAATATTTTATTTGTCACCGGAAATGAGAGAATGTTTCCTCTGGCCTTCTATTTTTTTTCACTCCCCGGAAAGTGTATGTATATGAAATGAAACCAATAATTATTTTAAATAAAAATGTCTTCTAAATTAATATAAACAACAAATCCTTACCTTCAAAAAGATATCATACATCCAAGTGTATGATATCTTTTCTATAGCGTTTCAATGGTTGCCAACCAAGATGGTGACGGAACGCTACCTACAAAGAACGGCTTCAAACACTAAATCTGTTCTCACTTGAGCATCAGAGGATGCGAGAACAAAAAAAAATCAATGGGAATTTAAATCTATCTTAAAGCAAGCTTATCACTCCATCACCAAGTAGCAGTCTTTGCAGGCACCCACAGAAGATGTAACGCCATCGCGTTCATCTCAACAGAAAAAAGGCTGCATTGTTTGTACAAGTTTCGACTCTGTGGAAAAACCTTCTCGTAGAGCAGGGGCGGGCAACCTTTTCAGAGTGAGGGCCAGATGAGACTTTTGGAAGGAGATCGCGGGCCGGAGTGAAAAACGAAATCTCAGAATTACTATATTTAGTTTACATGAATAAATTGTAAAAAAATTGCATTGGACACTCTACAAATTTGATATTTTTTTTCAAGAGACTTCTGTATGTGATGTTATAAAAAGAGCCATATACGAAGAGCCATTTTGGAATCATAAAAAATAATGATATTTTGACACACCTCACATAGGTTCTGTTTCATGCCCTTTCCTCGTCTCACGTTTCCTCGTTGCCTCTCTCTTTCTATTTCTCTATTTTCATCTCTTAATAGTTAAAGAAAAATTAAATATATATGCATCATCGCTCGCTGATAGTCATACATTTTTTTCCTACTGTAAATCTTAATTGAAACCTACTTTTACGTCTATGTCACAAAATGATATGAGTTTTACTGGGAGGTCCGCGGGCCGGATTGCAATAATAAAGCATAACAGGGTGGCGGGCCGGACACTAAGCCTTCGCGGGCCGGGGGTTGCCCGCCCCTGTCGTAGAGGTAGTGACGATGCCTCCCATATCCAGGTTCAAAGTGGCTTTGCACAAACATTCAAATTGTATATAGATGTAAATATCTTGTCTTTTTACATGGTTTGTTGCACCTTGCTATTTTTTATGCCAATAAAATGTAAATAGCAAACAACCAAGATGCATCATAACAAAACAACATATTTCTAGAGAGAAACAACATTCCAGATTGAGAGGCAAAAAAGCACCAAATTACAACTTCACTTTAAAACCGGTCGAATAGAATAATGGAATGTAATTGACAATTATCAGAAAAGTATTGTATCAATAAAATAATTGTTTCATATGACAATTTTCTGATTAACCGGATGTAGAAATGTATCCGATTCTGATATAACTGAACAAAAAAAGAGCGTTCATAAAATCATTAACCATAGCTGTGGCCCGTTGAGTCATAACCATTTACATTATTTATTCTACTCGGATTTCATTAAAAAATCTATAAACTGTGATATCTGTTAAGACATTCTTCTTGAATAAGTAAAAATGATGAATTTCTTCCTTCCCATATTATCCTTACGGATAATATAAAAGAAAAACGACCTATTATTATTTTACCATCTAATTTACATACGTGTTTACTCTATATACGAACACAATGTAAATTAACTGCAAATCTTTCTCTAAAAAACTCACAGAGACAGTAAGAAATATTAGAGTGGCTAAATCAACAGAGTGAGAGATGCGAGAGAAATGCATAGATAGTTAAGAGAGAGATGGGTGAATTGTTGAATTAATTATAAATTATGGTTACTTAGAACAATTAAAAAAATTTATTTAAAACATCCCAGAAATAAGGAATATTTTAAAATGTATTTTTTGTTATTAAATTATATAGGAAAAAGTATTTAGATGTAACAAACGCTGATTAATTCACATTCAATATGATAAATTAAGTTAATTTTAATAGTCACTAGAAAAATGTGACCCACTGGATCACCCATTAAGTTCGGGTTAGATTGTTTGAATCAAGGAAATGTGAGTTAGCTAAGCCAGAATAATTTTTTTTAAAATTAGACAAAATCCAAATCTGCTATATTCTCCCTTCTTTCTTGAGGTAAAACGTATTAGTACTCTTTTCTTAATGTCTCTCTTTGTCAATATGGAAAGAGAGGTGAAATAGGATAGTTAAAGAAAGACAGAAACTTAGCAAAAAGTAATTCTAAGTTACTGCTAATTAGAACAATTAAAATAGAAGTTAAAAAAATTTTTGTTTTTAACATTACTCAATCTGAGAATTGAGGAATATTTAGCTATGTATTTTGTGCATTAAAATATATAGGAAAACTTAGTTTTACTATAATAATAAATACTATCTGTATCGAAGATTATTAAAAAAAATATAAGATATTTGTATAATAAAAACTAGCTGTACCTACCCGGCGTTGTCGAAGATGCAGTGAAGTAATTTCATTTTTTAATTTTTATTATAGTTCGCACATTTTAAAACTTATATAGAAAAAGAAATAAAAATGTTGTTGTTGACAACAATTAAAATATGAGTTATCTCCCTTGCTGATTTTTATGTTTATTTGATTATCTAAAAATGTTTTCTATCATCAGCTGTCTGGGCGGAATAAGTAATTTTTAAAATAAATTGGAGCTAAGTATATTATATTACCAATAACATTGTACAACAATAACAAATAAAAATTCGCTAGTCAGAAGTAACATTTGATTTTTCAGCTTATGTGCTATTTGGGTTTGACTTTGGAAATCTGACAAGATAAGTTTATATGTTAGATATATACTTTGTTATTTCAGAATTTTCCTTCTCCTCGACTAGTTACCTTATTAAGGCTTCAGAATCTAGTCTATTCTGCAAATGTGCTATTTTCTATTAAATGTAATATTGATACAAGGAGAAAAGAGCATATTATGTTTGTTCAGAACAAATATATATTGTTGAGTTGTACGTGTAGACTTAATACAGACATACCAAAGCATTTCTTTTTTTCTCTTTCCTTTTAAAAGGCCAAATGACTTGTGCTGTGTCCTTGCAGGTCAGAATGGAGGTCAAATTGTTAATTTGTTTCTACTTTTTTTTTCTTCCGTCCATTTGGTTCTGTTCTTTCCCTAAAGCCATGTTATTGATCATACTGTTAGATGAAATTGCTGCGAAATTATGCTGGCACCAGCGTGCATACAGAAAGGCTAAGTTTAAAGCCATCGACCTCTCTGATACTTGCCTTTTTACTTTTTATTTAAGCAATGCTCCCATATTCTAGTATCTATTAACAGTTTCACTATTCACATTGTATGTTAGTCATATGCATCATAAAAATAGTAATGAAAATAATACGGTGACATCAATATCGGTTGGTACCACAGAAAATGGTCATAAAGAGTTTGAGAAGATGGAAAGGTCGCAGAAGGAATTCACCAACCAGATCTCCACTGGAATGGTACAGAAAGCAATACAATCATTAGTGTCGTTATTGTGTTGGATCCTGACATTTTGCTTATTTTTTTTTATGTTTAACAAGAATTAAATGTTTTAGTATTTTAGCTGTTTAAAAGCAAAATTTTAGATGAAATAAAGACAGGAACAAAGGAATAAGGATATGTGCATTGGTTTGTGTAACTTTTCTTTACAGCGTAATACAATTGAACACGATGCACAGGCGGGTAGTAGTTTTATGTAAGACAAGACGAAACAAACTTCATTCTGGAGTTCATCGATTCTTCTGCTATCGGCCTGGCAGAGAACGCAGGATCACATCTTGTCTGGTTTGGAAACAATCTCAAAATGTTTATATCGATCAGGTGATCTGGCTTCAGTGATCGCACATGAATCTTGTAACATGCAGATGCACACCTGGTGAAGAGGTGATGATTACAATGATTTGCCAAGCCGAATGAATAACAACTCCAGTAGATCGCCACAAAATTTTTAATTCAGGTAAGCTGCTACAGTATTCCCACAAATTTGGTGAACCCCCAACGTAATTTGGATAGGTCTTTTAAATATCATTTTTGGGCGTGGGTTGTGCTTTTAATTGGTTAGTAAATATTTTGAAAGTGTGTTTTTCTGTGTATGTGTTTTTGACTAAAAAATGTTATAATCCTATAGGGAGCTTATTGTCACTCAAATAAAAAATTCATCGGCCGTTATCAAGAGAAAATAATGGTAAACAGATGTGGCAAGAATGCAAAATTACTTGCGATAATCGTTAAATGGGGCGGAGAATACTGGACATTTTTGGACATTTGTTGCTCTGACCCATGAACAACTACCTGTATTTGCCAGTCAGCGATCACCGGTTATGATTCTTCTGAGAAGTGCGTAAAAAATCATAAGCACTTGTATGTAAGAAATTTTATTTACACTACCTAAATATGCTCCCTCTGTGTGCGTGTTTTTGCTAATATATATGACCAACGAACATATACTAAATTGCACCCCCAAAGGAGGGAGTAATACCTCGGAACTGGTGCCTTTAAATACGAGAAGGTAATCCCTAGGAGAATGTTATCATGACCACAGGATATGTCCTACATTACCAACACTCACAACAAAGGGGGTAATGCTTTGGAGGATGGTATCATGACCAACGAACATATACTACACTACCCCTCCCCCCTGAATTGAACATTGAAAATAGTAGATTACTCTTAAATAGTAAACTGAATCAAGTATCTAAATATAAGAACAATCGCATAGTTTCGTCTTCAGATAGATATAAAATCTCTATTAGTAATATATGAGAAAGAAAAATTCCTGTTTGCTGACAAAAACAACAAATAACGACTGAATAGACTGGTGTATAGTATAGCAGTCATGTGTATGTGGTTTTCTTTCACAAATAATGTGTGAGCAGTTATAACTAATTTTGTTGACGAACAATTTATTTTATTCCATTTATTTTATATTAAAATTGCAAATCCAATAACTAGTATGTGTATGTTTCAGTCGGTGAGTGGTGAGAGCGAAGTATATTTCACTGGTTTCATGAATTTTATTCACACCATTTAACATACTTTGATCTGTAGAAGGTCTCACTGACCGAAACATAAGCGATATCAACCAGTACAGATTTTAAATTGGAATATATATATGTATGATAATATTTTTTATAATAAAATATTTTAAAATTAAAATAGAAAAAATAAAATAAAATAAATATAAATTTAAAAAAATAAAAATGAAAATAACCAAGGGTGCTCATAATAAGATTTAATAGATTCGTCCCAATGCTGTAAAATAAAGTAGTTTTGTAAATAATTTATATATTTATTGAGTAAGGAGGTACAACGCATGTAAAGAGAATATTATTAATAACAAAATACGTTATGAAATAATCAAGCTAAAGCAAAAAACTAGATTTGATATCCGGACCGTTGACTTTTGTTTTGACGGTGGTGGTATCTGGTTCACGCTGCTGGGGAGCACTAAAAAAAAATCACTGTTTTGTTTTTAAGTCTCCGAAACAGTTTTTCATGGTAAACAACTGATGACCCTTACAAAAGTATTAATATTATAGTTCTGTATGAAGACTAATGTAAATTCTTGGGAGCAAACTAATACAACGAAATTGACTGATTAACAAAACGACTTGAGACTAAAGCTTTTTTTAAGGTTGAAAAACTTCCAATACTAATGTATATATTTTGTATATGTATACGGATTCTGGAAAATTGTAATACATTTTAAATTAAGAAACAGATTAAAACTTGAATCATAACGAACAGAATATATGTTGCTTTTAATTGATGCTTTAAGAATTGAATATTACCTAAATGCACAAGACAGTCGATTTTCGCTCTTGACTTGAGGCACTTGCTAGTATAACCACATTGAAAAGTTATGATGCAGCGAAACAGTGTCTGTGGATGACACATATACAGGGTGATTTTAAGTCACTTCACTTAGCTATTTAAAATGTCATTTACAATTGAAGAGCGAATTTTTATAGTTATTCATATGGCCAAATTTGATGAATCTCCCACACTTGTTGAAAGGCAATGGAAACGTGATGTGAACAGAAAGCCCCCTTCGCACAACACCATAATCAATGAAATATGCTACAAAGAGTCGTAAATTCCTTGCAAAAAAGAATGGAGCTATGCATGCAGAACGAAGGTGGAAATTTTTCAAATAAATGAATTTGTTGAATAAACTTTCTTTTTTATATTACCGTATTTTTTAACTTTAGAATTTCAAAAATAAACAGCTAAGTGACTTATGAATCACCCTGTATATATTTTTGGTATCCTCCGACCACTCAGTTGTCTCAATTAAGATCAAAACGAAATTCAGCAAGTTCCCTGATGTCCTATGGCCCGTTTGTATTGAGAGCTTTATGCCCTTCGAAATATTTCAACAGAGACCAAACAGCCAGTCTTGGTACACCCCTGAACGTTCTGCCGCTACTGCTCACAGAAACCACTATTCCAATGCTTTCAATGAAATAGATGCTCTGAAACCAAAGCCTTCTTTAAAGCTGCCAAAACCATCCTATGCCCAATCTGTTAAATCTAGAGTGGCCGATCAGAGGCTTGAATCTCATGAGTTTTGGAGAATAACAAGTGAAGTCCTGAACAAGTGTAAGACTTTTATCTCAACCATCATTTATGAACTAGAGATAATCTCCTCTGCATCTGATTCATCCAGAATCTTCGCAAAGAATTTTGCAGCAAATTCTACTCTTTGACATTAGATCTACTTACCCCCAGAATTTCGTTCTATGTACGAAAAAAATAAACCTCTTAACGACATCCAAATAACTGTCCGGCCGGGATGTCGCCAAACTTATCAAGAACCTCGATACCAGCCAAGCAACTGGTCCGACAACATTCCGATCAATCTGTTACTAAGGTTTCTGAAAAAGTGGTTGGATCATTCTACGTCTCTCAAAAGTACTCGACTCCTGATGCAATCCTCTACCTGTATAAGAGCTAGGTTCGTCCTAAAGATGGAGTACTTCCATCATATCTGGGAAGGTGACGCTTGGAACAGTCTTTCTTGTTTTAACAATGTACAGAATCGACTTTGCAATCTGGTGGGGGTTGAACTCTTCTCGCCCCTGCAGCCTCTTTCACACAGAAAAGATGTTGCTGCTAGTCTCTCGACTGTATCATTATGTGCATGGAGGGTGCTCGGCTGAGCTCCAATCCCTTGCACCCCTCCCTTGTAAAATATTCACAGAAATAACTTGTCTGGTTACAAACAAAGCAAGGAACTTTCCTTTCTCTCTCTCTGTATCAGAAACCAAACAGAGCTCCCACCTGTGGAACAAGTACCATGATTCTGCTTCCTAACCGACTACAGCATGGTCTTCTTCAAGTCTAATGTAAACTAATACTTGTTTAGCTGTCATCATGGAAAATGAAGACATCTTAATCCTCGGCCAATTCCACCCACTATTTTCAATTTTTTTTTGTGATGGCGACCAATGTCCAACAAACTACCTATTTAACCCTTATCCTTGAGTGAGTCCCTGGCATTGATAAGCGATGATCTATCAGTACTATATATATATATATATATATATATATATATATATATATATATATATATATATATACATACATATATATCTATATATAAACGAAATAAACGAAGACCAAAAACCCAAGAGTGACAAAAATATTGGAGAAAAAATTTAGCAAACGACGAAAAGAGTTGTATGTACGTGCAAAATCAATGGTCGATTCCCAAAATGTAAAAACATTTTGACCCTCTTTTCACTTAGAAATTCACCAAAATTTAGGAAATAAACCAATTTTAATTAAATTTTCAGTATTTATTAATGAACGATCACAGAATTTAACTATTATTTTTCTTAAAATCTTAGTGAAAATGCATTATTTGTTGAAAACAAAATAAACCTTTACTAAAGTTATATTTTTAAGTATTAATTTTAAAAATGCTTGATTTTTTAAAATGAAAATAAAGCACTGTAGATGTTAACTGAATTTAAAAAAATATATATTTCACATATATTACGAAAATGGCCCCTAAATTCCGTGCTACTAAAATCACTCTAACTTGAAGAAAAATTAATTTCTTGAATTAGCTATTTTATCATTGAATAAAGCATTGTTTAATATATATTTTAATCAAAAAGATAATATAATTGAAAAAACTATTTTATGTGATTTTAATGATTAGAGTTTCTGGGAAAATTAAAAATGCGATATAATAATATTTCCCTTTCGCACATGAACGTGCGTGTCATCATCAGTATAAGTAATTATTTTTATAATCTTGAAAATAAAAAAAAATTGAAAAAAAATGAGGATCAGGATTATTACGAAAATAAGAAATTTTAAAATTGGATAATTTCTACTAACGATTGACTTGGATAGGTATGGTGGCCTGTTCTGTAATAAACAGGTGGGATTTTCCCTCCAACCATCACTCACCCCACACTGCCCTCAATTTTATTTTAGAGATTTAACAATTTTTTAAATTTCACAATTCATCGTCAATTATTTGGAAAGATAAAACGTAAATTTGTATTTGTTTTGTCATTTTTCATTAATATATATTTAAAAAGTCAAAAACAATTATTTATTAATAAATGAATAAAATTCAAATATGACATTTTCTTTTAAAATTGAATTCTGTTAATTTATTAATAAATAATTGTTTCAACTTTTTTTCAATGAATAAATTGTCAGTGTAGTCATTGACTTTAATTTACTTTTTCGTACTTAAAATAAAAATAATACACTTTTAGCTATATTTTAAAAAGAATTAATGTAATTTATTGTTACAACACGGTAAGAATAAATCGAGTAACTAAAGTTTTTAATAATTATGTAAAAAAATTGATAAAATTGATGCAGTTCGTAACGTAAAAAGAAATTTTAACAACATTTTAAAAAAGTTTTATTTCAAATTCTAAGAAAACACATTGGTAAACAGACGTCATCAATAATTTTAGAGTATTACTGTATTAAAAACTAATACCAAGTTAAATAGGAATCTTTTTAGATAAAAATAAATAAAATCTTAATTGCGTACATTCACAAATATTTTAATTAAATAAGCATTTCTTTTTCATTACAACAAAATAAGGGTACTTAAATTAATTAAATTTGTTTATAACCTAAAAAAAAATAATGAAATTAATGGATTTTTCAATTTCTATAAACTATTACAAAACAATTTTTCAATATAAATTTAAAAATTATAAATTATTAAATTTGTGTCTTCCATATCATCGGCATATCGATAGTCAATCGGTAAACAAAGTCGTTTACTTATTGACTGAGTGCCGGATTTTACTAAACTATGACTTTTTGATGGATAATTTTGCTAATTTTTAGTAAAACGTAGGGAAGTTTTGTTTTAATTCAGTATCTTATGACTTTAATGTAATAATTATATTTGAAATAGTTCCAGAGAACTTATATTTATTTTTCAAGGGATATTTACAAGTAATTTCACAAGTAATGGCACGGTGGCTGAGTAGTTAACGATGCGGACTGAGGACCCGGGTGTGTCAGGTTCGAATCCAGTTCGTTCCACAAAAACACTTTCATCAAAACCCACACCTGACCTTGTGTCTA
Source organism: Sepiola atlantica (assembly GCA_963556195.1). Classification (NCBI taxonomy): domain Eukaryota; kingdom Metazoa; phylum Mollusca; class Cephalopoda; order Sepiida; family Sepiolidae; genus Sepiola; species Sepiola atlantica. The sequence continues at coordinate 218,623,126 of OY744515.1, read as the reverse complement.
ACCTCCTGGAGAAGAGGTAAATAAAATACTTAAGTTTGAAGAGTCAGCCATAGAATACACTCCACTCGAAGTAATGTGGTAAAAAGAGCAATCGCTCATCGATTCTTCATAATTTTTTTAATTTTTTATTTCTTCAAAGTTCAAAATTCACTGAATTTTTTGTTTTTGTAGACGTCGTGATAACATTTTTCATTATAATTTTTTTTTCACACGTAAATATACATTTTTTTCCTTTTAGAGATTAACTAATAAAAAATTAATGATAAGCGCTTTTTAATAATCATAGCCCGTACAAGACACGGGCATTTTTGCACGTACCTATAATTTGGAGGATATGTTAGAGGAAGAAATATATATAGAGAGTAAAAAATTTGATCATAATATAAATATGTTGGGAGAAGAAATATTTATTTAGAAATTTAGGCAAATTCAGAATTTAAATATAGATAGGGAGATGGTAAAAGAAAATACACACACATATATATATATATATATATATATATATATATATATTCACACAATATATTAGCAATGTTAAAAGAGCGAGGAGAGGAAAAATAGAGTAAGAAAAGGAAAAACTGCAAGGAAGAAAGAACATTTATTTTAACCAAGGAATCATCCAGTGTCTATGTGTATATTGTTCTCCTTGATTATAATTTCAACTAGGAGTTGGGAGAAATAATATATGCACACACATATATGTGTGTATTTGGAATATGATTTTCTCTTATGTGTCATTCTTATTTGTCTGATTCATCTATTTCATAATATAAAACATTTCTTAAATACTAGCAAATTACTGAGAATTATTCTCGATTTAAAAATATCAATAAGAATTTAATAGAGTAATGAAATAAAAAGGTTAAGCACTAAAGAACTTTTAATTTAACCAAAAAATCACCTAGTGTCTATGTTGTTCTCTTTGATTATAATCTTAGCTAGATGATGGGAGACATATATATATATATATATGTGTGTGTGTGTGCATGTAAGATATGATTGTTATTTGGCATTCTTATTTGTCTGATTAATCTGTTTCAAAATATAAAAACATTTTTTTGAATACCAACAAGTTACAAAGAAATATTGATTTCAGAGAATTTTATCTTGAAGCATCAGTAAAAATTGTAAAAATGTGCACTTAAAATCAATTTTGATAGTTGATCTCCATCTTTATCTCGAGACAGAATAAGCCAAATTACTTACTGCAATATATCATTAACAAGTTTTATCGTATAAATGCGTACATCGGAATATGTGAACAATGTCCATTTAAAACATTATTCACCATATATACGTCTGCGTTTTAGTGTTGTGTTTAACCAGAGTGATTTTCCCATGGAAACAACTTAGCATTTGAAAAGCTAAATATATCTGAACTAATAAAACAACCGCTCTTGTCCGGATAAATGTAGATTATTTTTTATCACTTTTTACTCTACGAGAAGATTTAATGTCGTAAGTATCTTTGGAGGGTATAAATTTAAGTATATTGCGTGTAATCGGTATTAATGTCAACAACAAATCAAATGATTTATTTAGTTGAAGCCAAGAAATTCTATATTTGTATCTTTTAAAAAAGATCATGAGTTGCCTCTCTTAGAGGACATCTGATCTGAGAGATAAAATCTAAATAGCTGAAATCAAAATGGAAAAAAATGATTTAGGTCAATTCAGCTTTCACTTATCAATGATTTGACTTTCTTGGATTTGAAAAATATTCCAAAGTCACTGTAAGAAATACATTTAGATTAAACCATACAAATTTTGCTTTGTGATACTTTAATGACTTTGATTTTAAGTAGATTTATTTTGTTGCCAATTTTATTTTATTCGAAAATTCATAAACTATGACATATCTTTTAAGATATTCTTCTTGCATAACTAAAAATAATAATCCTCTTTACTTCTATATTATCAATATGGAGAATATAGAATTATTGAGACTTATTTTGCCATCTAATTTACATGCGTGTAAATTATATGGTGATGCTAAAAAATAAAGTCATTCTTTCTCTAAATGCTCACAGAGACATCAAGAAATATCAGCGAGTGGTTGAATCAACAGAGGGTGCGAGAGAGATGCATAAACAGCTAAGAAGTGGCTGACTTGTTTAGTTGATTATTAATAATTTGCTTCTTTAAAATATATAAATGTAAATTATTGGACTGTTTTAAGTCGAACAGAGTTTTAAAGACAGAAATGTAAGATAATCTATTTGTTAATTCTAGTTGAATTGGAAAATAGTGGTTGCTTGCTCCAGTTTCTGCTTACTTTTACTCCCTGGTTTTGTCCTTTCTTCGTCACTCTTTAGCCTTGTCACCAGTCAACCAACTGGAAATAATTCTGAAGCTGTTAGGGTTTAAGATTCTATAAACAATCGCTCCCATCGACTCTTTTTATACTCGACGAGAATCCGTTCTTAGCAATCAGTCTGCCAGGATGAGGTATGGTCCAGCTCGGTCCTTAGAGATTCACCCTTCTAGGCTTTACCTCTACTCCTTAAGGGAGTGAGCGTCTGAGGTACTCTTACGGGGGAATGCTGCTGAGTCTATTTTTGGCTATTTTGTACCTAGCCAGAGTGTCCCCTGACTATCCTCGTGCTGCTGATTTCTGGAACTCCCTCCCTACCCCCTGTTTCCCCGACAGTACTGACATGCAGAAATTTAAAACTAATGTAAGCAGGCATCTCACTGCGCAGATCCATATTTAGGTTGACCCTCCAACCTTCTCCATTTTTCTTTTTTCTCAGTAGCCCCTTACGTCTACAGTGGCGGCCTGCCTAGTTTGGGGTGAACTATGTTAAAAAAAATAAATAAATAAATAAATAAATAAATAAAAAATCTCCACCTTCTGGCTTTGTGCCACATCTTACTTTGGCAATAAGTAAGTAAAAACAGATGATGTGGCACTGCTGGAGAGAAACTGCTTTGGCCTTTATCTCTCTCTAATGGTTAAACTATTTGAATTAACAGACGTGATAGATCATTAAAAAACTAGTTCATAATCTCGAGGATATGATTTTAATCCTTGTGCTAGACATAAGGTTTAATATCATTATATCTTGATTTTCGACCAAGAGGAAGGCTGATGATGATGATATGGGCAGACGCTCTGCACAAAGATCTCTGTAAAACCGGCCTTCACGCCTACCAAGCCTGGGATCGTGCCAAGTGAAGACACAAATCAATTATTGCAAACCCTGCTGTAGCTCAGGATTAATGCATGAGAAAAAGACATCTTTATCTTCATAAAGGGACATAAAAATAGTGCAAAACTTTCGTTTTGGGAATTAATTTTGCTTCTTGTATGTGAAAATTTTTACCACTTTACAATATTTTTCATCTCTTGAAGGAAAATTTTAATTTTGTTTAGTGAGTCTAAGATAAATAATTTTAAAACCATATTTTGTTGTTTGCTTTCAAGTTTTCATGACAATTCACTTGAGTGATGTGTCCAGATGCCTGAAAATATTAATATTTTAGTTCCACTATTTTAAACCAAAGTACAATTCTTATTATGTTAGTATAAAGTTTCAAGATAAAATATTTTTTATTAAAAAAAAACAAACGATTTTGATGTCTGAAAAAGATACTGCATATTATAATCAGTGTAAGTGCATTTAATATACACAGCAGAAGCGAAGTGATTCTGCTAGACATTTTGTATGCAAGTTGTAAATGTTGATGCAATTTGAAAGAGTCCATTTAGTAGTAAATGTTTATAGACTAAAATAAAAGCCGTAATCACATAAATGTATTGCAATATTAATGTGGCATCAATAAAATCAGCTGCAGTCTATAATGGTGATGAACATATAAGTACTAATAATGAAATAAAAATTATGGTGAAAAAACAGCTTAATATCTACAACATAGGTAACAAAAAACATTAGTATGTATTATTTGGATTATTCGAACTACTGTTCTCATCATGGCTGTTATTTTCAGTACATTTCGGTCAATCTAATCTCTGAACTTCTTCAAGGGCATACATATTCCACAGTTAGACAAAGAGGATGGAACGCCCAAGGGAAAGCACCATCCAAACGTTTACTAGGAGGTTGTGGACATTACTGGAATCCTAGGGACTCTTATCGCCACTCAAATTCCAAAGAAAACTAACGGAGTTATCAATGTGCAATCAATGGTAAACGACTGGTTCGATAATTCGAAATAGAAAAACCTACCAGAAGCGGTTGTGCCGATGACTACTTTATTCAGGTTTAAAGCAGCCTTTGACGAACATTCAAACTATTTGGATGTAAATAACGTCTACCTGTCTCTTTACATGGCTTGTTGCACTTTTCTATTTATTGCCAAATAAATTCATTTGATTTGATTTGCAACAGTTATCCAAAACCGTGGAGAGTGTTGGAAATCCGGGGACTTGTTGTCACTAAGACTCCAAGGGAATACTAATTATTATTGTCAGTGAGCAATAACTAATAATGACTCATTAAAACTCCTTGTGAGTCAATAATAAACACTTATAGACTCTAAAACTATTGCAAAGAAATATATGCATGAAGCGCTGTTGAAATGAAAATAATATTTGTTGTGATGCTTTACTTAAGTTGCAGGAGCCCTAGCCAAAAAGCCGACTTTTGAACAGATTTTTGGCTAGTTTTAATGAAGTAGTCATTCCATTAACAGCTGTAATATGAGAAATGTCTGAGAGAGAATGCGGACCGTCTCTCAGAATTAAATGCTTGCACTTGATTTTGCTTATTTTCCCTTTACAGAAAGGATGGTCGGATCTTCTGCTAAAGAACTTATCTTTGGTATGTTTGTCTGACAGACGTATATTATCTTAGAGAAAGACGACAAAGAAGCAAAGTCTGAAAGTGTTGCCTCTTGGCAATCTCCTTAATCACTGTCTATCACGTCGAAACACCTTAAAAATGATTAACTACAACGTACCTATTCTGGCTACTTGTCACATTTATGATACAAGTTCTCTGGCTGATCATACAAAATCAATCACTTCTTAAAGAAGAAAGATATTTTTGCCATCTTGATGTCTTTACATTCCTTTAATACTAACAAGTATACATTTAAGAAAAATAAATACATTTATACATATATGCACACATACATACATACATAGATGCATGCATGTGCACATAGATCTTGCACTGTATAATAAAGACCAATGTGTATATATATATATATATATTTATTAATATTATTAAAAGCCCCCTTTACGAAGCCGGGCACTCTGAGTTTAATAACAAGCAGTACTACTAGCTTCATTGCGAAATCCAACAGTGTGTTGTAGATCACTTTCGCTACTCTTTGAAAAATACCCGCTGACTTGGTATTTAAAAAGTTAAATATCTCCTTAATTCTAAGCTAATTTGTGGTGGCCAACGGGAAAACGCTCTTGACTGCGAATCAGTGGCGATTTGTGATCGGAGTTCACGCCCGCCGAAAAATAACCTCCTGCACTGAAGATTGCATTAGCAGGAACCATCGATGTCTGTAGGTAATAAATAATATTTATTTGTAAATATTTATATATATATATATATGTATATATATATATCAATGTTAACAAGTGAAACACGTGCCTTTTTCTATGAAAAAATGTAAGTGTTGAGAAAAAGGTAGAAAGCGAATAGCAAGACTTACCCAGTTGGCAATAATTTATTCGGAAATAAATCCTTTACTCTATAATAAAAAGTCAATTGTGAGTGTTTTTTTTCTTTAGGTACTCCGAAATGATAATTTATACTTAAAAAAATTAAATTACTGATGCTATTCTTTGATTTTATATGAATATTTTAGTAATCATTCTAGATAAATATTGAGTACAAAGCATGATTTTCGTTTTTTTTGTTGTCATTTTTGACGGTGGGTGTACACAAGTATATACATATTTGTACATGATGATTGCTTCTTCATAGAAGCTTGCCATCTCTTCAGTCAATTGCTGTACGGCCGTGCATACGTAAGTGCCTCTTTAACCCAGCTACAGGCTTACATAGACGTTCACATATGTGACACAAAACTCTTTCTAGTAAAGGTGACTGCACGTTAACATCATGAATCCCCGAATGTATTGTCAGCCCATTTTTAGATTTGCAGATTAGACCACAAATATGAAAATTTAGTACATGAAGTCGTGCTGTTATAGCCTCCTCATAAAACGGTTGATATTTCTACATATACATAAGCATGATCAGCCCTAATCACTTTAGGAAGGAAATAGAACCCAAACAATTTATTAATTCAATTATTAACAAAGAGGAAGAAAGTTCTAAAAGTATGTTTGATAAAACCCTGATCAGCCCTAATCACTTCAGGAAGGAAATAGAACCCAAATAATTTATTAATCCATTAACAAAGAGGAGGTAATGCCTGGGAAGATCATCTTATGATTACAGAACAGATACTACACTATCCCCCTCCCAATAAAAGGAGGAGGTAATTCCCGGGACGATGGTCTCATGATATCAGAACAGATACTACACTGTCACCCCCTGAATTGAGCATACAAAGATAGTATAATATTACAATTGTTAAAAGTAATAGTATGTCTAAATAAGGATGTTTTGTGAAGTGTTGGTCTCAAAAAGTTTGGTTTCTCTATATCCTGTGTAAAGTTTCTTTTATTACCAAATAAACAAAATCTTATGCTATCAACCCTGACTGCATAGCCATAAAATTCTGAACTGAACAAAATATGAAGTAATATCAACAACAAAGCAGATTATTATGATCAAGTTTACTAACATAAACAGACTGTATAAAAGTTGGTGTTTCGTGTATGATCATAAACCAAATAAGACATTAACAATTTTATAAACAAGCTTAAACCCAGTCTGTATAGCGCTTATAATTCAGAACATCTATCTATATAATAATATCTAAGGTATTTCATGTCCATACGTACGTTATCACCTTTCACACATATTAAAAAAAAATGGGATCGTGCAATTAGCAAAGATAGTGACTGGTGATTAATCTGGTGTCTCTAAGGTTATAAAAAAATCCGACTTTATCTATTTTTAAAATAAAATGTTCTGAAATTATCTCATCTCGTAAACTACAACAGAACAATTTTTAATAAAAACATTTCAAAAACTGACATTTGTTTCGTAGAAAAATCTGACAATTATTTTTATGGTCAAGATAATATACTTTTTGTTTTAAATATAATTAAATTGCTACAATTTTAAGTAAAGAAAGAATAGACATATTCGTTTTATTTATTTAAAGAATATTTAGCTGACAATGCCATCAATCTTGTTTTAAAAAATAGTATTGATCCTAACAGACATTTATTATTTCAAAGGCATATTATTATTAACAGTAAATAATAGATCAATGTATAAATCACCATGGAATTTTAACAGGGTCCGCAAATATTAATAGATTGTGTAAACCTCTGATTTTATTTCTTTATTTTTTATTTATGCCTGGAAATGTTTTGTGGCATAATTTTGTAGCAAAATTGTTTGCATAGATAGACACATTCCCGCTACCTTCCTCGGGCGGTCCCCGAGATCGACACCTGGGGAGACTGCTAAGCTTTGACACCTTACTATTTGTGAATATTCTCTTTGAAAACTGTACATGTGAACGCAATCATCAAGTTTTCAGCAAGGAGATGCTAACTCTACTGCAAAAATGTTGCGAGCTTTGCCAATAAAAGTCCAGCCACAGAGCAAACAATGAGAAAACCTGTTATGTACTTTCAATTACGTTTTCAGTTTGGGGTTTTGGATTACGCTCTCCAAACAAGATCTCAAAATAAATATTTTTTTCTTTTCTAACTCTTCTATCTTGATTTTCTCGTGTTGCACGAAAGATCTTTGCAAATTCTATTTTCCGTTAGCGTTTCATAACATTCTAGCTGAGCTGTACATTAGGACGAAAAACCAGAAGGGATCCTCTAAAGATGCATCCATCTCATTTGCAAGTTTAGCGATGTTATTTCAAACTTTGGAGTGGGAGCAAAACCATTGTTGTTATCGTGCACACTTTATCTGTAGATGAATCTTTTAGATGATGGGAGGCGAGGCTAATAACGTAAGTAAAGGGGGGAATAAAAAGCGAAATAGTAAGAAAATTAAAAATAATTCAAAGAGGATAAAGAGGCATCCATCCAACCAGTAAATCTAGAATGTGGCGTTCATCCAACCAGTAAATCTAGAAAGTGGCGTTCATCCAGCCGGCACATCGAGAAAGTGTCTTCCATCCAACCGGCACATCGAGAAAGTGGCTTCCATCCAACCGGCACATCGAGAAAGTGGCGACCATCCAACCGGCACATCGAGAAAGTGGCGACCATCCAACCGGCACATCGAGAAAGTGGCGTCCATCCAACGGGCACATCGAGAAAGTAATGTCCATCCAACGGGCACATCGAGAAAGTGGCGTCCATCCAACCGGCACATCGAGAAAGCGGCGTCCATCCAACCGGCACATCGAGAAAGCGGCGTCCATCCAACCGGCACATCGAGAAAGCGGCGTCCATCCAACCGGCACATCGAGAAAGCGGCGTCCATCCAACCGGCACATCGAGAAAGCGGCGTCCATCCAACCGGCACATCAAGAAAGCGGCGTCCATCCAACCGGCACATCGAGAAAGCGGCGTCCATCCAACCGGCACATCGAGAAAGCGGCGACCATCCAACCGGCACATGAAGAAAGTGGCGACCATCACACCGGCACATGAAGAAAGTGGCGACCATCACACCGGCACATGAAGAAAGTGGCGACCATCCAACCGGCACATGAAGAAAGTGGCGACCATCCAACCGGCACACGAAGAAAGTGGCGACCATCCAACCGGCACACGAAGAAAGTGGCGTCCATCCAACCGGCACATCGAGAAAAGTGCTTCTATTCAACATGCCCATTTAGAAAACTGTGTCTATCAAATCTGCACATCTAGAAAACTGTTCACCTAATCTCTGCATTTAGCAAAACAAAATACTATTTTAAACATAAACATAGACTGTGACGGACTAAGTGATCCACAGAATGACTGATACGGCCTCTTATAGAGTTACTTGGATGAATCTAAACTTATCCACGATGAAAAACAAAAAAACAATCTTAATATTGCTCACAACATCCAATCATTTATACCAATGAATTTAGAGAGTAATAAAATGACTCAACGAAGCCAAATAATGACTAATTTAAAGCACTACATTCTCAGCACCATTACTTATATGGCTTCACAATAGTTATCTACTTTCTGTATCGATGCTAAAATGGTTATTACACTAGCATGTCTACCCATCTTGCCAGCGAATTATTTTTAAAAAATCATACCAATAATGAATAAAAGAAAATGTCTAATTGTTAACATGAAAATACGTAGAAAAACTATACAGTGTGTAAGAGATAAGTATTCGTTCCCCCGAAAGTGTTTTAATTTCTTACTTAAATAATTATCAATATGTATTGATATGGAATTAACTATTAAATTAACAGACCAAACATATACTTGAATTTATAATAAAATTTAATTTTCCCATAAAAAAAAATTTAAATGAATTTCTTCGTAAAAAAGTAAGTAAATTGTCATGAAAAATAAAACTACGGTGAGTGTTTTTCTTTCAGTATTTTTTCTGATGAAAGGCTGTCGCGTTATGATTTTGACACCGGTTTGTTTTCAATAAACTGTTTCTGGTTGTTTACCTATTTCTGCGTTGGCATAAGTCGGTTTTGTCTGGATCAAAAATAGATGTACCAATGCATAATGTTGTATGAATTTTTAAATAAAATATTTTTATGACTAAGTCGAAGACTTAATTTAAAATTTAATATACGAAGACTATGTTAATTTTTCGTTTAGTGATAATGTAAATATCTGTTCTGTTCTCAAACAGGGAAGGTAAAATCATTCTCATTTGAGTCAATTAGCAAAGAAGGAATTTCTTAGAAAAGTTATAAAACTAGCTCACTACTACAGATGGTTCGGAATATCTGACCTGCAATCATGTATACCTTTATATCACAGTAATATGTATAATATCTCGGCATTGGGCGATAAAAAAATAATTCAGACCACTACTAATGATGGTTCTGAATATATGACTTTCAATCCAATGTAAGTAAGGTAGAAAGAGTGCTGGTCTTCTGCATTTAAAAGAGAGAGAACCGGGTGAAGAGAGAGAACCGGGTGAAGAGAGAGAACCGGGTGAAGAGAGAAAGAGAGAGAACCGGGTGAAGAGAGAGAGAGAAAGAACAGGGTGAAGAGAGAGAGAGAAAGAACAGGGTGAAGAGAGAGAGAGAAAGAACAGGGTGAAGAGAGAGAGAGAAAGAACAGGGTGAAGAGAGAGAGAGAAAGAACAGGGTGAAGAGAGAGAGAGAAAGAACAGGGTGAAGAGAGAGAGAGAAAGAACAGGGTGAAGAGAGAGAGAGAAAGAACAGGGTGAAGAGAGAGAGAGAAAGAACAGGGTGAAGAGAGAGAGAGAGAAAGAACAGGGTGAAGAGAGAGAGAGAAAGAACAGGGTGAAGAGAGAGAGAGAAAGAACAGGGTGAAGAGAGAGAGAGAGAAAGAACAGGGTGAAGAGAGAGAGAGAGAAAGAACAGGGTGAAGAGAGAGAGAGAGAAAGAACAGGGTGAAGAGAGAGAGAGAGAAAGAACAGGGTGAAGAGAGAGAGAGAGAAAGAACAGGGTGAAGAGAGAGAGAGAGAAAGAACAGGGTGAAGAGAGAGAGAGAGAAAGAACAGGGTGAAGAGAGAGAGAGAAAGAACAGGGTGAAGAGAGAGAGAGAAAGAACAGGGTGAAGAGAGAGAGAGAAAGAACAGGGTGAAGAGAGAGAGAGAAAGAACAGGGTGAAGAGAGAGAGAGAAAGAACAGGGTGAAGAGAGAGAGAGAAAGAACAGGGTGAAGAGAGAGAGAGAAAGAACAGGGTGAAGAGAGAGAGAGAAAGAACAGGGTGAAGAGAGAGAGAGAAAGAACAGGGTGAAGAGAGAGAGAGAAAGAACAGGGTGAAGAGAGAGAGAGAAAGAACAGGGTGAAGAGAGAGAGAGAAAGAACAGGGTGAAGAGAGAGAGAGAAAGAACAGGGTGAAGAGAGAGAGAAAGAACAGGGTGAAGAGAGAGAGAAAGAACAGGGTGAAGAGAGAGAGAAATAACAGGGTGAAGAGAGAGAGAAAGAACAGGGTGATGAGAGAGAGAAAGAACAGGGTGAAGAGAGAGAGAAAGAACAAGGTGAAGAGAGAGAGAAAAAACAAGGTGAAGAGAGAGAGAAAGAACAAGGTGAAGAGAGAGAGAAAGAACAAGGTGAAGAGAGAGAGAAAGAACAGGGTGAAGAGAGAGAGAAAGAACAGGGTGAAGAGAGAGAGAGAAAGAACAGGATGAAGAGAGAGAGAAAGAACAGGGTGAAGAGAGAGAGAAAGAACAGGGTGAAGAGAGAGAGAAAGAACAGGGTGAAGAGAGAGAGAAAGAACAGAGTGAAGAGAGAGAGAAAGAACAGGGTGAAGAGAGAGAGAAAGAACAGGGTGAAGAGAGAGAGAAAGAACAGGGTGAAGAGAGAGAGAAAGAACAGGGTGAAGAGAGAGAGAAAGAACAGGGTGAAGAGAGAGAGAGAAAGAACAGGGTGAAGAGAGAGAGAGAAAGAACAGGGTGAAGAGAGAGAGAAAGAACAGGGTGAAGAGAGAGAGAAAGAACAGGGTGAAGAGAGAGAGAAAGAACAGAGTGAAGAGAGAGAGAAAGAACAGAGTGAAGAGAGAGAGAAAGAACAGGGTGAAGAGAGAGAGAAAGAACATGGTGAAGAGAGAAAGAAAGAACAGGGTGAAGAGAGAAAGAAAGAACAGGGTGAAGAGAGAGAGAAAGAACAGGGTGAAGAGAGAGAGAAAGAACAGGGTGAAGAGAGAGAGAAAGAACAGGGTGAAGAGAGAGAGAAAGAACAGGGTGAAGAGAGAGAGAGAAAGAACCGGGTGAAGAGAGAGAGAGAAAGAACCGGGTCAAGAGAGAGAGAGAAAGAACAGGGTGAAGAGAGAGAGAGAAAGAACAGGGTGAAGAGAGAGAGAGAAAGAACCGGGTGAAGAGAGAGAGAGAAAGAACCGGGTGAAGAGAGAGAGAGAGAAAGAACCGGGTGAAGAGAGAGAGAGAGAGAAAGAACCGGGTGAAGAGAGAGAGAGAAAGAACCGGGTGAAGAGAGAGAGAGAAAGAACCGGGTGAAGAGAGAGAGAGAAAGAACCGGGTGAAGAGAGAGAGAGAAAGAACAGGGTGAAGAGAGAGAGAACAGGGATAAGAGAAAAAAACGGTAGAGAAAAGGAATAGGGTAAATAGAGAGAGAAAAGGAATAGGGTAAATAGAGAGAGAAAAGGAATAGGGTAAATAGAGAGAGAAAAGGAATAGGGTAAATAGAGAGAGAAAAGGAATAGGGTAAATAGAGAGAGAAAAGGAATAGGGTAAATAGAGAGAGAAAAGGAATAGGGTAAATAGAGAGAGAAAAGGAATAGGGTAAATAGAGAGAGAAAAGGAATAGGGTAAATAGAGAGAGAAAAGGAATAGGGTAAATAGAGAGAGAAAAAACAGTGGTAGCAGAGAGAGAGAGAGTAAAAAAAAACAGTGGTTACAGAGAGAGAGAGAGAGAGTAAAAAACAGTGGTAGCAGAGAGAGAGAGAGAGTAAAAAAACAGTGGTAGCAGAGAGAGAGAGTAAAAAAAAACAGTGGTAGCAGAGAGAGAGAGTAAAAAAAAAACAGTGGTAGCAGAGAGAGAGAGAGAGAGAGGGAGTGTAAAAAACAGTGGTAGCAGAGAGAGAGTGTAAAAAAGCAGTGGTAACAGAAAGAGAGTGTAAAAAAGCAGTGGTAACAGAGAAAGAGTGTAAAAAAGCAGTGGTAGCAGAGAGAGAGTGTAAAAAACAGTGGTAGCAGAGAGAGAGTGTAAAAAACAGTGGTAGCAGAGAGAGAGAGTGTGTAAAAAAACAGTGGTAGCAGAGAGAGAGAGAGAAAATTTTAAAAAACAGTGGTAGCAGAGAGAGAGAGTAAAAAAAAAACAGTGGTAGCAGAGAGAGAGAGTAAAAAAAAACAGTGGTAGCAGAGAGAGAGAGAAAAAAACAGTGGTAGCATAGGGAGAGAGAATAAAACAGTGGTAGCAGAGAGAGAGAAAGAAAAAATACAGTGGTAGCAGAGAGAGAGAGAGAGAATTAAAAAAAACAGTGGTTACAGAGAGAGAGAGAGTAAAAAAACAGTGGTAGCAGAGAGAGAGAGTAAAAAAAAACAGTGGTAGCAGAGAGAGAGAGTAAAAAAAACAAACAGTGGTAGCAGAGAGAAAGAGAGAGAGAGAGAGAGAGAGAGGGGGAGTGTAAAAAACAGTGGTAGCAGAGAGAGAGTGTAAAAAAGCAGTGGTAACAGAAAGAGAGTGTAAAAAAGCAGTGGTAACAGAAAGAGAGTGTAAAAAAGCAGTGGTAACAGAGAGAGAGTGTAAAAAGCAGTGGTAGCAGAGAGAGAGAGAGAGAGAGAGAGTGTGTAAAAAAACAGTGGTAGCAGAGAGAGAGAGAGAGAATTAAAAAAAACAGTGGTAGCAGAGAGAGAGAGTAAAAAAAAACTGTGGTGGGAGAAGAGATAGAGAGAAAAAACACTGGGGGAAGAGGGAGAAAGGAAAAAACACTGGGAGAAGAGATAGAGAGAAAAACACTGGGAGAAGAGATAGAGAGAAAAACACTGGGAGAAGAGATAGAGAGAAAAACACTGGGAGAAGAGATAGAGAGAAAAACACTGGGAGAAGAGATAGAGAGAAAAACACTGGGAGAAGAGATAGAGAGAAAAACACTGGGAGAAGAGATAGAGAGAAAAAACACTGGGAGAAGAGATAGAGAGAAAAAACACTGGGAGAAGAGATAGAGAGAAAAAACACTGGGAGAAGAGATAGAGAGAAAAAACACTGGGGGAAGAGATAGAGAGAAAAAACACTGGGGGAAGAGGGAGAAAGGAAAAACACTGGGGGAACAGGGAGAAAGGAAAAAACACTGGGGGAAGAGGGAGAAAGGAAAAAAAACACTGGGGGAAGAGGGAGAAAAGAAAAACACTGGGGGAAGAGGGAGAAAAGAAAAACACTGGGGGAAGAGGGAGAAAAGAAAACACACTGGGGGAAGAGGGAGAAAAGAAAACACACTGGGGGAAGAGGGAGAAAAGAAAACACACTGGGGGAAGAGGGAGAAAGGAAAACACACTGGTGGAAGAGGGAGAAAGGAAAACACACTGGGGAAGAGGGAGAAAGGAAAACACACTGGGGGAAGAGGGAAAAAGGAAAACACACTGGGGGAAGAGGGAGAAAGGAAAACACACTGGGGGAAGAGGGAGAAAGGAAAACACACTGGGGGAAGAGGGAGAAAAGAAAAAAACCCTGGGGGAAGAAGGAGAAAGGAAAAAACACTGGGGGAAGAGGGAGAAAGGAAAAAACACTGGGGGAAGAGGGAGAAAAGAAAAAACACTGGGGGAAGAGGGAGAAAGGAAAAACACGGAGGGAAGAGAGAGAAACAAAAAACACGGAGGGAAGAGAGAGAAAGAAAAAACACGGTGGGAAGAGAGAGAGAAAGAAAAAACACGGAGGAAAGAGAGAGAGAAAGAAAAAACACGGAGGAAAGAGAGAGAGAAAGAAAAAACACGGAGGAAAGAGAGAGAGAAAGAAAAAACACGGAGGGAAGAGAGAGAGAAAGAAAAAACACGGAGGGAAGAGAGAGAGAAAGAAAAAACACGGAGGGAAGAGAGAGAGAAAGAAAAAACACGGAGGGAAGAGAGAGAGAAAGAAAAAACACGGAGGGAAGAGAGAGAGAAAGAAAAAACACGGAGGGAAGAAAGAGAGAAAGAAAAAACACGGAGGGAAGAAAGAGAGAAAGAAAAAACACGGAGGGAAGAGAGAGAGAAAGAAAAAACACGGAGGAAAGAGAGAGAGAAAGAAAAAACACGGAGGGAAGAGAGAGAGAAAGAAAAAACACGGAGGGAAGAGAGAGAGAAAGAAAAAACACGGAGGGAAGAGAGAGAGAAACAAAAAACACGGAGGGAAGAGAGAGAGAAAGAAAAAACACGGAGGGAAGAGAGAAAGAAACAAAAAACACGGAGGGAAGAGAGAGAAACAAAAAACACGGAGGGAAGAGAGAGAAACAAAAAACACGGAGGGAAGAGAGAGAAACAAAAAACACGGAGGGAAGAGAGAGAAACAAAAAACACGGAGGGAAGAGAGAGAAACAAAAAACACGGAGGGAAGAGAGAGAAACAAAAAACACGGAGGGAAGAGAGAGAAACAAAAAACACGGAGGGGGGAGAGAGAAACAAAAAACACGGAGGGGGGAGAGAGAAACAAAAAACACGGAGGGGAGAGAGAGAAACAAAAAACACGGAGGGGAGAGAGAGAAACAAAAAAACACGGAGGGGAGAAAGAGAAACAAAAACACGGAGGGGAGAGAGAGAGAAAGAAAAAACACGGAGGGGAGAGAGAGAAACAAAAAACACGGAGGGGTGAGAGAGAAACAAAAAACACGGAGGGGAGAGAGAGAAACAAAAAACACGGAGGGGAGAAAGAGAGAAACAAAAAAAACACGGAGGGGAGAGAGAGAAACAAAAAAACACGAAGGGGAGATGGAGAAAAAGCTGTGGGAAGAGGACGAAAAAAAGCTGTGGGAAGAGGACAAAAAAAAGCTGGGGGAAGAGGACGAAAAAAAGCTGGGGGAAGAGGACGAAAAAAAGCTGGGGGAAGAGGACGAAAAAAAGCTGGGGGAAGAGGACGAAAAAAAGCTGGGGGAAGAGGACGAAAAAAAGCTGGGGGAAGAGGACGAAAAAAAGCTGGGGGAAGAGGACGAAAAAAAGCTGGGGGAAGAGGACGAAAAAAAGCTGGGGGAAGAGGACGAAAAAAAGCTGGGGGAAGAGGACGAAAAAAAGCTGGGGGAAGAGGACGAAAAGAAGCTGGGGGAAGAGGACGAAAAGAAGCTGGGGGAAGAGGACGAAAAAAAGCTGGGGGAAGAGGACGAAAAAAAGCTGGGGGAAGAGGACGAAAAAAAGCTGGGGGAAGAGGACGAAAAAAAGCTGGGGGAAGAGGACGAAAAAAAGCTGGGGGAAGAGGACGAAAAAAAGCTGGGAGAAGAGGACGAAAAAAAGCTGGGAGAAGAGGACGAAAAAAAGCTGGGGGAAGAGGACGAAAAAAAGCTGGGGGAAGAGGACGAAAAAAAGCTGGGGGAAGAGGACGAAAAAAAGCTGGGAGAAGAGGACGAAAAAAAGCTGGGAGAAGAGGACGAAAAAAAGCTGGGGGAAGAGAGAGAGAGAAAAGAAAAGGTGGGGATAGGAGAGATGCTCGATTATGATATCAGAACGTTTTTCATAATACTTTGACTGTGAAAATTAAACTTGTGTAAATATTATATTTTAAAATAGTTATACCATTTTTTTTTTAATTTAATAAATGTTTTTATCAATTACCAATAAATAAATGTACTTTTAAAATATATTTTTTTCTTCTCACTCGGTTCAAGGCACTAAATTTATAAACTACTGTACAAAATTATATCCACGAGTCACAGGTGATCGAGTAACTTAAAACTAGATATGAATCAGTTTTCATCAATTAATATTTAGTTGTGAAGTCATTTTTTGCTGAAACAGCCAATGGGTACTTGTCATAATTGTCTATTAGTGCAACGCAATTACAAGTCAGAAGTTTGCTTTTTTTCTTTACAGATAAGCCATAATTCACCTGTTTCTCTGGCTCTTCAAGTGAATTCCAATCACAAATTTTCAGTGTACTCACATTGTTCTTATATAACAATTGTAGAGTAAGTGCAGTGTGAAAGTTTTACAAGATAAAGTTTATATTCCAATTTCCACGATAATCAGAAAAGTCCGGAAATATGTTTTCAACAAACACCTGTTATTGCGAATAACTTTCTAGCAACCAAATGGCGTCGATCTAGAGACGTTACGAATAGACTGACAAACAGACGAATCATCCACCTTATATAGAGCTGGAAATTAATTATTTGTAACTTGGAGGTCGATAGTTCGAATCAGGTTCAGGGCCTCTCACTTTAATATTTAATATTTAAAACTACAGTATATTACACCTTTTGCCGTTCAAGGCTTTTATGTACAGCACAGGCGATTCTTTGTCGCTTACTTTGGGTGGGATAGAATTGCCCATTAGAATAAGTTTAGCAGTATGTTTAGGATTATTATCTTGTTGAAAGCATCGTTCATCTCAGAGCTCAAACTGTTTGACAGAAACTATTAAATTTTTTCTCACATACAGTGAAACTTCACTGTTCATAGTGTCTACTATAAGTTGAAGTTCTTCAGTACCATCAGAAAGAAAAACACACTCACATACGACTATCTCTTAATGTCACACTAACGATAGTGTCTTGAACCTTTTCTCCACACATGACAAACTGAATTCCTTCCAAATAATTCAATTTTGGTTTTATCTAACGAAATTATGGTTTCCCAAAACTCTTCTGACTTATCTAAATAGTCGAAAGCGAACTTTAATCTAGAAAATCAAAGCTTTTTATTTAATAGATGCATCTTCATTAAATGGCGATACCTACAGCTATCTCTGTAGTTCATTGCTTATTGTTTGTTACAAAAATGTTTTTGCAGAAAATTTAATTCATCTTGAATCTTCTTGCAATTAGTCATTTATCGACCAATCTCTGCGTCGTCCTGGGGGTAATCTTTTGATGAAGCATTAGTTTGAGAAAATTTGGGAGTAATATATGCTTTCCATTTACAAGTGAAGTGGCTGTGGTCAACTAAGTACCGACATGAACTGACAACCTAGGTGAACAAAGTTCGAATTCTGTCGATTGCTGTAGCATCACTTTCACCCTGGACGTTGGCAACCTTCATGCGCTCCCATTTCGTAAATATCTGTTTCCAGAAAGAACTGGTAGAACTAATATGAACAACAGAATCGAGCCTGTCAAAAATCGTGGCTATGTTTATTCAACCTCTTCAAGAAGTCTGTAAATCAAGCCTTTATTCTTCAGCCTTATTAATTTTTCATTCCAATATAAAGTTCCTTCATTTTTATCATTTTTGCTATGGTGACAATCTGTATGTATTGTCAGAAAGCGATGAATGGCTGTTGGAGGAATTCTAAAGTTATGGTGCAAACATGAAGAAATTAGTTTTTAAAAGTTGCATACTGTGTACAAAATCGGCTCTGAATTAAAATAACTTAAAATGAAAGCGAATATATATTTTTCAACCAATGAGAAGAGCTCAAAATATTTTCACCAAAAGCATAAAATTAATCCGTTACCAAGTTGTCACCAAGAAACTGGGAGCCTATTCTCACACTATAAAAGAAATAAGCACATCTTCTCTACAATGCAGTATTAAACCACTCATCACCAAATTAACATATGACAATGTTGAACAGTTTGAACTACGAACATCAAATAAGCACTACTTAAAACAACTCAAAGAATAAGATACACAAGCTAAACCGTTGATACTCATAATCAGCATGAGCCTAACACTTGCTGAGCTCATTTCAACCAATATATTCTGGATACGATTCTGATGTTTGTAAATAAATGTATAATTTAATTTGTGAGAATTGCATTATTTAATGTATGTTGTACATTGTTATTGCTGGGAATATTCTATTAGTTTCTTGTTTGTATTAAATGTTATCAATGAAATATAATCATTGTTCTCTTGTTCCTCCACAAAATCTTGATAGGTTCCAATTAGTAGCAGCAACAACATATATGTCTCTTCTAACAATCAAAATAGACTCAACTATTAACAGTAATAGCAACATATCTGGTTTCTATACAATCCCTCTATTTCTCCACTAGTTCACAGCCAGGAGTAACTTTGTCCATTCACATTAGGATCTACTCAACATTATTCTACTACTTAAAGAAACGTCTCATCTAGGATATATTGAACATTAAATACTGTGAGTTTTAATTCCCCCCCCCCCCCAAAAAAAAAAGGATTTCTCTCCTAAGAAAGTTGAATGAACAAGTTAACAATAAATAATTCACCATTTATTTTTCTTAATACTTATTTAAATAGATGTACTTCACATGTGTTATATTATAAATAGAATCAGCAACACATAAATTTAGG
Organism: Sepiola atlantica; assembly: GCA_963556195.1. Classification (NCBI taxonomy): domain Eukaryota; kingdom Metazoa; phylum Mollusca; class Cephalopoda; order Sepiida; family Sepiolidae; genus Sepiola; species Sepiola atlantica. The sequence continues at coordinate 218,604,077 of OY744515.1, read as the reverse complement.
ATTAAGAAACTTAATATCGTTTCTTTGTTTTCTACTGTAATTTTCCAAATGCTGAAATGACGTCGGTATATGTTTTATTTCTAATATTACATAAATGATTTAAAAAATAATGCTGTGCCATTGTTTGCACTAATACTCATAAAATCATAGAATTACAACAGTAATTTATTTTTTATATATGAAGTATAATTTCTGATGAACTAATGAAAACAACACCTACCGTTGACTTTTTGTTTAAAATGTAAGATTTTTTTCCCGAATTCATTTCAGGCAGCGGTTGTCTGACTTGGGATTTGCTTTCTGGCTTCCTCACAACACTTGGGCTGAAGGCTAAAAAAGGCACTTTTTTTTTTACTCACGTTTGTGTGACGGGATAGATATTTTTATAAAATATCCAAATAAATTCATTGTTCTTTATTACAGAGTGGAGACTTTTTAATTTGCAAATATCTGTTCATGAAACGTTTATGAATGATAATTGTTCAACAAAACTTACGATAATGCATATATATATATATATATATATATAGGCAAGTATTGTTGAATATAAGAGACAACTCATGTCTAGATATCCTTTGGTAGATTTTTTTAATAGTCCGAATTAGGATCTCAGTTTCGGAGGGGAATTGGCTGATGAATTTGCCATGGACCCAGATGGGTCTGTAAGTACTTGGGAGACAAATCCAAACTATGGCAAATTACTCAGCCAATTCCCATCCGAAACTAAGATCCTAATTCGGACTATTGAAAGGATCTACCAAAGGATATCTAGACACGAGTTGTCTCTTATATTCAACAATACTTGCCTGCAAGAGAATATGCTGCCTAGATATACATATATATAGATATATATATATATATTTGGTCAAAGTATTCGACTTCATGAGTTTTAGTGAGACACACATAGACAGATGAGTGTCTTTCATACAGGGTGCCCGCTTCCAAATAAAAAAGAAACTACTTTCTTGGCTGTGATGGCCTGCCCCAGTTCATAAATAGTCTGGGAATTGTTTTGATAGATATTTCTTAAATAATCTCACAGATAAATATATGTGGGTTATAGTCCTGTGAGTGTGAAGCCCATTCAGGATCATACCTACTGATGAGGCGATCACCAATGTATACCCAAAATTATCCCAATGAGTCATTTAAAATGTGAGAAATTACCCCATCATGTTGAAACAGTTGTTTATCCCTAATAACAATATAAGGCTGCCCAAATATTTTTAACGACCACCAATGAGAGCACAGTATTGGAGCATTTTATTAAATGATGATAAAACTGATTGTTGGATATTCATGAGGGAAAATTGTACAAGTACGGCATAGGCTGAAGTATATTTGTACCAAATATGGTTGGATTGAAGAAAGGATTGTGAATTTTATTAACGATTCCATGGGTTGCATTTTTGTGTGTGTATGTGTGTGGGGGGAGGGTCGGTGGATTGTTATGAATTTTATTTTGGATAGTCATTTACTGAATTAAAATGCATTGTTGAACTTTAGTGGAAGTATAAACTTTATCACAGATTCAAACAACTTACTTATGATGCACAGGAGACTTTGATAAGCTTCTAGGACTGACTTTCACTCCAGACCTAAAAATTGAAGACTTACATCAAATCTTTTGCTAAGGTTGCTGGAAAAATGGTTGGGTCATTCTATTGCCTCAGAAAGAATCTCACTCTTGACGTAATCCTCTACCTGTATACGAGTCAGGTACGTCCTAAGATGGAGTGCTGTTGCTGCATCTGGGGAGGTGCCGCTTGGATCACTCTTTCCTGTCTTAGCAGAGTACAAAATCGACTCTGAAATTAAGTAATGGATTGTCACTTTATCTACAAGCCTCTTTCTCACAGAAGAGAGGTTGCTAGACTTTCTCTATTCTATCGTTATTTTCATGGTAGGTGCTTGAATGAGTTCCAATCTTTGGTTCCTCCTGTAAAACATTCACATCAAAAACTCGTCTACCTACAACCACTGTAAATAATTACACTTTCTTCCTCTGTTTACCTGAAGCTGAACGGAATTTTCATTAGCAAATTTCTTTCCAACAACTACCTGTCTGTGGAACATAATACCACGGGGATGCTTCCCAGCTGAGTACAACATGATCGTTTTTAAGTTCAATGTTAAATTCTTGTCAAGCCGTCCTCTTAAATAATCAAACTTTGCCCAATTTTAACCATCGTCTCGAATTTGTAAGTGCTCTCTAACCGTCCACCTGACAAATTCATTAACCCTTATCCTCGAGTAATTTTTGGGGCTTTATAAGCAGTGACTCAGTAGTACAAGAAAAATATAACCTCCACTGAATGCCATTTTAGTTATTAGATTTGTTCTCAAGCAACACATGTTTTCGTCTTGTCAGAAGAACTTGGTTAATAAGCAAAGTGTTAACTTACTTCATTGATTAGATGGGTTGAACATCTGAATTCTCGGTCTATACAATTATGCTGTGGTAGTGAAGAACCACAAAAAAATGATTACATTTACTCTGCCAAAGCTAATGTGCGAAAGTGCACGATGATAACGTAGATGCAATAATCTAAAAAGGAATGGCATGTATCCTTACATTTAGGGTGATTCGCTTCCTGCTTTGAAAGGGGATGTTTTTTTTTGTTTTTTTAAGCAGGCATTAAAACATCAGCTACGTCTTTTTACACCATTGCATTTCTCATTAATGATATGCAACTATATCTATGTACTACTAGAACACTGTGGATCTTCTTCGCTCGTCCTCGTGCACACTGGATGACGTCTTCGTTTTGTAATGTCATCCCTTAAAACAATGGATAACCGTGCCCAGTGGATGACGTCACTGAAGGATGACATCATCCATTAAAACAGATGCACAGCGGATGACGTCGCAAAAAGAAAGTCATCCATCAAAGGGGAGGTAGATATCTTTTATATAATTTTTTATCGACGAATCGTCTAGATTTCTTGAACTCAAGTATATTATTAAGACTGTAGATTTTGCTTATTTTTGTCATCGTGCACATTGGATGACGTCACAAAAGTCTAGCTGCTGCTGATCGATGTATACACTCATAATATAAGGGGCATTTTTTCTGTATGTATTTGTGTGTGTCTGTCCATCAGTAACAATTTTTTAAAGAAATATCTTAACTTCTTTTAGAAATGGAAAATATTGCATTAATAATAACTAATAGATTTCCAGCACATAAATCGGATGCCATGACCGGAAACCGAAACCGAAACCTTGAGATCTTTAGTCTGATATTCTACTAACTGAGCTATTTAGATTTTCTTATAAATAGATCTTAAACCATTACCATAACAAAGTAATTATAGCTTTCACATGACGTCATAGATTTGATTTACGTCATGTTTTAAAACATGAATTCAAGCATAAGCTATAATAAAAATAAATAGTTAAACATTATAGCATTGAAAATTCTTTTAATAGTCCAAAATAATTTATTTTGCTTTAACTACGTTTTAGCATTAAACACTATTTAATATATAATATAAACTAGAATTTGGACCCATATATATATATATATATATATATATATATATATATATATATATACATACTAAACAAACTGTCTATGCCTGGAGGGTCTAGTATGTATGCTATTAAAACTCTGAATGTTGCTACCTTATTATCTTATTACAGCATCAGTCATAATATGTATGTATGGTTGTAACAGTAGCAGCCATTAATATTTAATATAAATACTGACCCAATGGGTCACGGGTAGTCTAGCATATTACTATTATTAAATTGGAAACAATATATTTGAATGCTTAAACGTACTTCATTGGTTCTATAAACCACATTTTGTGACCTATCTCTGAGTACGGGAGAATGATAGAAACTTCAGAAATTATTTTCTCCAATTTCATGAAATTGAATTTATAAAATCTTAGATTAGTAATTGTTATTTAATTCATATAAATCTATTCTACTATTTGAGATATGTATTTCTGTTCACTATTTTTAGGCTATTAGAGCCAGGCAAGTACAATTTGATATTAGTAATCCCTTACATATGCACAATGTCATAAACTTACATATACTTACTCCTTTTCTTATAAAGCTCTATTGATATTCTTACCAGATTATAAAGGTTCTTAAAATTTGAAAAAATTCTGACAATTTTTTTAAACCTTTAACCACGAAATACAGTTGCAGACTATGGAATTATTCAAAACATATCTCGGATCTTTTGTTACAATAAGTGCATTAAGATGTTTCTGACAAAGGGGGAATAATTGCTGTTTTCTGGGTGTGAATCTATACATTTAACACTCATCGTTGGTTAGTTTTTTACCTTGAAGTGATATTTTTTTTTTAGCTCTTTACTTTATGTAAAGAGCTAAAAAAAATCACTTCTGGAGCGATTTCTATATAATAAAAAACCGTAAGGAAAAGTATTAACCCACAATTACGCCCAGCTTTAATGGTTAGAATATCCACTAACGGACCGGGGGACCGGGTTTCAATCCTCAGTCAAGTTATACCAAAGACTCGAAAAATGATACTTGATGTCGCCTTTCTAAACACTCAGCATTACCCAATAAGGATCAAGGGTAAGTGGAGCAATCCAAGAAAGAATACCGCCTTCCCCTACATGTAGGAGCCAATAAAAAGGGAACTTTTGGGTCGCCCTCGACTATGCTCGATCTATTTATGAATAAAATATCAAGTTGTGTTTATTTAATTTCACGCACTGCATGCGACTGGGGACCGTTTGTGAAAATGATACTCTCATGAAACTTCCTCCTTTGAAGTAAGCCAGTTCAACCCGCCTAGGGTGAATGCTATACCAGGTACAGATACTGCATAGATTGCCATGAAATTTGCAGTTTCCGCATAAAATAACAAAAGAGGTGTTGTGCCATAGAACCACGAAACCCGGTTCCTATGTTAAGCTCAATAAGTGTTTCCGCAGTTTGCTTTTGGGACCAAAATGATTGTGTATTTCACACTGGAACCAAAGCTAGGGATTACTATATAAATAATGGACATGAACTTAAAAAGCAGATGTTTAATGTAAACAGGCTTTCTTCTTCATGGACATCAATACTATAATTCATCTACCTTCATTGGTTTTCTCCTCATTTATCTGATATACCAAACTATGTAAATAATACTTTCTTACATCTCTAACGTTGTAAAGAATGAAAATATATGCGTTTCTTGAATGCATCGGACAATCGAGATTCGGTGCATAATCACATTGACACACCGGTTCTCATTAGATCACTGAAGTTAAGCAATGCTGAGCCTGACCAGTACAAAATAGGCGATTATTTGGGAAAACCAGGTGCTGTATGTTGAAGGATGGCAAGACCTTCCTGTAAAAAGAAAATCCGTCTGTAAAAGGCCTTTAGCAATTCATTCAGCATAATCTGCTAATCCACACACATGTTGACACAACAGAACTGTCCCGTTAAGTGGAAGTTCTGTTCTCAATCATGTGCCAAAGCTCTCTGGGTTACGCAATTTTATTTTTGCTGCATATCTGTAATAACAGTTTGGAATATTACTGAATTCCATCTATTTATTATTATTATGCCTTTTTTGGCATTTCTTATTTTGATCACTAACCCAATTACAACTTTTTTTATGGAAATCGCTCCAGACAAGGCATGAAGCCACTTAGTGTAGGGAACTAACAAGAAAAAAAATATGATTATCACAAAGACAAGAGATACCTATTGGTCTTAGTCTTGAAAAAACTAAGGCTATAGATAGGATGAAAACAGTCAACAGGAAGAGAGTTCCACAAGTCTGCAGTTCTTAGAAATAAGCTACTTTATATATATATATATATATATATTATATATATATATATTTTATAAGTATGTTTATTTATATTTAGGTTAGCACTTGATAGCATACTACTTTTCCAAGTTAGGCAGGGCATATTATCCCGCGGTCAATCACAGTTAACTGGGTTTTAGGGTTTTATTACCATATCATCAAGATGTATGGTGAGTCAACTTCTGGAATGAAAGAGAAAAAAAGAGTAAAATCTGAGTATATGGACTAATTAAATGTTGAATTTCATGTGGATAAATGATTGACCGATTTAATATTTTTCTCCTCCCATCCCTACCACCCTCCAAAAACCAAAAAGAATTGCTAAGTTGTCTTATCTCTTTCAGCATTTTTAAATTTTACATGGCAGGAGGAAGCTCTTTTCAGAAGAAATGGCAGTTGAAACATGTATGCAAATATGTAGCTAATAATGTTTGTATAAATAGAATAATTTATACTATATATATATATATATATATATATATATATAATATTTATAAATAAATATTAATTATTTATTACCTACAGACATCGATGTTTCATGCTAACGTGCTCTTCAGTGCAGGAAGTTAATTCTCAACGGTCGGCGGGCTCGAACTCCGATCACAAATCTCCACTGATTCGCAGTCAAGAGCGTTAACCCCTACATATATTTTAAACAAGAATATGGTATTATAAGCCATAAAAGAAAATGTACAAAGTGATGAAGAGCAAGGACTTTATACTTGAGAACCGATTCTCCCAACTCTTATTGTAGAAGTCATAACATGTGTTACCTATTAGAAATGCACACTATGCCGAAAACAATGCTCCTACAGACTAAATAATTATCAGAATAAGTTGTCTTTCCACAATAATATTATTTATAAAACAAATTTTATGATAATTGGAGAATGTGAATAGACACACGAAAAGAGACTTTTAAAAAAAAATCAGAAAATCATGAAGATAACACTTTATTCACTTGGTTTGACCATTACACTTAAGATTTAACCACATAATACCCATGTATTTCTTTCTCTCATACATCCTAATCTAAATAAATATCCCTTGCTGCTACTTAATAGAAACTGACTTCCCATATCCTTCCAACCCACTCAGAATTGGTCAAGTCGTCCATACACATTAATATACAAATATAGATTCCACACATACTAATATATATAAGAGCACTCCCAGAAAACACGCATCTCTTTTTCTTCCCTCAGACGCCAAACAAAATGATCAAAGAGGTAACCTGCTGACATCTAACTTGAAATTTGAAAATTTCAAAGAAAAAAACTATATATATTTAAAAAATAAATTAATACTACAAAATCCAGTTCATTTGCCCGAGAGACATTTAAAAACTGTACTAAAAGCACAGATGATTTGATTTTATCGGATGATGGTCATAGTGGCCCGATATAGTCAAGTTAAATAAAACAAGAATATCAATACTTAACCCAGTGTGTCTTCATTTTAAAAGGAATTATCATTGTACAAGTTTTCTCTCTCTCTATATATATAACACAGTCATCTTGTAGATTTCTTGTTAACAGGCCTAAATAACATTGGATCTGCCAAATCGATGTTTGAATCTGCCTGGCGAGTGAAGTACAGAATTTTTCAATCCGTGTTCTTAACATAATGAAAAGAATTCCAATCTACTTCATCGATTACATAGTATATGCACCTACTTATATGATTCAGTAAAAGAAACTTCATGATAAAAACAGATATTTTCTGAAGCTAAGGGAGATACATTTTTAAAAAATAAGTAACAGTTAACTTCCTAATATTTTAAAGATATTTTATAAACAACTTGTCTTTTTTACATTTCCGACTAACAAACGGGAGAATTTCGTTTAATTTAAGATCATTTATGCCAAATTTATTCTTTACAATATATTCGGATAATTTTCAGCATACTTCCATTACTTGAAAATTAATATCACATGGAACTATTGGTTTTTTTTTCAATGATTTGTCAAGTGATTTATATATACATATAAAACAGAAACAGAATTTATTGCCTAGGTTTCTTAAGTTTTTTTTTTTGCTTAGCATAACTACAAAATTAAATGTGTGTTTATTTATAGAAATGATTTCAGTTTAATTTCAAATATACCAACATGCATTTCGGTTCTATTATTTACCGTTTCCGTTAATAGTTTTACTCGAATTGGGAATTCTATTTTTATAATTTTAGCATCTAAAAAGATTCAACAGTAAGTATGTCATTTAATATTCCGTTGAGGATGATAGCCACTTTGTGTGTTTATATATGCTGATCATTGTTTTCAAAATTTAAACTTTTTCAAGCCAAAATTTAAGGTGAATAATATTTCCAAAAGACGTGTCTGGAACGTTTTATTTCTCGAGATTTTGACTAACTCAAAGTCATCTTCCAGAAGAATGCATAGTCTTATCAAATACTGATGAAATATATGCGAAGTCACCTTTTAAATGGTGAACAGAAAAAAATATTGGGATTGGAAGAGATAGCATTCAGTTCTACTCACGCAAGTTTGAAGCACATTCTGAAAATATTATGGTTCATTATAAGCACTATGTTGTACATGTATGTGTGCATGAGTAGGATTATAACTGATTTTATTAAAAAGTATTATGTAAAAATGCACAAAATTATCTGCACATGATGAAGAGCCAAACATTTTTAAAAATCATCATAAAATATATTCCTTAAGACCAGGAAAAATAATTAAAATCGTTCATTACATTCTGATAAGGATTAAAGAGATAGGTTGATAATAGAATGATGAATACTATGAGAGGATTGACAATCTCAACATACCACCTACTCAAAACAATAGCTGACTAATAAAACAGCAAGTTTTCCCCCTTTCATTTGAAATATTGCTCATGAAATAAAGGACAAAATAAGGGGGAGCAAGAGTTACGAAGTAGCCGAAAGTAAACCCATAGTCTATTTTATACTCTCCATCTACTCAAAGCATTAGACTTAACAGGAATTAAAGAGATAAGGAATCATTTCTAGAGAGAGGCAAAGAGATCCAAAAATCGGTTTGATGAATGATCGTTGTTGATCGCCTGTGCTTCTTTGGATGCACAGCAATTAAATGGAGGAATGGAACGAAGTAAAAAAAAAACTGCCAAAATTTATCATCAGATTTTTCTGCTGGGTATTGATAATAGAAGCAAGAAGCAAACAAAAATCTCTAATTATCAAGGTGATCAATAATAGCAGTAAAATCTCAACTAAATTACAAGATTCAATAATTTGGAGGTTTTAAAAAAAGAATTCACATAATTAGAAAATATGCACAAATAGTGTTTTCCGAAATCAGTGACCTCTCACAAACGTCAGGTCAGTAATTCTAATTCAAACAATTAAGAATTTAAATTAATCTTAAACCAGGAATACATTTTGCATCTTCAATTATCTGGTAACTTTATCGCTGCATATTATGGTGCTTGCTTAAATAGCTGCTTAAAACAAACAAAATTTAAAAAAAATAAAAAAGAAAAGCATTCCTGGATTAAAATTGTTACGAAAAATAAATAAATATTAGTTAAAGATTACTTAAGATTTTATGGCGTATCAACCCTTTTCAGGTTATTTAATACCGAATGCAGTCATTTTGTAAAAATTATAAATGCTTCAAGTTGTTAATAACTTCATATTTATTCATGCTGTAAATATAGGTTTTATATATAAATAGTTGATGAATTAATTCGTTTTTATAGGCTGATATTTCATAAGTAAATAACCTCTAAACGTATGTAGCTCATAGATAAGTGCATGAAAGGTACTACCTCTACGAGTCAATTTACTTTGAAGTAATAGTGGCTAAGGCCAATGTTTGCCCTCTTCACTTTTCACAGTTAATTTATTTTCTCCTACTGCTACCATCTTTTTGAGTCCATTACTTATCTTTTCATAAGCGATCCTTTTTGGGCTTACATCACACATGCTCACTCCCCCTCCTTAATGGTTTTAATAACCATGACAGCTATTATTCCCCCCCCACTATTTCCACAGTTAACTCAATTTTTCCCACTGCTACTATCTATTTGCAGCTCATAACTCATCTTTTTAAAGCTTTTCTCTTCCTACTACCACTGTCTCTATTATTTGTTAATTTCTTCAGACCAATCATCTTGAAGTCTTGAAATAAAAACGAAACATTGATGAATATTATATATACGAGGGCTGTCTAAAACGTATCCGACCTTAGGCTAGAAAAAATATTTCAAATACGTGACAGAGTAGGGACCCTAATCCCCTTCAAAGTAGGCTCCTTGTGCTTGCATACACTTAGCCCACCGATTCATCCACTGCCGGAATGGTGTTCATCTCCACCGGTGCGTTAGATTCAGCAGGTGTTTGGAGAAGATGCGATGAGTGTAACACAAATTAAGGAGTGGTTCAACAGATTAAAAAATGGCCGCACATCAGCGGAGAGTGACTAGCGTTCTTGCAGGCCCCAAACTGCTCGGAGTGCAGCTGTTGCTGAGAGGGTGCGAAAATGAGATAATGCGGAACATGACGGCAGATATGAACACTATTCCAAAAGAAGACTTCCAGAAGTGTTTCCGGCAGTGGATGGATCGGTAGGCTAAATGTGTGCAAGCACAAGGGGCTTACTTTGAAGGAGATTAGGGTCCCAACCTTGTCACGTATTTGAAATATTTTTCGGGCCTAAGGTCAGATGCTTTTATGCAGCTAATGCATAACTTCACATTACCCCCAAGCTCCTGAATCGGTGCCTTATCACCAGGACCAGTTTGTTTTCATACTAACGAGTCACAACTTACTAAGGCCATAAGTCACTCGAGGATAAGTTTGTCAGTTAGATGATGAACAATACTATGAAAGGATTAAAGCTAATTTATCAATACCTGATTTTCAATTATGTCTGACATTTTATGGCATATCAACCCCTTTTCAGAATGCCAAATACAGTTATTTTTTAAAAAGTGTTTATGCTTCAATTTCATATCTTCAACTATTTATTCATGCTGTAAATGTATGGTTTGTTGATGGATTCATTCGTTTTTATTGGCTGATATCTCATAACTAATCTCTAAATGATAGATTCTATTTAACCTATATATGAGAAAATGGCAAGTACTACTACAGGTCAGAGAGGAACTTAAATTTTTTTACCACTAACCTTAAGTCTGAGTGGCAAGGGTCATTAAACCACACGTAATCTCCTAAAAAAGTAGCAACCTCCTCCCCATAAAATGCAGCAGATTTAACTCTCATAACAAAAAAGAATTTAGTTAACTGCCCTAAAACTGGCCCGAAAAATTGTACTTTTATACGAAAATTTTCATCACTTTAAATTATAAAATAATTGTTTTTTTTTCTTTTCTTCTTTCCATCAAATTAAAAAAGGTAAAAAAATTTTTTTAGTGGGGACTATGATTTTGAATTTTAAATTTAATTCATTAAACTGCTAAAATAATATTACTACGGATAATAATTAAGATATTGATATCAAGAAAAGTTTTTCATATATATTATAAAATAAGAGAATCAAATTATAGGTGAATCAAACTGATATGAATTTATTAGACAAAATAAATATGCTAATAATTTATAGCCTTGAGAGTGTTTAGTCAGACCTTCTGTGAGTATATATACAGAAAGTTATCTCTACCTACTTACATATATATACATACACACACACACAAAATGTGTGCATATTATACATTATATATATATATATATATATATATATATGCATACAAATATAAGCGAACTGTTCTTTTTATTATATCAAAGGGAATAATGAACGTTTAACGAGATTAAATGAAATATTAATAAAACATGGGCAGCTCTCAATACAATTTTATGTACGAAGACGACTTTCACATCTTCCCTCTTATGGTTTGTAAAGATAACATTCATAAACTCAGCAGAATTAATAAATGTAAAACGGAAAAAAATAATTCAATGAAATTAAAACAATGTAAAAATAAATTGGTAAAAAAAAATCTTTTCCCCGTTAGATAAAATGTATGCTATTTTAACGTCTGCAACTGTTATTGGAAGAACATGGAAAGCTAGATTTACTTGTTGCCATTTTTGTTTGTTCGTTACTTAGTGTGCAGTTTGAAAACGTTGCGTTTTCCATTGAAATTCTGACAAAGAAAAATATGTGCTTGATGTAAATGTTTCCGAGTGGAGAGCTGCCGGTGAAGCATGGCGATTTAAATGTGTTCTTTCCTCTTCTTTTAGATAGACGTGCATGAAACAAAGTTTATCAGAGTAAAACACATTCACATTGAGGCATTCACAAATGCTAATACCGTGCGTCCCAAAACGAATTGGCTGAAAGTGAAGTAGGTAGAACTTCCTTTTTATGCATGTCTATTTCAAGGTCACAATGTTTTTGTTGTTGTTGAGATTTTATGCCAAAGAAATGTCATTTGTTTCGCCATCTTTGAGATGAGGATTGATAATTTGTATTATTCAAACTACTGTTCTCATCTTGGATGTTATTCTCACAACGTTACAGCCGCTGTAACCTCCAACCTTCTTGAGACTTCTACCCGATCATGGCTGATGAAACGAGAGCATTCTCCCCCGTGGATTAAATAAACAGTTCAGTTCGGCATTCCGTACAGATTCCCGAGTTCGACAGAAAGATTTCTGAGTTCAACAAGATACACCTGAAGAAGGTTGGAGGTTACATCGGCCGAAACGTTGTGAAAATAACATCCAAGATGAGAACAGCAGTGTGAATAATACAAATGCCATTTGATTGCCGAAATATGACTGATGGTTTGCAGAAAATTTTTTTAGTTGATAAAACTGAAGATATATGCTCCTCACTCATGGGTTGAGCTTCCTAGTAAAGGAAATAATGGTTTCCACTCAGTGTAAAGTATTACTGTACATATTTCAAGGTCATACATGATTTTATGTTGATATTTTATGCCAAAAACATACCATCTGATTGACCAAATGTGACTGATGGAATCTTAAGCGATCTTTTTAGTCACAGAAATTTGCTTGAGTAAGCAGAACTGAAGATATATGCTTCTTACTTATGTGTTGATCTCTCTAGTAGGGGAAATAGCGGTTTTCACTTAGCATAAAATATTACTTTCCTATATTTAACAGAGTTCTCTATGTAATTGGTAGCATGCACATAAAGAAATAGACGTAAGCATGGATTGTTGTTTCCATATCTGCGTTGGTGCACTAACCACCAGTCGCTCCCTCTTAGACAGGATCCAAAAAAGAACGTCTACTCTAGTAGGTCCCACACTGTCTTCCAAGCTTCAGCTCTTGTTCCGTCATCACAATGTTGCCTCCCTGTGCTTGCTTTACCAGTACTTCAATAGAATGTGCTCTGACAAACTTGCTGCACTTGTGCCTCCTCAACGTAAATATCTGGGACCAACCCAACATTCAGCAAAATCCCACCCCTTCACTATAGAGGTATCTACTCTAAAGTTTCTACACATTTGTACAGTCAGAGAAACAGAGAGGAGCATAGAGGAAATTCCAAAGGCAAGCAGTTCGAGGAAAGAAGCTATTAAAGTAAAAAGGCTTTTCTTTGAACTGCTTGCCTTTGGAATTCCCTCTATGCTCCCTGTTTCTCTGACTGTACAAACATGTAGAAATTTTAATTTAATGTGAAAAAACATCTCGCTGCAAAACTTCCTGCTCATGGTAAAGATTTAAAAGGTCATGCTAATTCACAGTAGCCTCTTACGTCTCAATGGCAATGTGCCTGGTTTGGGGTGAATATATATGTAAAAAAATGTTAAAAAAGCGCTATTATTTCTCTGTCAGGGCGAATCTTGGTAGCATAGAGGTACGGTTGCTGAATGCTGACCACACTTGCTGACCACTGGCGATCGGGTTTCGAATCCGTGTGAAAATACTTGCAACGTCTAGCCACACTTAATAGTCGTGACACGGCAAAACATTTGTCTGTGGATGACTATATATATCTAGCTATATACAGTTAGAAATATGTCCACATACTCATGTATAGGATTCACCTAGACTAATTAACCGATTATTATAAATTTTTGAACACAGGGATAAAGGCGGGTAATGTAGACTATATTTAGTTTAGTTTTATACAAAAAAGGTAAAAAAGGGGGTGGAAGCCCTTTGTGAATCTGAAGTTTATGAAATGTTAATGATAGGTATTAATGAATTTTCCATTGAAGTATTTTAAGGAGTTTTAGGGGGGAAAAACATAAGCACAAGCTTAAAATTCAAATATATCAGATTGGCATTGAATTTGAACCATAGTCATTTTTCTCTAATTAAGCAAGATTCCTGTAAATGTCAATTTCTTCTAAAGATCCCATAAGCTTAAGCCTTAAATTTTTATACATTTTCTATGAATTTCGATCAAAATTGAAATAAGAATTCTAAACACAAGGTTTAGTAGCATTATATATTAATTTTTATCTTCGTAAAGTGATATAAAAGTAGTGCACGCTGCTCTATTCGTTAGAACGAATTTTACTTATCCCGAGGCAAGTATTTTAATGCGTGCGTGCGTGCATATATATATATATATATATATATATATATATATATATTCACCAATTTATTGCATTTTGCAACCGCCTGACGACGACCGATGTGGTCGAAAACGCCTGCAAAAAATACGGAGATTTTTTACACTCCTTGGATTATAACATCAAATTCGTCGTACGAAGACTAGAAAAAACGGATCAAAAGCTGAATAAGCAGAAGTTGGCACTCCTGTTTAATCAAACACATATATATATATATATACATATATATACATATACATATATATATATATATATATACATACAGGCATCGTCTGGGTCATTAACAAAATAGAAGTATAACATTTTACTTTTTAAAGTTTTTCTCTCTAGCTCGCTCTACCCCCTCTAACTATCCACCCTCTCTATCTCCATCTTTCACGCCATCTCTCTTCATCGCCGCTTCTCCTGCTTTCTCTGGCAACTGGAAAAAAAATCGTTGACGAATTATTACATAACAGTACCGATAATAAGTATAGAATATTTTTGTCTATATTTGAGGTGAAAGAAATTCTGTAGTTTCATTTTTATTATTATCAGTTATTCTTAAGATTAAGCTTCGTTGCTCAGAAAAAATAAATTTGCACACGTGATTATTGAAATGAGCTGGACTCACTTACGTTCACTTTTTAAATATATATATATATATATATATATATATATATATATATATATATGAGAGTATATGACTTGTATTTTTTGCTTTACCTAAAATTAAAAAAGAACGATATTCGCTTCTTTTTTTTTTTTTAAACATGATTAATTTCTTATGACTTCATCTACAACCTAGAAAGGACATTATTGTAGACTTTTGTCTCGCCCAAATAAAATGATTGTATTTTTAAGAAGACAATTAAGTTCGAATAAAATCTGTTTATTCATTTCCCTGTCTTTATTAGAATTAATATTCAGTCAGAGATGACTGTCTCTCGATTGTATTCTATGACCTTAAGTAGAGATATTCATGCGACATGAGATTAAAATTTGATCCGAGAAGACAAGTTATTTTCACAAGGAGACATGAAAAATGAACATTTTAAGTGACAATTGCTATTTTGGAGGAAGACAATCTGTTGGCTGAAAACCAATTAGTTAAATCCGAGGTCATTGTGCAGTGTTCACTGTTGACTGTACTCAAACTTAGTTCTACATGTTTGTTATTGAGCACTCTTCCATATATATATATATATATATATATATATATATTTATAAAGTATTTTTATATATTTGTATGTAGAGAATTCACACCTAAACTAATTAACCGATTATTATGAGTTTTTAACACAGCTACTAGGCGTAAGGGGTCCACATGTGGCTATATTTAGTTTAATTTAGTTTTATACAAAAGTGTAAAAAAATAGGGTTGGGAGATAGCCTTTGTGAAAATTCAGATACATCCGTATTTTTTGGAAATTTGACAATAGGTATTAGATATCGATTAATAAATATCTGCCAAATTTGAGTTTCTTTGGAGTATTTTAAAAGGATTTTAGGAGGCATAATATAGGAATAACCTCCCATCTGAAAGTTCAAACATATGAGATTTGCATTGAATCTGATCCATAGCTATTAGCCAAGATTCCTTTCATTTGAATTTCTTTTTAAGCCCGTTTAAGCTTAAGGATCATATTATAGACACCTTTTAGAATAATAATCATGTAATGGATTTTGATCACAATTAGAATAAAGATTATAGACATAAGGTTTAATGTCATATCTTGATTTTAATCTTCATAAAAGGGGAATGAAAGGGGCACACCACTGCTGTTTGGGAATTAATTTTACCTGTCTTGTGATAAGAATTCTTCTAGTGTATGTGTGTGTGTATATATATATATGTGTGTGTGTGTGTGTGTGTGTGTGTGTGTATTCCAAAAACTGCAGACTTGTGGAACTCTTCTTGCTGACTGTTTTCCTCCTACCTATCTTGAAAAGACTAAGGCCAATAGATATCTCCTGTCTTTGCATCAATCATCTTTCTTTCTGTTTAGCTCCTTACATATAGTGATGTCATCCCTTGTCTAGATCGACTTATATATATATATATATATATATATATATGAGTGTGTGTTCGCGCTTATATGTTCATAAGCTGATGTGTAATCGCATCCATACATATATTTATCAGTTCATATCTCCAGAAACCTTTGGAAAATGACGAACTTCTTTATTCGGAAATGGAAGAACATGAAGTTTTTATTTATTCACAGCTTTTCTGTGAAATCTTCCTTATCCCCTAAAAATGTAATGATCATTATCTTTTTGTGATTCCACAGACTAATCAAACTTTTTGTGCATATATACATAAGTCCGGCCACACATGGCGCTCGGAATTATAACTGTGTACTCAGAGATATTGAATCATTTGCCAAAGTGTATAAACAAAGAAATGCGACCGTTTGTCTGGGAATGAAAAGTTCTGATCTGATTTAGGAAGAACAAAAACAAAAATCAAATAAAATCGAAAAGTATAAAACATTGAAATCGATAACTGAACTTTTAGTTCTTTTATGAAGATGATCTTATTAGGTTTTGATCGAGAAACTAATTATACAGATAAGAATTTCTTACAAATGATTAAGAAAATGAAAAGTAGAAAATGATTTATGAAGTAAATGTAATCGTTATTTGATTTTTCTTGATTTATTAACTATCAGGAATGAATCAAGACTTGTGTGTAGTACGGATCCTTATATCCATTTTTATTTTTTAATTTCTATAATTTTAATTTTCAAGTTATACATAAAGCAAAATGTTGTTGTTGTAGTTTATGTTTTTGTTTAGTCATAAGGTCATCTCAGGTCAAACGTTTTTTTTTTGTTTCCAATCGGACAGTTTTTACAATGTTCCTCCTTTGTGAGGGTTTTTTTATCGGCATTTATACACTCTGTAGAGAGAAAGACAATATTAAAAAGGAATGACAAAGTCTATCTGTACAAAAATATATCAAGTGATGTCATTAATAAAAAAAAAGGCTTCGTTGGTATGGTCATGTGGAACGCTCGTGTGGTACGATCAAGATAGCTTGAGATTTGGGAGTGCCCGGTAGATGGGGGAGAGGCTGACCTAAGTTTCCTTGGAAAGGAACTGCTGCAGTGTGATCGCATTGCATAGCCTTATTGCCAAAAAATTAGCAACTTGTTAGAATAAGCAAAATAAGGAGATTGTCGTGACTGGGAGTTCAGTGTTTCTTAGAATGATTAAAGTGAGAAGTATTATTTAGTCTGTGTAGTGAAGACATGTTGGTTCTGCTTCTGCTGTGTGACTGTGTGTACACAAGTTATGATAGTTCCTTACTGCCTATGCAGTGTGCCTAATATATATATATATATACACACATATGTGTGTGTGTAATTTTGATGCTATGTTTTGACTTCAACCTTGGGTGTTTATATCCTGTGCTGATGATACATGGTATCAAAGATCCATATCGTCTTGGAAACGATCGTACATGAAAAAGTTGTTCATGATGAATTTTTGGAACGAATGTAAATGAGTACGTCATAAATTTAGTTATCTCTGAACTATAATATATAAGTAAAATAAAATAAAGAAAAAGTCTATGCTGATCAACCTACGTTTCGACGCTCATGTATCTCGTTCAGTCCTGAATGAGACTTGTAAGCGTCGAAGCGTAGATTAATCCGCGTAGACTCTTTCTAATCTTTATTTAATGTTACTTATAAAAGCTCTACATTGAGCACTAGTTGAAAAAATATTGGTTTTGAGTTCATGTTATCAATATATTTAAACATTATATATATATATATATATATATATATGAGATAAAAAGAGAAATACACACATCAGACTTTATTATTTTCATCGAGATCCATGCATTCAACCATTGTTCTTTTTTCCTCGTTGCAATATTCATTCCAAGATATCAGCAAAGTGAGTTGTGTTTACTTTACATCGGCAAGAATTTCTCTATAAAGTGTTTGCCCTGGCAATTCTTGTTTATTTCGATTGTGTTTGGGATATTTACATAGAATTACATTTAGTAATTGCATTTGTAATCTTCATTTCATTTTACGACCTTCTTATCTTTGATAAACCTTCTGTATGAAAAATAAAACTATATATATATATACACATATACACTATCATTCCTTTAACATTGCCCGTTAAGCTGACGTTGTGTGATCCACTATAACATGTGCATTGCTACACAACCGATTCAATAGAATATCAAATTTCTTATTTTTCATGATTTCTAATGTTTAACAATCTTAGCCTGAAAATGTAGTAGAGTGTTCTTGAGTCCCAAAGGGTCGTCTACTTTTCTGACGGAATTCACTGCTTAATCTTTTCTTCATTCCCATCAATAACCGCTTTTATAAACGTTATTAAAAAAGACACATTAACGAATGCAGTTGGGCTTTAAAATCTTATTTGCAGATTTATTCCTTCTTAAGAGTATACATGTACACATCTCAAACAATACCACACACCATGGAGGTGGGAGCAGCTATCCAAAAACCCAATTGCCTTTCCGGTGGTTCAGACAAAAGAGGTCCGAATCTCACTGCCAATTTTCCACATTTGTTTACTGTGCCAGTGACATGTAGCCTTCTTTTAATCTTAAAATGGAAAATTCCACTCTACCTAATTTTTAACCCTACGTGGAAATTTACTAGCATTCTTCTAATCTTAAAATGGAAAATTCCACTCTACCTAATTTGTAACATGGAAATTTACCATACTAATCCTAATTTCTCATATTGCTACACACGCGTGCGCGCGCGCACACACACACACACACACATATATATATACATATATATTTCTTCAACATCCAATGACATAAAGAGAAATCATGCCACTGGGTTCATATCGACTGTATGAGATATCAAACAATAGCACATGCAACTGTCGCTACCAATGTGTAAGAATATTACAATAAAGTTGTATTCTATATCCATCGGAAATCAATGAGAGTTTTTGAACTCACCCTGTATATAAAGTTTAACATTTTCCTTGAGTGTGTTTATATGAAAGATTAGAATGACTGAAATCTACAATCTTGGAAATCTGATTCTACCTTCAGCTTAAGCATCAATAGTGCCTGCAAGTGCACGACTAAGAGCCAAGAACAAATGGATTAAGACATAATCCGAATTCAAAAAGTCATTCCACAAACCAACATAAACTTAAGATTCAGCAAAGCTTGTTACGATGCTGAAGAATGGTTTCTCATAGATAAGGAAGCCAAACAATCTGGCACATACTTGATTCTTAGAATTTCCTTTCTACTGTTCCTACTATTCTTCGATTTTATTCTTGAACGTTCCAACATACAATTGATTTCGCCTGCAAGAAGATTCTAAGCAAAGTATTCCTTCACCTTAGCGTCTTCAGGCTTCATTCAAAGATGTTAGCTTGAATTTGCTAGCCTTTCTTATAAACATCTAAAATATAAGAAGATGATGCAATACCGGTGACAGGTAAGGCGCATTTCTCTCCCTCATATATATATATATACACATACATACATAAACTAGAAAAATACCCGTCCAAGGACGGGTAAAATTAATTCTTGAAACCGAACATTTCTTCACCATTAATGTCCCCTTACAAAGATTAAAATTTTCTTTCTTGCTTGATATATATATAAAAGAAAATACATTTGACTTAATTTTATTTATAAAAATCTTGTCGGCTCTCCGTTCACACTTGACATCCATAAGTAATAAATACATTGCAGAATTTGTTTCATTTCGAAATATCACATTTGAATAATTTTTAGAAATGGAAAATATTGCATTAATAGTAAATTCCCAACAAATAAAGCATATGCCATAATCAAAAACGAAACTTTGAGATCGCCAATCTGGGATTCTACCAACTGACCTATTTGGATTTTCTTATAAATAGAGCTTAAAACATCAACTTAACAAAATAATTATAGCTTTGGTGTGAAGTCAGATTTATGATTTATGTCATGTTTCAAAACATGAATTTAAACATAAGCAATAAAACAAAATAAATAAACGAATGAGTAAACATCAATAGCATTAAAAATGATTTTAATAGACCGAAATAATTTATTTTGCTTTAACTACACAGTGTATGTAGTTCTGTCACAAATATATAATACTCCCAGCCCAGCAAAAATATGCTACCAGAGAGAAAGAGTATATAGTTGCTAGTGTTGTTAAAAAATAATTTTGTTTTGCTTGCTGTCTTCGAATTTACTAGTTAACCCTGCTCGAATTGTTCCCTTTACTTACATATTTTCAGAGGAAGGTGGCGGTATTTTCATCCCCTGTTTAGTATCTACTGTGAATAATCATCGTCCCTGCCTCAAGAAATTCATAGGATAAACTTTTGATTTGCACCAGTCTCACACACACTTGTTTGCTGCAATATGATAACAATGGCGTCTTATTTCTTTTACGATACATATTCTGCGTGTGCGTAATATTCACGATTTTATTTTAGTGTTTACAAAAGAGAAAAACGCAGACATGTGGTACTATCACTTGCCGGAGAGTGTATCATGGTGTGTCTGCACCGTGGGAAGGGCTCCTATCGTTTGGCACGGCACTATAAAACCCCCTTTGAAGCAAGATAGTTAACACCCCCTTCAATTGAGGGGATTAATTCAGTCATTTGGTTTGACAGGTCTTTGACGACATTAATTTTGTCCAGAGAATTAATTATCTGGCCTGGGACCATTGGCTGAAAATTTGAACGGTTGTAATGAAAAAGTGAACCACCATTTTTTAAATAAATATATATACAATTTTTTTTATTAATTCCGAAGAAACATAACTCAAAAGTCGATAGAGTTGTTTGCAAGCACGCTCGTCCTATCTGAAAATGAAACAACTAAATTCTCCCTCAGTGATCAAAAGAGAGAGTGAGAGAGAGAGAGAGATAGAGAGAGATAGCAAAAAGAGAAGGTTTGGTTTGTTTTACCGCATATCAAAACTCTATGGGTGATTTAATTCAAAATAAAGTTTTAAAATATAATTCTATAGGTAGGATAATTATTAATATTCCTAGAATACATTGCTCTTAGAAAATACCCACACCCAAGCTGGGGAAAGACGCCGACAATCCCCCAAACCACAGACCTATATCATTAGTTTTGTGTGGCTTAGTTTATTTTATGGCATATCAAAAATCTACGGGTGATTTAATTCAGAATAAAGTGTTAAATATAATTCTATAGGTAGGGTAATTATTTATATTCCTTAACTATCTTTCTTTTTTTACTAAAGAGTCACTTGCCTTGAGGAGCGGTGACTCGTTAGGAAAACAAAAAGAAATAAAATTATAGGATTTAGATTTAGAATTTTCGTAATACTTATATGGGGTTCAGGAATTTCTTTGGTTCCTTAATTTTACAGAGCAGCAACTGGACATGGGTCCCACTTGTAAATAATAAGTCATCGTAATGTTTTTGTAAAATTAGTTGTCAACATACGGCGAATATATAATGTCCACATTTGAACGCCATATTATTAATAATGGGCAATTCTAAGATATAATATACATTATCTCAAAAATGTCATTACACCATTATTGCAGCTGATCAGTTATTGTAATAAGAGATAACACCTTCAGTGGGAATGTAGACACCATAATGGCTATGAGATATTATTACAAGAACACCATTAGGACAGAAAATAATGGAGACGGTGAGTTTAAGTTCTAACATAAGCAAATGTACATTGTGTTATTTACATTTAAACCGATTTCCTAATCTTGGTTGTCGTCAAAACATTTCTGCTTGAAAATGCAGTAAAGCTGCCAGCAGACTAATGCCCTCTTTCAAATCTATGATACAGGCCCTCACTAGGAGGCAATTTTTTATAAACAAATAAATAGCTTCATTTTTAACAAGCTGTACCTACCCGGTATTGTCCGGTAGTGTTTTTTATTTACAATTTGTTTCTTTAGACTGCAGTTTTTCTTTTAATATATTTAATCCAAACAGCTTGAAGTAACTCTGTATTGAAGAATTCAAAGTTAGCTTCCTTATTTTGTAAATATGGCGTTCATATAAAAGCAATTCTGACCCGGTCAAATTATTTTCTGGGAGGAATTAATGCGAATGACATATTATTATTCTTATCATGCTGCAGCGATCCACCAAACGAACTAATCAACCACAATGAAATATTGAGTTTGTAGAGAGACAGCTATCGATGACTAAAGTCGAGAAAGAGAACAACTTTACTATATTTGTTAGATCAAAATTTATACAATTTTAATGAAATTTTCAGCATTTATTAAATAAATTATATATGTTATAAGAAATACAAGTTGTCATAGTGATTTTCATAAAGATTCTTAGAATTTGAGTTTGGACTAGATTAATGCACATGCGCTGTAATATTTAAAAAAAATGCTGTCACTATCAAAAGCGATTCTATATAAGACTAGCAGGGCTACCCGGCGTCCCCTGGTCGCCTCATTTAACCGCCCCCCTCTCCCGTTGCCACCTCCCTGCTGCCTTCGGTGAAAGCTGACTCTTCCCCAACACTCCTCTTCC
Source organism: Sepiola atlantica (assembly GCA_963556195.1). Classification (NCBI taxonomy): domain Eukaryota; kingdom Metazoa; phylum Mollusca; class Cephalopoda; order Sepiida; family Sepiolidae; genus Sepiola; species Sepiola atlantica. The sequence goes on along the minus strand of OY744515.1, from coordinate 218,581,251 downwards.
GTTGCCCAGGGCAAAAGTATAACATATTTTTATTAAAAGTACCACCTCTGTCTGCGCCTTCTATATACATACCTATCGCTGTGCCGGTGCACATACTATATATGTACCTATCACCGCACATACCATATATGTACCTATCGCCACTCTGGTGCGCATACTAAATACATACCTATCACCGCCCCGGTGCAAATACTAAATACATACCTATATCCGCCCCAGTGCAAATACTAAATACGTACCTATCTCCGCCCCGGTACGAATACTGAATACGTACCTATCGCCACCCCAGTGCGAATACTATATATGTACCTATCCCCACCCCAGTGCGCATACATAAAAACTCATATTAATGCGCCCCTGTCATATGAAAGAACCTATATGGTGCCTTTCTGCCCCTGTTCATGACGGACAAGAAGTAAACGTATTCCATACAGGTGCAATACTGCACACCCACCTAAAAACGTATTCCATAGGGGCGGTATACTGCACAAGCCCCGGTCGTATGTTTTTGCTAGTTAGGAAACAGATACTATATCATCTCCACACCTCTCAGAAAGGAGGAGGTAACGCCAACCCTCCTAAAAATATTTATTTTTTGTAAGAAAAAAGAATTTTTTTTACTCCCCCAGTTAAAAAAAAAGAAAACAAAACAAAAATATCCCCTCCCCCCCCAAAAGATTTTTTACTCTCACCCACCCAAAGAAATATTTTTAGTTAAAAAACAAAAAAAATTTTCACCGTTCCTGTCCCCGACAAAAAAAATTAAAACATTGCCTTTTTTACCCTATACTGCAAGAGTACCTGTACTTCCTATGTACCCCATACTGCAGAAGAACCGATATTGCCTTTGTACGCTATACTGAAGAAGCACCGATATTTCATATGTATGCTATACTGCAGAAGCACTGATATTTTCTAGGTACGCTATACTGCGGCTAATGATTGAGCAAGTCTTGCTTCACTACACACTTTTAAGAAAAGTTGTGGCTTCTGATTAGACAACTCCTGCTTCACTACATTCTGCAGTCTCTCTCTGCTGTAATTTCCAGTTCAAGAATGACTTGCATATTTTTACAAATTACTAAATAATATAATTGTTTTCTAGTTGAATTAATACATTATTTACTTTTTAGAAGTGTGCAGCTATTGATTGAGCAACCCTTGCTTAAGTACACACTTTTGCTAAGAAAATGTGCGGCTTCTGATTAGACAACCCTTGCTTCACTGTACACTTTCGTTAAGAAAAGGTTCGGTTGCAAGGTGCGAGGGAAAGAAGAAAGGAAGGAAATAAGGGGTCTAGTAGGAGTGAATTTCTTCTTGCTATGCCCTTTCTCTGATGTCATTTCCGGTTGTACGACTAGCAATTTTTCTCAAATTATACATATCACTGTTTTTTTTCCCAAATTAATACATAAACACATTAGAAAAATGGAGGAAAAAAAGCTACCCCCATTGGAGAAAATGGCTCTGTTGACCCCCAAAGGGTATTTTTTTCTAATTCTGAGATATTATACGTCCGAGTTAACACTGTTTCAGAAAATATCAACTTGATGGTTGCCTGTCGCGTGTGACAGTAGCCTTTTGCGGACATACAAACACACACAGACAACTGCCCTTTATAGAATAGATAAATATTTTAAATAAAGGAACAAAATAGGGATGCCTACAAGCCTGGTTAAATCATCTTTTCTGCCTCCCTCCTCTACCAGACTCTGGTCGTATGTCAAAAGTACGAAATCACCCATTTGAATATAAATAATTCAAATTATGAGGTTGAAAATAACATCTATTTGCATCACAGACGGAAGAAAACCTGGCTTTGCTTTACTTGTGATTAATGTATTTTATGGGGATTATATTTCGCTTGTTTATCAATAACATAATCCGATTCATTTGGCAAATTGTTGATCTGTCAGGCATCCCAATCTTTAGATGTTGATGCAAAGAAACACTTAATATCAGGTTAAACGTGTTCACACTTAATAGATTGTTTTTCTTTTAAAAATAAATGTTACAATAATCAAAATAGATAAAGATGAGAGTAAAGAGGATGAGACAAAAAGTTAATATTCCATATCATAATCACTTTCCTTGATAACTTAAGCAATATGTGATGTTGTATTATTGTGCAAGCTCAACATTCCTTCAAGATTAACCAAATACTATTTCAGGCTTCACACAGTTATTTCATTATCATTTTAGTTTGCTGGATCGTTCAAGTTGCACTGGTTAAGTAGTCGAGGGCAGAGCCACATCTTATTATCCTTTTCTCTACATTCTGCAGATGGTTGGGTTGGTTTTATAACCTCATCTGGCCACAGCAGCTTTTTTGATCGCTGCAGTCTAGTTCTCAGGCAGTTGAGTGTCCTCCACTGGATCCACGCTTCTGAGCAGGGAGGTATGTCTCCAGAAGATTCCCATATCAAGAAGAGGGGGAAGTCATTCTCTAGCTTTCTCATCTATAGCTGTACTCTGGTTTCTTCTTGAGATGTTAGAAGCTGCACATGGCCCAATAAGCTTCTTTTTTGACTTTGAACTAAGGGTAGAAGTCCAGGAAAAAGATGGCTTTCATAATTCATAGCCTTTGTGATCTGCTTGGATAACAAAACTCCCCGTCTCGCATCTGCAGGAGCAATGCCAGCGAGGAGATGCAATTTGTTAAGGTAGGTAGGCTTCAGGCAACCAGTGATCAAGCAGGTGTTGTTTAACACTGGTTCTCACATTTATTTCTTCATATACAATGAGCTCTCTAACACTAGGAAGCAAAGCACAGCGCGTCCTTGCTAGTTGGTTACAGTTTTTCATCTCCCTCCGTATTTTGATAGGCTTATTGTATTTATCAAAAGTGTTTTTGTTTTACACATTCTTTCTTTAAGCAGTAAAACAGATGTTTATTTTACAATTCAACTCATAACTCACAACATGGCAAAACACTTCATCTGAATTCCAAAAATCGCACCAAGAACTACATTCCAGTCTGAACCTATATTTTCGTAGCCCACAACAACTGCTCTCTCTCTCTTCATCTTAATAACCATTACGAATTACATCATCAGTATTATTATTTGTAGTATTGTCTCACTTCCACGGGTAATCACGTTAGGCAGTTCGTTAGTCATATCTCCACCAGGAAGCAAAGCATGGGACACCCTCGCTATTTGGTGATAATCTTTGCTCTCCCGTTTTTCGATTGGTTAATAGTATTTATCAAAAGAGTTTGTTTTTACACTTTTTTTTTAATCAATAAGCCAAATGTTCATTTTATAATTTGATTCATAACTCACAACCTTTCAAAACCATTCGTCTGAATTCCCCCCAAAACGCACTAAGAACAACATTCCAATTTTAACCTATACTTTATCAGCTTACTTTTGTAACAACTCAAGCTCTGTCATCATTTTCATAACAATTACAAATTATTATCAGTATTATTATTATTAGTAGTAGTAGTACTTTCTCCAACTCGTCATGGGTAATATCGTTACAGTCCGCGTCTAAAAGAAAGAAATTGATGGAATTTAAAAATATGTCAGTTATTTATGGGCCAGCATGTATACGCTCACCTAAAAAAAATAAAGAAGAGAGAAAAAAAAAGATGGCCACCAGTTCGTTTGTAAATAATGCAAACGGCAGTAATGTTTATTCTTCCCGGCACTGAATTAAAATGGATCTTTGTATCTTTCACTCTACAAATGGAATATCAGAATTGAGAACTAAACAATCCATGAGATCGAATATTTAAACGGGAAAATTTGTTTGTTTGTTTTGTCACATTTTAAAAGCAATTTCTCAGCTGTCAGTCTTAATCATGCGCTTTCTGGGGCCATGATTGGTGATGTGTCATTCGAAATAAAAATAATCTTAGAGATGTCTTGAAATGTGCTCCCCCCCCCCATGAGAGTTCCAAGTTTGCTTTCTGGAATTTCTCACAAAGTGACAAACACTTCTTCAACCTGCTATATTATCTCCCGTATGTATAAACAAGGAATAATGGAGACATAAATACCAACCAAATAAAGTAACGAGCATATTCTTCATATGTGGCGTCCAATTAGAAATAACAAGTGAATATTTCCAACAATATTAAACACTAGTTATAATAATTATTGTAGGGTATGGAGAAATAGACAGATTTCCATAGCAAAAAATATGAGTCTTTTCTTTGTGCAAACGCAGGCTTCAAAATCAAATATTTAATTTATTTTTGTACCAACTAGAAAATGTGTGTTACAATTATAGTCGGATTTTTTGTGGGACCTTTATTTCTATATAAAATTAGATACGTGTATATTTTTATATATTTGTATGTAGAGGATTCACCCCTAAACTAATTAACCGATCATTATGCATTTTGGAACACAGTGGGTTATATTTAGTTTAATTTTGTTTTATGTTAAGAGGACAAAAGAGGAATGGATGGCCTTCGCGAAAATTTGATGTTTTTGTGAAATTTAAAAGATAGGCATCAGACGTCAATTAATAAGTATTCTTAAAATTTTAATTTTTTTGGAGTATTTTAAAGGGTTTTTTTGGGGGGTGGGGGGTATAATATGGGCAAAAATTTTCATTTAAGGATTTAAATATTTCAAATATGCTCCATAATCATTAGACACTAATTAAGCAATATTCCTTGAATTTCGATTTCTTCTTAAGCTTAAGCCTTAGATTTTGGACATTTTCTAAAATCAAAATATGAATTTTTATAAAATTGGAAAAAAATGTATCATTATATATTGATTGTATTCTTCATATGGGGACATAACTAATGCAAAACTGCTCTTTTTGGAGAATTGGTTCTAGTGTTAACATAAAAGCAAAAACCCCAACACGACTAGATCAGTTGTTAGCTGTCCGTCTTCGACCCCATAGTAAGTTGATATCACAGAATGTACTAGCGTCACAAACGCTGCTACCACAAACTTTAGGCAAAAACTACAGTGAGATAAACTGATACTCACACTTCTTCGAACACAGCAATAGAACTACTACTTAACTTTTGCAGTTAATAAAAACTCCACTCACTTTCTTTTCAGAGACATTCAAAAGAAATAAACTCATTCGTTTACAGTTTTTATCATTAAAATTATTTAGTTTTTTTTGTTTTAGAAGTTTCGAGATGAGGATTCATACATTGTATTATTTAAATTATTAAGACTACTATCCTTGGATGTTATTCTCGCAACGTTTCGGCCGATGTTACGCTCTGATTTTCTTCAGGTGCATCTTTTCCAACCTGAACCTGTGGCACAATAGATAACGGCTTTAACAACAAGTTCTAAGTGATAGTTTTCTGGAGGTTAAAGTGTTTACAGGCGGTGATAACTACGAATATGGTCATGGCTGGCAGATTGAATAACATGTTCTATTTGAAATTCCGTATATATTTTCAAGTTTAATAAAGATTTCCGAGTACGAAAAGAGGCACCTGAAGAAGGTTACATCGACCGAAACATTGTGAAAATAACAATCAAAATAAAAATAGTAGTCCGAATAATCTAAAAACTTTTAATTTTTGTAAGACTTTATTCTTACACAGTAATCCCCATACAAAGCTAACCCATGAACATCTTTATGATTCAACCATGAAGATCTATAATTTGCGTCATCATAATCCAGCTTTTGTTTTGAATATTTTGAAGGTTGAACCTCCTGCACTTAAAAGGGTGTCCAAGTATCATGAAACCGTCCTGTAATGAGTATTCCAGCTCGTATATAAGTAACAAGAAGATTATGTATGTATCTATGGAATGTGAGTACTTTTCAAAGGATGAGTTGATAATATTGAGACATCTCTGAACTCTGTAATAATTTCAGAGTGGCTCAGACTTAAAAAAATAGTTCAATGACGTACACTGATATTATAGAAACTGTAAAAACAGAACTCAAAAGACTAAAGTGATGGGTTTTGTAGAGTTGTGGCCCCATTTGAATCTTACAAAGAAGCAGCTACATTAATGCTGGCAAAACAGAATTGATCAGCTACAACCAAGAAGAGGAAATTAAGCTGTAAAACGGCAACAACATCAAGACTGTCCAGGAATGTGTATAGTTCAGCAAGCACATCCAGTCTAAGAAAATAGACATCAAAATCCAGAAAAGCAAGACTTGGGGTTTCATTGATGAATCTGCGCACCATGTGGAAATTCTCCCTTTTTGACAATCTTGAGAGGAATTATTTTTACAACCATGGTAGAATATCTTGTTTTATGGCTTAAACACTGACAAAACAAAATCAAAAGCATCACTTGTCGAAACATGCACAAGTATGTTTAGACTTGTATTGGACATCAGCTGAAGGAAACACCCAACCAAGAAATGCAGATATCGACACCTATCTCAGCCTTACATTATACAGGGTGGGCAAAAATAAGGGTCCTATTTTTAAAAATTCATAACTTTTTTATTTATTGATTTTAAAAAATTTTTTTTTTTAGAATAAGTAAAGGACCCCTTCCGAAGCAAGCATGAGCCGTATTAGCCCTAAGAAACGTACCCTCATTTAGAAAACATTATTTTTGCTTAAAAAACTCAAAACAGTGTAAAAAACAATACTTTAGTTTTTGTAAGTTTTAAGAAGTGTTTTTCGGCTAAAATTTGTTTTGTTTATTTCAAAAAATCTCGGAAGGGTCAGTCTACACACACATAAAGTTTGGTGAGTTTAACTTTTATTTTGTGGAAGTTATTCAAATTCAAGTTATTCAAATTTAAAGATAGGACCCTTATTTTGGCCCACCCTGTATATGTAATTTGAAAACAAACGTGAGAAAGAACTGTGTTTCTTGCCATTCATTGTCTTGACTCACCAACTTTGCAAATATTCGAAATGAATATAAATTCTATGAAAATTAAATTGAAATCATTTGGAACCAATGGTTACTTTCTGCAAACTTTCTATTCGTCTTTCAGTGAACCAACAATGTTGTGTTAATCTACAAAAGCGCAAATGTTTGATGCACACGAATCACAAACAAATAAGCAGAAAATAATGATAAAAGTAAACTTCCATCTGTTCAGAAGCCAAAAACTGACAAACTGCGAATTAGAAAGACAGAAAAAACAAGAACAAAGAAAATATGAGAATGGTTAATGTGGATAGTTTATGATTAGATGAGTTTGTAATATCTCCAAATTAGTTGGATGCAGTTCGGATATTTTTGAGTAAATTAGTTTATTCCTCATCGAAAGGAATATAATGGTTGTCATTTTACAGCATATAAGCTATTATTTAGCGGCAGAAAAAATGGCTGCAGGCCGTTCTGCGAGATGAGACTGATACAACTAAAACAATAAAGAACACCCTAAATAAACGAAAGACAACAAATACGCTGTCCACTGCAAAAAAATGGAACAATGACATTTCTGTAGAGATTCTCAATCAAATAAGCATCCCAATGAAACGCGCATAGCTTATGACATTAGATCAATTATGTAGTCGATATTGGTAGAGTGAGTCTATGCAGATATCGAAGGAAAGATAAGTGGAATAAAAAAAAAACCACACCTAAAAAGCTCATCATTAATAATGGTAGATAGAGAATGTTCCAGGGATCAAGAAAACAATCTGTAACGAACGAAAAGAAACTTTCTTTCCAAAACGAGTTCGTGTCTTTCGTTCGCTTTTTCGGGGGAGGGGGGGGTAGAGAGAAAAAAAAATGTTAACACTTTCGTTGCAAATGACGAATTATGCTAATTTTTTTCCCCTCGCTACTAAGCGACCAATGAGAATATGTGTCTTCTAAATTAAAAGCAGTGGGATTTTTTTTTTATCGGAGAAGTTTTTACTTCAAGACTTTATGTGCATTTCATTTTTCTTGGTATATTCATGATTAATTATGATTTTACTTGCTATACTGTTTACGACCGATTTGTCTTTTAACTTTGCGAACACTTTTTGAGATAATATTGAACTTATTGTTAGTACACGTATTCTAATTGCTAGGCTGTTTTCGACATCTTTACCTATGCACTATTTTTTTAAAGACCTGCGATTGAACCTACTGTTACCACTTATATTCTTTGTCTATTTTTACCGAACCTATCGGTTAATGACTCGCTCAATCCTTTCGAGCAAAAATTATTAATTCACAAGTGAGATTGAAATTGAAAAAGACTTAGAAAAACACCTATAAATGTGGCATCAGAAAGAGAGATAGAATGAAAAAGAGCAATATATCTTTTTTAATTAATGCTGATTAAAGATCTTACAATGAACATGTTCTATCAAAAGAAAAGCCAACAACAGAGAGCAGGATAAAGGGGAATATATGATAAGAGTAAATAAACAGAGGAAAGAGAAGATAAAAAGATAAGCAAAACATTATAATATATTGATGACAAACCGAGAGAGAAAGAAAAACAAAGAAAAGGATTAGGCAAAAGAAGTTAAGAGAGACAAAGAGAGAGAGAGAGAGAGAGAGAGAGAGAGAGAGAGAGAGAGAGAGAGAGATAGAAAGAGAAAAAGGTGGACGATGAAAGAGAACGGATAGATAGAATGAGAGAATAAAAGGTAAAAGAGAGCAAGAGATAAGAAACAAGATAACACTATGAAGGGAAAAGATTGAAGGATAATGGATCACAATAACTGGAGAAAAATAAATACATGAGCAACATTAGTTTGAATATGTATTAAACAATAATCGAACAATTAAAAATTATTAATCTAATTAAATTTTTTTTGATAAAATTAGTTTTAGAAAATCAATATGTTAATTGGCCATATCATGCAATACACGATTGTGTTGTATAATTTTAATTGGTTATAGAAGTGAAGTACACAGGTCAATAATGTAAATAAATATTAAATAAAAAAATAAATGTTTTTATGATTACAACGTAAAAATAAAATCTGACATAGGAGGTAAAACAATTAGGTTACAGATAATCGTTATTATGATATACATACATACACACACACACACATACTAGTCAATATGATAATCCAGTTTTACCACTTGCTAAAACTAACATTATATATATATATATATATACAGGGTGGGCCAAAATAAGGGTCCTATCTTTAAATTTGAATAACTTGAATTTGAATAACTTCCACAAAATAAAAGTTAAACTCACCAAACTTTATGTGTGTGTAGACTGACCCTTCAGAGATTTTTTGAAATACACAAAACAAATTTTAGCCGAAAAACACTTCTTAAAACTTACAAAAACTAAAGTATTGTTTTTTATACTGTTTTGAGTGTTTTAAGCAAAAATATTGTTTTCTAAATGAGGGTACGTTCCTTAGGGCTAATACGGCTCATGCTTGCTTCGGAAGGGGTTCTTTACTTATTCTAAAAAAAAAAAAATTTAAAAAAAAATCAATAAATAAAAAAGTTATGAATTTTTAAAAATAGGACCCTTATTTTTGCCCACCCTGTATATATAGTAACTTTTCTGACCCAGCGTTGCTCGGGTTCCATTATGTTAAAATTATTTTCTAAATATTTCCGTTCTATAACCACATTATTTTAGCTAGGTTCAGTACCTATGCTAAAAAAACAAACATGTAGGGAACACTAACTCTTGCTAAAAGAGGAAGAGTTAATCCCCTTAGCTGAGGTGTTTAAGAATGTTTCCATATTAGAAAACTGTCAAACCAGATTAAGTATTTTTCGTAAAATAAATTGTAGCGAAATACGTTAGTTAATTGCCAATAACATGGTCAACAATAGCCAATAAAAAAATTGGCTAGTCAGTATCAACGTTTGGTTTGTCAGTTTAAATGCTATTTACGTACAACCTTTAAAATCGGGCTGGCATATACATTAAACATAATAAAATTTTTATTTATAGACAAGCTTGTCTTCAAGACTCATCACTATAGATTCAAAGAACTGGCTTGCCTACTGACGGGTTAGAACTTACAGTCCAGAGCCTTGTAAACCAACGTCGTTAACCCACGGCTAGCCAGTCAGCTGCACAAATAGGACAATTGAATACGGTTTTAATACAATCTCGCACCGGTTATTACATCTAAAGCGTTCAACCAAGGGGAGGAAACTATAGCGTTACTGTCAGGGCGATATAATTATATATATATATATATATATATATATATTAGATTTCTTGAATGTGAGATTATATATATAATTATTTCCACAATCAGACAACGCCGCAGCCCACAACCTATGAAAAGAAACAAACCGGAAGTCTTAGACTCGAGTTTCGCAATCCTTTGGGCTCATCAGTAGAACACATCCGAACTCAGGATTCGAAACCCGAGTCACTTGCATGGTAAGCGAGTACTCTGCCACTGAGCTACCTCGCCACTTACAAGAATGTCTATTAATTTACACAGATTAAGCGAACCGCGGCGATGACCGACTGTGGAATTTACCTACTCTTTTCAACAAGAGGTGTAGTCATCCAACTACTATGAACCCAGGCCGATGTCTCACAAGTAGGATTTTATACTCGCTAGGACGATGTCATCCAACAAGCGAAACTCGAGTCTAAGACTTCCGGTTTGTTTCTTTTCATAGGTTGTGGGCTGCGGCGTTGTCTGATTGTGGAAATAATTATATATATATATATATATATATATATATATATATACACAAGAGAGAGATGAATTAAGTAATTAATGGATTTGAAATCTGTCATCTTTTCTGATGATTTTGATGTTTCAATTACAGATAATTATAATTAGAATGATGAAAAATTAATCTCTAAGTTTGAGTTGAAACTTTATGAGGTAAAATCAAAAGGATGTTTGGAATATGTAACATTTGATGATTCCCTTGTAATTTTAATTTGAGGAAAAACATTTATTTCGTAGAGTTCTGTCTTTTGTCAAACTTTTTTTCTCTTCCTCTGTAGTACGTCCACATCTTTCTTTCAAGCTAGCTACACTTACCTTCATTTACACCCCTCTCCTACCCTTCTTACCATGTCATAAAAAACCCGAGTCACTGATAATCTTTTGAAAATTTCAAAGTGAACCCTACGTTTAATCAACCGGAGGGACTAGATTACATTCTGGTTGATGCATTTTGCTTCTGCTTTTTTGCATGAGAAGTGCAAAAAATCTCAATTTCTTTAGCCATGGGTAAATATCAGGGTATGCAGAGCTTGGAAGTTTCAACCAATAAAAGGAATTATAGTTAAACGTTTTTGCTGTGGCAATACACTACCAATTCTTATTAAACTAGAAGTATGATTATATATATATATATATATATATATAAGTTTGAGAACAAAAGTACTTGTGTATAGAGAAGTTGTGCTAACATCACTGCTTTATGGATCGGAATCATGGACAGTCTATCGCAGCCACATTCAGAAGCTTGATGTCTTTCACAAAAATTGCCTTAGAACGATTTGTGGTGTCACCCTAAGAAATCGGATGTCTAATGCGGACCTATTTACATGCTGCGGTATTGGCGGAATTGAAAGCTTTTTGATGCAATCACAACTGCGTTGGGCAGGACATGTCTTACCTATGGAAGATGATAGAATACCAAAGCAACTGATGTACGGCGAGCTCAACAGTGGAAGGCGAAATGTGGGTCGACCGCTGCTTCGCTTTAGGGACAAGTTGAAGATGAATTTGACATCTATCAATATTGCTTATCGTGATTTTGAACAGCTTGCTTCCCGACGGAAGGAATGGCGATCTGACTGCTAGAGGGGCATCAGGCGGTTTTCTGTAACTGCCATTGATCAACAGCGCGAAAGACGCGAAAGAACAAAAACATCTAGAAGTATCCCAGCCGATTTTTCTCAAGATCTTCCTTCTTGCATCCATTGTGGGCTGGTTTGCAGATCTCTCGCAGGTCTCAAATGTCATTTACGATTGAGTAAATGTAAGCATGCTACATCCATCGTGGACTAAACAAGTGTTGAGTTGTCAAGACCTCATACGTCGAAATCGACGGGAGAGTCCATGATATATATATATAAAGATATATAGGAGGCAATAGTACAAATATTTTTTAAACTGAACATATTCATATGTTACAACTAAGAATTTAATATCTCTTAAATCTATGCTTTTCAAAAAAATATTCTTTTCTCATCAGAGGAATAAGCCATCCTGTGATTTAAAATAGGATGCTTCAAATGTTGTTTTGACTTTTATATATCTTCAATTAATGATCTATATCCAACATTGAGCATTTATTATCGTATTAGGAATTTCTATGATATCCCTATATACCATCCTGTAGGATATCCTTAACAATAATTATTTCTTTAATAATAATTCTGAATATATATATATATATAAATTATTTCATGTGTAGATTTTCAGTATTTACTTCCACAGTGCTCATTACGTGAATAGAGCTAGATAGTGACTTCTGAAAATATATTTATGGCAATTAAGGTACACAGAGGCTTCCGCGTTTTATCCTCGTAGAAAATCGTCAAGCTAAAATGCATGGAGTTTGTGTTGCCGGGTGTTTATATATATATACACGTGGTGTTTAGTCTAGCTAGTTAACCAATAAGAGTCTTTGTTATTCCCTCCCACTGATTAATGTTTCCATTACCCAATAGTAGGGCTTCTCACAGCCAAAAGTTCGGTTGATTTTACTTCCTATTCTTTTGTTCTGTTTTGTATAGGGGTGACATCCCTGTTTTTCTTGTTGTGTCGACCTTATTTTAACACGTGCGTGTTTGTATTTTTATTTTTAGGTGTTTAGTTTAACTTTTTATTTATTTATTGATTGATTTATTTATTATGTATTGTTATCATAAAGTACACTTTATTCTGTGTAAGCAGTTGTTTGCTATTTCACTTCTACGATTTAATAGATTTTGGGGGTCTTTAAGATTTAGGATTTAAAATTTCTCATTCAGACATAATCTACACGGGTCTAATTTAAATTTCTACATGTACTGGCCTGTTGTACTATTTTCCAATTGAGCGTCCGATTTCTTTGAGCTTTCAGTAATGGTTAGCTAGTGCTGTTTTTATTCAGTGTTTTTGTTTGTTTTATGACCACAACAGCACATTTAAAAACGCCACCTTTCTCTCACATGATGTGTGCAGAACTTTTGAAATTACACAAGTCATGTAGGAGACAGCATCATCGATAAAAAAGGGAAGAAAACATGTTTTTGAAAAAAGCCAATCTGACAAAATAATTAGCATAAATGATAAAAACGCCAGAAATTTAAAAAATAATAACGGTCTTTAGTACCTGGGTACATATCACTAGGCACAGCCCTTAAATAAAATGTCCTAAAATGAAAATGTACATTTGAACCTGCGTGTTGAAATACAAACCACGGTATAAGGGAAGTCCATACTGACTTATCAACAAACACAGAATGTAAACGATGGTTAAAGCATTACCAAGAATATCAATAAACAGAGAACGTCAACAAAGCCAAATTGACCGAAGAAAAACTACGATTTATTAATTTACTGCAGAGTAATGGAATTCGCAGAAATTGTTTATCTTCCAACAATGAAATGCAAGAACAATCTTAAAAGGATCCGAAATTAAGTTATATGATCATTCCTATTACGAAACTAGAGATTATGTGATACAGATAAAAAGAGAGAAAAACAAGACAATAAAAAGAGAAAGCCGTCTAGATAAGTTTTATTTTTGTATTACAAACAAAAATTATGCATACACGCCTTCATTCACGTTCCATAAAAATCCTGTTTATTTCATGACTATTGCTTTCCTTTCTTAGACAATCACCTTTTTTTTCGAAAGCCTTGAATTTGTTGCAGTCACTATTTGGTTGCTGTTCGCATAAATATTCAAACCTGAGTAACATTTTTTTTACAGGAATAATTTTTTATCCTATTTACACCGTGTTGATTTCGTGGGGTGATAAAGCATTTGTTTACCAACTGTAAATATATATACATATATATGGGTAGTTTTCCAAACTTGTCAAAAATTAAAAATATTAAAGCCAAGTTCAAGTACAGTGAACTTGATAAATGTCGTTATTATTTGACAATTTTATTTTAAATGTTTCCCGATTCCAATTTCTAGAACAGACTAATAAATGAAAAAAAACTGCATAAAAACATCTTTCGTCATTCATTATCAAGATTATTTCGTTAATATTTTGAAAAAGAAATTTTTTTATTTCCAATCTTGTTTAGATTTAGATATTAAGTCCGCTCATCGGTTTCTGTTTTAATTATTATTGTGATAGAGGGATTCGAAGGAGCCCCCCCCCCTCAGTGTAAAGTCCTCTTATTGTTAATAGCATCATCGGGGTAAAACATTTCATAGGCTATGTTTTCGCTTCACCTCTTGTAAATTCCATATTCTCAAATATGTAATAATCATACACATTTTCTTACGTTAAGACTTATTGCTTACATGAAAGCCAACAACGAATATTATTTAGTCGTAGTTTTCTTAATTATTAGCTTCATAAATATTAGTTGCATCTAATCCTTTTTAATAACATGATGTGGCTTGTTTGGTTTTGACACTAATTTGCATACTTGTGTAATTGTGGTATGTTAACGTTGATAGGCTCTTTGATGCATGTAATTGCTATATCTCATTTTTACAGAATTTTGTTAATGATTTTGATGTATGGTTTTATGGTTACTTGTAATATGAGTTACGAAAAAAATATAATTAGTATAAGATTAATAGGTTTAGTAAGTACCGGTTGAAATCTCTAATTAACTGGTTTGAGTATAAATGTGTCTATGAAACCCAAGTATAATACAGTAAATAGAAAATTGAAATTGGGTAAATAAATGAATGAAATAACTGCAATGAGATATGAATATTAGATTTCGTCTATTTCTTCTTAAATCTGATTGTAATTATAAATATACTTTCCTAGGTTATTTAGTATAATAATTCAGAAGTATAATTGCCTGCAAAGTGAGTAAGTGTAGGTGTGTACACTATTGCGAATTGTCATCTGTATGTTAATATTTAATATACGGAAATATGTACATGTATGTAGTTTCAATTATGTCTAGCTGACGAAAATGTGTGTACGTTAATCTAGGTTGTGCCTGCCTGTATTATGTCGAGACTTATGTATTTAAGTGTACGTACTATCTAGGCGTGTCGGGCTACGGGGAGGTAAGAATGTGTTTTTGCATATTATGACGCATGTGCGTACATGGATTTTGTTTATGCATGTAGCATGTATGTGATTGACACCTATGGTTCTCCAAAGCATATAAAAGAAAGAGGCGACTTGACTTCCGCTGGTCGGTGATAATAATAAATGACACACTTAAAGTTTAGTTGCTGTGACATTGTGAAGAGATTAATTTTACTGGCCAAGAGTTTTTTTATTTTATCCTTTTTTTTTCGGACAATTTAGCATTTGGTCTTTTTTTCAGGTCCGTAGATGTACACTAGCATAGGAACACGGGTTACCGGTTGTAGTGGGGGCAACTGGTCTAGTGAAAACAAATTTAATAAAATACTTAGACACAATCCCCGGAAGACCAAACTGTAGGTGAGTACAAATAGCAGTCCTAAAAGGGATAACATCTATCCTTAAGAAAGCCCTCAGATATAAGTTTTACTCATAGGGAAATCAAGTGTTAGCCTCCAGAGGGGACCCCTTGATTAACTTAATTAAAATGATAAAAAAGTTCATTTGTCTAGGCTGTTCTAATGTTTATTAGAATATATATATATATATATATATATATATATATATATATATATATACTATTGTGTCGATATATTTGTGTTTATAACTTACATTATATCAGTTGTTTAATTTCAATATCACTGATTATATCTGAAATATTCGGAGGTAGATTTTATTTAATACCATTACTGTGTATTATTAACATGCAATGCATGTACGTATAATATATATATATATATATACTATTTTGCAAGTTGGTGATAGATCTTTGTAGTTTACTCAAAAAGAATTTCCTAATTGATTTAAGTTTGAATGTATATATATATATATATAAGTACATATGTTAATGCATCTCATTCTCTAGTATGTATGTATATATATATATATATAATATATAAATAAGAAATAACAGTTAATTGAGTGAATTATACTATAATTATATCATTAAAGATTTTTAATTTGTTCTATGTGCATACATATAAGCAGTAGCTTTGTGTATAACTTTTATAAGAATTGCATTACAAAGAGGTAGATAACTAATGTTGATATGCATTTATATAAAATATTAGCCTTTGGAGGATGCATATGTCTAACAGGATTAAGTTTATAGTAGTAATAATGATCTTCATTTTCAGTCAAAGGATATTTAGTTAAATAGTTATACTTCATTAATATAACAGTCTATTTCATATTCATGCCAGCATTTTCACAGAAATCGTGAGTGAATTATTAGATTTTGATTAATTCAGGTAAATCGTACTAATTCGAATTTTGAATTTGTCATGAGTGTGGCTTTTTCATCTGGTTTTGGTATTTTGGGTACTGTGAATGCCCATACTCCGAGGTGGGCAACACCAGATAACATTTGAGGCCTGTTCTCTATGAAATCCGATCCAAAAGGTTGACATCAATCGGGTCGCATGCAGTCATATCGCTACTCAATCTACCATGCTCCCTAGTACCTGAGATATGAGGCAAGAGATGGCACTCTGTACACGGCCAGACGAGATGAAACACGTGTAGGCATCTGTAAACCAATCAGTACCAAATCACTAATGAAGCACGATTGATGAGATTCTTACTTTCAGTTTGCAGTTTCCGCATGTATTCAAATTAATTAACTTTACCCATCCAGCATTGCATGCTAGTGTATATGCTTACAATTTCTTATACTTTGTTTAGTTTTGTAACTAGGCTTTGTATGGACGAATACAGAGTTACGTCCCATTTTTTAAGACGGCAGCCATCTGAAAATAATATTGATTTTGTAGGAAAAAGCGATTGGTGACAAAAAACGATAAAGAAACTGACTTTACTTGATAGATAAGCTGAACTATGTTTGGACTCTTTTCGTGCCTAACGATTTACCATAATGTTGCACCCAGCGGCATAGAGTTTATCAGATGCTTTTTCTCATTCATACAAGCAGTTATAAAATGAACACTGATCAAAGTAAAATTTTATTTGAATTAATCTCTTGCACAATGAAGTGAATGAACAGACTAATGTTAAATAAAGCCTTTGGATTTCGCCAACTTTTGTTAACTAAGGCGGGAGCAGGATGTGGGCACGTCAACATTGGCAATACATAGTTAAACACTTTTATACGTTGTTTTCTAATGAGAGATCGCACTTCTTGATCTTTGATATTTCTTTAATAAAATGTCCTCGTGAATCTAATGAGCCGTTAATGAGACTACAAAAAGTCTGTATAATAAATGAGTATAAAAACGGCTGCACTCATTGACACCTGGTATTTCATGATCAATATTTCTCTTCAAAGTAATAAACAACAAGTGAACAAAATAGAAATACACCTCCCCCCCCCAAAAAAAAAAACGAAGATTTATGTAATACTTGTTTATAGATATTCTGCCTTCATCAAAGAGTCAAACTGTTGACTAGATTAGAATGTTCTTTCCTTAGCCTGAATAAATCGAAAGTCACATGACAAAGCTTACAGGTTCTTCTCGGCTTTATTTATTCATCTACACTTTCCTCTCTTTTTTTCTTTCTTACCCATTTTCTTTAAAGATTATGAAAGCAGTGCTTAAGGTGGCCAAACTCACTTGAAAGCGACATTCTGGCGTACATTTTAAGATATCCTGGGAGATCTTACAAATGGTTAATTAATGATTTTATTCATGGCTCTTGGCAGGGAATATTTTATGAGTGCAACAGCAATGCTGGAAATGAGGAAAGCGGTTGTAAAACTGAGAGTATTTTTGTCTTGTTGGATCTCTCTGAGAAGAACTACACTATTAATCATCTTCAAGGGAAAGCAGCAGCTCATTAACGTTTCCAGTCAAGCAGAAAATCCAAAGAAAAATGTGTAGCCATTTACTGTGTAATTCCAACGCAGGGAGAGATGAAAGATCAACACAACAATTAAACCTGTGTACAGGGTGTAATAATATATATATATATATATATATATATATATATATATATATGACGATTAAATGTACGATATATAATAAAATGAAATGCTGTGAAAGACAAGATGTGTGAAAAAGACAAACGGAAAAACAAATTTAAATACAGGAAAAAAATCATCAAGAAACGAGAGATTTTACCGGTTTCGTTCGGATCAACGAACGTCTTCAGAAAAAGTTTAGATTTAAAATTTATTCGATAACGGTAAATCATAGGAAAAAGAAAAACGCACAAAGAGACGTCATATTTGAAAAAAAAAGAAAGAATAATAAAATGCATGCGGAGAGACAATAGGCAAAGGGAGGGGAGAAGAAAAAAGAAGGAAAAGAAATGAAAAAATATGGATGAAGTGTAGTAAAAAAGAAAAGTTACTTTAACCGGAATATATTGGCTTGTTTCAGTGTGATTTTTGCCAGATGTTTGCTTAAGGAATAAGATCCGAGTCTGAGGTAGATGGTGATGAGAGACATATTATAGCGCTTTCAATGCACTTGCGACGTGGGAGAAAGTATTCGGTTTTTAGGAGGGTGCAGTTTGTAAAGTCAAAATTGTGGGTAAAATTGTTTCTGTGTATGACTAGTGTGTTAGTGGGATTGTTGTGTTTTAGGTCCTGTTTGTGTTTGTAAATGCGAGATTTTATATTTCTGGTCGTTTCCTTATCTTTCAAATAGTTAAACACGTGCCAATGACGTCCTTTTGTGTGTTCTTTTTTCCCATGTTTTTACCGTTATCGAATAAATTTAAAATCTTTACTTTTTCTGAAGACATTCGTTGATTCGAACGAAACCGGTAAAATCTCGTTCTTGATTTTGTCCTTGTTTTTTTTATCCGTTTGTCTTTTTCACACACACACAGACACATATACATAACTCAAAAGAATACATTTATGACATAAGCAATACTATGTAATCATGTGTCAAAAATTGAACATCAAACATGTATGTGTACATATGTTTCAGAATTTTTTAATAAAAATTTCTTAAGCATAAAATAACAAGAAAAACTGCCTATTCATTTCGTTACATGTCCAGGTAAACAATGGAATTTTTAAATAACTACAAACACAAAGCAAAATTACTCAACAACATTCCGAAACAATATTTTCTCATACTTTCTTTTTTCCATGGCTGGTTATGAAAATTGGATTTCAGAGTAATGTTAATATTTAAAATAAAAATGGAGGACAAAATACGTGTATAGCTCATTTGGTAATAAGTTTTATCATATATCACGTTTGAATATTCATTTCACTCTCTGCTACTGACTGACGTCTCACAGCCCGGACTCTGGTCCAGCGCTCTTAGTAGCCATGGCTACTACTTTTCCTCATCAACCCATCATGTCAACCCAATATTTCGATGTACTTGCATGACAATTTTCTTAAAATGATCATCCTGAGGAAGTCTTACAATAAAGACGAAACGTTGATGAATATATCAAAAATATCTCTTGGTTTTTCCTTTTTCATTTCCCATTACATGATATATATATATATTTCTCTAGGTAGACAAAATTTGAACATTACCTCAAGAAATGTTCGAATATAGAAATTGTTTTCCAGATCAGACTCAACTTAAAATTATTCTTACAGCTCTATCAAAAAAGTATTCAGCACTCTGAATCTAAAACGCATGCTTAGATCAGATGACTTCAGAAGATTGAATCTGGGCAGGAAAGGGAGATGTGTGCAGAACTAAAGACTTCGTTGGTTTGGTCATATTGGAAAAATAGGATGAGAGTTCTTTGGAGAATAGATGTAGAACAGTTGAAGTAGCGGGATCGTTTAGCAAGGGAAGACCAAAGAAAAATATGGGAGGCAATGATAAGGATGGATTTGAGAGAAAGAGGGATAAATTAATATTCGGATAGAGAGGAGTTAGTTTGTGAGTCAATTTCTAAATGCTGTCCAGCACAATAGATGTTACACCGAATAAGATGATGGCTATTTTTAGTATATAAAAAAAATTGCTCGCCCATTACGTATGTATATATAAAATTCAGACATATCATTGTATTCATCGAAATTGCTTATACATCCAGTCACTCTTGTGACTGACAACCGGGCCAGACTATGCAGTTGTATTTATTTTATAATTCGACTTGTGCTCGTCCATACTTCGGAGTCTCTTGTCATGAAAAACTGAGGGAGCGACAACCCAATGGAATGCTGAAGATGTGAACTCCGTAATCAATTACCGATGCTGTCTCTAGCATCTTAATTCAGCATAATCACATAGACACAACGGTTCTCATTAGATCACCAAAGTTAAGCAACGTTTAGCCTGGTCAATACTAAATGTGTGACCATTTGGGAATAACAAGCGCTGTATGTGAGAGGACAGCGACACGTTCCTGCAAAAACTAAGTCAAAACAGATAGCGGACAGACAACAGCAAATAGATGTTGATGGTTAACAGCATGATGTTGACCAAGGTTAGCGAGCAAGCAGTGTTCATTATTTAATTTAATTTTTCGTTTGCTAACTGCCCCTCTATCTCAATTAACAAGCCTTTTCTGTAACAAGTAATCACTCTTTGGCAATCATCCACACACTGGGAGGTGACGGTGGCTACGTGGTTAACGACACGGACTGGCAACCTGGGTGTACCAAGTTCGAATCCAGTTCGTTCCACAAATACTTCCACTTAGGATGTTGGCAACCTTCATGTAGTCCCTTCAGTAAGTACCTGATGTCTTTTTAGAAAGGATTCTAACTAGAAATATATCAGGGGAAACCATTGCCAACAATAGAATCATCTGATTCATACGAAATGAATGAATCCACACACTATTTTGTTACAAACTAGAAAAGAACGCTTACGATAAAGTAAGAAATAATACTCTGTAAGATAAAAAAAATCTTGTTTGAAAAACGACATCTTATAATGAAAATAGAATAGATGTTTATTTAAGTTCTGCTCAAGGAAAAGTTTTCCTTTGGCTTTGTGTTTTCACTCTGGCTCTGTCGAAAAAGAATGAATTACTGTAAACATGCATTAGACGGCAGGTTTAGTGGGTTGCATGTTTGTGCTGCATGTGAATTACAGACTTGCTACATGTGAGAGATGTTTGGTTAAGAGAAAATCCACACAAGAAATTGAGAATATCTTTCATTTTGGATTCGACCAGCCAGAATTTTCTTTCTCTTTGAAAACAATTAAGTGTTTCCTTGGACAGGGATTCATGTTGAGAGATGAAGACTGACAAAATAATATTCATGGATTGTCAGCCAATTATAAGTGGATTTTGGCTAGCCATTGTTTCGGGTGGATATCTGGGTGGTCGAATCATGACGACCGAGAAAAAGACCGGACATCTGGGATTTCCGATCGAAAGTAAATACATTCCAGGAGATGGGCAGGGGAAGTCTGGGCGTGACACAGGAAGTTTGTTCATCTTAGGTCTGACGGTCAATTGAGGTTCCTGTGCCTTTCCAAGAAAGATGGGTCTTTGGGCTTAGCTAAGAAATTGTGTTCCGTGGACGTGTTTTAATTTGGTTGGGTTAAAATTTCTCATTTTGCAGGTCTGTTGTTCAAGGGAGGAGAACGAGAATCATCGTGGTCTCCGGGGAATAGGCCTTTGTTGATTTTTTAGACAAGAGTTGCGATTTTGTTTTAGGGGAGAATTCTTCTGCTGCAGCACTCATTGCGACCGGCGTTAGAGTCGAGCAGCAAATCTGAACCGGCACAATGGGCGAGCGATCACTGCCTGCATGGTGGGCACACACAGACACTACTGGGATTTAAACTTTAATTTGCAGAATTATCTAATAATTTAAACACTTCTTCATTTCGCTTCTAATATATGCAAGAACGAACGGAACAGATTTTAAACCTTGAAATAAAAAAATTGACAGATAAAGTAAATTTAACATTATTTTAATTGCCATTTTTACAAGACTTTGGATTCTTTAAGAATGGAATGTTAAAAATGAGAAATCTACCTGAAATCCATTCAAATTTAAGGGTAAATTAGACACGCCACGTCTAGCTACACTGAAGAATTATGATAAAACGAAACAGCTGTCATTAAACTACTATATATTTATATACATGATGAAAAAAATAGATGAGAGTGATTGCGTCAGTAGATGTAGAACAGTTGAGGTAAAAGTGTCTGTTTGCAAATATTATAATTGAAATACTATAGATATAAGGTTGGATATTATTTTGGCCTTTCAAGATTTTAATTTTATTCGTGTTGTCGTTATGTTTATTATAACGTTAAATTATATTGACATTTCTCAAGTATTATAGGTTTGATATTTTAAAAAGATATTTCAGGCTTTTCAAGTTTTTATTAGCAACAGTATTATTATAATTTGAAGTAACAGTGGTTTGATATTATCTTTGGGCTTTCAAGATTTTGGTTTTATTGTTATTGTCATTATTATGCTTATTATAATAATAATCTAAAATAACATGGTTTGATAGTTGCATTCTCTCAGGTCGTTTTTTATTTTTATCATCATCATCACCATCTTGTCATAGTGTTAGAGATAATTGGCGTTATCATTTTTGTTTCATTATTCTTGGCCGTAGAACCCATAAATAAAGCAGAATTGATTAAACAGTGTCCAAATTATCACAACAGACTAAAGCGCATGTCACAAGTGTTGCTTGATTTGCAGTTTGCATTCTATAATTTCACTTGAACACAATAAAAATAAAACACGATAATTACTGCCTTTCGCTAATTTCTTTCTCATTAGCTTGAATCATGTGAGATTTCGCTTTTGAAACATTATCAACATGACATATGTTGCAAAACGATGTTCTACTTCAAAAAAAGTAAATAATGATGTTTTCTGGTAATTAAGTTATAATTATAATATAACTAGCTCAGTTTGTAAATCTGAAGGAGGAGCTTTCACTGAAGGTCTAGGTGACATGTGGTGGTATCTTACTGCTCAATACTCTTTCCCCATCCAGAATGAAGATTATTCAGACAACAGGCAATCAATACCAACATCTAAATGAAACATTAAATTAACATTAAAAAAATATTTAGACTAAAGCCGAGTTAATATATGTTTGCTCCACTGAAGCCTTTTTCCTTTAATATGTATTAACCACAAAAAAACACATGCTAAACTATTCTTTAGTTTTGGGATTGAGTTACGTTTGAAAATAATTCTACCTTTTGAGGGCAACATTTGGCTATGTCGTATATTTAACTTACTTTCTTCTTTTTGCGATTAATAAATCTCTACAACGAGAGGGCCTTTGGGGCTTGATTTACGTCGGTCTATGGGTCTGTCCTTTGCAGTTCTAGGAGGCCCACCCTCCCAGGCTTTGTCTCCCCTCTTTGGGGAGGAGTAAGTTTATTGCTTACTGCCTGAGGCGCCCCTACTGGGGAATGCCGACGGGGCTGCCTAGGCAATTTTTAATGGCCAGAGTGCTCACCTCTCGGGCGCTGGCTTTTCAAACTCCACTTTCCCGACCCGACCTTGGGTCACATCTTACTTGTGGGGGTAAGATAAAAACTGGCCTTGTGCCTAACTCCTGGAGAGGAGTAAATCAATATTATATCTGTAAATAATTTAGTTGTCATTTTTATCTTACTTCTTGGATCTCTCTCATATTATATATATATATATATAGAGAGAGGGAGGGAGGGAGGGAGGGAGGGAGGGAGGGAGGGAGAGAGAGAGAGAGAGAGAAATGATAATTTATGTCTTCCCTATAGAAAGAAAGGTTAGAAAATTTAAATAAAACCTAAAAGTGTATTCATATATAAAATTTTACAGGAAGACAACAGTTTTAAAATGAACATAAAACGGAATACGAAACATGTAATGTGGTATCTAATATGATATATAACAGGGTGAAAACCAGATATAATTAAGTATTTCAATGTCCGAATTCAATCTATAAAGACATGTTTTCGTGAGTTCAGAGAATAAAGAATATGCATGAACAATGGTATCAGTAAATATTACTTACATTTGCATTATGAAGCTCTGGGAGTGTGGACGACCTAGAAATAAAGCTTACTAGGCTTTGGGGAGGTGTCTACCTCTCCAAAGCCTAGTAAGCTTTATTTCTAGAAGGATCCGGACAAAATGTCTGTACACCTTGAAGGACCAACCAGAAAGAAATCAGGCTCTCAATTTTTGCACATACATGGGATGATGTTTTGAACTTCCGGACAAGAGAACACATTTTCTCTAACGTTAGCAGTAATAATTCAAGGGAGATAACTGATAATCCAAGAGAGATCAATCCAATAATTCTACCATTACATTGCTATTTTTGAGAGCAGTGCTACTAAATATTAAACAAATAAACTCAGAACAGATTTCTATCAAATCACGTATCGTAATAAAATGATAGAATAGGCAATAAAAAGATGCTCCGGTCTCTTTATCTCACATTTATAATTCGTTTTCTTGTCTTAGTTTCACTCTTCCTCAAAAATGAAGAATGCCATACTCTCCAGAGAATTTGATTACGGATTATCTGTCAGAGGAAATTCTAGATTGTTATACTAAGAACCAAAATAAGAATGCCATTTTTGCTGTGGAATCGCTTTCTGAAAGGAAATCAGTATTTTTCTTTGTTATTAAATTCACTTCATCTGTGATAAGCCGTTTTTGTTTCCTTTCATAGATCTGTAAGGAAAGTTTACTTCTCTGAAACCATAATCTATTGATTTGCGAGAGTTAGGAAAGTTAAGGAATAAATATTATTATCAATATCCTCTTACAATTTAAAAAGAATTAACCAATATCATAGTTTAGTTTTGTTTACGACATATCAACCTCAAAGGGTCATTTAATGCCAATCCAAGTTGTAGGATAGATTGGTATTGGTAGAATTTTCTTTTTGTAGAGAACACAAATATTTTAATGTAAATTATAGAAGAGAAGACTCTTCCTGCTTCTCTTAAAGTCGGTTCTCTCTATTGCTGAGAACACTTTCTCACACCTTAGGCTATCCTTTATCTCTACAAATCTACTACCAGACCATTATAGAGTACTGTTGTCATATTTGGGCTGGGGAATATGTCCCTTTTGAGAGTTCTTGTTAAGCTGTAGAAACATATCTGTAATTTGATTGGCCCACCTTTTTTCTCTCTCTCTCTCAGAGACGTGATGTTGCTAGTCTCAGTCTTTTTTATAAATACTATTATGGAATGTGTTCTTCATAATTGTTTTATATATTCCATGCTTCTTTTGTTCCAGCTCGTTGGTCTAGTGGTCTTCATCAATTCGCTGTTTTGATACCTCATTGTAATACAGCTTCCTATTTCAGTAGCTCATTTCCAAGAACTGCAGGCTTGTGGAACTCTCTTCCTGCTGACTGTGTTCCTCTTACCTATAGCCTTGATCTTTTCAAGATTAAAATCAATGGGCATCTCATGTCTTTGTGATAATCATCTTTTGTTCTTGTTAGTTGCTTACATAAAGTAGCTTCATGCCTTGTCTGGAGCGATTTCCATAAAAAAAGAAAAAAGACTAAACTCAATTGGGCTAGACATAACAACCAGCCAATGAGAAGCCTTGTTTAATTTGGTGACAAAGAAGAAATATGTTCTTGTTCTACTTTTTCTCACCAAACATTAGTCAAAGTAAGGCGTATGAACTTTATTTCTCATCAGAGCCGCCAGGGAAAGATGTAAAAAATGACCAACTGTTATAACAAATTAAGAGGACTCTTTTCTAAACTCAATTATAGTTTTGAACCAATTATTTCTTCATTACATTCATCTTTGTTGCTAAACACTCGCCTCATATTGTGTTTACCCACATTGCTGTTTGTTAAAATCTGTGGACACTTGACTAACGTTTAAACATAAAAACACAAAAGAAATTATTTATTTGAGAAGTTTTGGTGTTCAAATAAATATTTCAATAAAATAGAGTGTGATCCTTTTTTCTCTTGTCTAAAACGGTGTTTTATAGTAGTACTATTACTTCTTCAAGTTGTGAGTGCCCTTATTTAGCAGTGTATGCATGGGTGTTTGTGATAAAAGGGGCATAGAAAATCAAAAGTCCTATTTCTGAAGAAGGAAATGTGTCCTGTTGCCGAAACGATGAGTTAGTTTTTTTGAGTGTCTCAGAAAATGTCCGTATTTTTCACAGGTTTTAGATGTTTTTATTTTTGGAGAGAAATAATTTTATTGATTAAAATTTAGAGGCTAATGATGGTTATAACAGACCCATGTCATGGGAGGAGAGGTAATCAGGATAATTAATGGATTGGAATTCATAAAACACTGATGAATCGATCAATCTGGTTGTGGTCCCTTGTCCCTTTAAAGGTCATGTAGATTGGCAAAAAGGTATACCCAATGACTGCTACCTGAAGGGAGCCAGCTTATATAAACTCAAACGCTTCGGACTCCCACCTCTTTGGTTATCTTCATTACTATGGTCGACATTGGTTAATGGTTTACTTCCTTGTGACACAAGCTGCAGACGGTTCTTGCAAGTCTCTTCCCTATGACTGGAGAGCTAACAACAAATGGGGACGGGGCCCGAAGTGTGTCCACTTATTAACAACACTTCTATACATAAAATAAGTTCTCTAGGTGCACGAGTTCGCAAACCTCTTTTCTGTATATTTACCTTTTACTGTTTTGTATATCATTCTTAATTACTTGTCTAAGTAAAATTGTTTAAATGCTATACATGGTGATTGTTCCTTTCCTTTGAAAGCTGTCGCCCCAATTTAACTTTCAACACTTATATTTTAAAATATGGTACTGCTATCGATCCCGGACCGGATGTCGTGACGTGCGACTCGGAATCGTTCGGCTGGCCTACGCAAACGGCCGAGTGTTGACGAGCCGAAGCACCGAGCAGCCGATAACTTTGTTACAAATTGAAAATAAGTGCTTTCGAAGACGGATTTTTTGTCAGGAAGTTTTTTTTTGAAGAAAATAAACCTAAAATGAATTACGAACAGCTTTGCACTGCAGTATCATCGCGAGCAAGTAAGAATAAATAATAAAATTAAAAAATATGTCGTAATAAAAGTAATTTTGGTACTTTTTTTTTTTCTTCAAAAAAATTCCTTGTAAATAAAAATACAGTATTCATTTTATAACAGTAACCTCGCTATGTTTTTTTCCTCTTTCTTTAAAAAAATTCATGTAAATATGTTTAATTTTCTTTGTTTGTTTCTTTAAAAAAATTACTTACCCTAAAACCTTAACCTTAACCCTAAACTCTAAACCTAACCCCTAAAACCTAAACCTAACCCTAAAAAAAAATTTAAAAAACAAAAAAAAGGAAACATTATCATCATAGGACGCAGCACCGTATCAAAAATGTCGTCTAGAACAAATCGGCTCGGCAATTCTCGAGCGTTTGCGTAGAACAGACGAATGCTTCCAAGTCGAACGTCACGAACGCCGGTCCGGGATCGATAGCAGCACCGAAAATATATCCTTTTCCCTCTCGTACAAAACTGAACTTTCGTTTTAGGGATAAAAATCCCCACAGGATTAAACGTCTGTTAAGTAAATTTATTCCTTACCTGGTGCCACATTTTAGTGGCCGTATGACAAGGGTAAGTGAAGTGCTGTTCATATTTTAACCACTTTCTTTCATTGTAAGTTCTCTATTCACAAACACCATAACACAGACAAGACATTTCCAAAATTTATTAGAGACCCAGTTAACATCGATCTCCCCAAATTCGGAGAAAAATGAGAAGATAATTTTTTTTGTAAACACCATTTATTGAAAGCAAACTATTTCAACGCTGAATTTGACTAGAGTAAATTTTTAATTATTATAGCATTTATTTTATGTTAGAATTGTTATTATTTGAATACATTTTTGCAGAACGTCTTATTAAATGAGTTTTTAATCAAAGTATTTAACAATCTACCAAGGAAAACATTCACCCTCGATTGAGGTGTTTCTTAACTTTTGTAATGACAGAATTATCAGGAGTGATCTCCCTTGTATCATATTCAAGTTACGTCCCCTGAAACATTACTAGCCAAGGATAAATGCATTCTTCTATCCGAATTAAAACTGTCACCTCATGTGAAAAATCGAGAATGAGACTTATTCTTTCTGGCTTGGATGTCTGGACGTGTTTCAGTCGGTTGCCATCTTGGCAGTCCCTACACAAAGCTTGGCACCTTCTGATCGTACTTAGAATAGACGCTTAGAATGGCACGACTCAAATGTAAGTAATATTATCTTATCCAGTACAAATATATCTCTCCCTTTTATCCGGCCATAACAATACATGTTCTTTATCGATTGACTTCGGACATTTATATAATATTTACCTTAGTAACTGCGTCTGTCTATTTCACCCCCTTTTACACGTCATTTTTCATATATATCCTTACATTTGTTTCCACAAATTTTCTATGAATAAAGGAGTACTAAATGTAAATCTAACGGTTTCTTATTTCCCTGTGCCTCGAAAACCTACCCGAACACGTGCAGGGTTAGAAACGTAAAGATTCTGATATATAACATTCGCATTTTTCAATTTGAATAACCCTAAATTCAAAGGCAACAATAAGAAACCATTTTTGAAAACTTGCAATAATGGGCACCGAAAGTTCTTCGAAAAACTGGTAGATGATTCTAAATATTAAAACGCGGACAGAGAAAGTTCACAAGATTTAACAAGGGCATGGCGAATTTGTGTTCTAAAGACAGATTAGAATAAACATTTTCAGAATGGCGGGTGATCTAGCAGCGTACTTGAACATTTTAAAAAGGCTGAAATATATATATATATTTTTTAAATTGACCCCAAAGAAAAATGTGATTGGTCATCTCAAACATTTCAAGAGAACAAGTTATGGGAGAATGTTAAGGTGATAACACATGTAATAGTTGATGAATAGATTACGGGCATGCAATCATAGAGATAAGAACTTACAGAGTTAAAACGGACCGCAATGTTTTGCCTGTCGGGCGTTTATTGGTAGGTTTTTGCTAGGTGTTCGTTATTTGCATGAGTGGACGATGACCGGTTGTAAAAGATAAGATGCGAAGCGAGTACGTAAGACGGCAAAACGCGGTGGATATGAGCAGATGAGAAAGATTATTCAAAGTGGAAGATCGTTTTTTATTATTGTTCCGGTATTGTCTGAACAAAAGACCATCGTGGGGACATAACATTGCAAAGAATATTTCTCTTAGTTTAATACAGGACACTTATTTGTAACTTCCAGATCATATTAATAAAAAAAGAATCTGAACTCATTGGAAATGATATCTCTACATTAGATATAACAAATATAGAAATAAATACAGGGTGAAACTGGGTGGACAAGTTGGGCATAGACTTAAGTTTATTTGCACAAAATATGGTTAGATTACTAACAATTCCAGGGGTCGCTTTTGGGGAGGGGTACATTATAAAAACGTAAAACAAACTTAAAATTAAAAAAAAGAAGATTTTTAAATGTGATTGTGCATTTCTTTTTTCGGTTTTACTGTTTATGTCCGTCAGCACGGTCAGGTACGTTGGCACGACACCTGCTGCTGTTGATTCTCTATTGTATCTCAA
Organism: Sepiola atlantica; assembly: GCA_963556195.1. Taxonomy (NCBI): domain Eukaryota; kingdom Metazoa; phylum Mollusca; class Cephalopoda; order Sepiida; family Sepiolidae; genus Sepiola; species Sepiola atlantica. Next base: position 218,551,768 of record OY744515.1, on the reverse strand, counting down.
ATATCTGTTTAGGTCGATATTCAGATTCTATATAAACTTTACGACCAAAAGTTGTGACTAAATCAGTTTTGTTTTGTGTTTTTTTGTTCAAATAATGCTGCAAGAAATATTTCAGATACTTTAGGCCAGCAGGTCAAGCTTGCTCGAATGGCAATAGAGAATTAGTAGCAGTGCCGGTGTGCCTAGTCCTGCTCGTGGCCACAAATAATAAAACCTTTTTTTGCATACTATTTTTTATTGATATTCCAATGAAGGCATAAATGAACGAATATATAACAAAGACAAATCATAAGAGAGAATGGAAAAACAATTTTAAAAGCCGAATGATGTACTGCATAGTACGGAATTCAAAATAAGATTATATTGGGTTAAAAGAAAGCGATGTTGCTTTACAAATCAAGGTTGAGCGGTTAAGTGTCAACAAGGTTATAGTTGCTATTAAGGGTCATGTGTCTACAAAGCATAGTAGTGAAAAATTTGCTATCATGAATAGCTGTTTGCAGAGAACAAGGCATGTGGGGACGAATAAATAAAACAAATGTGTATAATGTGGAGAGAAAAGGGACACAATGGAGAACGGACAAAGAATGAAAACGGACAAAGAATGAAAACGGACAAAGAATGAAAACGGACAAAGAATGAAAACGGACAAAGAATGAGAACGGACAAAGAATGAGAACGGACAAAGAATGAGAACGGACAAAGAATGAGAACGGACAAAGAATGAGAACGGACAAAGAATGAGAACGGACAAAGAGAGAGAGAACGGACAAAGAGAGAGAGAACGGACAAAGAGAGAGAGAACGGACAAAGAAAGAGAGAACGGACAAAGAAAGAGAGAACGGACAAAGAGAGAGAGAACGGACAAAGAGAGAGAGAGAGAACGGACAAAGAGAGAGAGAGAGAACGGACAAAGAGAGAGAGAGAGAACGGACAAAGAGAGAGAGAGAGAACGGACAAAGAGAGAGAGAGAGAGAACGGACAAAGAGAGAGAGAGAGAGAGAACGGACAAAGAGAGAGAGAGAGAACGGACAAAGAGAGAGAGAGAGAACGGACAAAGAGAGAGAGAGAGAACGGACAAAGAGAGAGAGAGAGAACGGACAAAGAGAGAGAGAGAACGGACAAAGAGAGAGAGAGAGAGAGAGAGAGAACGGACAAAGAGAGAGAGAACGGACAAAGAGAGAGAGAACGGACAAAGAGCGAGAGAACGGACAAAGAGCGAGAGAACGGACAAAGAGCGAGAGAACGGACAAAGAGAGAGAGAACGGACAAAGAGAGAGAGAACGGACAAAGAGAGAGAGAACGGACAAAGAGAGAGAGAACGGACAAAGAGAGAGAGAACGGACAAAGAGAGAGAGAGAGAACGGACAAAGAGAGAGAGAGAGAACGGACAAAGAGAGAGAGAGAGAGAGAACGGACAAAGAGAGAGAGAGAGAACGGACAAAGAGAGAGAGAGAGAGAGAACGGACAAAGAGAGAGAGAGAGAACGGACAAAGAGAGAGAGAGAGAACGGACAAAGAGAGAGAGAGAGAACGGACAAAGAGAGAGAGAGAGAACGGACAAAGAGAGAGAGAGAGAACGGACAAAGAGAGAGAGAGAGAACGGACAAAGAGAGAGAGAACGGACAAAGAGAGAGAGAACGGACAAAGAGAGAGAGAACGGACAAAGAGGGAGAACGGACAAAGAGAGGGAGAACGGACAAAGAGAGGGAGAACGGACAAAGAGGGGGAGAACGGACAAAGAGAGGGAGAACGGACAAAGAGGGAGAAAAGAGCGAATACAGGAAAAAACGAGAAAAGAGATTATAAAGAGAAAAAAAAACAGAAATAATCTGTGCTAGATTAAGTAATTGGCTGCCCAGTGACCACTCATGGGAAGAGAACCGTGTATCAAATCTACAGTGTTCATCTTGTGGTCATAATAATTATGCAAAGAAAAGGAATAATGATAAAATCTATATAGAGAAAAAGAAATTGTACATTAGAATGAGATAAGAGCAGAAATAAAGATAGGAAAATTATGAATGAAAACAGAAATAAAATAAATACTGAAAAAAAGCTTTTTCATTACCTTTCCTAACCATTTCTCTAGACCGTTTTTGTTAGGTAAGATGAGAATATGACCTGGTCTTAGATTAATTGTGTTTGGTCACACATTTTTTACTACTATTCTTTGTATGACTCCGGGAAGACTACGAGGCCTTGTCTAAAAATGACCTTCAACATTTAAAAAAAATAATTTTCTATTAGCTGAAAAAAAAAATCTTAATTTTGCGTCGAATGATGTACTTAAAAGTACTAAATTCTTTACGTCCCAAAAATTACTTTGCCATTTTGTGTTTTAATTTCAATTTGTCATGTTTTGCTATATTGCATTTGCTTCATCAGAAATGTACTAATATATATCATAAATGATAATTGTACTTGGAATAATACTTTATTACTGTTTTACATAATACCATGTCAGGTACACTGATGATCGCTAATGGCGTGCAACTGCAGTAAAATGTTAAGCTAAAAACAAGTTATGTATTAATATATCCATAATGATATAGAGCCCTTTGTCTGTCCAAGTTCTGTTTCGTTAATTCGGTTCGGTTCCGATTTGAGGTTTTTATATAAATAATCTCCACATACACGTGTTTCGTCGTCTCTACGATTCATCAGTGCGGCAACGCACAGCAATATTTCCGAAACCCAGACCCCAGTGGTTGGTGTCCAGTGCTCTATAGACTGGGATATCAAATTTGCCACTTATAGTGAGAAAATTGTATCGATATTGAAATAGGATTATTAATTTTTTTACATTATTACCATAATTATAACCGAAAGTACTACTTTCTTTTCATAGAAAAGTATTGTTTTATATTATTATATGTAGACAGCGTTTTATATTTAGCTCACGGTTTCAAATGTGATTTCTGCTCAGGTAGAATTGTCCTGGAACTTCTCCATGAAGCCAATCAAAGTTTTCAGAGTTCATTTTATATTTAACGTAATACAGATATTTATTTCCAATACTAACCTGCCATTCAATAGCTCTGGGCTGTAAATCAGCACCAGACAGACGGACAAGGAAAAATTGTCACTAAATATTTGAAATTGCATAGTTATAAATCAGAAAACATTCCATCCCATACCAGACACTCTAGTAATTTTCTTGTACTTAGAGATAAGTAATTGCTTGACGAATAAGTAGAGTTCAAAAGAAAGATATAAAAACTCTAAATAATAAAAAAAAGCGATTATGGTTAAATTATTTTTTTTTACCTTGAAGGTGTTTATCTTCAATTAGTTCATTCGGTCAGCATCCTTCTGTTCTTATCACTTACATTTTTCACAGGTAATCTTCCGATAATCGAAATGCGATCTGATCAAAGAGGTTTTTATTCCCGCTTCTTACTCTATCATGTGAGGTGTTGTCACATTTCCAACCAGCGCCAAAATGTTTCACCTATAATTTTTTTAACAACCGATGCTGTTCGGTAGAAAGGTGTGCACTTACCTAAAAAGAGAAAAAAGAACGAAATTTACGTTTGAATAGCAATGGTTGAGAGAGAAGTAATGATTATGCAACATTTAAATGGAATAAAATACAGTAGCAATAAGCTTAACATGTTAAGAGAATAACAATCACAAGCAAGAACAAGGCAAAACAAGGCCTTAATAGCCCAAATAAAATAAAGTATTAGTATGTTTTATTATTAGCTATATCAATAGAGTAAATAAATTATCCAAGGTATAGTAAATCCAAAAAATAAGTATCAAACATTGAAATCGAACCACTGACTTCATCAACGTTATGTATCTTGATATCGTTAAATAGAGTCGGGTGACAAGAAATTAGGAATTGATCTGCATCATTTGTTCTACTCGCTTGGCCTTTTGGCTAAGATCAAAGTGTAGTATCTGTTCCAATGGATACTGCACCCCATAGACTGGTATTGTCTTGGCATTCGGGGCTTGATTTACGCCGGTCTATGGGTCTGTCCTGTGCAGTTCTAGGAAGTCCATCCTCCCAGGCTTCGCCTCCTCTCTTTGGGGAGGAGTAAGTTTATTGCTTACTGCCTGAGGCGCCCCTATCGGGGAATGCCGACGGGGCTGCCCAGGCAATTTTTAAACCCCACTTTCTTGACTCGACCTTGGGTCACATCTTACTTGTGGGAGTAAGATAAAAACTGGCCTTGTGCCTAACTCCTGGAGAGGAGTAAATCAATACTCGGCGTTGTCCAGGATCAACAATTGAAAGATTACAGTATTACTTTTGGTAACTATTATATATTAACTCTCTTCCGTTTTTGATTTCATTAACATTATATGCCTCCTTAATATGTTGAAATTGAGGGTGGGGACGAGAGATAAAACTTTGAGCATTAAAATAATAGAAAGGAATGGGCTGGGCAAAGGAGAAAGAGAAGGTTGGGAGAGGGATGGGAAAATGGGGGAGAGGGATGGGAAAATGGGAGAGAGGGAAAGAAATAAAGTTAAAGAGACGATTAGAGAGAGAGAGAGAGAGAGAGAGAGAAGTTTTGTTATAAAGATTTACACACACTACTTAATTCTATTGTTTTTTATAGACCCAGGCAATGCCGGGTAGCCCTGCTAGTCTATTATGTAAAGGGTGTTTTGGTGGTGGCTTTAATAATGCTGATCATGGTAGTCCTTAAAATTGTTTTAATGAGATAACTGTATATAAGTTTTTTTGTATGTGCTTATATATTTCTATCTATATGATTCACTCTTAAACTAATTGAACAATCATTATGAATATTGCAAAAAAGTGGCTAGGCGTAAGGGTTGGGAATGTTGACTATACTTAATTTAATTTAGTTTTATGCAAATATTCAAATACCTCCGATTTTTGTGAAATTTTAACCATAGGTATTAGACATCAATCAATAAATATTCCCCAAGCTTCAGTTTCCTTGGAGTATTAAAAAAGGTTTTTGGGTGCATAATGTGGACACCGCCTACCATTTGAACATTCAAATATTTAAATGATGAAATTATTGTCCATTATTTTGATCCATTGTCATAAAACACTAATAAAGCAAGATTCCCTGAATTTCAATTCGTTTTAAGACCCCTTAAGCTTACACTTTAAATTGTAGACATTTTCGAGAATAAAAATCATGAATGGATTTTAAGAAAAATTTGAATGACGATTCTAGACATAAGGTTTAGTAGTATTATATCTTGATTTTAATCTTAAGGGCACATGAAAGTGATGAAAATCTGTTCTGTTAGGGCAATTAATTTTACTCCTCCTGGGACAAGTATTCTTCTAATTATATATATATATATATATATATATATATAGATAGAGAGAAACATTATCTGCATATTTGTATTACAAACACAACTCTAACTGCTTTCAAATGAATGTAGCTGAAAAGTAGAAAGCCATGAAATAAGTCATAAAAGCTGATCAAATTATAAGAATCTTTATTCATGGAAGCTACTTGCTCAGTCTTAAAGGACTCACTTATACGTGGAGTATTCTAATGGAGAGTTTGTCGATAGAAGTCGTTGAGTTTTTTGCACCTGATAAGTTTTGTTAAAGTGTAGCACTTTGCTTTCAAGGAGGTAACCTGAATTTGCCGATTTCATGTTGGGGTAACTGTCCGAGCCGATATAATGAAAAAGTACCTGAAATTACTGAAGAGGGCAGTACAGCATTGATTATCTCCCTTGATGCATCTATAAAATGTATATTAGACTATGAGACAAAAGTATTTGCATATCTGCTATCACGCTTTCTCCATCTAATTCAGATTCTAAAACGAGTATAATTTACAGTAAACATGATTCGAGGTGAAGAGTCTGCACAGCATGGCATTGTGCGATTATCAATTTAAACTATGGCTCCGATTTCAGGACCAATTATGTGTAAGGGAGATACTTTTCTTATGTAAACTATACACAAGGAATCAATTCAAAAATCTTAATTTTTTTTAATTAATAGGTGATTTTTTTTTTCATACAAAAATTTGTGAAATTAGACTGTAAAGAAATTTCACATAAAAAATAAACAATAGATTATACACAGAAGTTCAGTTGCCGATACACAACTTTTTTGAAAACCTGCCGTCAAATGATTGAATGACTTTCATAACTTGGTTTTAAATGTCAGAAAAATTTTAGAAACTTGGCAGAACATATTGATGAAAACATCTATGAAAGCTCGGTGTGCTTCGCTAATCTTTCATGGACTGAGTGGCACTTGATCAATGACAGCTCGGATTTGTTCACTAAGTTCAACGATACCCTGAAAAAATATACGATTTCCGTTTAAGTATCAACAGTTACAAAGTAAAATATATAGTTACTTATAGCGAACCTTGTATATATTAAGAAATTAAATGATACTGATCCAAAATGTAGATCCTGTATGAAATGAAATTATTGTCCAGAAAAATCGTTCATTTCTGTCCCAGGAAAACACAGTTGACGTCTTGCTATTTTAGGATACACTTCATATTTTGAAAAAAAAAATCTCGTTTATCATTCATTTTTGTCAAATAAAGCTTCAGTATTGATTAGTTTTACCCAAAGCACACATTTTTTAAGTTAATTTGATCCATTGTTCATTTGTGTCAGTCAACGCAGCTTCAGTGTTGATACCTTTTTAACAAATCTTTTCCAAGAAAATAACGCCCTTTAAATGTTAGACACTGCTTTAATGTCTTTTCAAGACTCCCCACAACGAGCTCGCATCTTCTTCATATGGAAGTCTGTAAGGGCCACCACATATAGAAGTGTGTAAGGGCCACCACATATGGAAGTCTGTAAGGGCCACCACATATGGACGTCTGTTAGGGCCACCACATATGGAAGTCTGTAAGGGCCACCACATATGGAAGTCTGTAATGTACTTAAAATAGTTATGTGACGTTGCTTCTTATGGTCATATTTCATGAAGTCATTTGGTTTAGTGAGGGGATTCGCTTGTAACCCGTCAAGATGCCACGTTATATCGGACTGAAAATCGAGACTTACTTGGTATCTTTGTGCAGTGATAACAGTTGTTCGTAAATTTATTTGGGACATTATTTTTCTCAAAGAAAATGAAGATTAACAGTAGAGGTGGGACGTAATGGGTGAAAATTTCAGATTCATGTGAGTAGTATTTTTTGTGTTTATTTATACATAACTAACACTAAACAATCAAATTTTGCAAAATTCAGAAGGTGCAGGCCACTTGTTTTTGGCTATTTTACATTCATGAAAACCCTTTCACAGCCTGAAAATGGTCCTAAATTAAAGCACTATATCAGATTTAACCATCTATATCCATTCATAGCTTTTGAGGATGTTTTAGGACCTGCAATGTCGCATGAAACTACTTTTTCACCGAAAAATGATGGATTTTGAGTCCCGTGGAGCCCTAACGGCTATTGTTGGCCTGCACCTTCTGAATTTTGCAAATTTTTAAAATGTTTGATTGTTTAGTGTTATTTATGTATAAATGAACACAAAAAAATACTACTCGCATGAATCTTAAATTTTCACCCATTACGTCCCACCCCTATTAACAGAAGGAATTTTACGTTGCCTACTTTTATTTATTCATGTCACACTCGTTTTTTTACGGCTTCTTGTGGGGGTCACACTAGGAGATTAAAGCTCAGGACGAGATAATGTTTTCTCTGCCATCAAATCTGTTTTTGTTTTTACATTCTTTTCTAAAAACTAAAGACAAATGCTTTTTTTATATAAACTTACCAACCGATTTTCCTCAATTCCAACTATCAAAACAATCACATACTTGAATTCATGATGCAATTTAGATCTGCGTTCCAATCTCTAATCTATATTTGTTTAACCCACTTTCGTAACAGAGACAGCTATCATCGTCATAGAAATGACTAATTATCACATTAATATCATTATTATTACTTTCTCTACCTCGCTGCAGATAATATCGTTATGGTAATAGTGCTTTTGAATATTACATTAACAAACCTTTTTAGACACCCCACAACATGAACATCAAAACTAGATTGAAACTAAGGAAAAGTTTGAAAGATATTGTTAAAATTAAAATAAATAAAACGAACCCATCTGTTATTACTGAAATTTAAAAATTGTGCCAGTTACTAAATTTCAGGAAAATATAAAAATATGCACTCACTATCAAATTTTACGATTCTCATTCAACTGAGTATCAATCTTTAGTTCCCTCTTGTAAAAGTTTCACAGCAAAAAACTTTCATTTTTTTCTGTGTGTAATATCAAACGGAATTTCAATGAACAGAGATTTTGTTTCAAGAACTTCCTAACTCTGGAACACATTGCCACTTATCACATAAGTATCATCATTATCACATAAGTATCATCATTATCACATAAGTATCATCATTATCACATAAGTATCATCATTATTATTACTTCTACTACAGTTAATGTCCTTTCAGTAATATTGAATTTGAACATTTACAAACATTTCTATACAACATACAAATAAAAATTGGATTGGAATTAAGAAAACTTTGGAACATATAGTAAAAGTTGAAATAACATTTTTTAAAGACCAATCTTTTATTACATAAGTATCATCATTATTATTACTTCTACTACAGTTAATCTCTTTTCAGTAATATTGAATTTGAACATTTACAAACATTTCTAAACAACATACAAATAAAAATTGGATTGGAATTAAGAAAACTTTGGAACATATAGTAAAAGTTGAAATAACATTTTTTAAAGACCAATCTTTTATTACATAAGTATCATCATTATTATTACTTCTACTACAGTTAATCTCCTTTCAGTAATATTGAATTTGAACATTTACAAACATTTCTATACAACATACAAATAAAAATTGGATTGGAATTAAGAAAACTTTGGAACATATAGTAAAAGTTGAAATAACATTTTTTAAAGACCAATCTTTTATTACATAAGTATCATCATTATTATTACTTCTACTACAGTTAATCTCTTTTCAGTAATATTGAATTTGAACATTTACAAACATTTCTATACAACATACAAATAAAAATTGGATTGGAATTAAGAAAACTTTGGAACATATAGTAAAAGTTGAAATAACATTTTTTAAAGACCAATCTTTTATTACATAAGTATCATCATTATTATTACTTCTACTACAGTTAATCTCCTTTCAGTAATATTGAATTTGAACATTTACAAACATTTCTAAACAACATACAAATAAAAATTGGATTGGAATTAAGAAAACTTTGGAACATATAGTAAAAGTTGAAATAACATTTTTTAAAGACCAATCTTTTATTACATAAGTATCATCATTATTATTGCTTCTACTACAGTTAATCTCCTTTCAGTAATATTGAATTTGAACATTTACAAACATTTCTATACAACATACAAATAAAAATTGGATTGGAATTAAGAAAACTTTGGAACATATAGTAAAAGTTGAAATAACATTTTTTAAAGACCAATCTTTTATTACATAAGTATCATCATTATTATTGCTTCTACTACAGTTAATCTCCTTTCAGTAATATTGAATTTGAACATTTACAAACATTTCTAAACAACATACAAATAAAAATTGGATTGGAATTAAGAAAACTTTGGAACATATAGTAAAAGTTGAAATAACATTTTTTAAAGACCAATCTTTTATTACATAAGTATCATCATTATTATTATTACTTCTACTACAGTTAATCTCCTTTCAGTAATATTGAATTTGAACATTTACAAACATTTCTAAACAACATACAAATAAAAATTGGATTGGAATTAAGAAAACTTTGGAACATATAGTAAAAGTTGAAATAACATTTTTTAAAGACCAATCTTTTATTACATAAGTATCATCATTATTATTACTTCTACTACAGTTAATCTCCTTTCAGTAATATTGAATTTGAACATTTACAAACATTTCTATACAACATACAAATAAAAATTGGATTGGAATTAAGAAAACTTTGGAACATATAGTAAAAGTTGAAATAACATTTTTTAAAGACCAATCTTTTATTACATAAGTATCATCATTATTATTACTTCTACTACAGTTAATCTCCTTTCAGTAATATTGAATTTGAACATTTACAAACATTTCTATACAACATACAAATAAAAATTGGATTGGAATTAAGAAAACTTTGGAACATATAGTAAAAGTTGAAATAACATTTTTTAAAGACCAATCTTTTATTACATAAGTATCATCATTATTATTATTACTTCTACTACAGTTAATCTCCTTTCAGTAATATTGAATTTGAACATTTACAAACATTTCTAAACAACATACAAATAAAAATTGGATTGGAATTAAGAAAACTTTGGAACATATAGTAAAAGTTGAAATAACATTTTTTAAAGACCAATCTTTTATTACATAAGTATCATCATTATTATTGCTTCTACTACAGTTAATCTCCTTTCAGTAATATTGAATTTGAACATTTACAAACATTTCTATACAACATACAAATAAAAATTGGATTGGAATTAAGAAAACTTTGGAACATATAGTAAAAGTTGAAATAACATTTTTTAAAGACCAATCTTTTATTACATAAGTATCATCATTATTATTACTTCTACTACAGTTAATCTCCTTTCAGTAATATTGAATTTGAACATTTACAAACATTTCTATACAACATACAAATAAAAATTGGATTGGAATTAAGAAAACTTTGGAACATATAGTAAAAGTTGAAATAACATTTTTTAAAGACCAATCTTTTATTACATAAGTATCATCATTATTATTACTTCTACTACAGTTAATCTCCTTTCAGTAATATTGAATTTGAACATTTACAAACATTTCTATACAACATACAAATAAAAATTGGATTGGAATTAAGAAAACTTTGGAACATATAGTAAAAGTTGAAATAACATTTTTTAAAGACCAATCTTTTATTACATAAGTATCATCATTATTATTACTTCTACTACAGTTAATCTCCTTTCAGTAATATTGAATTTGAACATTTACAAACATTTCTATACAACATACAAATAAAAATTGGATTGGAATTAAGAAAACTTTGGAACATATAGTAAAAGTTGAAATAACATTTTTTAAAGACCAATCTTTTATTACATAAGTATCATCATTATTATTATTACTTCTACTACAGTTAATCTCCTTTCAGTAATATTGAATTTGAACATTTACAAACATTTCTAAACAACATACAAATAAAAATTGGATTGGAATTAAGAAAACTTTGGAACATATAGTAAAAGTTGAAATAACATTTTTTAAAGACCAATCTTTTATTACATAAGTATCATCATTATTATTGCTTCTACTACAGTTAATCTCCTTTCAGTAATATTGAATTTGAACATTTACAAACATTTCTATACAACATACAAATAAAAATTGGATTGGAATTAAGAAAACTTTGGAACATATAGTAAAAGTTGAAATAACATTTTTTAAAGACCAATCTTTTATTACATAAGTATCATCATTATTATTACTTCTACTACAGTTAATCTCCTTTCAGTAATATTGAATTTGAACATTTACAAACATTTCTATACAACATACAAATAAAAATTGAATTGGAATTAAGAAAACTTTGGAACATATAGTAAAAGTTGAAATAACATTTTTTAAAGACCAATCTTTTATTACTGAAATTTAAAAATGGTGACGGGTTTTTAGAATGTCCATTTATCATCTAAATTAGAGATTCATCTAGTTCCTTCTTGTAAAACATTCACAGCAATAACTCACATCCTACCATCACTGTTTCTCTGTGTCTAACATCAAACAGAATTACCATGAACAAAGTTTTTTTCCTAAAGCTTTCCAACTGTCGAACACGTTTCCAAAAGATTGCTTCAATGAGGGTTACATAATAGTCGTCTTCAAATCTAATATCAATAAATAATTGTCAAAAGCCGTCCTCGTGAATCAAATTTTATTTATTCCATTCATTATTTTCAATTTATCTTAACCTTTATCCTCGAGTGGCTTTTAGCCTTGATACATGATAACTAATTAGTAAATGAAAAGTAAAAGTAAATAAATTGTAGACTATCTATACAATTGTTCAATGGGAATAAAGTAATCTGATCTTATTCTGAATTTTTCAGTTAAAACATTTTGCAACATTCCAAGGATGTTGTCATGACATGTGTTATTTATGGAGTGATACTGTTTGAAACGTTATGAAATTTCACCCCTTATCCCAAGTATGGTTAAAAGAGCAACTTTTGCTCAATTAATCATGCAATATAATGGAGTCACATGGCTTAGAACACGGAAATTCACTCTCTGAAGGTGATGGAGAATACTGAAATGTGGCAAAAAGAAAAGACTCTCTTGCAGACATGTTTTCGAGGACCGTGTTATTGAAATTCGCTCCAGAGGAATATAAAGAAAAATAAAACCACATAGACTGTAAACTAAAATGTTATATACTTGATATCAACACATATACGAGAGACACCAACATATTATGTGGTCAGCGACTTCACTGTTGACATGTAAGCTGCTACTACAAAGAGACACAGGCGGCATATACTTGCTGCTATTATACAACAGACAAATCAAATATTTTTGACTTAGTAAAGATAGCATCTAGTCGTGTTTATTTTTTAACACTTCATACTTTCGACAAAATTTAAAATATATTCATTGTTCATTTTTTTGGGGGGGGGGGGGGTATAGCGCCAGTTTCAAAACTTTTTGTTCACAGTTCATGCTAAAAGTGATTAAATAACATTTTCTAGAATATCTATATTAATAAAATCATGAGAAAATTTCAGATGTTTGTGTGTGTACTTTTACTTTGCGCCTATGGTAATTGAATTTTAAAAAATTTATTTACCAATAATCGAATATATATTGAAATAAAAAAGGCATTAGCGTAAAATAAAACGAAATTTTAAAAACACTATTTAGAAATATTTATTAAATGAAAGCCACCAGAATGCATTTCGGTTTATTAACAAGTCAGACAGTTTAATCGTTTGTTAATAGTTGAAAAAAAAACCAGATTACTTTGAAAATTTGAAACTTATTTGGTAGTGTTTAAACTGTCAAATCGAAAGTCAGTTTTGGCTTTTAAATTCTTGTTAAATCTCCATGTATTAATAGATTGAAAGTTTTTGGAGCTATTTACATTCACTCATTTTATAAAAGTTAACATTACTTTAACATTAGTTATAGGTTTATAACACATTTGGTTGAATTGATAATTTCATGACCAAAAGATACTATTAATAATTAATTGGGTAAAAATACTGGATAATTAAAAAAAAATGCTTGAAACAAAATCAAAAACTCCCGCTAGTCCTTATTTAGTTGTCGCTTCACGAGAGCAGAGTTGGACATAAAGTCGATTTTTAATGTGGGGGAAATACAGCTCCCAAAAAGGAACACTATGGATGGGGACAAATGAAATTTCTAGGAGTTCTCCTTCACTGACCGAGGGCATAAAAGTTTAAATGTAGTATCGAAACAGATACTACACTTTGTTCCTACCCAAAATGTCAAGGAAGCAATCTTTAATAAATCTATCATATTGTTATTCATGCCTTAATGAAACTACTAACTTAATTGTGTTTATTATGACTTTGTTGTTATTTTATAAGAAAAACCTGCAAAATGATTCCTCTGCAACATCTTTAAGATAGGGATTCTTAAGATAACATTCATTTACTTTAACAGAAACCATTAATCATATGATCAACAGAAAATAATCTTAAGCATTAAATGAGGGTCAACAGTCTGGTCAGATCAAGACCTTGATCTCTGATGTCAGTGCAAATTATAACCTTTGCCAATAAGCAGGCAATTTAGTTAAAGGTTATCTGTTCACCAAAAACAATACAGCTTTGAAGATAATGAATGACATTGAACTCCCAATGAAACTATTTCGACAAACATTGGCGCTCAACCAATTAATTAAAACCAGAGAATCAGAAAAAGATTTTCTTATCAGAAATCAAATTGTCTATGTAAGAGAGTACAGCTAACAATCAGATTAGTTTTTTTTTTAAACATTTAAATCCAAGCACTGAACTTCAATCACTGATCTTACTTTTTTGCAAATTACCTCTGTCTCGGCTAACTAGAAAAAAAATCAGATGAGAAATTAGCCGTTTTCTTTGAGTATTGACAACTTCGTTCGGTTTATAAGATTAAAGAAATCATGCAGAAACCTTGTGAGTAAAGAAGGAGTCTGACGACATTGAATCTATGAAAAGAAAAAGGACCCCCACATCAATCAACAAACATATAGCTGATTTTCAGATAACAGTTTATGATTGTTCCTTTCCCAATGTTTTTGTTCGCTTTGCTTTTTGTTTTTATATGCTATTTATTTTTTGTCAAATGTATACATCTATTCCTATAAAGTTAGGTAGATGTGTATACGTCCCTATCACACATAAAGACTAAGCTTAAGCCTTAAATTTTAGACATTTTCTAGAATCAAAATCATGTAATGACCTTTGATAAAAATTTGAATAAGGATTCAAGATACACGGTTTATTATTATTATTATATCTTAATTTTAATTTTTGTAAGGGAACGTAAAAGTGATACAAAATTTCGAGTTTTATATTTTTATTTTCAGTTTCTGTGTTAAACATAATTCTAAAGCTCGTTTCGAATGTATCTCCTTGTTGAAGATATTCATTTATAATGAGGTCAATTGAGTTATGTTGTTTCATAGAAAGTAATTGACATGATGAAGTGAATGATTTTCCTTTTCTATTTACTTTCGTGTCCGCTATGTTGATTATATTTGTGTATGGGGGGTAGTTGGATCTTTCCAAAAAGGCGAGTTGGAACGTTTTAACTAAACACTTCATATTGTCAGTTTTACAGCATACTGTCCCCTTTCAGATTGTTTACTGCTGAAACAATACCTATTTGGTCCATGTTGTTAAAGAAATATAATTTAATTCAATTCCTTCCAGAAAATATCTGGATGGATTTATCTTTTAAAAAATGGCGGTAAATCTGTATTCGTCCAATGCAGACATACTGTCGTTTGTTTCGAAGAGAATAATACAAAAAAAATAAGTAATTGTCTTTGTCATTTACAGACAATTACCTTTCAGAGAAACAAAAATATAAAATTTAGGAAAAAATAAACAGCTTTATTTCAAAATAAGACATGCAAAATAAATTGCAAGTAAATACATTACCGGGCAACACCGGGTGGGTACAGCTAGTAATATATATTTATTAATATATATATGATAGAAGATCAGAATAACATTGGTACAGTCGGTTTCAAATCCTAACAAAGGGGACCTATAATAGGAATCTTTACCAGTAAAAAGTCCTACTATAGGTCCCCTTTTGTAGGATTTGAAACCGACAGTACCAATGTTGTTCTGATCTTCTGTAATACATATATTAATAAAAATTACGCTTTTATTATTTAATTTTCTTAATAATCGAGAACTCTGCTGGGGTTCTCTCTCACTAACCTTATATATATATATATATATATATATATATATATATATATATATATATATATATTTTAGTGTGAATGAAATTTTATATAAACGAAAAACGAATGTATGCGTGTGCAAATGAATTATTGATTGGAAAGGTATAAATCCTAAAAAGAAAAACCTTTCCTGTTTCAAAGAGAGTTAGGTAGCACATTATTTTTTTCCTTTCTTTATACATTCCTTGTATCAAGTAATCTTTGATCAACATCCAATAGTACCTCCTTATTCTTCAGACTTTGTAATTGTCCTTGTCAGTACAAAAATTTCATGTTTCTTTTTTGCAATCTTGGAATTCTTCCAACGGATGTATCTAAGAAATATTGGATACATTTCTAGCCTTCGCCAATCTAACTTCCCAAAGGAATACCAAGATTCCTGTCATTATTAAAATGCATGCAAAAGTATAGAGATGGATTATGTGGCTTAAAGATTCATTGATGAAATATCAAAAAAAAAAATCGGCAGTAACCTAGAGGTATAAGAAAAGGGAAATCGGCAGTAACCTAGAGGTATAAGAAAAGGGAAATCGAGAGCAACCTAGAGGTATAAGAAAAGGGAAATCGAGAGCAACCTAGAGGTATAAGAAAAGGGAAATCGAGAGCAACCTAGAGGTATAAGAAAAGGGAAATCGAGAGCAACCTAGAGGTATAAGAAAAGGGAAATCGAGAGCAACCTAGAGGTATAAGAAAAGGGAAATCGAGAGCAACCTAGAGGTATAAGAAAAGGGAAATCGAGAGCAACCTAGAGGTTATAAGAAAAGGGAAATCGAGAGCAACCTAGAGGTTATAAGAAAAGGGAAATCGAGAGCAACCTAGAGGTTATAAGAAAAGGGAAATCGAGAGCAACCTAGAGGTATAAAAGGGAAATCGAGAGCAACCTAGAGGTTATAAGAAAAGGGAAATCGAGAGCAACCTAGAGGTTATAAGAAAAGGGAAATCGAGAGCAACCTAGAGGTTATAAGAAAAGGGAAATCGAGAGCAACCTAGAGGTTATAAGAAAAGGGAAATCGAGAGCAACCTAGAGGTTATAAGAAAAGGGAAATCGAGAGCAACCTAGAGGTTATAAGAAAAGGGAAATCGAGAGCAACCTAGAGGTTATAAGAAAAGGGAAATCGAGAGCAACCTAGAGGTTATAAGAAAAGGGAAATCGAGAGCAACCTAGAGGTTATAAGAAAAAGGAAATCGAGAGCAACCTAGAGGTTATAAGAAAAAGGAAATCGAGAGCAACCTAGAGGTTATAAGAAAAGGGAAATCAAGAGCAACCTAGAGGTATAAGAAAAGGGAAATCGAGAGCAACCTAGAGGTATAAGAAAAGGGAAATCGAAAGCAACCTAGAGGTATAAGAAAAGGGAAATCGAGAGCAACCTAGAGGTATAAGAAAAGGGAAATCGAGAGCAACCTAAAGGTATAAGGAAAGGGAAATCTAGATCAACCCACGTATAAGAAGAAAAAAATTGGAAGCAACATACACATATAAGAAAAGGGAAATCGGGATTAACTTACAAATGGAAGAGAAATGGTAAAGTAAGAGCAACTTACAGTTCTAAGAAAAAGAAAATTGGAAGCAACATACAGGTGTAAGTCCTGATAAATTGTAGGAGATGCAGGAACAGGATTACCTACTCAAATTCTAAACAATTATTGGTTAAAAACATCATTTAGTAACATATTTAGTTGTGTAGTGCGCCACTTGAGGTGCGGGTTTGTTTTATAGCAAGACAGGATTTCCGGTTGAGTTTGTTTGCTATTGTAAAAAATGAAATTATTGATAAAACCAGCACATTACCAAAGACTCGCCTTGAAGCATCTTCAAGATGTATTTTTGAAGTCTGACCAGAAAATAAGACATATTTATGAAGATTTGGTGGCAATTCTTAATGAAACCTGTTCATAATTATAAAAGCATTTTTTGAATTTGTATTAAAATTTAAGAATGTGGAAACGCAACAGTTGTGTTACTTTTTAAATATACTTAAAGTAGTTAGAACTAGGGGCCAGTTTGGTGCATGAACTGATTGAAGCCATCATCAGAGAAGGATGCATACCTAAGGAATGGGAAGACAGCATTATAGTAAGTCTGTTCAAAGGTAAAGGCGATGCATTAAACAGAGATAACTACCGTGGACTCAAGCTCATTGATCAGGTCATGAAAGTCCTGGAAAGAATTGTTGAACAGCTGATCAGACAACAAATACAGATTGCTGATATGCAATTTGGCTTCATGCCCGGTAGGAGCACCACAGATGCAATTTTCATCATACGCCAAGTCATGGAGAAACATCTAGCAGCAAACAAACCACTGTACATGGCACTTGTAGATTTGGAGAAAGCTTTTGACCGTGTCCCCAAAAGGGTCATCTGGTGGGCCCTGCGAAAGCTAGATGTTACTGAGTGGTTGTTTCAGGTGATAACGTCTATGTACACCAATGTACGTAGTCGGATACGAGTCGGTAACAGCTACAGCGACGAATTTGAGGTTAGAGTAGGCGTCCATCAGGTATCTGTCTTAAGTCCCCTTCTATTCATCATTGTACATGAGCTCTATCACTGGAATTCCATACTGGCTGCCCGTGGGAGCTGCTATATGCCGATGACCTAGCGATCATTGATACTTCACTTCAGTCACTCAAGGAACGTCTGGATAGATGGAAGAGTAGCATGGAGGAGAAAGGTCTCAGAGTCAACATGGGTAAAACTAAGGTCATGATCACAGGTGCAAACCTCAGCTTACTACAGAAAACAGGAAAATACCCGTGTGCTGTATGTCTGAAAGAAACTGGCAGCAACGCAATCATCTGCACTCACTGTTCAGGTTGGGTCTACAAAAGGTGCAGTGGCATAAAGGGCTCTCTCAAAGCAGATCCTCACTTGAAGTGCTTTCGTTGCACCGGCACGGCAAGACCAATAGATGGCAGACCACTGACGGAGATGGATACTGGTGACAACAAGCTGGAAGTAGTGACAGACTTTTGTTATTTTGGAGATGTGCTGTCATCAGGTGGAGGCTGTGAACTCGCGGCAGCTGCACGTTGAAAGTGTGCCTGGAAAAAGTTTAGAGAGCTGCTACCAATCCTGACAAACAAACACCTGCCAAAAACTACGAGAGGGCGTGTATACTCCTCATGTGTCAGAAGTGTGCTGTTGTATGGCTCAGAAACTTGAGCTGTCTCTGCTGGCATACTAAAGAAGCTGCGCTGTAATGACAGGGCAATGGTCAGATGGATCTGTTCGGTGAGGCCTGAACAGTACGTTTCTTTTGAATCCCTGCTCTCACAGGTCGACTTGAAAAGCCTTGCGGACATCATGCGGAAGAACAAACTGCGTTGGTTGGGTCACATTGAGCATAGCGATGGCTGGATTGCTAAAGTCCGACAGTTGAATGTGCCAGCAGAGAACATCACCACTGGCAGACCCAAGTTGGCTTGGGAGCACGTAGTCAAACGTGATAGGAAGGCCATGGGTATGGATTCCATCAAGCCTTGCCAAAGACAGGAGTGGAGAGGAAGACTTAGATTTCTAGACTAGACAATCAGGCCCCACCCTCATCAGAGGATTAATTGTGGCCTGATTCAACTAATAAACCGGTTGATGATGATGATGAGTAGACATACGTGTAGAGAATATATTTTTATATACTACTGAGTCACTTGAGAATTTGGGTTAATGCATTGTCAGTTGGATAATTAAAAATACAATCAGAGAATTGGAAATGATGGGTGGAATGGGCAGAATGTAATTCTTTAAGACGACGGCTGACAAGTATTTGTTGGCATATGATTTGAAGACGACCGTATTGTAGTCAGCAGGAAAACAGTTCCGCGATACTGTGTTCTACAGATGGTAAAATCTTAGAAATAAACTGTTTATGAAAGTTACATTTGTTTGTTTTTTTTAGATACGCAGAGGAATAAACGTTCTTGAGAGAAAAGAGCGCCGAGTCGATTGTCTTGTGCCAGATCGAAAGGATGCTTTTGCATTTATCTTTAATTCACTGTGCTGATGACTTGATTAGCCTACTGCAATCCTCCGGTGTCACTGATGCCTGGACTTTAATAATGAGTCGCGTCAATTCTTCAAGAGTTGATGGATAGTGTTGCCTCAATTGTCTCTTTATTATTCCCCCCCCCCCTCCTTACATTTTCTCTTGGGTTTAGATTTAGGCTATTTGCAGACCAATCAAGAACAGATATCCTCTGTACTCATCTTTTCTTTTATCACATTGAGTGGAGAAAAGTCAGGGTGGAAGATTAATTTTCCCCCAACTTGCCCTCAATATATAGAATAGAGAAATGATGAAAGAGACCCTGATTATAGCTCCATTATCCAACTATTTCAGGAAATAGATATTTCCAAAACCGATGACAGACATAACAGTACATGTCTGGTGGTTTATTCCAACTAGTTCATTCATCATCATAATCAAAGGGATGCAACAGACATTGTGTGGCAACATTTTGGCTAGGAGCAAAGTGTAGTATCTGTTCTGATATTACACTTCATCCTGTCAGTAAAGATGAAATCCTTCTAGACTGAGGCAATTTTTTTTCCCTAATCCAGAATGTCTTTTTTTGGGAAGCTGGATTTTTCACAATCGAAAATCGACCTTGTGTCTAACTGCTCTAGCGGAGAGGCAAGTAAATAGGGACACTGTGGAAAATTGAACTTTGATAAAACATTTTATGCTACCAAAAACAGTTTGAAGTTATAATCTTTGGTGATGTTGCTACTCCAATTTATTGTATGTGGATTTTGTTTTATGGAATATCAACCTATTTTTTATAATCTAGTGCCGGATTCAATCAGTTTGGTAAAATATGTTATGCTTCAAGTTTCAAATATTGAGTGATCCAAAATAGTGCCACATATAGAATCGTAATTAAAACAACCATATTTGGTACAAATAAACTTCAGTCTATGCTTGATTTGTCCACAAAGTTTCATAAATATAACCTTAGACTATGGATCAAATTTGATGCAAATTTGAAATATTCGTATTTTAAAATAGGAGGTTGTGTTCATATTATGCCCCTAAAATTCCTTTAAAATACTACAGAGAAACTGAAATTTGGGGAACATTTATTAATTGATGTCTAATACCTTTTCACAAAAATCAGAGGAATCTGAATTTTCAAAGTGCTTCTTAACCCTTCGTAATCCGTATGCATAACTAAATTAAACTAAATACAGTCCACATTACGACCCCTTACGCCTAGCAGCTGTGTTCTAAAATTCATAGTTATCAATTAATTAGTTTAGAAGTTAATCCTGTATATACAAATGCATAATAAACATAAATCACTTTAATATTAAATAATTACTTATAGTTAAAAGCCCCTTTAAAAATGTAATAGTCTTAAAAGTAGAGCACTGTTTGAAATTGAATAGTTTGTCATCTGCGATATGCTAGTTCTGCTCGAGCGTTGAACACTATAGACAGCAATGCTACTTCCCCTCCCCCCGCCTCCCTGGTAAGTGTATCTTAATTTCAATTAATGTATGTGTCGATTTCTCGCGGCCGCGTAGTCCTGAGCATTTGTCTCTTGATTCTAGCCTGAATCTACGAACGATGTTAAAGCTTATGTGACCGCTTGCAACCACCACTCCTACACTAATGAGGGTAAGAGAGCCTGAAATGACGTCGTCTGTAGGTGAAAAGCACTTTTTGGCCTTTTGGCTAAGATCAAAGTGTAGTATCTGTTCCAATGGATACTGCACCCCATAGACTGGTATTGTCTTGTCCTTCGGGACTTGGTTTACGTCGGTCTATGGGATTGTCCTGTGCAGTTCTAGGAGGTCCACCCTCCCAGGCTTTGCCTCCCCTCTTTGGGGAAGAGTAAGTTAATTGCTTACTGCTTGAGGCGCCCCTACCGGGGAATGCCGACGGGGCTGCCCAGGCAATTTTTGATGGTCAGAGTGCTCACCTCTCGGGCGCTGGCTTTTCAACCCCCACTTTCTGACCCGATCTTGGGTCACATCTTACTTGTGGGAGTAGGATAAAACTGGCCTTGTGCCTAACTCCTGGAGAGGAGTAAATAATACTTTTAAATTAAATAACTATATATATATATATATATAATTGAATAAAGTGTGTTTTCATTTTTAATTATTCATGACCAGTGTTTTCATGCATCAAGCAATTATCAGACGATCTAAGATATGGAAGCATCTACAGTAACAGGTTTTAGATCGTTTGATAATCGCTTGAGATGTGAAACCACTGGTTATGACCTAATAAAAAAAAACAATTTATTCAATTATTATAACATTCTTTCTGAGAAAGCACCAAGACATATGCAAGTCTAAATCTAAAATTTTGGGGCGGGTTTTAGAAACCAATACTCACAGCTATCTATCTATCTCTATATATATAATGTTTCATCCAAAATTTTTGGGTTTTTAGAAGCCAATACTCACAGCTATCTTTCTATAAATATAATGTTGCATTTTTTTTCATTAAAAATTGCTTAAAATAAGCCTATTGAAAAATTAAAAGAAACGAGAAATGTTAAACCGGCCTATGACAATATTTACATGTTTTGAAGTCTTTGTAATATTGGAAATTTATTTACGACATTGTTATGTATCAAGCTGCTTTTTTTTTAAATGAATTAAAATATTTTGATGCTATTGTTTGTGCAAATATTTTTACTAAAAGTGAAAAATAAGACTCGTACAGGAATCAAACCTGTGCCTCGGAAGAGGGATCACTTTCTTGTGGGTATCATCTTGTATACCTTGACTAATATTTCCAGAGTAAGCCAACATTGTACCAATAATTCATCACCCAAACTTTGAGTCGAGTCTAATGTTTTCGTTTATGGTAATTATTTTTGCATCTTCAGTCCTACAGACTAAATAGATAGTTTGTTTAGTAACATCATTCATGCAAACAATAGCATCAGTAAAAATGATCTGGGCTGGTACACCAACTATTAGCCTCTCCCTCTAAGAAATTTGTTTTTACACCCTGTCTAACCTAATAGGTTCTACACTGTCTGCCAAGCACCAGCCCCTGTCGCATCCCTGTGCTTGTTTTGTAAGTACTTCCACATGATGTGCTCTGGTGAACTTACTGCACTTCTATACCTTTAACACAAATGCCCTTGACCCACCTGACAACCAGCAAAATAAGAGACGTCTTAGATGTTGGAAAATTTTCTACTTCTTTCCTCTGACCGCTTGCCTTTGGAATTCCCTCCCTGCTCTCCCGACCGTATTGACATGAAGAAATGTAATGTGAACAGACATCTGTCTGCTCGGCTCCCCACCCAGGTTGCCCCCTATAAATCTGGCCTCTATTTCAATAGCTCCTTACGTTTCAGTGACAATATATCTTGTTTGGGTCGAACAACAACAAAAAAACGCTTAATACATTACATGTTTTGTCCTCTGACCTTCACACTATTTTTGTCATAGTTGACGATCTTCAAACTTACAGACTTATGAAGAAACCCCAAAAGTAGAAATGTTGTGCATAAAATAATCATGAGGCTAACAGTAGGATACAAATAACAATAAGAAACAAAGTGTAGTATCTGTGCTAATGCTACAGTTAGTCTATTCTGTCCTCACTCAGCGAAGAAGCCCTTCTAGACCGAGACAATTTAAATTTGTGATAATTTCCAGAGGGCCCCTTTTTAGGGAGCTGGATTTTTTCAACATTAAAAACCGACTTCGTGTCTAACTTTTCGCTCATGGGGAGGCAAGTAAATAGAAAGACTTCATCTGCAAAACAATTTCAAATCAACTGGCATATTTTTGACGTTTCCTTGGCCAGATTAAACACTTTTGTTTCTTCGAAATGCAAAGCAGCTCGGAAATCAATATCCTGCTATCGTATTCAAGCTGATGTGAATTGCCTCGAGCATTGTGTGTCGGTGGGGGTAGAAACAGCTACCACAATGGCATGCACGCTTTGGATATTTCATGCAAATTGCTAAAACCTTTTGCCATAATGAAAATGAATGAAATTCAATCATTAACATATGTTTGAATTAATCTCACAGGAGAATTGCAACACCATGAAATAGCTTTTGGAAGATGATACAAGGCTATTATATAAATGTGGTCACTGTCGTCTGTCTTGGGATGCAATTGATAATAAAGCTGAGTACAAAGATTTAAAACATTACAAGTAATCCAATTAAACTTAACGAATTTTGCGACATTCCTATCCAGTTCTATTCTTTTTCATATGTAAAATATATGGAAGGTTTGTCAGTGACTAATTTATTTGTGATGTTTATTTAATTTTATGTCTTGAAAGGGAAAAATGATCACATCTTCGATATATCTTCAATGTATATTTCACTTGCATCAATGATTTGCTTAATTTTTTAAAAACATTTACAGATAAGGCAACAACAGAAAATCATGAACCAGAAAAGAATATAAATATTATATATTTTCAGCTTGTTCTTACTCGAAAAGAGTCATCAGTTCAGTTTGAAGCAAAATGTCTAAAACCAAAAGTTAACTGGATAACGGCAAAGATCGTTGGCTTTTCTATGAGTTTTCAGTCAATCAAG